>CM035129.1:77706712-78966712 GCA_020205605.1 Panax ginseng | reverse complement strand
TATGGACCAAACTATCTCACGATGTTCGAACCAAACTCACGTCTCAGCTTTAATGGGCGTAACACCCAACCCTTGGAACATACTACATGATACTAGGTGGCGAAGAGCCGACATCGAGGTGCCAAACATTCGGTCGATGTGAGCTCTTGGGAAGATCACTGTTATCCCTAGAGTAACTTTTATCCATTGAGCGACGACCCTTCCACTCAGCACCGTCGAATCACTAAGGCCAACTTCGCCCACGCCGATGGGTGGGTCTTGCGGCCAAGCTCCCTTCGCTTTTCCACTCAAGGGCCAATCTACATCCAGCCCGAGGAAACCTTCAGACGCCTCATTTTTTTTTGGGAGGCCTACGCCCCATAAAATCGCTTCACCTTAGATCATCCCTTGGCCCGTAGGTCGACACAAGGTTAGAATTCTAGCTCTTCCAGAGTGGTATTCATCGATGGCTCGGGCCCTTAAGGAGGCCTTCTTCGCCCTTGTAATTTATCGACTTTTAATAAGAATTTGAAAGATTAGGTTTTTTTTCAACTTCAACATTGTTTTCGTGGGAATAGGATTAGAGATGAAAAATTTCAAGAAACTTATTTTTTTCCAAAAAATGGATTAAGAATTAAGGTAAGGAATGCCAAATATGAAAATAAGAGCTTCGCTCAGAAATTTGTGAAAATGTCACTAATTCAGAAGTGGGACGAATTATAGTAATTTGTTCCAACCCAAGACATAAACAACGATAGGGGTAATCATACCCGTTTAAACACCCGATGTAAAAGTAAAAAAAGGGGAGATCTTTTTTTTACTGAATGGATATATCCATATATCTCGACTCATATTTATGAGATGAAAAATATGGTAAAAGCTATACCGAGAAGTGGTTCACGAGGAGTTGGCGATTGGTTCACGTAAGAGTACACATAGAATACCAAAGGGGTTATTCATGTTCAAGCAAGTTTCAATAATACTATTGTGATCATTACGGTATGTACGGGTCGGTGGTCTCTTGGTCCTCACGGGTACTTGTGGATTCAAGGGTACAAGAAGGGGACATCGTTTCTTCGCTCAAATCGCCACAGGAAATTCTATTCATACAAGAGTGTATCAAGGTATGCAACGAGCGTAAGTCATGATAAATGACCCGGTCTCGGAAGAGACGCAACATTACGAGCTATATTCGCGAAGTGGTATACTATTAACTTTCTGCGCGGATGTAACCCCATGCCACATAATGGATGTAGACCTCCAAGAAAAAACGACGTGTGTAAAAATAAAAATTGAAGAGGTTTCAAGAGAAACAAGAGAAATAAATGATTCAATGATCCGATTAAATAATATTATTATGGTTCAAGAGAAAGTAAGAGTATCTACTCGGACACTATGGTGGAAGTGTGTTGAAGCAAGAGTGGACGAAGAAGTCTTTATTATGGACGCTTTATTACATCTCCACTTATGAAAGGTCAAGTCGATAGAATAGGCATTGCGATGCGAAGAGCTTTGCTTATAGAAATAGAAGGAACATGTATCACACGTGCAAAATCGAGAAAATACCACACAAATATTCTACCCTAGTGGGTATTCAAGAATCAAGACATGAAATTTTAATGAATTTGAAAGAAATTATATTGAAAAGTAATCTATATGGAACTTTATGACGCGTCTATTTGTATTAGGGGTCTGGATATGTAATCGCTCAAGATATCATCTCACCGCCTTTATGTAGAAATCGTTGACAATACACGGCAGATATAGCTAGCTTGGCGGAACCAATTGATTTGTGTATTGGATTACAAATAGAGAGGAATCGCGGATATCTTATAAAACGCCAAATAACAACTTTCAAGATGGAAGTTATCCTATAGATGTTGTATTCATGCTCGTTAAACGCGAATCATAGTATTCATTCTTATGTGAATGGGAATGAGAAACAAGAGATACTCTTTCTTGAAATATGGACAAATAGAAGTTTAAATCCTAAAGAAGCACTTCATCAAGGCTCCTGAATTTGATTGATTTATTTATTCCCTTTTACATACTGTAAGAAGAAAACTTACATTTAGCGGATAATCAACACACGGTTCCTTTACCCCTTTTACCTTTCATGGAAATTGACTAAACTAAGAAAAACAAAAAAAATAGCATTGAAATAGATTTTTATTGACCAATCGTAATCGCCTCCCAGGATCTATAATTGTTTTATAAGGTCCAATATATATACATTATTGGACTTTTTCAATAATAGTCAAGAAGACCTTATGAAAATTGAACATTTTCGCATATAAGATGTAAAAGCGATATTGGGCATTCTAGAAAAGCATTTCAAGAATTGATTTACAAAAAAGTCGCAAATAGGTTTTGAATCTTTAGCATAATCCATATATTCTAATCGTAATAGACTCCCGAATTAAATTGAATAGATGTATCTAGGGAGAATTCACTTTGCTTGAAACGACTATTCCCTAGATACACACGTCGTGATATTTTATTTTACAATTCAATAAATTTTAAAATTAAAAAGACCTAAAGTTACAGATTTATCAATAGGTAATGTTGCACCAATACCTAACCAAAGGGGCCATCGCGGTACCAATCAAAAAGACGGTTGTCGCCATCGATTTATTTAAATGGATTTTGGAATTTATTAACATTCTCTAAAAAGGGTATTGTTAATAATCCCATGGTATTTTAAACCATTAATGTAACACCCAATAATTTATTGGGTACCGTATTTAACTATTTGAAATATGGGAAAGAAATACCATTCGGGTAATATTTCCAAAGGGGTTGCAAATGGATCTGCTGGTTCACCAATCATTGATGGTTCCTCCGACAAATGGCACGTCGTCTCAAAGCTTCATACATACATACATACAACAATGTCCCACAAGAGCCAAGGAGTGACAATCCCGAGTGACTATTACGTATGGCAGTACTTTGGATAGACTTTAAAGCTTGAAGACCATGGGCATAGACCCCTCTTCCTGACTTCGTACAACCTCTAATCCATGTCATTACGTAACTCTCGACACCAGCGATCCGAAGAAGTACAGATATACTTCGTTTGGATGCTCGGATTGAAGTTCTGCAAGTTCGATTGGACATTATAGTGCACAAGTGCACGTACTACGAGACAACGGGACTCGCGAGGCCCGGGCCCACCACGACCAGCCGCAGGTTCAACTGAGGTTGTTGCAGGTTGACTTGCGGCCATCCGTCTATAAATATAGAGGGGGGGTCAGCCATTTGAGAAGAGAGAGAGAAGGAAAAAGGCGAGGAAGCCCTGTCTATTTAGCTCTGCATACACATCTTTTGAGTGTTTCCTCTTCTTTAAACACTAGTTAGCTCACATATAGCTACTTTTTATCCGGCGAGAGCTGAGTGTTTATCCATTTAAAGTCTAAGAAGTCTACTTTGGCAACCCACTGTAAGCCTTCTTACATTCTATAAAGCCTATTTCTCCTATTATCACACACGGTTGTACACGTTGAGAGTCGTGTGAATGTGTTTGCCCGGACATCGGTCCATGGTTTTCATTTCTGTCTGTATATATATACTAATATATGTATATATATTTCGTATATATGGACTAACATTATCGAGTTATGCCTCGATTGAGCCTAGACTTCGGTCTGGAGTGTTTATTTGCTTTTGTATATATATACTTATATATAAACTGTGGTCAGACTCTGTCTGATGAGCCTGGATTTTATATCCGGAGCATTTAATTGCTTTTGTATATATATATATATATATATAATTGTTGTCAGACATATCTGATGAGCCTGGATATACATCCGGTGCATTTATTCGCTTTTATATATATACATATATATAATTGCTGTCGGACATATCCGATGAGCATGGATTTACATCCAGTGCGTTTACTGTAGCATCCCCGAATCCGGGTCCCAAATCGCCGCGGATCCGGTATACTAATTCTATCACTATTGCGGAAGATATAAACATAAATTGTTTATACATTAAACTTTACACATTATTTCCCCAAAATCGAAAGTAACCTTAACTAATACACAATCATAAACTATCTAACACATGACAATACTATTCTTCAACCATACTTTTACAAATTAGTCAAGACATTCTATCCCAAGTGAACTTGGCATTTTCCTTTTCTCAGAATCGGTCAGATTCGCCTTTATCTCGCAATGTTTTATCATGATATAGCAAGGGTGAGCATGAAAGTTGCCCAAAGAAGTTTAAAAAAAAACAAGGTAAAGATATATCATGATTGAAAGAGTTTGAATAATAAGTTGGCTATCCTTCACAATGTAGTTATGAATTAGCATGAACAAAATTTCAAAGTCGAATGAACATTGAAAATGAACATAACAATTATATCCAAATCGATTGGTAATGAAGGTGATCACCTTTTCATACCGATGAATACATGCAATATGTACAGAGTACAATTCATAAGCATATCATTCAAACCACTCTTAAAAGAGTTTAAGTAAAAAGAACTTGAAAAACTTGCCTGAACCGTTGATTACCGTAACGCAATATAATAAGCTTCTCCTGAAGACCTAATATTAATAATATAGATCTCCAATATTAGAATAATATCATCACCGTTATAAAATAACTTAAACACATAATCCTATCACCATACAAAGATATAAAACCTATAATAGATCTTTCGGTTAGTCATAACATATAGTTAAGTATTAGACAATAGGTTTAAGTCTTAATATTCTTATTATACTTTGATATTCTTTTAATCACATCATAACTTGTACTTATAAGTTATTCATTTTTATATGTTATCCTAGTAAATTAGATAACATCTTAGTAAACCGAAATACCATTTCAGTAAGACGGATTTCATTTCAGTATCCTGAAATCAATATTCTTTTTCACGAAAAATACCAAATCAACTTATTATTTTTCTATCCTTTGGTCAAACACATATACATATATTTCATACACAAAAATTATTTTTCCATAATTTTCCAAGTTCCTTTAGTATTTTTTCAAAAATCATTTCTAGTTAATTCCTTAAGAAATTAGCTACCTTGTGCTTAACTCCAGAGATGCCCATCTTTTGACATAACCTTATATATATTAACGTGATGCTCTATTTTAAATTTCGTGGCAATCGGAGTTGTAGAACTCCGGTTATAGCGATTTCATCGGGAAAATCACAAAAATTGAAATGGTCATAACTCGGTCATCTTAAGTTGGAATTAGCTCATTTTTGGACACGAGGTACTTAATACCATATATTTTCATTTCCCAAAAAGGCCGGAATTTATTTCACACTTTAAGTTGCCAAAACAGCCCCTGGACAGATCTGGACAGAAACTTTTTGTCATTTGGCAGTTTTGGAGTCCTTTACTAAATCTTAAATAAAATGAGATCTGTAACTCCGATTAACAATCCGTCAATTTTGTTGGATTCCTATCTTTCCGAAATACAGTTTTCATCTATCACAATCCATATTTGGACATGTTAAGCTCCCGGAAATTAGCCCGGAAGTGGCTGTTAAAAACTGTTGCTCTAACAGTTTTTCTTACCTTTGAGTAGTTTGGGAGAAATTTCATAACTCTCTCCTCCGATGTCGGATTTAGTCCATTTCGGAGTCTATGGAAAGCTTATTGAGTGTACTATAACATACCAAAAGCTCAGAATTTTTAGAGCAAGCTAGCTAACCCCGAAATATCCTTTTTGTGGCAGCAACTTTTTGGCCAAAAAAAACAGTTTTGGGGTCCTTCACCGTAAAATCCATATCTCTCAAACCGTATGGCCAAAAATTTTCAATTTTTTACACAACCTGTATATCTACAGATATTAACACCCCAAAATTTTTCCAGAATTTATAAAGTACAAAAAGGGGACGAAAATGCCCCTGCTACGGACTGATCCAAAACAGTTCCTAGAAACGGGACTGTTTTCACATAAATCAACACCACGACTTTTAGAAACGTGATTTTTGAGTTCTACCACTTGGGTTAAACACATATATCTAGCACTCCTCTTTGACGGATCGCAAAAAGGAATTATAGATTTAAAACGGTGAAATTTCAAAGTATATAGAAATTTCGATTTTCAAAACTAGAAAATTATTTTTCCTTATTCTTTTGATTCCAACCAAATCAACACTCAATATGGTTATATCTAAACATGAAACACTCATTTACACATAGATCTAAGGTTTTTGAGTTTAGAACTATGGATTCAAGGTTTGATTTACAACCATCAAAAATTACATAAACAAAAAGGGGTTTATACCTTTACTTACCATGTTCTCCTTCTTCTTCTTCATAGCTTGATTATGGAGCTTTGATGTATCACCAAAACTCCCCTTTCTCTCCTCCATGGTTGCCGAATGGCCTCCCTCTCTCTCTCCTCTATTTGGTTTTTTTTGGTGAGAGCAAGAGAGAAAAATTGAGCAATAATACACTTTCTCTCTCTCTCTCTTTAATCTAACAAGCCTTGTATGGAATAATTGTAATGGATGATTAGGGCTAGTAATGCTATAGTATTATAGGTAAATTCTAGATGTCTAGCTTTTGTGGAATAATTGGTGACAATAATTCACAATAATACACCAAATGGACAAAAGGGTAAACTAGTAATTTCCACATTAATAATTAATTTATTTTTAATTCTTATTTATCATACCAAATGTCCAATATGTCCCTCCTTATTTGGGCTTAAACTTGGGCCACCATTTCCATCTTTTGGGCAATCAATAAATAATATATTGGACTTAAAAATTTAATTCTTTGGGCCATGTAAATTAACATAGTCCAATACTATTAATTCTTTTCCAACCCAAATCATTAAATTAGGGTTTTCATTTTCCTCAATTATAACCTAAATCCTTACTCATGCACATTTATTTCTTAACCCAATTAGACTTGCTAAAATTAGGTTATAAAATTAATTAATCGAGATGTATAAAATAAATCTCTTAGAGTTAGTATATATCTAAATACTATTATTTTCCCCAACTCATAACTCTTAAGTTATTCAATCATTCATTCTTAATATATAATTAGGATTACATTAGTTTATTTTATTTGTTTATATAATAAACAAATATAAACCATCACATAATCTTCATATTCCTTTACTCACCTATTCGAATAAAACAATTTAATAAATTGTGACATGTTCCACAATTCTCTTAAATTAGGTCACTAATATAAAAATAAAATATTAGGACCACTAAATAACGATAACCATTTAGGTTACTTAATTATCACACCTAATATATATATTAGGTTACATAACTTAATTCTTACTTCACTTTTATATACAAAATAAATGTATTCACATTATATAATGTATATTTATTTACTCATATCCATAATTCACATAATCATAACATATTTCACTTCTCACACTAATTTTGACTTTTCTCCAAAAAGTCAACTATTGACTTTGACCAAAAGTCAACCTTTACACATTTTGTGTTTCTTTGTCCATTCGACCAAATTGACGTTCGACGCAACCTTGATGTAAAGCGGATCCATGCTTCAAAATTCTATCTCTAACTCAAATTTTGAGTTTTAAATTACTCCCTTCTCATTGCTAATCGTATTATCTAACGACTTTATACTTATTCAAATTCTTATTTGCCAAATAAGGTTAACACTCAAACTATGTTAATTACTAACATAGTTTTATCTTGATCATTATATCATTAACTTAATTCATCATTCCTCTTGCTAAAAATATATAGCACCTTACTAAGTAAATATATTTCTATACATATACTCATCTTCGTTTAACCTCATAGCATCTCTTCATGTGAAATCTTATCTCCAATAATAAAATTTCCATATGTACTTTATATAACATTTTTTTTTAGACTATTCCGCTTCACATCGAATTTAAAGGTATCGTAATACCTTATTCTTAATATTCCTTCAAGTACATATTAATTCATTTCTAGGGTTTTGAAATTTTGTAACCCATATTTCCTCTATTCTTATTCGAATAACAAACCATATAGGTTTTACTTGAAAATTTTTAAATAAATCCTCAAATTCTCATCTAGATTTTATTCTTTAACCTTTATTCTAATCATTCAAGATTTTAGAAATTTTCGGGTTATCACATTTACTACTTTTATATATATATATATATATATATATATATATATATTTGTATATATATATATATATATATATATATATATATATTTACATTCTGTCAGCACTGGAGTTTACTCCGTGGCTTTTTCTGACTTTTATTTATATTTTGTCTCGCTTTAGAGTTCACTTGTGGCGAGTTGATCGCTTTTTCTGACTTTTATTTACATTTAGTCTTGCTCGGAGTTCACTTCGTGGCAATTGATCGCTTTTACAGCTTTATTTACATTTTGTCCCGCCTGGAGTTTACTTCGTGGCGGTTGATTATGTTCATATATATATATATATATATATATATTTACAGCTTTTATATATTTACATTTCCGATCCCCCATGGAGTTGCTTCGTGGTGGCTGATCATGTACATATACATATATATATATTTACAGCTTATATATATATATAACTGCTTACTGCTTTCCATACAAATTGCAGTACCATGTGAGCCTAGGAATCATGTGATTACAGGTTTAGTTTACTGAATCTAGATTCGGTTCCCATGATGGACATTTTCTGGCTGTAAGCAGCTTGTACATTATTTTACAGTGTCTGAGTTTCCCTGGATGGTTGTCATGCCCATAAGGAGTTCTAAGATCACAGATATTATTTTCTCGAAAATGCTTCGCATTCAAAAATAAAAGCAAACAAGCCGAACATTTAATAATAAAATAGAAGTATGAAAAGGTCTCAATTCTTATTGAGCACAGGGTTTGAAAAAATCTCTTTTACAAAACTTCATTGCTAAATCTTGATTAAAACTGAATTTTAATATAAAATTCAAACCTTGTGTATATATGTGCGAACGAGGCCTCGCACTACTTTCAGATAATTGCACATTGATCCACACACACACACACATTCATATAACAATTTCTTTGAAGAGTGGTGGTCACCGTGGTAACACGGATGTCGGAGGGTGCCTAACACCTTCCCTCCGCATAATCAAGACCCCGAACCCTTAATGAATCTCGGGTTCGCAGACCCGTTTAACAGTGTTTTGTTATTATATAGTTTTGTTTAAAAATGATTTTATTATTATAAAATTCATTTTAAATGAAAATAAAGTGTTTAAAGATATTTTAAGTCACTACGTCAATGTGCAAACCTTTTCAGTTGCGTTGGTGCAACCAGTTAAAAACAACAACTGTCGACTCTTAAAGTCAATCGTCGACATTATACATGTCGGACCTTTTTCACTTGTTTTTTCAAATAAATCTCACATTAACATGAGAACACCAAAGAACAAGTAACGAAAAGGGACACTCAAAAATCCCGACGTCGACAACATAGATTAAAGTGAGCTTGAATGTGTAAATTCGAAACTGTCTGGGCCCAGAAAACCTAGATGAATGTCTGACAACATGTTTACAATCCCAGATCTCTTTGGGTTTTTGTAGTATGACCTAGATGTTGATTGCTAGTTGTAGTGTTGTGTAATGACTACAAGGTCATGGTTAAGGATATCCCAGAACATGTTTGGATTAAGATTTAAAGTTGGTCAAAGTTGACCCTTTGTTTGTCGGTTAATTTGTATCGTTGTTCTTGAGCTCAAGAACACCAACAATGATGCTTAGCGTCGCTAAAGGCCAATAGCGACGATTTCTTTTATTTTATTTTTATGAATTTCAGAAAATTGATTAAAAATAGGAAATAAATTATAGAAATTACAAAAATGATTTTTAAAAATTATTTTAAATTATGAAAAATAACTTTTAAGTATTTGGGATATTTTTCATTAATATTTATAATTATTTGAATAATAATGATATTTAATTTATTTATTTAGTGTATTAAATAAATTAGAGAAAAATGATTTTAATGTTATAAAAATCATTTTAAATGAGAATAAATTGTTAGATAATATTTTGAAATATAAAATATAATTTTCAATATTTTTGGAGAATTCTCATTAATAAATTAATATTAATGATATTAGATTTATTTATTGATTATATTAAATAGTTTTGTTTAAAAATGATTTTATTATTATAAAATTCATTTTAAATGAAAATAAAGTGTTTAAAGATATTTTAAGTCACTACGTCAATGTGCAAACCTTTTCAGTTGCGTTGGTGCAACCAGTTAAAAACACCAACTGTCGACTCTTAAAGTCAATCGTCGACATTATACATGTCGGACCTTTTTCACTTGTTTTTTCAAATAAATCTCACATTAACATGAGAACACCAAAGAACAAGTAACGAAAAGGGACACTCAAAAATCCCGACGTCGACAACATAGATTAAAGTGAGCTTGAATGTGTAAATTCGAAACTGTCTGGGCCCAGAAAACCTAGATGAATGTCTGACAACATGTTTACAATCCCAGATCTCTTTGTGTTTTTGTAGTATGACCTAGATGTTGATTGCTAGTTGTAGTGTTGTGTAATGACTACAAGGTCATGGTTAAGGATATCCCAGAACATGTTTGGATTAAGATTTAAAGTTGGTCAAAGTTGACCCTTTGTTAAGGCTGGCTGTCAGTGTTCTTGAGCTCAAGAACACCAACAACGATGCTTAGTGTCGCTAAAGGCCAATAGCGACGATTTCTTTTATTTTATTTTTATGAATTTTCGAAAATTGATTAAAAATAGGAAATAAATTATAGAAATTACAAAAATGATTTTTAAAAATTATTTTAAATTATGAAAAATAACTTTTAAGTATTTGGGATATTTTTCATTAATATTTATAATTATTTGAATAATAATGATATTTAATTTATTTATTTAGTGTATTAAATAAATTAGAGAAAAATGATTTTAATGTTATAAAAATCATTTTAAATGAGAATAAATTGTTAGACAATATTTTGAAATATAAAATATAATTTTCAATATTTTTGAGAATTCTCATTAATAAATTAATATTAATGATATTAGATTTATTTATTGATTATATTAAATAGTTTAGTTTAAAATGATTTTATTATTATAAAATTCATTTTAAATGAAAATAAAGTGTTTAAAGATATTTTAAGTTATAAAATGTAACTTTTAATATTTAAGGGATAATTTCGTTGATAATTTAATGTTAATGATATTAATTTAAGATTATTGATATTATGTTTATTTAATAACTATATTAAATATAGAATTTAAAAATGATTTTATTTATTTAAAATTATTTATAAAGTATATAAATGAATTAAAAATATTTTAAGTTATGCTTAATGACTTTTAATATTTGGATAAATAGTGCATTAATATTTTAATATTAATGGTAATTATTTAAAATAATTTTAAATGTTTCAAAAATCATTTAAGGGTAATATAAGTACTTTTTAAAAATATGTTGAGTTATTATAAATAACTTTAATATTTTGGCAATGGTTTCATTAATAGTTTAATATTAATAAAATGTTAATGATAATAGAATTGTTTATTATTTAAATCATTTAATAATAATTCCGGTGTTTGAAATTTTGTGATAAATTATAATAAATGTTTAAAAGTTATTATAAGTCATTTAAAAATAATATGACTGATACTTATAGATATTGAGATACAGGATAGAGTCTTAGAGTTGTTAATTACCCGATAAAGTCGTCAATACACCGTCATGTTTCAGAAATTTATCTGGACTTGTATATTTTGACTGTATTAATATTCGCTTGTGATTCTATGAGTGTTGAATATGTGTGATAAGGTGATTAGGTTATGTGCTGACTGCAATAAGCAGTGCTATGTGTTATAGTATGTTATTTAATCGATCAAATGATCTAATTAATGATAGGTTTCGATATAAAAGATAAAACTAAGTTGCATATTATAAGCAGCGGATCAGACAAGTATCCTACCTTTGCATTTCCTTTATGCAATGGATATGAGTAAGAAAGTTTCAGAATTATATTATTATTATGCTAGAATTATGTAAAGAATGTAGTAAAGGTTGCATACTTGGGATTAGACTCTGATAAATATAGATTAAGTTTGATATTCATATTATTGTTATTATTATTAGTATTATTTCTCTCATAGAAATGGTATCGTAAAGCACCGAGTTAGGGTTTCAAGTACCTGAATTTGGGGGCATTACACATACTGTTGGAAGTAACTCCGACAGGATCATGGTATATGTTATACACATCCTCAAACAGACAAAGCTTTATCCCCACAGATCTCTTGCTCACGAGAGGCACATCTTTTGAGTAAAGTCTGTATCAAGGATCTAGGACTTTGGTGATAACCCCAATGTTAACATTCATGAAGACTTGGATCGCATGTCCAAGACATCACTGATTGTCATCCCCGGCAGGATTAACAGGGAATCGACAATCATTCCACCATGTTGGAAAACAATCCAACAACATACATGCATCATGGATTTGCATCATGTTGCTGCATATAGCATCATGTTTATCTTGTTGAACTCGAAATTTTTTGCACACCTATTATTAACATTGCAGGAGGGCAGATTTGTCTTTCAGAGATAACACTAGAAGACAGCTCACATCCATTCCGGATACTACCAAAAGTTAAGTCTCAACCCCGGAACACACACCGGGAGTATCAATTCCAACCTCGGAGATAACCCCAAGTTTCATCCTTGGAGATAACCCCAAGGAATGTCATTGCAGTTCTGGCGATAACTCCGAAAATGCTTGTTTCAAATGGATGCAATCAGCTTCAATCTCAGGCCTCCTTCCAAGGCACTCATTCCAAAGACCCGAAGCTAATACCGGGAAAACAGGCACACTTACAGATGACCCTGCATAATTCAAACACTTGCAGCAGTCCAATCTTAGATGTAAACCTGAGCAACGTCTGCTATCAGCCCAAACTAGAGATAACCCCGGTGAGGGGCAAAATCATCATCTTTCCACCTCAACCCTAGCGCATCTTCTTAACACTTCACACATACATTTCTACACAACAATGTCCCACAAGAGCTAAGGAGTTCCAATTCTGAGTGACTATTACGCGTGGCAACACACCGGATAAAATTTAAAGCTTGAAGACCATGGGCATGATCCCCTCTTCCTAACTTCGTACAACCTCTAATCCCATGTCATTGCATAACTCTCAATAAAAGCAATCCACAGAAGGTCTTTTACACCTCGTTCGGATGCTCGGATTGAAGTTTTGCAAGTTCGAGCGGACATCACAGTGCACGAGTGCACGTACTTTGAGATGGCGGGACCCACGGAGCCCGGGGCTCCCCAAGCAGCCGCGTGTGCATCTGCGGCTCCCAGCTCTATAAATATAGAGCTTGGGGTGACCATTTATAAGAGAAAAAGAGGCGAGGAAGCCCTGTCCAATTTGTTTTGTACACACCCCATATTGAGTGCTTTCTCATTTTAAACACTTGTTAGCTCACATATAGCTATATTTTACCAGCGGGAGCTGAGTGTTTATCCATCTAGAGTCATAGAAGCTCTTTGGCGTGACTCATTTGTAAGCCTTCTCACACTCTATAAAGCCTTTCTCTTCATCTTTGTACACATTATTCTTCACATTGAGAGTCGTGTTGTGTGTGTATGCCCGGACTTCGGTCCGTGGTTTTTATTTCTGTCTGTAAATATATACTTATATCCGTATATATTTTTATATATGGACTAACATTATCGAGTTATGCCTCGATTGAGCCTAGACTTATATTTGGAGCATTTACTTGCTTTTACTTCCTCACCTTTCTTCTCTTGAATATGGCCACCCTAAGCTTTATAGAGCTGGGAACCGCAGGTGTACCTGTGGTAGCCGTAGATGCATATGCGACTGCCAGGGGTGCCCCGGGTTCTGCAGGTCCCGCCGTCTCAAAGAATGTGCACTCGTGCAATATGATGTCTGCTCGAACTTGTAGAACTTCAATCTGAGCATCTGATTAAGGTGTATAAGACCTGTTTTGGAGTACTCTTGTCGATAGCTGTTCAATGACATGGGATTAGATGTTGTACAAAATTAGGAAGATGGAACCATGTCCTATCTCTTCAATCTTCAAATTCTATCAGGTGTGCTGCAATGCGTAGTAGTCACTCGGGATTGCAACTCCTTGGTTCTTATGGAACATTGTTGTGTAGAATGTATGTTGATTATTGTTTGTTGAGACGACGCCATACAGGGTTGAGGTGGCCATTTAACTTTGCCCTTCACCGAGGTTATCTCTGGTTTTGGCAGATAAAGTAGACGTTGCTCAGGGTTATCTCTAAGATTGGACCGCTACAAGTGTTGATTTCCCTCAGGGTTGTCTCTAAGGTGTTCATGTCCTCTCAGGGTTATCTCTAGGTTTGGGAATTGAGTGCCTCGGTTGGAGTCCTGAGGTTGAAGCTGACTACATGCATTTAAAACAAGAATTTCTGGGGTTATCTCCGGAACTGCAACTGCACTCCTTGGGGTTATCTCCAAGGTTGACATTGTCTTTCCCGGTGTTGTTTTCGGGACTGAGACTGAACATCTCGGGGTTATCTCCAAGATGAATCGGCCTTCTCTGGTGGAATTTCTAGTATTTGCACTACTATCCTTGGGGTTATCTCCGAGATGGGGAAAGGATACTCCCAGTGTGTTTTCTGGGGTTAAAACTGAACTTCCAGTGGTATCTGAGATTAAGCTGAGCTGTCTTCCAGGGTTATCTCTAAAAGAGATTCCTCACTTCTTGAAATGCTAGTAACAGGTAGGTAGAAAATTTTTGAGTGTCTACAGATGCCCCTCTTTATCATATTCATGCAATACAATGGCATGGATAGGATAAAGAATACTAGACACTTGAAATGCAACAAGATGATTATGATGTAATGCATAATGCAAATGTATGTGGTTTGTTGGATTGTCATCCAACATGATGGGATGATTGCTGACTCCCTGTTGCTTTTGTTGGGGATGGCAATAATAACTAGCCTGATGAACTGTCTTGGATGCGTGATCCACAGATACCAGGAATCTCTGCGATTGTTGACGTTGGGGCTATCACCAAAGTCTTAAATCTTTGATACAGACATTATCCTAAAAATATATCTCTCACGTACAAGAGACTCTGTGGGGATGAGTTTTGTCTGTTGAGGATGTGTATAACATATTCCATCATCGGTCCTCCCCGATGAGGATGTTTTTCCCTAGTTTGTATCGCCAGGTCCTTCTGCTATTCTGTTGGAGTTACTACCAAAAGAAGGTGTTGTCAGGGTTGCCTGACCTTCATTGACATGTGTATCAATGGATGAGATCCTTGCTGAGGATAATGTTAAGGCTGCTTAACCTTCATTGATGTGTGCATCAACGGATGATTTCCTTGTTGAGGATAATGTCAAACATGTTTAACCTTCATTGATGTGTGCATCAACGGATGAGTTGCGTTGTAACCCCCGTCGAGGAATATGTCAAGGCTGCTTGACCATCATTGACGTGTACATCAATGGTTGAAAATGTGTGACACCCCCACCGATGATCATGTTAATGGATGAAAATGCGTTGTAACCCCCACCGGGGAACATGTCAAGGTTACGACCCTTCATTGATGTGTGCATCAACGGATGATTTCCTTGTTGAGGATAATGTCAAACATGTTTAACCTTCATTGATGTGTGCATCAACGGATGAGTTGCGTTGTAACCCCCGTCGAGGAATATGTCAAGGCTGCTTGACCATCATTGACGTGTACATCAATGGTTGAAAATGTGTGACACCCCCACCGATGATCATGTTAATGGATGAAAATGCGTTGTAACCCCCACCGGGGAACATGTCAAGGTTACGACCCTGCACTGACGGCATCGGACCATTGTGAGATATTGCTGAATGTAGTTTGCAATAGCGAAGATCATTGGTATAGTGTACTCTATGTTTGGGCGAACACCAATGAATGATATGTAAAGCCACAGTTTGCCCCGTGAAAACCAGGATTTCAGGCTATTCCGCTCAATCGCCTAGCATTTTTATTCTTGATTTGGCCTTTTTAGCTTGTGAGAACTCCTTTGCAACTCAAACTTGATCAAGCCGAGCAGTACGACCCATATGGGGTATCGTCAGAGGTATACAATTTATACCCGGCCAGCAGTGGTGGACCGCCAACTGTGGCTACATAATGCTTGTAGGTTACTTTCATAAGTCATTTTCAAGCCGTGTCGCGAAGGAAATCTGAGAGCTTTTCTTTAGATCTGCTGAGTTTGGACAACTTTCTACAAATTCTGTCACCGTACAAGTGTTCTACATTGTCCTGGTAATGTATACATGTATTCTTTTCTAGTTTTCATCCGTTGGAAAATGACTTATCACATGAAATGCATCTAAACACATAGTAGTGCACATGCATGCTGAAATGACTTGATAAAAAATATTCAACATAGTAAATGTTAGTATTAAACCATGTTGAACATAATAATGTGAAAAAAATTGACTTTTGAAATAGTATTTCTTATCCTATTTGAGGACAAATAAGCAAAGGTGAAAAAAGCAAAATAATCCTTGTAATTAGGCTACTCTTACGGATTTTTTACTTTGATGTATTAATGCATGTAGGATGTATATATGATTGTGGCGATGTATTTCTTGAATGGCCACCTAGTCATGCCTATGTGCATGTGGATAGTCCTATTTACAAAGGGGACTATAGCAAAAAATTTCCAAAATGTAGGCATTGGGTAGTCATGCATTTTTAACTCTACTTTAGATGTATGTTAAAATAATGTATGCATGCATGAAGTCATAAAACTGCATTTTGAAAAGCTCCAGATAAGAATTTACCACACCCTTTCTGAGGTGATTTGGAGACTTTTTGTCCAGATATATGGATCCGGATCAGCCGAGTAGTTCCCGTAGGACCACTTCTAGTATGCGGAGGAGGGCTTCTGAAGTGCCTCGACCCCGTTCTGTTAGACAGCCTCATCATTTGGCGAAGACGGTGATATGTCCTATCTGAGTTGATGTACCAAATATAGAGGATGAGGAGGATGATGTACCAGTTGAGGCTCTAGCTCCTGTTGCACATGTTCCCCATAGGGACCTCCCGAGTATTCAGCTGGTGAACCTAGAGTTGTTGGGCGATTTGAGTAGACATCCCTCAATTTACTTACATGCAAATGAGGTACAAAGCTAGCCTTTGATCTTCCTTCTTTCCTATTGATGAGGAATAAAGGATTTTGATGTTGATCTTCTTTGTGATATAGTTTCCCTGCTTTACACAGCCTAGTGGGAACTGGTTCAACATTTGCGCTATGTACCAGGCTTTGCATTCTGACTATAGAGAGATCGTGCATAACTGGGGATTTGGGGCATTCTTTTCCATCCTTCCCCGTCGTTGTCCCTGGGGTTACCTCAGGGCATTGTCTGAGCGCTGGTTTCACCAAACTCAGTCACTCCATTTGTTGGACTGTTAGGTGATAATTACACCGATGGATTGGTGGTTTATCACAAGTATGGAGTTTGGTGGGGGTACCAGTGCCTTGTATGGTGGATATTACCCCGACTGTTGTAAGATCTTTGCTAGGAGTTCTAGCAGAGGCGCTCAAGGGCAGGACTGTTCATACAGGTCCTTTGAGCGTAGATGTTATTAGCGGGCTGTTGAGTGAGCCCATACTCGATGATGTGAGAGTTAGGGATCACATTCTTCGGCGATTGTTCCTGATGATCATTAGGGGCTGCTTCATAGTTGATAACTCTTCTACGGTGTCCTTCACTTTGATCAGCGCCACTCAAAATGTGGACCATATTGGAGAGCATGATTGGGGTTCTTAGACCTTTGCCTATTTCCTCAGGGAAATGCGCATGCGTTCGCAGGGCTTGACAAAGGCTTGGCTAGGATTTTACCCATTTCTGATGGTAAGTATTTCTCTTATAATTTCCCATGTACAGGTTAAGAGTGTTGACTGATAGCAGATATTTGCCTTTGTGTTGGCAGTTTTGGGCCTACGAAAGGCTGACATGCTTACGTCCAGTGAGTGTGTTATGATTAGATACCTACCTATGAGGACGACGATGGCATCGTTCCATACTAGCGAAGGTCCCTGTAGCTGAGGGTTTCACTCATTGCCGCCTATAGCTGGAGTTGTTGACGTTTGATGTCATTACATGGATTCTATATTCAGGGGAGCATTTGAGCATTGGATTTG
Organism: Panax ginseng; assembly: GCA_020205605.1. NCBI lineage: Eukaryota > Viridiplantae > Streptophyta > Magnoliopsida > Apiales > Araliaceae > Panax > Panax ginseng. The sequence continues at coordinate 78,948,563 of CM035129.1, read as the reverse complement.
AGGATGGGTACCCGACTGGTGTCGAGCACGTGATTTCCACCCATAGGATTCCTCTCTTCATAGATGGAGGATGGGAGCTCTATTTAGGAGGGCGTTCTATTAGGAGCACCACATGAGAGATTCGTATACCGATATTGCCTCCTGCTAGGGGTTATTGGCCTATTTCATAGTCACCCGTTATTGATATCACATTGTTAGGTGTTGAAAGTTTTAGATTATCAGAGGGTCCCTACACTCACCAGATATTCTAGCCTTGGTGGTTCCTTCATACCATTGGAGCCTAGACCTGTGCTACTCAGTTCATGGGGGATATGGTTCCTAGATCCGTGATGATGACGGATTGGCTAGCCTGTGTCCGAGATCCTACTCATTTGATATAGATTAACAGTTTGACCCGACAGTTAGATCAAGCACATTTCTTTATCCGGCACTTGGGCAGAGATCCTTCAGAGGCAGATACTTTTGATCCTTCCAGCTCTGGCAATGGCCCCTCAGGTGACCCATATGGCTTTGCTGGTGCAGATCCTCCCTTGTATAGGCCTGACATCCTTGTGGATAGAGATCTAGTGACTCAGGAGGAGTTACATCACGTGGATATGATTAATGATGTAGACATTGACACCATTATCTTCTTCTGATGTATATTCTCATTATCTCTTTTCATATGCCTCTGTTAGACATTGGATAACTTTGCCCCATTCTCACTATATCTTTTGATAGGCCTCTATTAGTTGTAGGGAAGTTTTGCCCCATTTCCCTATATTTTAGCTATACAGAGATGTATTAGATGATGATATACTTAGGAATATACGTACAGTTTTCCATTCCCTATATCATATTGCCACATATTGTTTATCATGCATGTACTATGTTATGCATATGTATGTATGTCCAGAGATATTCAACATTAACCCCTAGATGGTCTTAAGACACGACACGTACGGATGTCTTCTTCGACAGTTAGCCTTATTGATCATACCCCACCAGTATTGGTGGCCTCACGCTTGAGGTTATGGTATGATAGTATGTCACCATCAGTTAGGGTGACTGTAGATCAGATGTTGCAGCATTCTATGACCCTGTTGATGTTTTAGGTTCCCGCAGGATTTGTGGAGGGCAGGCTGGAGCATTTGATACCATAGAGATAGGTCTTCTAATTTGGCATCCATTAGTTGACTCCTACCTTGGAGGAGTATGTACGGTTGATGGCGCTACCTTTGGATAGACCTTGTGCGCATATGGCCATCGACGACATGAGCTGACAGTTTATGACTCTCACCGGGTTGAGGCAGAGAGTTGTGCAGGATGAGCTCACATCTGGCCATGTGATATCCCAGCATTTTTTGCTTGACAGATTTAGCTCTGAGGATATTTATACACGACATTCCAGTGATTTCACCATGCCGGAGGATCATTGGCACTTAGCCAGAGTAGATGTACTGCTACTCTGCGTGTTATCGTATGTATACATGCCAAGGTACATGGATGAGCTAGATATTGGCATTATCATGGCAGTGAGAGCTCTCAGGGAGGGTCATACCATTGTAATGATGATCATCACAGAAACGCTGAGGTCAGCCAAATATTGCAGCACTTACCTAGTAGGGGTATTTACAGGCAGCTCGATCATGTTGTACGTGTGGTTTATGTCACACTTCAGACCGATTGCCACTTTCAGACGACATGGTTATTGTTTCACCCATGATATAGCTATGTCATACTCCTTCCATCCTATGGAGTGTACAGATCTTTCATCTTGGTCCATTTTCCTAGCAGGGATCGGAGATCCGTTTGGTATATTGCCGTGTATAGGGCTCAGCTCACCCTACAGCTTCATCATTCATGCTTCGGGCATGGATTATCTCCCTCTAGCTAGTTTGAGGGGCATGACTACTTACCACCCACTGGCCATGATGTGTCAGTTTGACCAGTTCTAGGATTTCCATCCTTTTGAGGGGGCATTAAGATAGGGTTTAGCTTCTTGACATTTATCAGCAAAGGATAGATCTGGTTGTATGCCTGTTGTGATCAACGTGAGCTAGCTGAGTTTTCCGTTAGCCATCTGGGTTGTTCTGCAGAGTATTCCACATGGTGGAGACAAAGACGACATTGACTATGGCAGTATCCACAGTACAGGGGATTAAGTCCGATGATGGGGAGTGTGTGGAGGAGACTTATATTCCCATCGAGGAGGATTTATCTACTAGGTTGCCAACAGTTGTGATGGATTCTCCCATTATGAGTGCTACTATGATTCAGCATTCATCATAGTATCTGGAGTAGAGTCTACATCTGATGACCTTTGAGAGAGATCATGCTAGGGCATTGATGTTGACAGCTCTTGATGAGAGAGACGCAACTCTATTAGAGAGAGACGAGGCCAGATCAGCTAGAGATGCCTTGATTGTAGAGCAGGATGCTACCCTATCTACTCGGGATTTAGCCGTCACAGACGGTACTTCAGTGAGATCCCTTACGACTTGCATCCTTACCAATATGAGTGCATACATTGATGAGCATCATGCCACCATGTAGTTAGCCTCAGATCTGCTAGCTCGTGTAGATACCATTGGGCAGGAGCTTACAACGTTAGCTCCTTCTTCGGAGAGGGATGCTATGTTAGATCTGATAGTCCGTATACATATAGATCCGTATATAGACTTGTATTTTCCTGCACAGACTAGCTTAGCCATTTTGTCATGTACAACACATATTGTATATATTAAACAGAATTATATATGGCAGGGAAATATATTTGATTTACTTCCCTTTCAGTTATGCCTTGATACTTGCTTGATATTTGCCTGTTTCTTCAGGGCTTGTGATCTTGATGCATTCTGAACTCATCCTTGATGTGTGGACATTGAGACGTCGTAGGATCTTTCAGAACGGATCATTGATCTGTGTGTATCCCTACCATCTTTGGTGTCTTGGGACTTGTTTTTGTATGTATATGTGGAGAGGAGTGTGTCTTTTCCTCTCTGAGATTGACCGCACCAAAGATGGTCTCCAGTACTCATATTAGAGAGAAGCCTAGTTAATTCCATCTGTTATGGATTGGTGTTTCTCTTTGAGGCACAACCGCAGCTTAGATGGTCGTCGGATCTCCTATTTGTGTGGAGGGGTCAGGTAGTTCCATCCCTTTAGTCTGAAGCCGATGAAATGTGGTGGATTGAAGTTTGATCCCAGTACCGTGTGACAAGTATCTGTGTTCTGGTAGGGGGTTAGACCGAACCATAAATTGCTTCCTACGTACTCTTATTGAAGAGGAGATCAGGTCTGCATAGTTCAAACCTGGTGTATAGGGTTCAATGCTGAATGGTGTAGAAGGGTGTAGGAATGTTTTTGTTTATGTGGAGAAAGGGTAGAAATGTTTTTGTTATTTTTTGTTTTTTTTATTGCAACCAGACCATATAGAATGTGGTTGCCTACGTACTCTTGGGTATCAGGGAGATCAGGTCGACGTAGTTCACCCCTAAAGACGATTTGCAACCAAAGAGAAGTCTAAATCCCATGTGCAGGCTATATTGCGGGGAAAAGAAAGTTTGATCCCATGTTTGGGACAAACTACAGGTGTGAAAAAGGTTGATCCCAAGTTCAGGATAAACTGCAAGCGTGAAAAAGTTTGATCCTATATTCAGGACAAACTGCAGGTGTGAAAGGTTCAATCCCTGGTGGGATAATCGAAATTGTATGAAAGGTTTGAAATGAGGTGAAACCAGGCTACTGGTTTGAAGTGTATGTTTCCCTGAGGGGCAGAAGAGTATGTAAAAAGGATTATAAAACCGGAATGACTAGTGATCTGGATCCAAAACTAGGATGTTTGCTTGATGATAACCTTAGACATAGTACTGTTTTATGGTGTACGAGTTGATGAGTTGTGGAAGTTCATCACCATCCATTTCCTGTAGTCTGAGAGCACCTCCTGTTAATACCTCATTGACAACAAATGGGCCTTCCCAGTTTGGAGCGAATTTCCCCTAGATTTATCTTGGTTGTCAATGATCTTTTTCAAAACCAATTCATGTTGTTTAAACTACAGTAGCTAGACTTTTCTATTATAGGATCTGGCGATCCTTTGTTGATATAACTAACCATGAAAGATAGTCACGATTCACCTTTCGTCTATTAGAGAGAATTGGTGATATCTGTCTTGTACCCATTAATCTTCATCCAGCTGAGCGTCCATCAACACTCTAAGGGATTCCATTTCCACCTCTATGGGGAGTACTACTTCCATCCCATAGACTAATGAATAGGGGGTTGACCCAGTGGAAGTACACATTGAAGTTCTGTATGCTAATAAAGTCAGAGGCAAGAGGTCAGACCATCCTTTGTGATTGACGGACATCGTTTGCATGATCTTCTTGATGTTTTTATTAGTCGCTTCAACAGCACCATTCATCTTTGGATGGTAGATGATGGAGTTAAGGTGTTTGATGTGGAATATACTGCATAACTCCTCCATCATTTTGTTGTTGAGGTTCTTAGCAGTATCTGACACAATTACCTCTGTTTGTCCATATCGACAAATGACAATGTTTTTTTATGAAAGCAATGATGACTTCTTTGGTAACACTGGGGAAGGAAGCTACTTCTACCCATTTAGTGAACTAGTCGATCTTGGTGAAGATAAATTGATGCCCACTATTGGCTTTGGGCTTGATGGACCCGCTCACATCCGTTCCCCACATTGAGAAGGGATAGGGTGAACTCATATTGTGGAGTTCCCTTGGAGGGGCGTGGATAGCATTTTCAAGCATTTGGCATTGATAACACTTCTTGACATGATCATCACAGTCAGCTTTAAGCGTAAGCCAGTAATGCCCTATTCTAAGGATCTTCTTAACAAGTTAGGGTCCACTCATGTGTGGGCCACATACTCCACCATGGACTTCATCCATGAGCCTCTGAGCTAGGTCTCTGTCCAGACTTCTAGGGAGTCCTAATCTTGTATCTCTTTTGTAAAGTGCATCTCCGCTCAGGTAGAATTTTATAGCCATTCGATGGATCCGCCTTTTTTCAGTCGGGCTCACCTTAACGGGTGTAGATCCATCTCGTAGATACTCCTTGATATGCTGATACCAAGGGTGTTATATGGGAGGTAGCTCATTCGATACTTCTCTAATTTAACTCCCATAAGCTGGAGCCTTTTGTAGGGAAAATGGGATGCTTGGCATGTTTTCCTTGTCATGTATGTTGATCAAGGAGGCCAAAGTTGCTAGTGCATCTGCAAAATCATTCCTATTCCAAGGAATGTGGAAGAAGTATACTTCTTCGAACTCTGAAGCCATCTGTAAAACTTGTCGATGGTAAGGCAACAAATGTAGCTCTTTAGTTTGATAGAATCCCGTGGTTTGTTTGATTACCAACTCTAAATCCCCAAAGGCAGGTAACTTTTTTATACCCATTGATTGGGCAAGTTTGATTCCCATGATACAACCTTCATACTTGGCTGTGTTGTTGGTGCTGACAAACTATAATCTGACGGTGATGGGATACTGCTCCCCCATACCGGATACTAGAACTATTCTAGCTCCATCACCTTCTATGTTAACAACTCCATCAAAACACATTTTCCACATATGGCATGCATCGTGATGGTGGTGTTGCTGAATTTCCATGACCCCTTCATCGAGAAAATATGTTTCCAAGGGTTTGTAATCCCTTGCGGGTGCGATGACCAATTAATCCGCAATTCCTTATCTTTTGATGGACTTTTGAGTCACGTAAAAGATGTCAAACTGTTGTAGAATCAACTCTCATCTGGACAACCGACAATTCAGTATGGGCTTACTGAACACGTGCTTTAGAGGATCCACGCGGGATATGAGATGGGTTGTATGACCATGGTGGTAATGTTGTAACCTCATGGAACCCCGTGCTAAAGCACAACAAGTCTTCTCAATCAGAGTGTACTTATGTTCACTACCGCTGAATCTTTTGCTGAAGTAATAGATAGCTCACTCTTGGTCTCTATTGTCTTTCTGTCCCAGCATGCGGCCCATAGCATTATCAGTAATGAACAGGTACATGAACAGGGGAAAATCATCCTTGGGAGGTACCAAAATAGGAGCATTAACCAACTGCTCTTTGATTGTAAGGAAGGCTTTCTGACACTCGTCATTCCATTTTATGGAGGAGTTCTTCCTTAACAGCTTGAAGATGGGCTCCCCAGTTGCTGTGAGTTTAGAAATAAACCTACTAATGAACTTGATTCTTCCCAAAAATCCCCGTATTTCCTTCTTTGTCTGAGGAACGAGCATTTCCTTGATGGCCTAGATTTTGGTGGGATCCAGCTCAATCCCTTTGTGGCTGACTAGGAAACCTAGCAACTTACCTGATTTAACACCAAAGGCGCACTTGGCTGGATTCAACTTCAAGTTGTACTTACGCAACTTGTTAAAAAAATTTCTGAGATGGTCTAAGTGGTTTTCCTCCCTTCGGGACTTGACAATGATGTCATCTATGTAGATCTCTATCTCCTTTTACATTAAGTCGTGGAAAAGAGCCATCATAGGTCGCTAATAGGTTGCTCCGGCATTGATGAGGCCAAATGACAACCATCTATAATAAAAGGTTCCCCAAGGCGTGATGGAAGCTGTTTTCTCACGATCCTCCTCAGCAACCATAATCTGATGATACCCCATGAAGCAATCCGCAAAGGAGTACATGTCGTATTGAGCAGTATTGTCAATGAGAATGTGGATAAATGGCACGTGAAAGCTATCCTTAAGGCAAGCTTTGTTCAAATCTCGGTAATCCACGTAAACTCGCACCTTTCCTCCTGGTTTAGGCACGAGGACTATGTTTGATAACCATTCAGGGTATGTAGACACCATAATGATGCCTGCTTGAAATTATTTCACAATTTCTTCTTTAACCTTTAAACTCCACTCAGGTTTCAATCGCCTAAGCTTCTGCCTGACTGGCTTAAATCCCTCTTTAATGGGAAGGCGATGAAGGATAATGTTAGTGGACAAACCCACCATATCTTCATGAGACCATGCAAACACATCGTGGAATTGGGTTAGTAACGCAACCATATCATTCCGTTTGTTTGGAGTGAGGTTTGAACCAATCAGGATTAGCTTAGGGTTTTCTAAGGTTCTGAGATTGAAAGAAGTGGTTTTATTAAGATTAGGTTTAGGTTTGTCTTCGACCCATTCCTTAATCTCCATAGGTGTCTCAAAGTCCTCTTGTATTTCCATCAAGTCTGAGTCCAACTTTTCATCAAAGTTATAGTCCTTGTGGAGAAAAGGCACCTCATCAGCAAGTACAGACACATCTAAATTCATAGTCCTGAAACAAAATATGCCTTCACTTAATATACAAAATTGTTCAATCATACAAAGTGTTAGTATGTAATAATAAAACAACTGCTAATACTGTACAGAAAAGTAAGCAGTTAAAGTTATCTACATTGCAGATGGAATTTTTGCCCATTTTACCCTCATTGACCAATGCATGGAGTGTTGTTCCAATTGTCAAGGGTAAAGTCCTGATTGACTGCAGTGATGGAGGGGCTATCATCTTCCTCCTTCTCCCGAATGATGACCATGATATCTGGGAAATCATCGTCTAGGGTGTATCTATTTGTATGCTCATCATGGATAATGATGCATATGCCTGACATCATCAGGGCGATATCTTGTTTACGTTTCCGTTCCCTCTCTTCCACTTCGGGATCAGGAATCAGGACCTCTTTTTCTTTAACCGGTACTAGTTTAGGAAATAACATAGCCATAATATGGGTTGGCACCTTTACCGAAGATTGTATCAGCTCAAGAGTTGCAGGTGGAGAAAATCGTCGTGTGGCTAAAGTTGAAGGAATCTATTTGTGCTTATGAGGATTCCTATGACTGGAGCTAGCAGAATAGCCTAATCCAGCTGTTCATGTCTGACTGGGCACTTGAATAGGATGCTTAATACCTTGATGCTCTTTGCCCAACCCTTGTCCAGGTTGATGACCCAACGACATCATCTCTTGAGTGGCCGACATAACCTCGGCATAAATCTTGGGTATGAGAGGAGGTGCCCCAATGGGATGGTAATGAGTGTTTCTCACCTCCAGGGCGTGGAAACTGACTGGCTCAATTTCTGAATTGAAGGTGATTAGTGGCATGGCACTTTGTTCCGGACATTCCGGTTCAGTATTAATAGTGACTAGGCTATTGTTGATAATGTACTTGAGTTGCTGATGAAGGGTGGAAGGAACAGCTCCAGCCATATAAATCCATGGTCTTCCAAATAACAGGTTGTATTATGTGGCTATTTTGAGCACGTGAAAGAATATAATGAGTGTATGTGTACCAATCTCCACTGGTAATTCAATCACTCCAACGTCATTTCGTTGGGACCCATCAAAAGCTTTGATAACCGTATGGCTGCTTTTGATCCTCTTGGGGTTGATATTCATCTTTTCCAAGGTAGCATAAGGACATATATTCAGAGATGAACCTCCATCTATCAAGACTCCTCCAACCATGTATCCCGAGGACAAAATTGCTATGTGCAACGGCTTGCAATGATCGGTCCCTTCAGCGGGTATGTCATCATCAATGAAAGATATCACATTACAGTTGAAAATGTGATCAACCAGATGTTGAAATTTTTCCACATACACTGATTTTGGTAAATGGGCTTCTTCCAAGTCCCTTAGTAATACCTTCATGAGATCTTCAGAAGCGAAAACTAATTCCAATATTAAAATTTGCTGTGGAGCTTCTTTCAAGCTTAAAACCACTTTGGCTTCGTTATGGCCCATGGTACGGAGGAATTCTTCAATCTTCTCCATGGTAACTTTCCCATTTGATTTGATGGCGGGCTTTATCACCCGATGGGGAAGATACAGTGGATTCTCCTTCAACACTACAGTAGTAGTATGTGATGTAGATCCTTCAGCCTGCCCATAATTCCATGGGACTTTCTGTAGGCTGATAGTAGGATATTGTGGTCTGAATGGTAAGTTAATTGGCTCTGGTGCAGCCACTTTCAAAGGATTGTCAACTCCTTTGAGTTGAATTGCTTGTATTGTGAGTGTTCTGGCAGCCAAATCATCTTCATCGGATATAACTACTATGTCGTCCTTCTATTTTGTAGGATATGTGTTCCCACTCTCGAGTAACAAAGTGTCATCGTCTGCCATTTGCAGGACACCGCTGTCAATTAAATTTTGAATGAGGTGGCGGAGTGCCCAACATTCTTCTGTGATGTGATCGCGAGGATGGGAGTGATATTGGCATACTCCCTCATAATTAAACTATATGGAACGAGGATTGATTGGAGGTAGAAGGGATTTAATTCTTCCTTCATTGATAAATATTTGAAATATCTCCTCCATAGGTTGGCCAAGATATGTAAATTCTCGTTTGTTAGCAAAATCCCGACGGGGTTTGGCACTTGCTCTTTTCACAATTTTATCCTCCAGTATTTCACTTTCTGAAGGCGAGGATGGGATATTAATGACAAAAGGAAGGAGACTAGCATGCTCATGACTGATTAATTGGTGTGTGACTTGGTGTTGATGAATCGCCAGTTCTATCAACTGATCGACTTGTTTGCAAAGAGCTTTAATCTTTTGCTCCATTATAAACTGGAACTACGCATAATCCCATCTGTCAGCACCGTCTTTGATAGTCTGGGAAGATTCAGCTACGTAGTTGGAACTCTGTCCACTGTTCCAATTAATCATATTGACCTCTCCCTCTTTGTGTTGAGGAAGAGGATTGTCTTGCACATGAGGTTGGTCGGGTTTAGTCACGACAATCTCCCCATTGTCGATTAAGTCCTAGATCTTGTGTTTCAAGGCCCATCAATCTTAAGTGTCATGTCCCGGTGTCCTGGCATGATAAGCACACTTCGGAGTAGCATTGAAACCCCTCCCATTCGGGTTGGCTGGTGGAAGAAGATGTGTAATTTTCTTCTGAGTAGTCAGAAGAACAGGGATATTCTCGAGTGATTCCCCTAAAGGTGTGAACACTCGGGGGCATTTGACTTCTCCGCCTTTAGGCAATGGAGGGTTTGAAGACTGTGCTTGCAAAGTAGAATAGTTTCTCCTCTGGATAAGCATATTCTGACTGCATTTTTGACCTTGTAGTATCAAGGAAACATCTTCCTCTTTCTTTTTATGGACCCTCCGGGGGTTATTTACATAAGTTCCAGACTGGATGTGCTCAGCAACTGCTTTAAGAGCAGCTAGATCTTGAATCTTTCCTGGCTTTAATCCTATCTCAGCCATCTCTTCATACTTGATCATTTCAAAAATGGCTTGCCAATGCCTGCCAAAACTCTTTCATAGAAAGGAGCTTCTTATATGTCTATGAAGGTTATGACCATTTCTGATTCTGTCATGGAAGGAATAACTTGAGCAGGAAGGCGCCTCCACCTTTGAGCGTACTCTCTGAAAAACTCATTAGACAGTTTCTTGACCTTGGTAATCTGATACTGGTTAGGAGCCATCTGAGATTGAAAGCTGTACTGAATGAGGAAGGCATGAACTAGTTCCTCCCAGCTATGGATCTTTGAGTTGTCTAATCTGGTATACCATGATCGGGCTTCTCCAGTCAGACTCTTCTAGAACAGCTGCATTATGGGCTTCTCGTCCTCTGCATAAGATCCAAGTTCTCCTTTGAATATTTTAAAATGTGTGTAAGGATCTCCTAATCCATCATACTTTTCAAAGTCAGGAGTTTTGAACTTCTCTGGATAATGCACACCATGTAATATACAAAGGTCAGCATATGAAATACTCCCGTGTGTTCCAATCCCATTGATAGAACTGATGGTTTCCTCCATTTGAAGGACTTTCTTCTTGATATCACCGGTGTCTGGATCTTCTTTAAGATGGATGTTTTCAGGAATTTTGTTGGTCATATCCAACTAAAGTTCAGTATTTGTTTTATCTGAACCTTGTGCTCCTCCTTCTGCAGAGGATTCTGTATATACGGGTATTCGCGAACCCTAAGTAGATTGGTGTAATTCTTTAAGCAGAACAACCAAATCTGTAATTTACTTGCTTAATCCGTCAAACTCTTCTCGTGAGACAGGAGCAGGATTAGACTGGTCAGACGAAAACATAGTTAGTTGCAGGCTCGTGGCCTTTTGGGATTTTGAGCGTGTAACAGGCCCAATTGTTTCCCTACAAAAACTTATGTAGTTTAGTCTTAGGGAATGTATAAATGTTAACATGCTATCATAATGTGTCCATTTTAGGAATATTATCCTATAAAATGGGTGTCATTTGATAGCATGTCCTGTATTAATATGCATATGCAAATATTCTTCATATTTTCCATTACATATAGATGAACATGGAATAAATTACAAATAATTATCTTTACAACTAATTGAAAATGGAAAGCATGAAGAGACTTTCCTCCGCGTTTGGTTTATCAGAGGCTGACCTATCTTAGGTTACTCTTGCGGCTTTTTGGCATGAAGGTTCCCAGATCATCGCAATTTACTCGACGGGAAGTTAATCTTGTCTTTCAACTAGAGCGAATCTGGGTGGTGCCTTTCTTGAGCCTCATTGGAATTAGTCTTCCTACGACTCCAGTAATCAAACACCGGCAGGATAGCCTTTTGGTGGAGGAACCACACAACATACATTAACATAAAAGGTGTCTCACCATTTATGAAAATGATGACATTTGCGAAGCACTAATATCATAGATAGATATTTTGCAGTGCAGTAAGTAAAATGCATTCGTACACATTCAGCAAAAAATTAAATGCAATAGTCACACACAAGTATATAACAGTTTTGAAAAGCTTGTAGTAGCAGCTTAAGCCCTCTTACTGGTATCCCCAGCAGAGTCGCCACCTGTCTATGTCAGGATTTTTATTTGTCCCTTTTCTATTCTTGTTCTTTGGTGTTCTCATGTTTATGTGAGATTTGTTTGAAAAAAACAAGTGAAAAAAGGTCAGACATGTATATGTCGACAATTTGACTGTAAGAGTTGCCAGTTGGTGTTTTTAACTTGTTACACCAACGCAACCGAGAAAAGGTTTGCACATTGACCCAATGATGTGACACTGCTACACGGGTCTGTGAAACTGAGATTCATTTGGGTTCGGGGGCTTGATTATGTGGAGGGAAGGTGTTAGGCACCCCCCGACATCCGTGTTACCACGGTGATCGCCACTTTTCAAGAAATTGTTATATGAATAACTGTGTGTGTGTGTGTAGGTCAATGTGCAGTTATTTGGAAGTAGTGTGAGGCCTCGTTTGCACCTATATAAAAAGGGTATGAATTTGTATGAAAAATTCAATTTTTAGACATGATATAACAGTGAGGTTTTGTAAAAGAGGTTTTTCAAACCCTATGCTCAATAGTAATTAAGACCTTTTCACACTTCCATTTTATTATTAAATGTTCGGCTTGATTGCTTTTATTTTTGAGATGCGAAGCATCTTCAAGAAAATAATATATAGTAGTGTCGAACTCCTCATGGGCATGAAAGCCATCTAAGGAAATTCAAACACCGTGAATAATTTATTAGCTGCTTACAGCTGAAAATGTCCATCACGGGAACCGAATCTAGATTCAATGGACTGAATCTGTGATCACATGATTCCTAGGCTCACATGATGTCGCAGTTTATATGAAAAGCAGTAACTAGTTATATATATAAAAGTTGTAAATATATATATACAGACATGATCAACCACCACGAAACACCTCCATGGGGGATCAGAAATGTAAATATATAAAAGTGGTAATATATATATATATATATATAGACATGATCAACCACCACGAAGCACCTCTATGGGGGATCAAAAATGTAAATAAAGCAGTAAATGCGATCAACCACCACGCAGTAAACTCCAGGCGGGACGGAATATAAAGAAAGCAGTAAAAATGATCAACCGCCACGAAGTAAACTCAGGGCCTGACAAAAATGTATATATATATATAGTGACAAATCGCTGAAATAATAAACCGAGTCGGGATCGATATATATCCTGTGCATTTATCGCTTATATATATATATAAGCAGTAAACGCACCGGATATAAAATCCAGGCTCATCGAACAAAGTTCGACAACAGTTCATATATATATATATAGAAGCAGTAAATCCTCCGAATGTAAAATCCAGGCTCATCGAACAAAGTTCGACAACAGTTCATATATATAAATATAAAAATATATAAATAAAAGCATATAAACGCTCCGGACTTGAGTCCAGGCTCAATCGAGGCATAACTCGATAATGTTAGTCCATATATATATAGACAGAAATGAAAATCACGGACCGAAGTCCGGGCATACACACATAACACGACTCTCAACGTGAAGAAGAGTGTGTGCAAAGATGAAGAGAAAGGTTTTATAATGTGTAAGAAGGCTTACAGTGGGCTACCAAAGAAGACTTCTATGACCTTAAGTGGATGAACACTCGGTTCCCGTCGGTAAAAATATAGCTATATGTGAGCTAACACGTATTTAAAATGAGAAAGCACTCAATATAGGGTGTGTACAGAGCAAATTGGATAGGGCTTCCTCTCTTTTTTTCTCTTAAATATGGACTCCCCAGGCTCTATATTTATAGAGCTGGGAGCCGCATATGCACCTGCGGTTGCCCGAGGTGGCCCGGGCTCTGCGGGTCCCACCGTCTCCAAGTACGTGCACGCGTGCAATGTGATGTCTGCTCGAACTTGTTGAACTTCAATCCGAGTATCCGATTGAGGTGTATAAGACCTATTTTGGAATGTTGTTATCGAGAGCTAAACAATGACATGGGATTAGAGGTTGTACGAAGTCAGGAAGATGGAACCATGTCCTATCTCTTCAGGCTTCAAATTCTATCAGGTGTGCTGCCTTACGTAGTAGTCACTCGAGATTGCAACTCCTTGGTTCTTGTGGGACATTGTTGTGTAGAATGTATGTTAATTATTGTTTGTTGAGACGCTGTCATGCGGGGTTGAGGTGGCCTTTTCACTTTTCCCTTCACCGGGATTATCTTCAGTTTTGGCAGATAAAGCAGACGTTGCTCAAGGTTATCTCTGAGATTGGACCGCTGCAAGTGTTGATTTCCCTCAAGGTTGTCTTTGAGGTGTGCCTGTCCTCCCAGGGTTATCTCTAGGTTTGGAAATTAAGTGCCTCGGTGGGAGTCCCGAGGTTGAAGCTGACTACATGCATTTGAAATAAGCATTTTTGGGGTTATCTCCGGAACTGCAACTGCACTCCTTGGGGTTATCTCTAAGGTTGACATTTTCTTTCTCGATGTTATTTTCGGGACTGAGACTGAACATCTCGGGGTTAGCTCTAAGATGAATCGGCCTTCTTCGGTGGAATTTTTGGTATTTGCACTGCTATCCTCGGGGTTATCTCCGAGATGGGGAAAGGATACTCATGGTGTGTTTTCTGGGGTTGAAACTGAACTTCTAGTGGTATCCGGATTAAGCTGAGCTATCTTCCAAGGTTATCTCTGAAAGAAATTCAGCACTTCCTGAAATGTTAGTAACAGGTAGGTAGAAAAATTTTGAGTTTCTACAAAGGGTTAGGAAAGAATCATCAAGGAATTAAATGCCCAATTTAAGTTCCCAAACAGACAGGGAAAGCCGGACTAGGCTACTCCTCTAGGTCAAGTCACAGGAACCCGCACAATCATACACTGGTTCCTTCATCTACAATGTTATTGCCTAAACATACAGATACAGATTCTGTACAGCCTCTAAGGAAAATTCTTCTCTCTGTGGTGGGAATTCTATTTCCCAAGCTGAGATCGGCTAAAGGGAAAGAAGTCCTAATTCCAGACGCAGACATTAAGGAAAGGAATCAAAGGTGCAAGCAAGACATAAAGAGACGTTTATCAAAGATATACGTCCTAGTATATACAAAGGGTATGAACGATGATATCCCAAATGATGATTGTCCAGACGTCATGGTCATCATTCAAGAGGAAGAGGATGATAATCACTCCTTCATCATTGCTATCCACCAGGACTTGACTCTAGGTAATTGGTGCAACACTCCTTGTATTTGTTAAAAAGGGTAAAAAGGGTAGAAAATCCCTCTGCCCTGTAGATAGCAATAACTGCCTACTTTTGTTGCATAGTATTAGAAGTTATTTTTAACATGCTGACACTTTGTACGATCAAACAGTTTCATATATTAAGTGAAAGAATTTTTTTCAGGACTCCAAAGTTAGATTTGTCTAAACTTGCTGATGGAGTGCTAATTCTTCACAAGGACTGCAACTTTGATGTAAAGTTGGACTCTGACTTGATGGAGATTAAGAACTATAAGGTGCCTGAGGAGATCAAGGAATGGGTCGAAGAAAAACCTTGATCAAACCACCTCTTTCAACCTTGGAACCTTAGAAAACCCCAAACAGATCCAGATTGGTATGGACCTTACCCCAAGCCAAAGAATTACATGGTTACTTTATTGACCCAATTCCAGGATGTGTTTCCATGGTCTCATAAAGATAAGATTGGTTTGTCCACTGACATCATCATTCGTCGCCTACCCATTAAAGAGGGATTCAAGCCAGTCAAACAGAAACTCAGGCGATTAAAACCTGAGCGAAGTTTGAAAGTCAAGGAAGAAATTGTGAAACAATTTCAAGCCGACATCATCATGGTATAAACATATCTTGAGTGGCTATCAAATATAGTTTATATTCCTAAACCAGGAGGGAAGGTGCGAGTATACATGGATCATAAGGATTTGAACAAAGCTTGTCTCAAAGACAACTACCCGGTACCATTTATCCACATACTCATTGATAATACAACTCAGTATGACATGTATTCTTTTGTTGACAGCTTTACTAGGTACCACCAAATCATGGTTGCTGAAGAAGACCGGGAGAAGACAACATTCATCCCTCCTTGGGGAACCTTTTGCTACAGACGGTTTTCATTCGGTCTCATCTATAACGCCCCAAAATCCGGTCTATCTTCACACCCAGATTTCATACGTCACTGTTCCATCTTCTTCCAAACATACATCATTATATAGCTAAATATAACAACATACATTCTCAAATCTGAGCTTCTAATACCTTATAACCTCGTTCATTACAAATAATGATAGTTACATTATTCTTTACATCTTACAAGAGTGACTTTTATCCGTCACCAAGGATACATAACAATTCATTAAACTGTTCTAAATTACACTATTCTATATTACAAGTCTTGGCTTGATCTTCATGCTCATTCATATACTGAATGACACTTCATTTGAATACTGGTCAGCTTGATCTTTTCGGGATCCTTAAGTTCTTCTACTCGTACACTGAAAATATTTTTTATTTAAAGCAAGTGTGAGCATTCAATTGCTCAGCAAGTCATAGTAGTTGAATAAACAACCTCAAGAATCTAAACATCCTTTTAAAACCTCAATAACGGAACAAAGGTTATGAAGAAGCTTGAATAATAGGAATAATTTCTGAGTCCTATCATTTTAAAAGATTAGTCACATTCACTTTGAAATTCTTTTATTCTTCTACCTTTTTTTATACACATCCTGTCCGGCTAGAATCTTTAGCACAGACTTAACAATAACGGTTCATGTATAAACAAAACATTTTTATATTGAACAGTTCAACCACAGAACAGTATGTATCATAGAAACATCGAAGTGTTAAAATTATGGCACAAGGCCTCATACATTCTACCACCTTATACAAATATCCCACATTTGCACATAGATAAAACTTCTCACGTTCAACATTTGAGAAGTTTAAGAAACTAGCATTCATTTCAAATATGAATGAAGTTAGGAAACTTGCCTTACACACAGCTATAGGTTATAGTTTACGCTGAACTGCTCATCGAAATCCCTATATAACACATAAGGAATACATGCACCAATTAGTTATATACTTGACTTACGCATTGATTAAATTAACCTTACTCCTTATGATTCGTGTTTATACCCTAAATTCATATAACCATCTTTCCTTACCGTTTTACGGCATTATGACATACAGAGATGTCTTAACTCATACTATCATCATCTTTGATGATTTATATTCTTATCATCTTCTCATAACCTTTCTAGGACTTAGCACACATCGAATCTCTACTAATAGTCCATATGGTACTCTAAGTGGTTTCCCACAAACATCCAACAAACTAGTTTCCCGTCTCATCTACACTGTCTTTCACAGTGAGTTAGATCGGTTGCCAGTTTCGTATATACCTCCGCTCTCTAAAGGAATTCTTTAGCCCAACTCCCATATGTCAATCATTAAAGATTACGATTGTACCATAACCTAAACTTAACTTATCCGAACCATTAAAACTATAATGTTCGTTAAGTTAATTTCTCATTCCTTATGGCTTTCTGGCAACTAAATGTCATACCTCAATATTTATTTCTTATCGTCTAATTCATACAGTTCTTAGTATGTTAAGAGTGATCGTTCAATGCTAATATTATGTGTTCATAGCATTACACATGTTATATTACCTTATTCATATCTTATAATGGCTGGTTCATTCGACTCAGAACGTTATCCAAGTTATTATTACTAACTTGGCTTCTTAACGTTATATGCCCTCGTCATTAATTCAGTTTCTTCACCTTTCATAGGTTTAATCATTATTATTCATTACCTTACGGTTAAACCATACACGGTGTATAGGTTCTACCCATTTAATAATCGCATACACTCCACCCTCATCTCTCAATGTCTAAGGAATTACAGTCATAGTAATCCCACACGTTCGTTTTATCGCAACTACAGTTCCTGGATATTGGTTACGTATTTTGCGTTTACATTGTTTGTCTTTTAATCCCGTTCAACCATTACTAAAGGTTTAATTCACTTGATTTAGTGTAACATTATGTGAACTATATGTTCACTTCCCCCAGGAGTTGAGCAATTTAAAGCTCTTCTCTAGGCTTTGCCACCTTGCCGGTGTTGCATGTGGCCATGGATGCATAACGCCTGGAAAAAAATCAGATTTTTGAGAATTAAATTTTTATTTGATTATGTGGATTAAATGAATTTAATTAATAAATTATGGGAGTAAGCTATTTGAAGGTCGTTCTACGACCTATACATATCAGAATGTCATAGTATTTTGGCTACGTGGTAGAATTAAAGTGTTTGAATTTCCAAGACGAAGATAAAAGCTTTCCGGGAATTTTTTTGAAAAATACTATTCACGCATTTCTGCTCGGGAATTATTTTTGAATTTTTGAGAAATACGTAATGATAGAATATCGAGGTGGTATAGAATATCTAATAATATTTCAGTTATGGCAAACACAATTTTTCGCCTGCGGACTTAAAATCTAACGGTTAGGGAAAGCGAGTTCCGAGAAGGAATTTAAATGTGTATAATGAATTAAAGCGATAATTGTATAATACGTAAGTATTGTACGAGGTAATGAATACGAGTATAATACGAGGTATTATACGAGTATATATAAATGATGGAATGTCGTATATTAAATAAGTATACGAGTTAGGATATGAGATTAATACGTAGATTATACGTTATAAGACTTTAAGCCAAATGTATTGAATTTGTAGAAATGAGTAAGAGATTGTAATGTCCAATTGGGATAATAATAAAGCCCAATACGAATTAATGTTAAAGCCCAAATATATGTAATGTTAAGTCCAATGTAAATTAATAAATAAGCCCAATGTTTGTTTAATTACAAGCCCAATGTATAAGATAAGTTAATTAAGCTAATTGAATGTAAAGCCCAAAGTAAGAATGGATAAGAGGTTACGACTGTGATAGGTTATATCATACATGGAAGGTAAATGTAAAAGCCAACGCGTTAAGTAGGAAGGGTAGGGAAAAGCTATCGATATTAACGACTCATAATAAGTTACTAACGGAGATGGCAAGAACGGAGCTAGAAGTTAAATTACGGAATGAAGTGGTAGAAATGTTATTCACAACGTAGATTCAATCCACGATAATGGATCAAGTTAATTAAATACAACTAGGTAACGAAGAGTGCAAACGAGTGAAGAAGAGGATGCAGGATAAACAAAAGATCATGTATAATCTTATTTTGAAGGATGAATTTGGGTTTTAAATAATTTTAAAGTTAAAGGAAGAATTAATTAGAGGAAGATAGCGTAATATGTTAATAAGTATTTAAACTTCCAACTCAAATTATTGATAGGAAGTGACAAGTAATGAAAAATAAGATAATACCTTCATTGAAGGTGAAATGAAAGAACCACAATGTCGAAGGAGCATTGTGGGAACTTGAAATTAAAATAAAAGAAAATTTTTCCTCAATGATGTATGTATTATTAGCGAGATTTTGGGGACAGAATCCTTATAAGGGGGGAAGAGTGTAACGCCCCAGAAAAAAATTGGATTTTTGAGAATTAAATTTTTATTTGATTATGTGAATTAAATGAATTTAATTAATTAATTATGGGAGTAAGCTATTTGAAAGTCGTTCTATGACCTAGACATATCGGAATGTCATAGTATTTTGGCTACGTGGTAGAATTAAAGTGTTTAAATTTCCAAGACGAAAATAAAAGCTTTTCGAGAAATTTTTTGAAAAACATTATTCATGCCTTTCTGCTCGGGAATTATTTTTGAACTTCTGAGAAATACGTAATGATAGAATATCGAGGTGGGATAGAATATCCAATAATATTTTAGTTGAGGCAAATGTAGTTTTTGCTTCATGGACTTAAAATCTAAGCTGTTAGGAAATTGAGTTCGAGAAGGAATTTAAATGTGTATAATGAATTAATGCGAGGATTGTATAATACGTAAGTATTGTACGAGGTAATGAATACGAGTATAATATAAGGTATTAAACAAGTATGTATAAATGATGGAATGTCGTATATTAAATAAGTATACGAGTTAGAATACGAGATTAATATGAAGATTATACGTTATAAGACTTTAAGCCAAATGTATTGAATTTGTAGAAATGTGTAGGAGATTGTAATGTCCAATTGGGATAATAATAAAGGCCAATACGAATTAATGTTAAAGCCCAAATATATGTAATGTTAAGTCCAATGTAAATTAATGAATAAGCCCAATGTTTGTTTAATTACAAGCCCAATGTATAAGATAAGTTATTTAAGCTAATTGAATGTAAAGCCCAAAGTAAGAATCCAATGGATTAGGAGGATCCATGGGGAAACCCATGATCATATGGGTGATCTTGGTGGCCAAGAAATAAGTGTGTTGAGCAAGTAGACTTAAGGGTTAAGCAAAGGATAAGTTAAGTAACTTACAGGCTAAGTAGAGTGCTTATGTGTGATGAGCAAGCAAAGTGCATTTATGTGATTAACAAGTTAACTTAATGGCTAAGTATTGTGATGGCCAAGTAACTTATTTGGTGAGCAAGTAAACTTAGGGTTTAAGTAATGAATAGTATAGAGGTTTAGTAAGGTGGTGGAGTGGTGTTATGACCATTATACCCTAACGTAGACTTTCCTATAAATAGCAAGCTTGTATTTTATTTTTGTTGGTTGTTCATTTCATCCAACAAGTTGAGAGCTTATTTGTTAGAGAAAATAAGCTAGAAAAGCTAGGAAGTTAGTCTTTCATATTTCAAGAAGCAAGAAGGAGATCAAAGATTAACCAAGTGATATTCAAGGGTAAGCAATCTTAAACCATGATTCTCTTTCTCTTCCATTGTTAGAGAAGTGGGTAGTGGTAGAACATGTATGCTAAGGAATGATAAGATTGATTAATTAATGGACTTAAGCCGTATAAGTTGTAGCGCCCCCAAATCCGGGTATCTTCCAACCCGACAGATGGTGCTATACTGTACAAACATTCATACATTCATTCAGTTGAATAGTCTCAAAGAACGAACATAACGTCTATATATTAAAGGTAATATTTATATTTCCCAGGTTCTATACCCGTTACAAAGGTTCTTTGTCATAATATTCATTACATTACAACAATAGACCTATACCATTACAAGATAGCTTAATAATCTGCCTTAGCTTTTCCTTTATCCTTATTTGATCCTTCGGGACGTTCAGTCTTAGCTATATTCATATGGTTCAAGCAAGAGTGAGCATAACTAGCTCAGCAAGTATAACAATTTCAATAACAACATGCTTGATACATATGAATCGTATATCTTCGATAACTGAACAATAGTTATGAAGTACTATTGATAATTCAAAATAACACTTCATCTTTCTTTCAAAATGTTTCACAATGAATAATATTCAGTAAAACATTCACTCCGGTCAAAGACCTCGAGTATTCATTCTTTCTTTAAAAGGGACAACCCGGAACTAAGTCTGTAAGCCCGGTATTACTTACGAACACTTCTAGGTGATCAGCCTATTGTACTCTATGTTGATCAACACTACATCCATTAAACGTATGTACGTTTAATCATTTGGCAACCTCACGTACTGTCGCCATTTCACAAACAAAACATTTGTTTAACATTTCAGTCTTCTTTTGAAAACCATATCAAGTAATTGACAAAAGATAATAGCATTTGATAATAGATGAATAGATTATCAACAATCCACTCAATATGTTAAGACTAGCCAAAGGAATTGGCTTTAATTTCATTATACTTCAATTCATGCGTAACGATACATGAACTTCAAAAACATGTTCAGATTGAACTGAGACAAGAGTTAGAATACTTTCCTTAAGCGTCTGATACGATGTAATTTACTTTACGTTCAAGTCTTTCAAGTCTCTACAATACATGATCACATAATGCCTTACATTAGGTCACACATAATCAAGTATGTATCTGACTATATCTTACCCTTCATCTCAATCTAATTTGTATATTAGAATTGATTACTATTCATTCTGATTTCATCATTCTATTTGCATTCATAGATGGATAAGTTATTACCACTCTTTACACATTACTCTTAAGGTTTAACAATGCTTTAGCAATGTTATTTTAGGTTTCTTAAGGTAGGTTTAACTCAACCTAATAACCCTTTCTTGCTTTACATTCACAACTATTCTTCACTATCATTTGTCAAAGATCGGCTGTGGCGCCACTTTATACTCGCATCTCGTATTGCTTGGGCATGAAGTTAATAATAAGGATGGCCCGGACTTGGCGCTGTGGCGAGTCCTTCTTCTTCGGGCCGGGTTGCGGCTCCAATTTCCAATGTGATATAGACCGTTCATGGCGATGCGGCGTGACTAATTGGTCTAGGGTTGGCGCCGCGGTGCCAACTCTGTGCACCAGAAAAAAATTTCAGTCTTTGAATTTTTGTGAACTTCCCGGACGCATAACTCTTTCGTTATAAGTCCGAATTGGCTCGTTCAAAAGCCTATGGTTCACAAATTACGTAATCTACGCGTTCATGCAAGAATTTCATCTATTTAACTTCGTTTGATAAAAATTCACCTATTGGTTCATTTTTAATGTAAACGATAAACGTTCGTGAACGTTCAGCGCTCGTTTCTTCGTTCTAATTTATAATTCGCTCATTTTCGAGTCCACAACTCTTAAATGACGAACATGACTTGTCTCCATTGGAAAATAACATTTCCGATCTCAAACTCAAAATTTGACTTCCATTCCGAGAATTTTACGAATTCGACGATTATCGTCTAATCGTGCGATTTTCGACAAATCTTCATTCTTATGACTTGTTCAACATTACAAATGAATTTCATTCATCATGTGAACATATTAACCTACTTATTCCAACAACTTATACTCATGGTTGGACTTTGACTTATTTCTTCATAAGCTTATAACTTGATAAATTTATAAATTATTTATGAACTTATCATTCATAACTTATGACAATTAAAGTTTCTTAATCATCATACATATATGTTCTCATCATATAACTTTACTTATGTATACTTGATACATATGATCAGAAAAGTTCATTTACTTCCATATTCCTTATATTGCAAAACTCATTATAATTTAATAATTCCTTCACATAAGTTTATAACTTATGCTAGCTTAAATGACTTATTACAAACTTATATGGCTTAAGTTCATTACTTACACATACTTCTTACTTTTTATCATTCATGTTCCTTAATCCAAACTTTTCTTATCAACCTATCATGTTAGAGATAGAAGATAATTGGAGAAGAGGATCTTACTTTAGAAGTTCTTGATAAATAGCTTCTTTCTTCTTCTTATGTAAGTAGCTTACTACAACTTATTCACCCTAACAATTAATCACTTTGAGAGAGAGTGTTTAGATTATTTGAACAACTAGCAAATGACTTGCCAACCTTCACTATTTATAGAACTTGCCAGGTTTAGGGCAATTTAGTCAATACACTAAACAACCTCCTTACTATTCATAACTTGATCAACACAAATCCTATCCTTTGCTTGGTCATTACTCACCTAACTTAGCCATTACTTTATTTACTTTATCACCACTTATCTTGGTTATCACTTATCTTGATCACCACTCACATTAATCATATCACTATGGGTTGCCCCATGGGTTAGATAACTCATGGAATCTAGCTTGGGCCTTAACCCTTAATTCATTTGGGCTTGTACCAATTATAATCAATCTTCCAAGTCCATTTTCATTAATTAATACATATACTTATAGTTTATGTATCATCATCGTATTATACTTCGTATACTACTTCATAATATACGATATTTCTTCCTTCATACAAACTCGTATAATACCCCATATTATACTCATTTTCTTTCCTCGTACAATACTCACATATCATACGATTATCTCTTAACGCATTAATTCTTCACTTTTCTTACATTCTTAATTTAAGTCCGCAAGCGAAACATTACGTTTTCCATAACTAGATTATTATTACATAATCCGTCTTAACTTAATATTCTATCATCACGTATTTCTCGAAAATTCAAAAATAATTTCTGAACAAATATCGATGAATAGTGTTTTTGGAAAATTTCTCGGAAAACTTTTATTTTCGTCTTAGAAATTCAAACACTTTAATTCCTTCACGTAGCTCAAATACTACGACATTCCAACATCAATAGGTTATAGAACAACAACCATCTTGATATCACCTAAAATATGATTTTATTATTATTTAATTTAATAAAATCATTTTACAATAAAATCCAAATTTCTCGGTCATTACATTCTTCCCCCCTTATAAAGATTCTGTCCCCAGAATCTCGTCTTACTCTACTCAAATAGATGAGGAAAATTTTTCTTCATCTTTTCTTCTAATTCCCACGTTGCTTCCTCAGCATCATGGTTTTTCCATAATACCTTTACTGATGGTATTACTTTGTTCCTCAGAACTTGCTCTTTTCTATCAATGATTTGAATCGTCGATTCTTCATATGATAAATCCTTCTCGATATGAATCGGCTCATACTCAATTACGTGTTTATAGTCTGGCTTATATGGATGTAATACAGATACGTGAAACACGTTATGTATTCTTTCTAAGTCTGGAGGTAATGCTATCATATACGCTACCTCTCCTACCCGTTTTAATACTTCAAAAGGTCCTATAAACCTTGAACTTAACTTTCTTTTCTTTCCAAAGCGTATCTTTCCTTTCTAGGGAGATACCTTTAGAAACACATACGAACCTACTTCAAACTCTCGGTTTAATCTATGCGAGTCCGCATACTTCTTCTGTCTGTCTTGAGCTGAAACAAGACGCATCCGAATTAACTTAACCACATCTGCTGTTTGCTGCACCAATTCTGGTCCTAGCATCCGGCATTCTCCCACCTCATCCCAACACAATGGTGTTCTGCACCTTCTTCCGTACAGAGCTTCATAAGGCGGCATACCTATGCTTGCATGATAACTGTTATTATATGCAAACTCTACCAGTGGTAGATGATCATCCCAACTACCCTTAAAATCCGTGACGCAAGACCTCAACATGTCTTCTAACGTCTGAATTGTTCTCTCTCTCCGCCCATCAGTTTGTGGATGATAAGTTGTGCTTAATTTCAACTGTGTTCCCAACTGTTCTTGCAAACTTCTCTAGAAGTTCAATGTGAATCGTGGATCACGATCTGACACAATCGATACTGGTACTCCATGTCTGGAAATAATTTCCTTGATATAGAGTTTAGCTAACTGGTCTAAGTTATACTTGACCCTAATTGGTAAGAAGTGAGCCGATTTCGTTAATCGGTCAACTATTACCCAAATAGAATCGTACCCTTTTGCCGTTGTTGGAAGTCCCACTACGAAATCCATCGAGATATGCTCCCACTTCCATTCTGGAATCTCCAATGACTGTAACAAGCCACTAGGGCTTTGATGTTCGGCCTTAACTTTTTGACAAGTCAAGCACCTACTCACATACTCTGCTATTTCTCTCTTCAAGTTTGGCCACCAAAAACTCTATCGAAGGTCTTAATACATCTTAGTGCTACCAGGATGTATCGAGTACCGTGAACTATGAGCTTCTTGTAACACTTGATCTTTTAATTCCGTCTCACTCGGAACCCAAATTCTTCCTTCAAAACTTAATAATCCTTCATTATCAAGACTATACTTAGTATCTTCTTTATCGGTTAGCCGCTCCCTCATTTGGTTACACTCATCAGATTTGAGTTGTACCTCCTTTACTCTTTCTATGATGGTAGATTGCATCTCCATCATAAAGAGTATCTGTCCCGATTCACTCAGTATCTTCAACTCTATCTCCATTCTAGCCATCTCTCGTTATTAACTCATCTTTGAGTAGTTAACATAGACAACCTTTCCCGACCCTTCCTACTTAAGGCGTGGCAACTACGATAGCTTTTCCGGGATGATACTGAGATTTCACAATCGTAATCCTTTATCAACTCTAGCCATCTTCTACGCGCCTCATATTCAACTCCTTACGAGTGAAGATATACTTTAG
Organism: Panax ginseng; assembly: GCA_020205605.1. Classification (NCBI taxonomy): domain Eukaryota; kingdom Viridiplantae; phylum Streptophyta; class Magnoliopsida; order Apiales; family Araliaceae; genus Panax; species Panax ginseng. Next base: position 78,922,784 of record CM035129.1, on the reverse strand, counting down.
ACTCTTATGGTCCGTATATATCTCACATTTCTCCCCATAAAGATAATGTCTCCATATCTTTAGGGCAAATACTATCGCGGCTAGTTCCAGATCATGAGTAGGATAAACATTCTCATAATCCTTTAACTGCCGTGATGCATACGCAATAACTTTTCCATGTTGCATGAGCACGCAACCAAGTCCTCTATGCGAAGCATCGCTATAAACTACGAAATTTCCTGTGTCATCTGGCAATGACAATACAGGCGCTTCGCTTAATCTTTTCTTCAGTTCTTGAAAATTGTCTTCACATTTATCCGTCCATACGTATTTCACCGTCTTCCTTGTCAAGTTAGTCAACGGGGTAGATATCTTCAAAAAATCTTGGATAAATCTTCGATAGTATCCCGCTAACCCTAGGAAACTACGCACCTCAGTTGGCATTTTCGGTTGTTCCCAGTTCATCACTACTTCTACCTTCGTTGGATCCACTGAAATCCCTTCGTGATCAATGACATGACCTAAAAACTATACTTTCTCCAGCCAAAATTCACACTTAGTGAATTTCGCATATAATTTCCCCTTTCTTAGTGTCTCCAACACTAATCTTTAATGTTCAGCATGATCTTCTGGCGTCTTAGAATAGACTAGAATATCATCGATAAACACAACGATGAACTTGTCCAAATATAGTTTGAACACTCTGTTCATCATATCCATAAATGCAGCTGGTGCATTTATCAACCCAAATGACATCACCAGAAACTAGTAATGACCATAACGAGTTCTGAATGCCGTTTTTAGTACATCCTCCTTCCTAACCTTCAACTGGTAATACCCTGTCCGTAAATCTATTTTAGAAAAATACTTTGCCCCTTTCAACTGATCAAAGAGATCATCGATCCTGGGATATGGGTATTTATTCTTTATCGTTAACTTGTTCAACTCTCGATAGTCGACCCATCTTTCTTCTTGACAAACAATACCGGTGCACCCCATGGGGAAACACTAGGTTGAATGTACTTCCTATCCAATAGTTCCTATAACTGAACCATTAGCTCCTTCATTTCCACAGGCGCCATACGATACGGTGCCTTTGAGACTGGTTCCGCTCCTAGCACAATGTCTATTATGAATTCGATCTCCCGATCCGGTGGTAAACCCGGTAACTCACTTGGAAATACATCCATGAATTCGTTTACTATAGGTATTTGTTCCATGGTTGCTCCCACATGCTGAGTATCAACAACATGGCACAGATAACCTATATACCCCTTCCTTAAAAGTTTTCTAGTTTGTGTCATCGTAAGACAACACGAGCGCCTTTGATTTATTAGTCAAAATACTACTGGGAGGTTGTTTCAACGTCACGATGGTCTACATTTCTTTTGGGAATCTATAATGGCTCCATGGTTAATCAACCAATCCATTCCGAGAATCACATCGAATTCTCCTAACTTTATCGGTATTAAGTCTACCGATAACTTACAACCACGTACATCTATGCAACAACCCCTATGAATACTTTCAATAGGGATTACCTCTTCGTTTGCTACCTTAATGTTCAAAGGTATATGCAACTTTTCGGGAAGTAATCCTAGTCGTTTAGCAAAATCACATGCTATAAACGAACAAGTAGCACCCGAATCAAATAGCACGTATGCATTTATGTTATTGATCGGAATAATACCTGCAACTACATCCCCTGATGCCACCGCATCTTGGACCGTCATATTAAAAGTGCGGGCCATTGATCTACCCGGCTGAGCTGGACCACTAATATCCAACTTACCGCTATTAGTGCCCTTATTTCCTTCCATACCCTTCTTCGGGCAACTCTTCGCTATGTGGTCAATTGATCCACATACAAAACATCCGTGGTTTATCTTCGGATTGGGACAGTTAGGTGAAATGTGCCCTTCCTGTCCACAATTATAACATACGGCCTTTCCTTTAAGACAGACTCCTAAGTGAGTCTTCCCGCAGGTTTTACAGGCCTCCATCCTTCTCTGGAATCCCCTTGATTTACTCCGGTATTCCCAGAGTTAAAGCCCTTTCTTTTCTGATCATCGCCACTATCGCTGGCTCCTTCGGTCTTGATTCCCCCATCAACTTTACTCTTATTTTTCTTATCTTTGTGGTACTGGTTGAGAGCCTCATTCCCACCTTCGGCAATTATTGCCTTTTCTAATATGGTTCCAAAGGAAGTACTTTGAAACACCGACATCTGGCTATAGATCCAGGGTTTCAAGCCCTGCTCGAATCTCCTAGCCTTCCTCACTTTAGTGTCCACTTGGTGTGTAGCAAATCGTGCTAGTTCATTAAACTTGGCAGCTTACTGGGGAACTGTCATATCCCCTTGTTTTAATTCCAGAAACCTCATTTCCATTCTCCCTTGCATACTCATGGGAAAATAGTTCTCGAAGAAAATCTCCTTAAACCTTTCCCACGTTAGGTTTCCTATATATGCCCTAGCCTGGTTTGCCTCCCACCAGAACTTGGCCTCTCCTTTCATCAAATAGGTTGCAAAGGCAACCGTTTTACCCTCTTCAACATTTGCTATAACAAATGCTTTCTCAATTTCTTTTACCCAAGTCTGGGCTTCTATAGGGTCCGTAGTTCCTTTGAACTCTGGCGGACCTACACTTTTAAAGTCCTTAAAATTAGTAGCTCGTACTACTCCAGGAATTACGGGTACATTATCCCTCGTCCTATTAAATGCAGCCGTTAAAAGATTAACGAACTCTTGCATTGGATTAACCGGACCACCCTCCGGTTGGTTAACATTATCGTCTTGATTTCGTTGTCTCCTTCTTGGCGGCATTTCGCTGTTAAGAAAACAACACATCATTATTACTTTCTTCTTGTTGATTAGTTATTATTTACGATAAAACAATAACTCATCCTCATGACTCAATATGTTCCATAAAAGAGACTTATACTGATTCTTATTTTGTAGTGTAATACTACATTGTTTACATTACTCAGCCTTAGCTGATTACATTACCATCCCGCCATTACTTTCCAAAAATTGGGATTTATAAAATACCACCCTTGATATACAAAAGAGGGTTTTATATCACTACGAGATACATAATATTTACATATCTAATCTACTCTAGCTATTGCTAGATTACATCTGCTGAATGGCATTCTCAAAATCTTTCTTAGCCAAACCGGCTATGACATCTCGACTAATGTTATGTCGAGTCTGCCCTGCTTCCATTGGATAACCAGCTACTTACTGTTGGAAGTCCACGTGAGAACTCCTATGTATATAGGATATCCTCTCCAACTTCTTCTGTTTAGTCTTTAGCTCCTACTTGAGCTCAAAGACTTCACATTTCAGTTCTCGGACCTTGTCCTTAACTAGAATTCTATCATCGTGCTCTTCTTCCCAAATACCCTCCATGCTAGTCTTGTCCTCACGGACAGCTTGGAGTTCCTCTTCCAACTCCTTCACCTCTTGGCAGTAATGGACATTCCTATCTAATACTGACATAAATAGTGCTTTCATTGACTCTTTAGTAGTCAATTCTTCTGTAGGTGGAACCTGGTCAAAGGACATCACGTCCACCTCCTCCTCTAGTATGCCATCGAAAATAGACATATAGTCTAAATCGTCCGAGTCTCCAGACTCTATTACTACCACCTCTGGCTCAATCGCTACGGGATTGGGTAGTATCTCTACCCGATTAACTGAATCCTCGCTCACTACATGTATGTTTCTATACATACCATTTTCTCCTGACATCTACAATAAAACAATATAGTTTGATTAGTATATGTCAGTAAAATAATAAAAACACATAACATAATATAATGCATTTTTTTTATAAGGTTATCTTTCATCTTTTACTTCTTTATTAAGGTTATGACTTAAGGTTCTAATCCCCCTTAAGTTTCATAACCTAGGTTTTGATACCAACATGGCGCCCCAAATCGGGTATCTTCCAACCCGACGAGATGGTGCTATCTTTGCATAAACATTCATACATTCATTCAGTTGAATAGTCTCAAAGAACGAACATAACGTCTATATATTAAAGGTAATATTTACATTTCCCAGGTTCTATACCCGTTACAAAGGTTCTTTGTCATAATATTCATTACATTACAACAATAGACCTATACCATTACAAGACAGTTTAATAATCTGCCTTAGCTTTTCATTTATCCTTATTTGATCCTTCGGGACGTTCAGTCTTGGCTATATTCATATGGTTCAAGCAAGAGTGAGCATAACTAACTCAGCAAGTATAATAATTTCAATAACAACATGCTTGATACATATGAATCGTATATCTTCGATAACTGAACAATAGTTATGAAGTACTATTGATAATTCAAAATAGCACTTCATCTTTCTTTCAAAATGTTTCACAATGAATAATATTCAAGTAAAACATTCACTCGGTCAAAGACCTCGAGTATTCATTCTTTCTTTAAAAGGACAACTTTGGAACTAAGTCAAGTAAGCTTAGGTATTACTTATGAGCACGTCTAGGTGATCAGCCTATTGTACTCTATGTTGATCAACACTACATCCATTAAACGTATGTAAGTTTAATCATTTGGCAACCTCACGTGCCTATCATTTTACCGACAAAACATATGTTTAACATTTTAGTCTTCTTTTGAAAACCATATCAAGTAATTGACAAAAGATAATAGCATTTGATAACAGATGAATAGATTATCAATAATCCACGCAATATGTTAAGACTAGCCAAAGGAACTGGCTTTAACTTCATTATACTTCAATTCATGCGTAAGGATACATGAATTTCAAAAACTTGTTTGATTGAATGAGACAAGAGTTAGAATACTTGCCTTTAAGCGTCGTACGATGTAATTTACTTTACGTTCAAGTCTTTCAAGTCTCTACAATACATGATCACATAATGCCTTACATTAGGTCACACATAATCAAGTATGTATCTGACTATATCTTACCCTTCATCTCAATCTAATTTGTATATTAGAATTGATTACTATTCATTCTGATTTCATCATTCTATTTGCATTCATAGATGGATAAGTTATTACCACTCTTTACACATTACTCTTAATGTTTAACAATGCTTTAGCCATGTTATTTTAGGTTTCTTAAGGTACGTTTAACTCAATCTAATAACCCTTTCTTACTTTACATTCACAACTATTCTTCATTGTCATTTGTTAAAGACTGGCGCTGCGGCGCCAGCTTTATAACTGCATCTCGCGCTGCGGCACGAGTTAATAGTGGGATGGCCCCGGACTTGGCGCTACGGCGCGAGTCCTTACTTACTGGGCTGCGCTGCGGTGCCAATTTCCAGTGTGACATAGACTGTTCATGGCGCTGCGGCGTGACTAATTGGTCTAGGGTTGGTGGCATGGCCAACTCAGGCTACCGAAAAAAAAAATTCAGTCTTTGAATTTTTGTGAACTTCCTGGACGTATAACTCTTTCGTTATAAGTCTGAATTGGCTCGTTCAAAAGCCTATGGTTCACATATTACGTAATCTAAGCGTTCATTCAAGAATTTCATCTATTTGACTTTGTTTGCTAAAAATTCACCTATTGGTTCATTTTTAACGTAAACGATAAACGTTCGTGAACGTTCAGTGTTCGTTTCTTTGTTCTAAGTCAAAATTCGCTCATTTTTGAGTCCGCAACTCTTAAATAATGAACATGACTCGTCTCCATTGGAAAATAACATTTCCGAGCTCAAACTCAAAATTTGACTTCCATTCCGAGAATTTTACGAATTCGACGATTATCGTCTAATCGTGCGATTTTCAGCAAATCTTCTTTCTTATGACTTGTTCAACATTACAAATGAATTTCATTCATCATGTGAACATATTAACCTACTTATTACAACAACTTATACTCATGGTTGGACTTTGACTTATTTCTTCATAAGCTTATAACTTGATAAATTTATAAATTATTTATGAAATTATCATTCATAACTTATGACAATTAAAGTTTCTTAATCATCATACATATATGTTCTCATCATATAGCTTTACTTATGTATACTTGATACATATGATCAGAAAAGTTCATTTACTTCCATATTCCTTATATTGCAAAACTCATTATAATTTCATAATTCCTTCACATAAGTTTATAACTTATGCTAGCTTAAATGACTTATTACCAACTTATATGGCTTAAGTTCATTACTTACACATACTTCTTACTTTTTATCATTCATGTTCCTTAATCGAAACTTTTTCTTATCAACCTATCATGTTAGAGATAGAAGATAATTGGAGAAGAGGATCTTACTTTAGAAGGTCTTGATAAATAGCTTCTTTCTTCTTCTTATGTAAGTAGCTTATTACAACTTACTCACCCTAACAATTAAGCACTTTGAGAGAGAGTGTTTAGATTATTTAAATAACTAGCAAATTTGCCAACCTTCACTATTTATAGAACTTGCAAGGTTTAGGGAAATTTAGTCAATACACTAAACAACCTCCTTACTATTCATAACTTGATCAACACAAATCCTATCCTTTGCTTGGTCATTACTCACCTAACTTGGCCATTACTTTATTTACTTGATCACCACTTATCTTGGTTATCACTTATCTTGATCACCACTCACATTAATCATATCACTATGGGTTGCCCCATGGGTTAGACAACTCATGGAATCTAGCTTGGGCCTTAACCCTTAATTCATTTGGGCTTGAACCAATTATAATCAATCTTCCAAGTCCATTACTTAATACATATACTTATAGTTTATGTATCATCATCGTATTATACTTCGTATACTACTTCATAATATACGATATTTCTTCCTTCATACAAACTCGTATAATACCACGTATTATACTCATTTTCTTTCCTCGTACAATACTCACATATCATACGATTATCTCTTAACGCATTAATTCTTCACTTTTCTTACATTCTTAATTTAAGTCCGCAAGCGAAACATTACGTTTTCCATAACTAGATTATTATTACATAATCCGTCTTACCTTAATATTCTATCATCACGTATTTCTCGGAAATTCAAAAATAATTTCTGAACAAATACCGATGAATAGTGTTTTTGAAAAATTTCTCGGAAAACTTTTATTTTCGTCTTAGAAATTCAAACACTTTAATTCCTTCACATAGCTCAAATACTACGACATTCCAACATCAATAGGTTATAGAACAACAACCATTTAATTTAATAAAATCATTTTACAATAAAATCCAAATTTCTCGGTCGTTACATAATTCATGAATAAGTAATTCAAATTTAATTAAGTTATGAACTCATGAGGAACGTAGATGAACTTCTCATATGTTTACTTTAATAAGATTGTATGATAATAAGAATCAAGAATGGTGTTTCAAAGACTTAATCTATAATAAGTCATGAGAAAGGAGGTCATAAGTAGTTTATACTTTTATAAGTTATAAACTCACAAAGAACAAGTAATAACTTATCATGTTTATAAGTTAATGAAGTATGTATGTCAAGATGTTAATATGATGGATTGAATCCATTTGAAGTGAAGAACAAGTCTTAAGAAATGAAGATAAGGCGGAATTCACGAGTTTGGACGATAATCGTCGAATTCGTAAAATTCTTTGAATGGAAGTTGAATTTTTATATTGAGCTCAGAAACATTGATTTTCAATGGAGACAAGTCTTATTTGGCATTATAGAGTTGGGACTCGAGAATGACGGAATTTCGACTTAAAACGAAGAAACGAGCGTTGAACGTTCACAAACGTTTATCGTTTTCGTTAAAGTGAACTAAATGGTGAATTTTGAGTTAACGGATTCCAAATTGTAAAATTCTTGCATGAACACGTAGAGTATGTAATTTGTGAGCTAATGGCTTTTGAACGAGCCAAATCGGAATTATAACGAAGAAGTTATGAGTTCAGAAATCTCACTCAAGAAAATTGTCATCAAAAATTTTTACGGTCTTTGAGGATCAGCCATGGCTGATTAAGGTAAGATATGTCCGCCAGCCGCAGCTTGGGGTAAAGGGAGTGGACACTGCAGAGTCGCGTTGCAGCGCCACTCAAAGGCATAACGCTCACGCCGCAGCGCCATGCACAGTAGAGTCGGGTACTGAAAAGTAGCACCTCAGCGCCACTAGTACAAAGGGATGTCGCGCCGCTGCGCCGGCAGTGGATTTTTGATGACCAAGTTGTTTGTGAACCCAATGGGTTACAAGACAAGTATGGGTCATATAATCGGTTAATGAACATAATAAGACCTTTCCTAAATCACTTTTATATTGATGACTTTAGGAATTTAATGTTGTTTAATGAATAATTAAACGAAGAACGTAAAGTATAAGAAAGTGAAATGTATTCAATAATGATGATGACTATAACGTTTAGAGTTATAACTAAAAGTTGTTAAATATTACGTGAATGTGAATGATATGCAATAAGTGTACTTAACGATTGAGTTCAATTAATAACGTAATAATGTTAGTAAGCCGCAAGGAAGATGATTAACTCGAAAAGAGTTCTATTAATGAAGTAAATCCACGTAAGACATAGAAGAGAAAGAAGTTAGTAGGAATGATGTAAAAGAAAATGGCAAGCCGGAACCAATAATAATAAATCTAATACATGATTAGAATAAGAAGAAGGGTAAGATTCATTCGAAACCATGTATGTTCATTCATGACCCAATATGGTATGTTATATGGTTATGTGTTGTAGAGACCGTAAAGACTGAAAGGAAAAGTAATTTTACTCTAGCAGACGCTGAAGGCAAGTTTTTCTTAAAACGCTTGTCTAACCTTCATGTTAGCCATGTTTTTTGTGATTCATGTTATGAGAATGCATGAAATGTTTTACTAAAGGGTCGATGTCAGTTTTACCTCGGCTACACTAATCTTGAAGAATTGATTAATTTATTTACAAGTCTTTCAATATAGAATTGCTAACGCTATCCTACGCCAATTGTTTGGTACGGATTCAAGGTAAGCCTGAGTATGAATAAAAAAATGTATTTTTCATCGATTATTCGATGGGCGCGTGAGGTTGCCAAAACTTAAACGTGCATACTTTCAAAGGATATAGTGTTGATCAACATAGAGTACTATGGGCTGATCAACCAGAAGTGCTCGTAAGATATGTCGGACTTACGGACTTAGTGTCGGGTTGTCCTTTTCAAAGAAATTATGAAATGCTCATGGTCTTGGACCAGAATTAATGTTTTACTGAATATTGTTGTTGTAAAATGTTTTGAATAAAAAGAAGTGCTATTTTGAATTATCGATAGTACTTCGTAACTATTGTCCATTTATTGAAGATATACGATTCTTATATTTCAAGCATGTCATTTAAAATAAATTGTTGTACTTGCTGAGCTTGTTATGCTCACTCTTGCTTGAACCATATATATGCAGCTAAGACCGAACGAACCAAGGGATCTAACAAGGATAAAGTCAAGACGAAGATGAACGATTAGTTTACCTTGTAATAAACTAGTAAGTTGTATATATTATAATATGATGAACAAAGAATGTAATGGTTATAGAACCTAGGAACGGGATGTAATATTATTAATGTAATAAGAATATCGTTGATACACACATACCCAGATTTGGGGGTGTCACAGGTTCGTATCAAAGCATTAGGTTATAAAACTTAAGGGGTGAAGAACCTTAGGCTAATAACCTCATTAAGGAAGAAAAGTCTGAAGGAAGTAAACTCAAGCTTTACTTCAGTCGAATGAGTTAATAAGGTATTGAGGAAACTCAGTACCGAAAGATTTAAAAAATGGAAAGTAACCCTAAATAAATTAAATGTGATTTGTGCTTATACTATGGTGTTTTATGTACTAATCAACATGTTATGTGTTATTGTAGGATGTTGATCGATATCTTGATGTATAGAGATATACACATGGTGAGCGAATAAATTTTTAACAGAGTAGAGCCTGTACCTATGCCGGTGGCGGAGGTACCATTAGTGATTCTAGAGGAGTCAAAGACAGGGGAGTACTTTTCTGAGGAAGACTACTCCGAGGGAGATATGGATATAGCATCATACCTTAGTATGATGAACGATGTGGAGGAAGGGATGGAGGTAACATCGGTTGATACAGTGGTACCTACACTAGAGTCATCACCTTGAGATGCAATGAGAACATTGTATCTGGCAGTGCTTGAAAGGAATGTGCAACTGAGTACAGTTGTGCAGAATCAAATTGAAGAGATTAGTGCTCTTTATGTAGCGAAGGAGTCTGCAAAAGCATATTTTGAGTCCGAGCATGATGAGAAGGTGCTCATGATAAATAAGGGTAAGGATTTTAAGAAGGACCGGAAGATAGCACGGATGTCTTACATCCATGAGACTGCTTATAAGGATTTCAAGCTGAAAGTTGCTTGTTATTCCACTGAGTCGGGACAGACTCGACATACTATTAGTCGGGATACTGTAACGAGGATTGTGAATGAAAAACATGAGGACGCTGTTATGCATTATTAGAAGTCTATAGTAAATAAATATATGTGTAGTAACGTAAAACCCTCTTTTGTATAAAAGGGTAGTCTTTTTGTAAATCCCAACTTTTGTGAAGTTCAATTGCGGGATAGAAATGTAATAGATTTTGGCTATGTAAAACAAATTGTAAATAGTTTCAAACTATAAACAATCATATGAATATAATAAAGTTTTCATTTAATATGCTTTGTTATGGTATGAGTTGTTATGAGATGAATAATAATGAAGTAAGAAAATAGATAATAATGAAATTTTATTTAATCAGAAAATGCCGCCAAGGAGAAGACAACGTAATCAAGAAGCGGAATCACGTAATGAAAATCAAGGGGGACAAAACAACCCTATGCAAGAGTTCGTTAATTTATTAACGGCTGCATTTAACTAAACCGGGGCTAGAATACCCGCTGAACCTAGGTTAGCTAGAATGACTACCTTTTAAGAATTTAAAAGTGTAGGTCCCCCGGAGTTCAAAGGAACGACGGACCCATTAGAAGCCCCGACATGGATAAAGGAAATAGAGAAGGCATTTGTTATTAAAAACGTAGGTGAGGAGCAAAAAACTTCTTTTTCAACTTTAATGATGAAAGGGGAAGCCAACTTTCTGTTGGAGGCTCACCAGGGTGGGGCTAGAACAGATGCGGTAATGTGGGAACAATTCAAGAAGGTTTTCTTCGAGAATTATTTCCCTACAAGTATGCAGGCGAGGAAGGAGATTAATTTCTTAGAACTTAAGCAAAGGGACATGATGGTTCCCCAGTACGCAACCAGATTCAATGAATTGGCAAGGTTTGCTCCACATCAAGTGGACACTGAGAAGAGGAAGGCTCGTAGGTTTGAGCAGGGCCTGAAACCCTGGCTCTATAGTAGGATTTCTGTATTCTAGAGTGTTTCCTATGGGACCATTCTGGGGAAGGTGATTATAGCCGAGGGTGGTAGTGAGGCGTTGACTTAATACCACAAAGAGAGAAAGAATAAGAGCAAGGAAGAGGGAGGAACCAAGGTAGAGAATGCCAGTGGTAGTATGCCAAAAAGAAAGAATGTTAATTCTGGGAATACTGGAATGGGACAAGGGGATCCTAAGCGTAAGATCGAAGCGTGTAAGACATATGGAAAGACTTATCTATGAGTCTGTCTGAAAGGGATTATAAGTACCTTTAAACATTATGGTAGAGGAGGAGGGAATAACTTTCGTTGATTATATTCGTGGAAATGGTTTTATGGATAATAATAGTAAGAAAGTGTCAATAAATAAGTATCGATAATGTTGAGAGAATTTGAAGTAATTCTTGGTATGAATGGGTTGATTAATCATAGAACTTTAATAAATTGTTACAATAAAAGTATGAATATTCGGTTTTCTAAGTAACCCAATGTAGTATTTTACGATAATAAAACATCGAGATGCTCTTGTTGTCTAACTATGACGCTACTTAGGAGGAAGTTAAGAAAGGGAATGAGTCGTTACATTTACGTATCGACTACCGTGAGTGGAGTAAATTAGTGATTAAGAATAAATACCCATGGCCCAGGATCGATGATTTCTTTGATCAGTTGAAAACGGCAAAGAATTTTTCTAAGATAGATTTGTGTACGGGGTATAATCGATAAAACGTAAGGAAGGATGAGGTACCTAAGACGACATTCAGAAATCATTATAGTTATGATGAGTTTTTGGTTATGTCGTTTGGGTTAACTAATGTGCGGTGGTTAGACATTCCGTAAGGGGTGCCGAGCAAGTTGGTGGCAAATTGATAGGTACTCTTGTGAGGTGCTATGGTTGAAAGTACCATTAGCGTCACAGAGTGTTCAAATATTATTTGGACGAGGGTGTCGTAATGATCATCAGTGATATTCTAGTCTACTTTAAGACGTCAGAAAATCACGATGAACATTTGAAGATAGTGAGTGAAACACTATGGAGAGAGAAGTTGGATACGGAATTCACTACGTGTGAATTGTAGCTTGAGAGATAGACAGATTGGTTATTGAGAAGTATGTTGGGAATGAGAAGGGAAAAATAGTTTTCAGAAGCTAAAAGGAAGGTTAAGTGAGGCATCTGTATTGTCTTTATCAGGTGATACGGAGGATTTTTTTAGTGTATCTCAATGTTTCAAATAGATGATGGGGTTGCGTGCTCATGTAGCATGGCAAGGTCATTACGTATGCATCACGCCAGTTAAAGAATTATAAGGAGGCATATCCTACTTATGATCTAGAATTTGCAGTTGTAGTTTTAGAATTTAAAAATTGGAAGATAGTATTTATACGGGGAGAAGTGTGAGATATACACGAACTCTAAGAGTTTGAAATATATCTCCACACAGAAGAAGTTCGATATGAAGTAGAGAAAGTGATTAGAATGGATAAGAGGTTACGACTGTGATAGGTTATATCATACATGGAAGGTAAATGTAAAAGCCAACGCGTTAAGTAGGAAGGGTAGGGAAAAGCTATCGATGTTAACGACTCATAATAAGTTACTAACGGAGATGGCAAGAACGGAGCTAGAAGTTAAATTACGGAATGAAGAGGTAGAAATGTTATTCACAACGTAGATTCAATCCACGATAATGGATCAAGTTAATTAAATACAACTAGGTAACGAAGAGTGCAAACGAGTGAAGAAGAGGATGCAGGATAAACAAAAGATCATGTATAATCTTATTTTGAAGGATGAATTTGGGTTTTAAATAATTTTAAAGTTAAAGGAAGAATTAATTAGAGGAAGATAGCGTAATATGTTAATAAGTATTTAAACTTCCAACTCAAATTATTGATAGGAAGTGACAAGTAATGAAAAATAAGATAATACCTTCATTGAAGGTGAAATGAAAGAACCACAATGTCGAAGGAGCATTGTGGGAACTTGAAATTAAAATAAAAGAAAATTTTTCCTCAATGATGTATGTATTATTAGCGAGATTTTGGGGACAGAATCCTTATAAGGGGGGAATTAAATGAATTTTAATTAATTAATTATGGGAGTAAGCTATTTGAAAGTCGTTCTATGACCTAGACATATCGGAATGTCATAGTATTTTGGCTACGTGGTAGAATTAAAGTGTTTAAATTTCCAAGACGAAAATAAAAGCTTTTCGAGAAATTTTTTGAAAAACATTATTCATGCCTTCCTGCTCGGGAATTATTTTTGAACTTCTGAGAAATACGTAATGATAGAATATCGAGGTGGGATAGAATATCCAATAATATTTTAGTTGAGGCAAACGTAGTTTTTTGCTTGCGGACTTAAAATCTAACTGTTAGGGAAATTGAGTTCCGAGAAGGAATTTAAATGTGTATAATGAATTAAAGCGAGGATTGTATAATACGTAAGTATTGTACGAGGTAATGAATACGAGTATAATATAAGGTATTAAACAAGTATGTATAAATGATGGAATGTCGTATATTAAATAAGTATACGAGTTAGAATACGAGATTAATATGAAGATTATACGTTATAAGACTTTAAGCCAAATGTATTGAATTTGTAGAAATGTGTAGGAGATTGTAATGTCCAATTGGGATAATAATAAATCCCAATACGAATTAATGTTAAAGCCCAAATATATGTAATGTTAAGTCCAATGTAAATTAATAAATAAGCCCAATGTTTGTTTAATTACAAGCCCAATGTATAAGATAAGTTAATTAAGCTAATTGAATGTAAAGCCCAAAGTAAGAATCCAATGGATTAGGAGAATCCATGGGACAACCCATGATCATATGGGTGATCTTGGTGGCCAAGAAATAAGTGTGATGATCAACATAGAGTACTATGGGCTGATCACCCAGAAGTGCTCGTAAGATATGCCGGACTTACGGACTTAGTGTCGGGTTGTCCTTTTCAAAGAAATTATGAAATGCTCATGGTCTTGAATATTGTTGTTGTAAAATGTTTTGAATGAAAAGAAGTGCTATTTTGAATTATCGATAGTACTTCGTAACTATTTTTCAGTTATTGAAGATATACGATTCTTATGTTTCAAACATGTTGTTTAAAAGAAATTGTTGTACTTGCTGAGCTTATTATTCTCACTCTTTCTTGAACCATATGTATGCAGCTAAGACCGAACAAACTGAGGGATCTGACAAGGTTAAAGTCAAGACGAAGATGAACAATTAGTTTACCTTGTAATAAACTAGTAAGTTGTATATATTATAATATGATGAACAAAGGATGTAATGGTTATAGAACCTGGGAACGGGATGTAATATTATTAATGTAATAAGAATATCGTTGATACACACATTTTGATGTCGTTTCAATAGAATGAATGTATAGTTATGAGTACCGTGTAGCACCATCTGTCGGGTTGGGAGATACCCAGATTTGGGGGCGTCACAGGTTCCTTTCTTATTTCTCGCGCTGCAGCGCCACACTCCCATAGCTTCTTCCCCAGTCTAGCAATGCGGTGCCACTTCCCAAGGCATAACTGGCGCTGTGGCACCAGTTTTAAAACTCAAAAAATAATTCTAAGTGTTGAACATGTTTGAGACGCTTACTTCATAATCTCATAACTTCTTCGTTATAACTCGGAACGAGGTATTTCCAAAGCCATCTTCTTAATCTCATTACATACTTTACTTTCTCTCGGATAGAATTTCATTATGAATCTATTAACACGCCAATCATTTGGCTTAAATTTCATCATTCGTTCGTTCGTTAGTTTGTAATTCGATAATCCGAACTCGGAATTCATTTGTTCTTGAGTCCACGACTCACGTTTTCTATATTCTCTTACATTTTTATGAAACCCTACACATTCGGGTTCATTTACATACTTTATACTTCTCGTTCATCTTTTACACAATTTTCGCCATAACTTCGTTATAGTTATGCGTAATCCGTTCTTCATAAACATTTCTATCGTTCCTAACCAAACAATAAGCATCTAACTTATACGTGATGGTTTTAAACTTGTCCATCAATAACAAGTTTTAACTACGATGGTTTTAAATTTGTCCATCAACAACATTCTTCGTGTTCTTCGCGTGTTCATTGCTTTCTTCGTTCGTTCTTCATTTTTAATAAATACTTTGATTATGATTTAACTTTTTCTTGGAATTTGGTGTTATAAAACACCATTACTTACTTATTTCACCGAATCGTTCATATAATTCATTTGGATCGTTCAAATTCATTATGAATTTCATACTTCCTTAGGAAATTTATAAGCTAAACTTCTAATTCTTATTCTTTATTCTTCTTCCTCTAGACAAAGACGGTGATTTACTAGCTTTTCTATTTCTCGATCTTTTTCGATCCGAGCATCCGTGCTCTTTCTCTTCCTTCTTCTTCTTCTCCAAGCCTTTCTCTCTCTATCTCTCTCTCTCTCTCAAAGTGTTGGTTGATTTCAAAGAAATCAACTAACACTTCTCTTTTATAGATTTTCAAGGCTAGGGGCAAAATAGTCATTTCACCACTAAAGTTACTATTCCCACCTCCTTACTATTCTTGAACCTTCTCTTGGAAGCTTCGTGGTTCCGTCTTTCGGGATTCGTTCGACAGTTCAAAAAACTGCGATTCTCAGAATCCAAATATTTTTGGATATTTCGCCTTCTTTTATAGATTAACTTTTACGCATTCTTCGGATATTTGAAAAACTGAAAAAACATTTTTTGATGATAAGCATTTTCCTTCACGTTTTCCCCTAACGTAGCTAAACGAATGAAAAGTACATAACAGTACTTTTCATCATTTTTATTTCGTCCGATTTCTGTACGTTTTTTGAGGAAAACTTTTATCGGCTAACTTAACTTTTCACAACATTTTATCATCAAATCTTTCGACAGAATGTCATTTTGACATACCGAACTCTCGGAAAGGCTTAGGTTATTCAAACCCTAACCCTTGGGGTTTAGTTGGGTGAATAGTGCATATTTCGTCTTTTTCCTCAGAAATATTTTTTTCCCCGAAATTTTTTTATTTTCATCTTGAAAATTCTTACTCGTTCAGCCTAGCTCGTAGCCAGAATCCTCCCGTATTATAATTATCCTAGGTTCTAAAATGATTAATAAACACATAGCACATAATATTATTAATAAAAATTCATTTTATTAATAACTAATTCTTTAAACTTAAATTCTGGATAATCCGGTTCTCTGGGTTGTCACACTTCCCCCCTTATAAAAATTTTATCCTCAAAATTTCATAAAACCACACCTCTACCCGGGTCATCACATTCACCTCTTCTTCATAGTATTTTGTCCTCGAAATTTTTAGCCTACTATTCTTTTAACTTCTCTTCGAAGAAGTTCTTATCTTTCAAGCATTCCCTAATCTTCATAACTTAAAAATTATGAAGTAGAACAAATAAATAGGAATAAAAAGATTCCTTTTAAAACGTTTAACACTATTGATGAGGGGTCAAATCGACCATGAACTCTTACTAGGTTTAACAACATTTCACCATAAACTACCTCTTCCATACGTAGGTGATCAACCTATCGTATAACCTCATTTCGAGATATGTTCACCTCAGACTTAGTCATCTCATTCCGCACCAAAGTAATTTGGTTTGTCACAACTTCTCAAAGAAAGCTCGATTTTCGTATAACATTACATACCATTTGTCTAGCCAAATCAAATAGCTTAGACCATACCAATAAATTGGACATATACTTGAAACATTTGTCTAGTCAAATCAATTGACATCGACTACTCTTTAAATTCTTTTAATCATAAATTCAAAACGTTTTATGACGTTATGATACTGTACTATTTCACATCACGTTGAGGACTTCGTCAGTTTATGACTTTGTTATTATACGTCATACCTGTCAAATAGTGATAATGTCATGGGCTGCATGTTGAGAGAAAAAGATGATAGAGGCCAAGAAAGAGCTATCTATTACCTCAACAAAAGATTCAGCATCAGTGATTACAAGTATACCTTGATTGAGCAGACTTGTTGTGCATTAGCATGGACTTCCATGATATTACAACATTATCTCCATGGTCACACAACCCATCTCATATCCCAAATGGATCCTCTCAAGTACGTATTCAGCAAACCTATATTGAATTATCGACTGTCCAAATGGCAGTTGATCCTCCAACAGTTTGACATCATCTACGTGACCCAAAAGTCTATCCAAGGTCAAGGAATTACGGATCAATTGGCCACATGGGATTTCAAACCCTTGGAAACATATTTCCCTGATGAAGGGGTAATGATAATTCAGCAACACCATCAGGACAATACAGCCCAATCATGCAGAATGTATTTTGATAGAACTGGAAACATGGAAGGTGTCGGAGCTGGAGCAGTTTTGGTATCTATTTTGGGAGAGCAGTATCCCATTGCCATGAAATTGCAGTTTGTCAACACCAACAACACAACTTAGTATGAAGGATGTATAATGGAGTTGAATCTAGCCCAATCCAAGGGTGTCAAATGGTTGACTGTCTTTGGAGATTCCGAATTGGTAATTAGACAAATCACTGGGATCTATCACACCAAGGAATTATATTTTCTACCTTACCATCGGTAAGTTATCCAGATGGCTTCGGAGTTTGAAAAAATATCCTTCCTTCACATTCCTCGAAACAGGAATAACTTTGCTGATGCACTAGCAACTTTGGCCTCATTGATCAACATACCTGAAAGGAGAAGCATTCAAAATATCACCATTGCCCGCTAAAAGGCCATAGCCTATGGGAATTACATCAGAGAACTATCGAATGAGTTGGCTCATATCCAACACCCTTGCTATCAGTCTTTCAGGGAGTATCTGCGAGATAGATCTACGCCCACTGGGGCGAGTCAAGCTGAAAGGAATCGGATCCATAGAATGGCCATGAAATTCTATCTGAGTGGAGACACACTCTACAAAAGAGATGCAGGACTAGGCCTTCGAAGATGCCTAGACAAAGACCAATTTCAAAGGCTCATGGAGGAAATTAATGGTGGAGTATGCAGCCCACACATATGTTGCCTCCTTTTTAGTTTACCAAAAAGGACTCTAACTCATGTAAGTATACATGGGTCAACAAGTAATACAGAGTAAGAAAAGTATTGATCCACAGAGAAAGGTGTTAAATCTAATTTATCATGCAACAACTTAATCACATTTTTTATATGTTGAAACGATCAACTCATAATTAAATTTAATTCTAAAATGATTCATAAAATAAAATTTATAATTACTAAAGTGATGTAATTAAATTGGAGAAGAATGGGATTCTAATTTCATTTAATGTTTTATCTAAACTGCAACCCTCATGTAATGTTTAATTATTTATCATGGAAAACTATTCAAGAGCACAAAAGTGAAACATAACCATTTCTAATGAACTATGACTAATTCATATAACCTCCACATTTGATAGAAATCATGTAAGCATCATAATTACCAAAATCACTATATTTCTATGTGAGTTTAAAGTAAATATGATTTAAATCCAAGCTCTTTTAATGACTACACATGGTGAAACGATATATGCCTATCCGGTTCACGAATCACAAAGCCTAACATCCATAAGTTGAATGAACATATGCCATTATGATCTAATCCATACAATCATGAAGTGTGAATTGTGATCAAACATTCATTCTTTAAGCACAACCATAATGGGCAATCCAATGATAAATATACAACAATACAATCAAATATACATATTTAAACTATGCATCAAAATCCATTAGAATCCCATAATGGAGTTTAGTTCATTTCTGAACCAAAAGCTATTATGGGATTAAAGCAAACCATTAAAATATAAATGCAAACAAAAAGTTATGGAGAAATGGGATAATCAAATTTGCAATTCTGCTGCAAGTTCTGTTTCCAGGCTTGTCCAATTCACCAACAATCTCCACAAATGAAAACTAGATTTTATTTAGTAATCTAGAATAAGAGAATAGAAAAATGTAGTAATCAAATGCTCAAAATCCTCTCTAGAAAAGCTAAAACCTAAGAACCCTAACGATAATATAAAAACTGATAAAAAAACTACTGAAAAATCATGTTTGGTGCCAATCATATCGTCTTAGTTGAGCAAAACACGCTCAAATTCAAATTACAAAAAGTCAGCAAAAATAAACTGAAGAAGACTCGCGTAGTCGCTCAATGGTGTAAAGGGAATCGGGTGCGGGCACGCTATAAGCATGTCTATTCAGTGTATGGCGCGGGCGCGCCCTAATCCTTCATTGTTGATGCGCGGTCACACAACTACCTAATCTGCCTCTGTATTGCCTTAGGCACGGGCGTGCCATGTTTAGTCTTTGAGGCAGCGCGGCCGCGTTGCTGCTGCAATGTGTCTTCTACTATCTTTTTGCTTGTTGTTGCTGCTTTTTGCTGCTACTAGCTTGCTTCTTCATTTCCTCACTTCTGCACTTCACCATTTCATTGATCTCCTTCTCATTTGCTCACGTCCACCTTGCCATACTTTTGTTAGCTTCATGCCATCCATGCCAATCCATGTTATTCCATGCCTTATGTTGCTAAAAGGGGTTCCAACTACATTCACTGCAAAATAAACATAAAATGCAAATAAAACTACTTAAGTTGAGCATAATTCTCGTGAGTTACTAACCAATAGGTAGGTATAAAACCTACTTATCAAATACCCCCAAACATGAATTATTGCTTGCCCTCAAGCAATGTACACAAAAATAAACAATATAATGAAACTACATGCTATGCAAACTATACTATGATGCAAGTGAGTCCCAAGTTTTCCAGCCAAATTGAAATTCAAATCAACTTTAGTGAATTGGTGAAGAATAATGAAGAAATGAGCTTCTATTTATCGGAAAATATAGTTTCGATAATTGCACATTTTGGGGCTCAGAATATTACAGTATAATACCTTTCTCTTTTCCTTTAGTTTTAATTTAGTCCTGCAAGTATCATCAAACTTGCACCACCTCCCCTAATAGTAAATAATATGAATCAATAGTAAATCATGTGACTCAATAGTTCTAGACATGTGAAAATACGAATTACAGTATAGTACCTCTATCTATACTTCCATTTTAAACTTAGTCATGCAAGTATTATCAATCTTGCACCAACTCCCCTAATAGTAACAAGAATGTGAATCAATAGTACACATATGTGAACAAATAGTTATAATCATGTGAATTAATAACAATTAATTGCTCATTTATCCGATTAATTACCCGACTGGTCAGTATAACTTCTAGACATCCATTAATACCGAAATAAATGTTGATTTCCACTAACACTAATAATTCCAACACAATGAAACTATCAATTTCATCTATAATCAACACAAACTTATTCATCATTAATATTATAACTCACAATATTTAACAACCAGGTCGTTCCCAGGAAAGAGGGGGCTTTCCGATAAGGATTTCTCTTTATTGGTGCATAATTAGATGACCAAACCTCTCCTTGACAGAACTTCTAGACATTGTAAATATTGCAATTTAATAATATGAATAACTTTATCGTTTCAATTATTAATTTATCAATATATCATATTATGCAGATGATACTGTGATAATAATTGAATAAAACTGAGTGACTTCTCACGTAAGCATCAATAATCAATACCGTGTGCTACTATGCAACCACGCGTATTACTGTACTTTTACCACCGATTATTTTATGACAACTTGCTTACTTTGAAAATATTTCAAATATCACCATTAACTTTAACCTTTTATCAATTTAACCATTTACTAAATAGAATAATTATAAGAAAATTGAATACTTTCATTTCATAAAATTTGGGGTCTCACAGAATTATCATAAATTATTCCTTATTAACTTACATTCTAAGCCTTATCGTATACATTTGGCATATAACGCAAAATTTTCTACTCAAATAATTATGTATTTAGAATATTAGATTTTGAAATTTTGGTTTACTGTATTAACTAGTGTTCCAATAAATAATTATTATCTTTATACCAATTTATTTCATTAATCCAACATAGATTCATATTCATAGCACTTGACATACCATAACACATACTGCTTTAAACATCCGCTATCCCTTTGTGACACAGAAGTCGGGATTCGCTGCTACAACTTATACAAAAGTTAATAATATTACATTACACAGACATACCTATCATATACACATCAAAGAACACACATATTCAAGTAATACTAATACTACCTATTTCTTACGGCTTCACTAAGGATCAATTGCTTAGTATTCTATATATTCCCATTATCCTTAATTATTCATTCCCACATAACTATACCAAGTTCGTCAAACTTACCACACATTATAAGTTTAAGAACTCACCACAAACATATGAGTTGAAGAACTCAAGCTTGACCTTATATTCTTTAACTATACTCTACCTATCTGCTATACTACCGTTTCTGGGTTCGGTACTACAATTTCCATAATAACCACCTAATCAGGGTTGCTTTCCAAAATGAGCCTCTATTTCAGCTATTAGCTTCGATATTAGCTCGGTTACGGAGGTTGACTCCTTCTTTACGATCTAAGGGTATCCTAATCCTTTTCCACCTGACATCTACACACAAACTATCTTGATTAGCATATAATATATACACATAACAAGCAATAATTTTATATAGGTTATCTTTTATTTGTTTGACGATGAATTTATTCAATTCATCTCCTTTTTAAACTCTATATGAGTTATTTGTATTTTCAACGTTTCCCTCTGTCCTAAGGTTATAGCCTAAGGTCTATCCCACCTAAGGTTTCTAACCATAAAGCTCTGATACCATGATGTAACGCCCCTAAATTCAGGTACTTGAAACCCGAACTCGGTGATTTACGATACCATTTCTATGAATGGAATAATACTAATAATAATAACAATAATATGAATATCAAAATTATCTTACATTTATCAGAGTCTAATCCCAAGTATGCAACCTTTACTACATTCATTAAAATACATGATAATAATAAATATCATTGTCTTAATAATGTCATACTATTACATAGAATACCATAACACTTATTCTGTTTGCTTTCCTTTTTCCCTTGTTCTTGACCGAACTTTCTAGTTGTTCACACTTAGCTGAAAACATTTAAATTAAGCAAGGATGAGCATTTGAGTGCCCAACAAGTAATAGCAACAATGAATATTAGCTGAAAGGATTAAATATTTTCTTTGAAAGACACTTCTAAAACCAATCAACAGTTGTGAAGTAAGTTGAACCAATAATAACAATATATTTATTCTATATCAAATTTTTTGAAACTACGTACTGACTATAACTGGAGATTAGTCGACAGACTATGAACATTGTTTTTAATTTTCACTAAGGTTTAGCAGAATTTCATCCGCAAACCGTCATAACTTACGGGCGCGAGGGTGTACATCCCATGTGCCCTATATTGATCAATACTACATGCAAGACAATATTATCGTTCATCTTTTTCGCCATGGGCGCATAAAAGTTTTCCCATATTTAGGAAGTACATACTTAGTTGGGAATCCAAACCAAAGCAATTTGATTGGATACAATAAAGTTTTATCATGTTCAATGATATTTCTAAATTTGTGTCTAGTTGGGTCAAATAGCTTAGACGACTTTTAATTAATATATACATATTAGAGATCGATAGGTGTGTATTAACATGTGATTAAATACAATGATTATCCAAGTGAGGACACTTGTATAACCATATTTAGAAATTAACGAACATAATAAATATCTAAATTATACAATAATACTATACTGATAAATAATGATCGGATACATAATCGATAACAATAGAGTTAATATTCTGGCACAATGATAATATAATTATGAAACTTTCTTACTTATATCCATTGCATAAAGTAAAAGCAAAGTTAGGATACTTGCCTGATCTGCTGCTTACAGATATGCAACTTAGTTTTATCTTTTATATCAAGCCCTATCATTAATAAGATCATTTGATCGATTAGAATAACATATTATAACACATAGTACTACTATTCGCAGTCAGCACATAACCTAATCACATTGTCACACATATTTAACAGTCATTGAATCACAAACAAAAATTAAAATAGTCAAACTATCTAAGTCCGGATCAATTTCGAATTCAATTTGGTGTACCGACAACTTTATCTGATAATTATTGAGTTTAAAACTCTATTCTGTACCCTTAACAATATTCTGGACAACTTAAGTATCAGTCATACTATTTTCAAATGACTTATAATAATTTTTAAACAATTATTATAATTTATCATAATTTTTTAAACACCGGAATCATTATGAAATGATTTAAATATCAAATAATTATATTATTAATTAAACTATTAATGAAACCATTGCCAACATATTAAAGTTATTTATAATAACTCAAAATATTTTTAAAGTATTAATATTACCCTTAAATGATTTTTAAAATAATTAAAATCATTTTTAAATAATTACTATTAATACTTTAATATTAATGCATTATTTATCAAAATATTAAAAGTCATTAAATATAACGTCAAATATTTTTAATTCATTTATATCCTTTTAAATGATTTTTTAAATTAATAAAACCATTTTTAAACTATTTATTTAATATAATTATTAAATAAATTTAATATCATTAATATTAAATTAATATCATTAATATTAAATTATTAATAAAATTATCCTTTAAATATTAAAAGTTATATTTTATAACTTAAAATATTTTTAAACACTTTATCTTCATTTAAAATGATTTTTAAAATTTTAGAATCATTTTTAAACTAATTTATTTAATATAAATATTAAATAAATCTAATATCATTAATATTAAAATATTAATATTTTTCATGACAAAATATCAAAAGTTATATTTTATAACTTAAAATATTTTTATAACCTTTAAATCATTTTCATATGATTTTTAAATCATTAATTCTATTTTTAATAATTTATTTAATATATTTATTAAATAACTTAATTATCATTAATATTAATTTATTAATGAAATTTATCACAAAATATTAAAAGTCATTAAAAATAACTTAAAATATTTTTTATACCATAATATAATTTTAAATGATTTTTCAAGTATTAAAATTATTTTTAAATAATTTATTTAATATATTAATTAAATAAATTAAATACTTTTAATATTTTAAAAATATTAAATATTTATGAAATATATTCAAAATTATTAAAAACTAATTTTTAGGACTTTAAAATAATTTTTAGTAATTTATTATGTATTTTTAAAAATTAAAAACTTTTTTTTTCTATTTATTTAATAAAATAATTAATTTTCAATAATTAAATGTCACAAAAAGCGACGAAACTATCGCTATAGGTGTTCTTGAGCCTAAACCCAGAACTTCATGTCAGTTAGCAAGTGGGTATGTTTGACCGATTTAATTTCTATGATCATGACACTTTCTAGGTCTGTATTTGCTTTAATGTTGTAGTATACATGTAATACTACAAGTATCAGTAGATTTAACGACCAAAACATGTCAGAACTACTAGATCTAAGCTTTAGAAATCGTTGTCAGAGATGTTCTTTATTTCTGGGTTTTTCCAGAAATGAAGAACAACTAAAGGGTCTGTTGGGTAAAATCTATATACGCACAACGCGCAAGTATACATGGTCAACAAGTAATAAAGTGATAAGTAGAGTATCGTTCCCACAGAGACTAATTAGCAATAACCTTAACTTACAATTACCAATCTTCTATTAACCCTAATTTTATTAAACAAATCAACTCAATAATTTAAATTAACAAAACTAAAATTAAGAATAATTAAACTAACACAAAATAACCACGAATATTAAAATCTGAAGTTTCAAACAATTAATGGAGAATTAGACTTATGATTTCACCCTAAGCTTCACTTTGATTTTAACACCTTTATACCAATTCAACACACTACCCCAGTTTATTAATCAAGAACACGAACGTAGTATTAACCACCTCTCAATGCACTAATACCCTATTAACATCAATCCACAATTAAGATAAAAATCCGTTAAACACCTTCATCAACTAACCCACTATATCTTTATATGAATTACAATTGAAGAAGGTTGAAGAATAAGTTCTCTATCCGATTATATGTGGTGTCAAGCATATCTCTACCTTAACACTCATCAAGTTTAAGCTACTAACAAAATCCTGAACACATGCTATATCAACTAGGTCTAGATTTGAATATCCTCTCTCGATTCCATCCAACTCCACAAAGAATTGTTGATCAGGCAATTCATAGATTCAAGCACAAATCAATATAGATAAACTGGAGATAGCTTAATAAATTGGAAATCAAAGTTTACAAAACCATCGATTCACTTAAGGATCCATCACAAGCCTAAAAAGTGAATTAGTTCATAATAAACGAAATAAACACTGAATAAATCATAGAAATCATTCTTCCAATTACAAATAATAATCTAACATGAAGAATATTGAAAAACACCCTTCACGTAGTCTATAATTGCAGTTATCTTGAAAAACTCCTCGAAATACTCCTCCACAATTGCTATCAAAAACTGAACGTAGATCTTCGTAATATGTCCCTCTCTCTTCTCTTGAAGTTGTTATTCCTTTAGTATATCAAGTCCAACACATAAGTCCCAGCCGAATTCTCTATCAAATAGAGTTATATTACCATGCTAATAGCTAAAATTTGTGCCCAAGAGGAATTGCAAACATAACAGGACACTAAGATTTTCCACCCCCACCCCGACGGGGGTTTATATACTATGTAAGCCCGCCCCGGCGGGCTATGCTCCTGACTTGCTCATATAAAGACCCCACCCCGGCGGGGGTGTGTAGTCTAATAATACCCGCCCCAGCGGGCTATGTTCTTGTTAACTGGAGTGTAAGACCCCCCTCCTCCCCCTACGGGTGTATAAGTTATTCATGCCACCCGACGGCCTATCTTTCGTTAATCGACTTTCACGCTCGCTAACTTGCTTCCAATCATGCTCCATTTGATTCCAAATCACACTAAATATCTCTAAATGTACGTTGAATGCCACAATCACCATTCTACACATGAAATAACATAAAACAAGTAAAAGTGAACATGATCACAAGAATTTAGCAACAAATAAGCATGAATTGGATATTAAATTGCGTATATAAAATACACTTATTAGGGTCCTACTTTCGATCCCTATAACTTGCACTCCAGATCTGATTTATGTGATATGAAGGTTCCATCATATAGTCCTCATGTCAGGGTATAATAATATAACATCATATCAGTATAACAACATCACAACCAAGAGATCTTGGCCGGTCAAAGTGCAGGTCAAGAACTGTTCTTGAACATTTTTGGGCTTTCCAGAAATGTTCTTAAGTAGTTTCGTCAACCTATGTTTGACCATCACTAAATTCAATTTTGTTAAGTATCTGGGTAATATAGAGGCATGGATATGTAGTACTCATGTCAGTCTACAAGTATATAACAACAACATGATCAAAACACTTAACAACAACAAGATCAAGCGCCTGAAAAATCGTTGTCAGGCGTTCTGGGAAAATCTGGGCTACCCAGAAATAGCTAGTCAATGCCGGTTAATGAACTTTGACCCATAATAACTTAAAATCTACACATGATATGGGCTTGATTAAAGTTCCAGATCAAAGCCCTTACAACATATTGTAACGCCCCAGAAAACTGAACCTTTTGTAAAAACTTTTATAATAAATAAAATAATATTATTTGTTATTATTATGTGTTAGTAAGATGAATGTCGTTCTATAACCTAGGAACGTCATAAAGTCATAGTATTTTAACTACGTGAAGGAATTAAAGTGTTTGAATTTCCAAGACAAAAATAAAAGTTTTTCGAGAAATTTTTTGAAAAACAATATTCATCGATTTCCGCTCAGGAATTATTTTTGAACTTCCGAGAAATACGTAATGTTATAATATCAAGGTGGGATGGATTATGTAATAATAATCTAAGTATGGAAAACGTAATATTTCACATGCAGACTTAGTTTGAGAACGTTAGGAATATTAAGCGTTAAGAAGAAAGTGTATTGATCGTATGATACTTATGTATTGTACGAATAAATGAATATGAGTATAATATGAATATGTATGAAGGATGAGATATCATATATTGTGAATTAATATACGAGGGAGAATATGAGAATAATATGTAGAGAATTGGTAATAAGGCTTTAAGCCATTTGTAAATGAACTTGTGAATTAGGTAGGATTTGCAAGTCAAATGAGAATTGGATGTGCAAGCCCAAGTGTTTGTTAATCAAAAGCCCAAAGTAAATTAATGCAAGCCAAAATGAATAAGCTAAGTTAATTAGCTAAAGCCCAATGTGATGATCCCATGGGTTAAGCTTGATCCATGGAGCAACCCATGTTGATATGGGTTAATCTTGGTGACCAAGTACTTTATGTGGTGATCAAGTATAGGATAAGTGTTGTGGTTAACAAGTAAAATTGGTAAGTAAGGAATGAATAGTAAGGAGGTTAGTTTAAGGATGTGGAATGACATAAAGACTATTATGCCCTCACTTTGGCTTTCCTATAAATAGAAGGCTAGGATCTTCATTTGTTGCTTGTTATTTTCAACCAATAACTTTCCTTTATAAAGCAACTTAATTATTAGAGTGAATAAGCACATATAAGTCAAAACTTCTATTGTTAGATTTTCAAGAAGAAGAAGAAGATCTAGTCATCAAAGGTAAATGATTTTAACCTATTAGTCTTCTATCTCTATCATTGTAGGGTGATAAGAGAAGTGTAGTCTAATAAGCATGTATGCTAAGAACATATAAGAATTGAATAATCAATGGACTTAAGCCGTATAAGTCATGAATAAGTAACTTGAACCTAAATAAGTTATGAACTTTTGAAGAACAATGATGAACTTGTCATATGAAGTTAGTATGTTTGATAAGATGTGAGAATGTTGATTAAAGGACTTAAATCAATAATAAGTCATAAGGAATGAAATCTAATAAGTTATAATTTGTTAAGTCATAAACTTATGGAGAATAAGCCATAACCTAACTTATAAATAAGTTGTGGTAATATTTAGTTTGAAATGTTCATATGATGGTTAGAATCCATTTATAACGATGATCAAATCGTTAGTAATGAAGTTTTGCCAGAATTCACACGAGTGGACGATAATCGTCGAATTTGTGAAATTCTCGGAATGGAAGTCGGATTTTGTGTTTGAACTCGAAAACGTTGGTTTTCAATGGAGACAAGTCATATTTGGCATTATAAAGTTGTGGACTCGAAAATGACCGGATTCTGAATTAGAACGAAGAAACGAGCATTGAACGTTCACGAACGTTTATCATTTTCGTTAAAAATGGACCAATAGGTGAATTTTGAGTAAATGAAGTCAAATAGATAAAATTATTGAATGAACATGTAGAGTATGTAATTTGTGAATCGTAGGCTCTTGAACGATCCAATTCGGACTTATAACGAAGAAGTTACGAGTCTGGGAAGTTCATTGTGTAAAACCAAACTGTTAACTATCTGGTGCACAGAGTTGGCGCCGCGGCGCCAACCCAAGGTATAATGGTGGTGCTGCAGCACCATGTACATTGCATAGACTTACTGCAGAGTCGTGCCGCGGCGCGGACAAGAGGGTTAAGTGTGGCACCGCAGCGCCAAGGCCGGGCTCTGGCTACTGCTAACTCGCGCCGCAGCGCGAGATGAAAGGCAATGACCGGCGCCGCAGTGCCAGTCCTAGGGTTTGGCTAGTGAAGAAGGTTTTCAAGTATGAAATGAATGATAACTCATTATTAATGAACTAAAGCTTGATTATAATATTGTTAAGACATGTTTAAACCTTAAATATGATCAATTAAGGTTAAATTAAGTGAAGGGTTTTGACACATAAAACGCAGTGGAAATAGAATAATTTAAAGCAATTTCGAAACCCTAAACAGGACGCATGCGAAAATCAATTAACTCAGTGGTTAGAAATCATACCGATTGTGAAAATAAAATCGATGCGCTCGAATCTCCAACGCAATCCAAATGAATCGCGTCTCTACGGTATCCACACGAACGTCCCACGAACCGTCGTATGATCTGCAGTAAAAGGAACTGCGGTACTAGCCACCAAGGATGAGGATTTTGGAACTGTTTCTCTCTAGTCTCTCTCTAAGAGCGGCTAGTGTTTTGGTTTATGAATAATACCTAAAGTGGCTTCTACATATCATATATATAGCGATTAAAAGGAATTATTCAAAACCTAATTTAATAAAATTCGAAAAAATATATATATATATATATATATATATATATATATATATCTTAATTAAGTCTTACTTAATTAATATACCTATATATAAATTATCCTATTAATTTAAATTCGTAATTTAAATACTATCAATCATATTGATATATTTAAATCTTTACAATTTAAATTAATTCCCTTTAATTACGTTCTATGTGTGTGACCCTATAGGTTATTTTTACGTTGGCAATAATTTTAAAATCATATTATAAAATTATAAATAGTGAGCGGCATCTAGTAATGCATCACTACTACCCAAGTAATAATAAGATCGATGATTCGATGCAACCTTTTAGTGACCAATGTTTCAATATAATTTAATCCTTTTAACCTTAATATCCTAGATTAAACTTGAGTCATGGAATGTGTCATACTCTTCATAATTTAATCTGAGTTTTTCTTGATCAATGAGTAGACTATATGAAACAAATCACTATTTGAGCATGACCATGCATTTCATAGTCCTACTCAATCAAGAGCTGTATGGATATCACCCCTAATATAAAGGAGGGTTAAATTCTATCTAGATCACTCATATTCCTCACACGATTCATGATGTACCCAATATCACCTTTATAGTCCACCCTATTGAAGGTGACATTTGATGATATCAAAGTACATAAATTCCCGTGTAGTAATATAGTGATTTCAGGTCGGATGACCATTACATCATTATCACTATGGGAATCACTAATGACACTTTGCATAATGTTCCACGTAGAATTCTCATGGTGGGTCTGTCCAGTACATCATTCTCTAACATGTACCTATGCATTGACTTAATATCTCATATATCTATAACCAATGAGATTTGATTATTAGTCAATCCACATACTGATCTCAATGCATCATTGTTGTCCCATCAACAATGAAACTCGACTAGGGATATTTAAGAATAATGATACTAATTTGTAATTATATAATCTCATGTTCAGGTCACATACTTGAAACTATATAATTTGTATCATTATTCTAAGGATTTTTTTTATTATGTTAACATTTATATAACGCAGTAAATAAAACCATAATAAAATCATTCATTTATTCAATCAAATATAATATCAAAACGTTAAGCAATTATATCAAATAATTGGCCTCTAGGGCATAAACTTTAACATTAAGTCAATTGTATGAGAATATGAAAACGACATGATGAAAAGCCGGAACCAATAATAACAAATCTAAGTCGTAATTATATTGAGAAGAAGGGTAAGATTCATTAGGAATCGTGTATGTTCTATCATGACCTAATGTGTTATGTGATGTTATCCGTTACTATAGAGACTTAAAGACTTAAACATGAACGTGTTATAACTGTAGCAGACGCTGAAGGCAAGTATTCTAACCCTTGTTTCATTTCAATCTGAACAAGCTTTGTCGTTCATGTTTTCTTACGCATGAATTGATGTATGATGAAGTCAAAGCCAACTCTTTCGGCAAGACTTATATTATGTTTCTATCAAAAGCATGGTCAATGTGTACCAAGTTATATTGGTGTAGTTTTCAAACGAAGACTGAGTATGCTAAAAATATTTTGTCGTCAAACGACAGGCACGTGAGGTTGCCACAACTTAAACGTACATACGTTTAATGAATGTAGTGTTGATCAACATAGAGTACTATAGGCTGATCACCTAGACGTGCTCGTAAGTAATGTCGGACTTACGGACTTAGTGCCAGGGATGTCCTTTTCAAATAAGGTATGAAATGCTCAAGGTCTTGGACCGGAATTAATGTTTTACTGAATATTGTTGTTGTAAAACGTTTTGAAGGAAAAGAAGTTCTATTTTGAATTATCAATAGTACTTCGTAACTATTGTTCAGTTATTGAAGATATATGATTCCTATGTTTCAAGCATGTTGTTTATTAGAATTATTGTACTTGCTAAGCTAGTCATGCTCACTCTTGTTTAAACCATATGAACACAGCTAAGATGGAACAGATCGAAGGCTCCGACAAGGATAAGGGCAATGCGAAGACGAACCCGTTGAATACTTATGTAATAGTATAGGGTGAATGATTGTAATATATTTAATATTATGACAAGAACAATGTAATAGTATTAAAGAACTTGGGGAAATATTAATATTATTTTGAATATATAGAAGACATATTCGTTCTATTGACGCTTTTTAATTAAATATGTGTGTGAATAGTAGTACCGTGTTGCACCATCTGTCGGGTTGGAAGATACCTGGATTTGGGGGCGTCACAGGTTGGTATCAAAGCATTAGGTTATAAAACTTAAGGGGGGAAAATTAAAAACCTTAAGTCATAACCTTAAGAGAAGTCAAAGAAGTAAAAGAAGAAAATTGTGATAGCCCCAAATCTGGGTCCTAAATCACCACAGATCTGGTACAATCATTCTATAACAATTGCAGAAGATATAAACATAAATTGTTTATACAATAAACTTTACACACTATTCCCCAAGGTCGAGTAACCTTAACTTATACAAAATTCATAACTTGTCTGACATATAACGTTATTATCATACAATACTATTACCAATCTAGCTGCACACATTAACTTAAAGCTGGAACTGTCTTTAGCCTTTCCTTGTATCCGACGTATTCACCTTAATCTGCAATATTTATCATGATATAGCAAGGGTGAGCATATGTTTGCCCAGTAAGTATAAATTTATTTGAGGATATATCATGATTGAAAGAGTTTGAATAATAAGCTGGCTATAATTCAACAATATAGTTGTGAATTAACATGATCAAATTTTATGACTGAACGAACATTAAACACGGACATATTAAATATATCTGGACCAAATGGTAATGAAGGTGATCAACCTTTCATACCTGATACATGAAGTAGGCACAAAGTGCAATTTAATCATTCTTAGACATGACAATCAAAAATAATTAACCACAAGCATATTTGAATGAAACAACTCGAGGTCGAGTTTAAGGAAAACTAGCCTGAACCGCTGATTACCGCTATGCAATTTAATAAGCTTTGTCTGAAGACCTAATATTAATAATATTTATTTCTAAGTTAGAATAATATCATCACAATATTTAGAATAACCTAAACACATTATCACATAATCCTATTTGTCTATAACACACATAAAACTTAACCTCAAGTCAAACTTTTATAGTCTGAGTCGAGTTCGACATAATTCTGACATCCCAACTACTAATGGATAAATATTGAGTTTAAGTTCAATTAAACTCGCTTAAACACTTAACAATTATCTTTGATAATTTTATTATCAATCAAGATATTTTTATAAGCTCGTAATCATTTTTAGATAATTACTATAATTTATTATAAATTTTCAATCATTAAAATCGTATTTATATAATTAAATACCCCTTTAATTCCTTTATCATTAATTTTTTAATATTAAATATTAATGAAAATTATAACATAATATTATAATATATTTATAATATCACAAAGTATTTTTAATACTTTAAAATCTTATTTATATGATTTTTAAACTATTAATTCCATTATTCGATAATTGTTATTAATATTAAAATATTAATATTTTCATGACAAAATATCAAAAGTTATATTTTATAACTTAAAATATTTTTATAACACTTAAATCATTTTTATATAATTTTAAAAACATTATTTCTAATTTTCCATAATTTATTTAATATATTTATTAAAAAATTAATCACCATTAATATTAATTTATTAAAGAAATTCATCATTAAAATATCAAAAGTTATTAGAAATAACTTAAAATATTTTCTAACACCATAATATAATTTTTCATGATTTTTAAGTATTAAAATCAATAATTTATTTAATATTATAATTAAATAAATTAAATACCATTACTATTCCAAAAATATTAAATATTTAGAAAATATATTCAAAATTATTAAAACCCATTTTAGGCTTTAAAATAATTTTTAAGAATTAATATGTATTTTTATAATTAAAACTATTTTTTTCTATTTATTTAATAAAATAATTATTTTTGGAAAATAAAGTGTCACTAAATGGACCTATAAAGCGCCATGTAATCGTCGTTATAGGTGTTTTTGAGCATGTCGTAACCTTCAAAGGCAATCACAAGGGTGCTAGGTTTGACCACTCATGCATCATAGATCATTATGTTTCGGGATTTTCTAGTGTTAGGATTGTAGTACTAAAGTAATACTACAATCCCAATCAAGTTTCATGGCAATCCTACATCATAACAAAAGAAATAGGTCTCCAAAAATCATAGTCAGCCTCATTTCTTCATTTTCTAGGTTACCGAGAAATGAAGAACAATGCAGTGGTCCCTACTTTGAGCCTTTAAATCTTTGCTTTCCGTGCTTTTTTGTGTGTTTTATTGGTCCAATCATGTAGTTCTTGTGTCAAGGAACAACAACAAATCATTAGATCAACTTAACAACATCATGAAAATAAAATTTAGGCCGGTCAAAATCTTGTCAGACACGTGTTCTTGAGAAATCTGGGTTTTCCAGATTTCATCATGAGGCTGGTGGTCAACGCTGGTTTGACCTTGCATAACTTTGATCCGGTGCATGATCTGGTGGGTCTAAGGACTTTGATGTGTAGTTCTCATGTCATACTACCAAGATCAAACACTAACATGGTCAGTAACATTAACAGTAGCAAGATCTGTAGCCTACAAAAATGCTGTCAGCAAAATATGGGTTTCTGGGTTACCTAGAAACCAGATTTCGTGAACGGCCAACGGGTTTTGACCAACAGTAACGCTTAGTCTACACTTGATCTGGACTTTATTCAAGTTCCAGATCAAAGTCCATACAATATACTACAAGTACAAACTCTTAAAAAACACAAAACAATGTGAGCGATGATCTATGAGCCCTGACATTCGGCTGTCAGGCCATGTTTTAAGGTTCATAGATCAGTTTTGGAAAACTCATTTTCATGCTTCTAAATGTTATGCATCTGGGATTTAACAACCTAGATCACTAAATGACATCCTATAACATAACTCTAACCAATAAACAACAACATCTAACATTAGATCATAAGATTTCTAAGTTTAGGGTTTTTTACCTTTCTAGCTAGGATCTTGAATCTAATCCTTGATTTTTGTTGTGGGATTGCTATGAATTGATCTTAGCTTGGTTTGGTTTGTCACCGTCACTCTAGATTTTGAAAATTTTGGAGAGAGAAAGTCTTGGAGAAAATGAGAATTAAAGTGTGCATCTTCTCCTTCTTAATTTATATAATTGATATGATTCAATGTATCTAGCAATCTAGATGGCTGATGTAAATGATATAGGCACATGTGATAGCCTTTAGTTGGTCAACAAACAAGATCTTGGCTAGATTTATACTCCAAGATCGGTTCCTAAATCACCACGGATCTGGTACAATCATTCTATAACAATTGCAGAATATATAAACATAAATTGTTATACAATAAACTTTACACACTATTCCCCAAGGTCGAGTAACCTTAACTTATACATAATTCATAACTTGTCTGACATATAACGTTATTATCATATAATACTATTACCAATCTAGCTGCACACATTAACTTAAAGCTGGAACTGTCTTTAACCTTTCCTTGTATCCGACGTATTCGCCTTAATATGCAATATTTATCATGATATAGCAAGGGTGAGCATATGTTTGCCCAACAAGTATAAATTTATTTGAGGATATATCATGATTGAAAGAGTTTGAATAATAAGTTGGCTATAATTCAACAACATATTTGTGAATTAGAATGAACAAATTTTATGACTGAACGAACATTAAACACGGATATATCAAATATATCTGGACCGAATGGTAATGAAGGTGATCAGCCTTTCACACCTGATACATGCAGTAGGCACATAGTGCAATTTAATAATTCTTAGACATGGCAATCAAAAATGATTAACTACAAGCATATTTGAATGAAACAACTCGAGGTCGAGTTTAAGGAAAACTAGCCTGAACCGCTGATTACCGCTATGCAATTTAATAAGCTTTGTCTGAAGACCTAATATTAATAATATTTATTTCTAAGTTAGAATAATATCATCACAATATTTAGAATAACCTAAACACATTATCACATAATCCTATTTGTCTATAACACACATAAAACTTAACCTCAAGTCAAACTTTTATAGTCTGAGTCGAGTTCGACATAATTCTGACATCCCAACGGCCTAGTCGGATAAATATTGAGTTTAAGTTCAATTAAACTCTGCCTAAACACTTAACAATTATCTTTGATAATTTTATTATCAGTCAAGATATTTTTTATAAGCTCGTAATCATTTTTAGATAATTACTATAATTTATTATAAATTTTCAATCATTAAAATCGTATTTATATAATTAAATACCCCTTAATTCCTTTATCATTAATTTTTTTTTAATATTAAATATTAATGAAAATTATAACATAATATTATAATATATTTATAATATCACAAAGTATTTTTAATACTTTAAAATCTTATTTATATGATTTTAAACTATTAATTCCATTATCGATAATTGTTATTAATATTAAAATATTAATATTTTCATGACAAAATATCAAAAGTTATATTTTATAACTTAAAATATTTTTATAACACTTAAATCATTTTATATAATTTTAAAAACATTATTTCTAATTTTCCATAATTTATTTAATATATTTATTAAAAAAATTAATCACCATTAATATTAATTTATTAAAGAAATTCATCACAAAATATCAAAAGTTATTAGAAATAACTTAAAATATTTTCTAACACCATAATATAATTTTTCATGATTTTTAAGTATTAAAATCAATAATTTATTTAATATTATAATTAAATAAATTAAATACCATTACTATTCCAAAAATATTAAATATTTAGAAAATATATTCAAAATTATTAAAAACCCATTTTTAGGCTTTAAAATAATTTTTAAGAATTAATATGTATTTTTTATAATTAAAAACTATTTTTTTCTATTTATTTAATAAAATAATTATTTTTGGAAAATAAAGTGTCACTAAATGGACCTATATGACGTAATCCTGCTGTCGTTATAGGTGTGTTTTTGAGCATGTCGAGGAACCTTCAAAGGCGCTTCACAAGGGTGCTAGGTTTGACCACTCACGATCATAGATCATTATGTTTTCGGGATTTCTAGTGTTAGGATTGTAGTACTAAAGTAATACTACAATCCCAATCAAGTTTCATGGCAATCCTACATCATAACAAAAAGAAATAGGTCTCCAAAAATCATGTCAGGCCTGTTCTTCATTTTCTAGGTTACCGAGAAATGAAGAACAATGCAGGGTCCCTACTTTGAGCCTTTAAATCTTTGCTTTCCAGGCTTTCTTTGTGTGTTTTATTGGTCCAATCATGTAGTTCTTGTGTCAAGGAACAACAAAAAATCATTAGATCAACTTAACAACATCATGAAAATAAAATTTAGGCTTGGCCAAAATCTTGTCGACATCGTGTTCTTGAGAAACTGGGTTTCCAGATTTCATCATGAGGTCGGTGGTCACGTCGCCGGTTTGACCTTGCATAACTTTGATCCAGTGCATGATCTGGTGGGTCTAAGGACTTTGATGTGTAGTTCTCATGTCATACTACCAAGATCAAACACTAACATGGTCAAGAATATTAATAAAGAGCAAGATCTCAGAGTCCACAAAAAATGTCAAGAAAATATGGGTTTCTGGGTTACCTAGAAACCAGATTTCGTGAACGGCCAACGGGTTTTGACCAACAGTAACGCTTAGTCTACACTTGATCTGGACTTTATTCAAGTTCCAGATCAAAGTCCATACAATATACTACAAGTACAAACTCTTAAAACACAAAAACAATTAACAGGCAATGATCTATGAGCCCTGACATTCGGCTGTCAGGCCATGTTTTAAGGTTCATAGATCAGTTTTGGAAAACTCATTTTCATGCTTCTAAATGTTATGCATCTGGGATTTAACAACCTAGATCACTAAATGACATCCTATAACATAACTCTAACCAATAAACAACAACATCTAACATTAGATCATAAGATTTCTAAGTTTAGGGTTTTTTACCTTTCTAGCTAGGATCTTGAATCTAATCCTTGATTTTTGTTGTGGGATTGCTATGAATTGATCTTAGCTTGGTTTGTCACTCTCTGTCACTCTAGATTTTGAAAATTTTGGAGAGAGAAAGTCTTGGAGAAAATGAGAATTAAAGTGTGCATCTTCTCCTTCTTAATTTATATAATTGATATGATTCAATGTATCTAGCAATCTAGATGGCTGATGTAAATGATATAGGCACATGTGATAGCCTTTAGTTGGTCAACAAACAAGATCTTGGCTAGATTTATACTCCAAGATCGGTTCCTAAATCACCACGGATCTGGTACAATCATTCTATAACAATTGCAGAATATATAAACATAAATTGTTATACAATAAACTTTACACACTATTCCCCAAGGTCGAGTAACCTTAACTTATACATAATTCATAACTTGTCTGACATATAACGTTATTATCATATAATACTATTACCAATCTAGCTGCACACATTAACTTAAAGCTGGAACTGTCTTTAACCTTTCCTTGTATCCGACGTATTCGCCTTAATATGCAATATTTATCATGATATAGCAAGGGTGAGCATATGTTTGCCCAACAAGTATAAATTTATTTGAGGATATATCATGATTGAAAGAGTTTGAATAATAAGTTGGCTATAATTCAACAACATATTTGTGAATTAGAATGAACAAATTTTATGAGTGAACGAACATTAAACACGGATATATCAAATATATCTGGACCGAATGGTAATGAAGGTGATCAGCCTTTCACACCTGATACATGCAGTAGGCACATAGTGCAATTTAATAATTCTTAGACATGGCAATCAAAAATGATTAACTACAAGCATATTTGAATGAAACAACTCGAGGTCGAGTTTAAGGAAAACTAGCTTTGAATCTTTGACACCGCTTATGCAATTTAATAAGCTTTATTCGAAGACCTAATATTAATAATATTTATTTCTAAGTTAGAATAATATCATCACAATATTTAGAATAACCTAAACACATTATCACATAATCCTATTTGTCTATAACACACATAAAACTTAACCTCAAGTCAAACTTTTATAGTCTGAGTCGAGTTCGACATAATTCTGACATCCCAACGGCCTAGTCGGATAAATATTGAGTTTAAGTTCAATTAAACTCGCTTTAAACACTTAACAATTATCTTTGATAATTTTATTATCATCAAGATATTTTTTATAAGCTCGTAATCATTTTTAGATAATTACTATAATTTATTATAAATTTTCAATCATTAAAATCGTATTTATATAATTAAATACCCCTTAATTCCTTTATCATTAATTTTTTTTAATATTAAATATTAATGAAAATTATAACATAATATTATAATATATTTATAATATCACAAAGTATTTTAATACTTTAAAATCTTATTTATATGATTTTTAAACTATTAATTCCATTATCTCGATAATTGTTATTAATATTAAAATATTAATATTTTCATGACAAAATATCAAAAGTTATATTTTATAACTTAAAATATTTTTATAACACTTAAATCATTTTATATAATTTTAAAAACATTATTTCTAATTTTCCATAATTTATTTAATATATTTATTAAAAAATTAATCACCATTAATATTAATTTATTAAAGAAATTCATCATTAAAATATCAAAAGTTATTAGAAATAACTTAAAATATTTTCTAACACCATAATATAATTTTTCATGATTTTTTAAGTATTAAAATCAATAATTTATTTAATATTATAATTAAATAAATTAAATACCATTACTATTCCAAAAATATTAAATATTTAGAAAATATATTCAAAATTATTAAAAACCCATTTTTAGGCTTTAAAATAATTTTTAAGAATTAATATGTATTTTTTATAATTAAAAACTATTTTTTTCTATTTATTTAATAAAATAATTATTTTTGGAAAATAAAGTGTCACTAAATGGACCTATAGCGACAGAACTGTCGTTATAGGTGTTTTTGAGCATGTCAGAACCTTCAAAGGCAGTCACAAGGGTGCTAGGTTTGACCACTCACAGATCATAGATCATTATGTTTCTGGGATTTCTAAAGTGTTAGGATTGTAGTACTAAAGTAATACTACAATCCCAATCAAGTTTCATGGCAATCCTACATCATAACAAAAAGAAATAGGTCTCCAAAAATCATGTCAGGCCTGTTCTTCATTTTCTAGGTTACCGAGAAATGAAGAACAATGCAGGGTCCCTACTTTGAGCCTTTAAATCTTTGCTTTCCAGGCTTTCTTTGTGTGTTTTATTGGTCCAATCATGTAGTTCTTGTGTCAAGGAACAACAACAAATCATTAGATCAACTTAACAACATCATGAAAATAAAATTTAGGCCGGTCAAAATCTTGTCAGACACGTGTTCTTGAGAAATCTGGGTTTTCCAGATTTCATCACGAGGTCGGGTGGTCAACGTACCGGTTTGACCTTGCATAACTTTGATCCAAAGGCATGATCTGGTGGGTCTAAGGACTTTGATGTGTAGTTCTCATGTCATACTACCAAGATCAAACACTAACATGGTCAAGAATATTAATAAAGTAGCAAGATCTCAGAGCCTCACAAAAATGTCACAACAAAATATGGGTTTTCGGGTTACCTAGAAACCAGATTTCGTGAACGGCCAACCAAGTTTGACCAACAAGAACGCTTAGTCTACACTTGATCTGGACTTTATTCAAGTTCCAGATCAAAGTCCATACAATATACTACAAGTACAAACTCTTAAAACACAAAAACAATTAACAGGCAATGATCTATGAGCCCTGACATTCGGCTGTCAGGCCATGTTTTAAGGTTCATAGATCAGTTTTGGAAAACTCATTTTCATGCTTCTAAATGTTATGCATCTGGGATTTAACAACCTAGATCACTAAATGACATCCTATAACATAACTCTAACCAATAAACAACAACATCTAACATTAGATCATAAGATTTCTAAGTTTAGGGTTTTTTACCTTTCTAGCTAGGATCTTGAATCTAATCCTTGATTTTGTTGTGGGATTGCTATGAATTGATCTTAGCTTGGTTTGTCACTCTCTCGTCACTCTAGATTTTGAAAATTTTGAGAGAGAAAGTCTTGGAGAAAATGAGAATTAAAGTGCATCATCTTCCTTCTTAATTTATATAA
The DNA here is from genome assembly GCA_020205605.1 of Panax ginseng. Taxonomy (NCBI): domain Eukaryota; kingdom Viridiplantae; phylum Streptophyta; class Magnoliopsida; order Apiales; family Araliaceae; genus Panax; species Panax ginseng. Next base: position 78,881,998 of record CM035129.1, on the reverse strand, counting down.
TTGATATGATTCAATGTATCTAGCAATCTAGATGGTCGATGTAAATGATATAGCACACGTGATAGCCTTTAGTTGGTCAACAAACAAGATCTTGGCTAGATTTATACTCCAAGATCGGTTCCTAAATCACCACGGATCCCGTACAATCATTCTATAACAATTGCGTAATATATAAACATAAATTGTTATACAATAAACTTTTACACACTATTCCCCAAGGTCGAGTAACCTTAACTTATACATAATTCATAACTTGTCTCGACATATAACGTTATTATCATATAATACTATTACCAATCTAGTCGCATTACATTAACTTAAAGTCGAACCGCTTTTAACCTTTCCTCAGATCCCAATTATTCGCCTTTTTTAATATGCAATATTTATCATGATATAGCAAGGGTGAGCATATGTTTGCCCAACAAGTATAAATTTATTTGAGGATATATCATGATTGAAAGAGTTTGAATAATAAGTTGGCTATAATTCAACAACATATTTGTGAATTAGAATGAACAAATTTTATGACTGAACGAACATTAAACACGGATATATCAAATATATCCGACCGAATGGTAATGAAGGTGATCACCTTTCACACCGACACATGCAAGAGGGCACATAGTGCAATTTAATAATTCTTAGACATGGCAATCAAAAATGATTAACTACAAGCATATTTGAATGAAACAACTCGAGGTCGAGTTTAAGGAAAACTTCATTTAAACCAATGGACACCGCTTATGCAATTTAATAAGCTTTGTCTGAAGACCTAATATTAATAATATTTATTTCTAAGTTAGAATAATATCATCACAATATTTAGAATAAACTAAACACATTAACACATAATCCTATCTGTCTATAACACACATAAAAATTAACCTCAAGTCAAACTTTTACAGTCGAGTTCGACACAATTTTGACATCCCGACGGCCTAGTCGGATAAATATTGAGTTTAAGTTCAATTAAACTCTGCCTAAACACTTAACAATTATCTTTGATAATTTTATTATCTATCAATATATTTTTCATAAGCTCGTAATCATTTTCAGATAATTATTATCATTTATTATAAATTTTCAATCATTAATATCATATTTATATAATTAAATACCCCTTAATTCCTTTATCATTAATATTTTTTAATATTAAATATTAATGAAAATCATAACATAATATTATAATATATTTATAATATCACAAAGTATTTTTAATACTTTAAAATTATATTTATATGATTTTTAAACTGTTAATTCCATTATCCTATAATTGCTATTAATATTAAAATATTAATATTTCCATGACAAAATATCAAAAGTTATATTTTATAACATAAAATATTTTTATAACACTTAAATCATTTTTATATGATTTTAAAAACATTATTTCTAATTTTCCATAATTTATTTAATATATTTATTAAAAAAAAATTAATCACCATTAATATTAATTTATTAATGAAATTCATCACAAAATATCAAAAGTTATTAGAAATAACTTAAAATATTTTCTAACACCATAATATAATTTTTCATGATTTTTCAAGTATTAAAATCCTTTTTAAATAATTTATTTAATATTATAATTAAATAAATTAAATACCATTACTATTCCAAAAATATTAAATATTTAGAAAATATATTCAAAATTATTAAAACCCATTTTTAGGCTTTAAAATAATTTTAAGAATTTATTATGTATTTTTATAATTAAAAACTATTTTTCTATTTATTTAATAAAATAATTATTTTTGGAAAATAAAGTGTTATTGAATGGTCCCTATAGCTTACGTAACTGTCGCTTATAAGCGCTTTTGAGCATGTCAGAACCTTCAAAGGTAGTCACTCTAATACCCGAAAAAAAAAATATATATTAAATAATAAAAAAAAATTATTTATTTCGTTTTAAAATATATTGATTGGACTTTGTTTTTATTTGGGTCAAATTGTAATTAATTATTGTGGACCATAATAAGTAAGTGATTACATTAATTTGGGCTTTTATTTTCATTTGGATTTAATTTATATTTGTAGGTAAAATTAAAATTCTATTTAAATTAGGGGAGTTCATCAATTATTTAAATAAATATTTAAACCCTAACCTATCTCACGTTCATCTAATAACTGACTAAGAAAAAAAGAAGAAGAGGAAGAACACAGCCGCCGCTACAAAGAAAAAGAAAGGAAATTGATTGCACTTGTGTGTTATAGGAATAAAGATTGGATATCTGGATTCAAGTAAGTTTGCATGTTTAGTTATTCTTTTTATTAATTAATGGAGTAGTGCAGATATTGCGTGAGCAGAGAATACTGTTATGAAATTGTTGATTTGCAATCATGCTATCTATTTGTATATATTTCTTTAAATAATGAATGGTATTCATGCATGATGATAACACAGGAAATGTGTCATGAGAAAGGAGTTATTATTATTATTAAAAAAAAAAATGTAAGCATACATAATGAAGAAAGGTGCTGTGATATATTTATATATTATACATTAAGCTATTAACTCATTGGAAAAAAATAATAATATGTTAATTAAAAGATTATTCATAATTTAATTCGGGTTTATTTTTATAAAATTAATATAATTGGAGAAATTAATTTCATATTAATATAAATTATAATTAGTAAGTAACTTATAATTGTATTATTATTATTTTTTATTAGATCGGACGGAGGGAATTTAAAGAGTTATATTTTGAATGTAAATTTTGGAGTATTAATAATTGATATAAGGCGATGATTAAAGGCATATTAAATAGATTATGAATTATTTTGGAATTATTAGTTTGGATTGTTTTTAATTTGAGGTGAATATGTTTAGGTTGCGAATAACGTTTCATATTTGATATCGTTGGCATGTGAGGGTAAAATTTGGTGGAGTTTGCTATAAATGGTTTGGAAGTATCAGGTACGGATTCCATACTCTTTCAGCGATACGTACTCTTGTTAAATTTGATTTGTTCGTTTGTTTCCTTATTTCGAATTCTGTTATGATTTCACATAATTGTTTCCTGTGAAATAAATATATTAGTTTCAGTTTAGAGTTGATACATATGACTCGTATTTGTACTCTTTGAATTAGGTTATCATGTTTAGTATTATTTATTTTGATAATTGTATAGCGGTACATGTTGCTACCTTCTTTTTGAAACCTTGTGACCATAATTTGATTTGATTCAACATGTACATATAGAACCTTTTGTTGGTATTATGTCGCATGTGTTGTGACATGGTATTTTTGTTAGAATATACCGTAGGGTATACCTGAGCTATAACCACCTGTGGGGGTACCACAGGCATGTCGTCTTAGCACGAGAGACATGACACTTTCCGTGGCGGTGTGATTAGTCCACGGCGTCTCCGTTTTGGGCTCCGAATGAAGTGGGCCATTTGGTGTTTTGTTGTGGGACGCGTATGGGTTAACCTTAGTTTTCTGTTATACGGATTTTTGATGTTGTGCCAAACACACCTATCCGATTTGCATACATTTGGATTCGCGGTCCAATGTGTCATTGCCTGTGTGGCATTATTTTGATTTGCCTGTGTGGCATTGTTTTGATGTGCCTGTGTGGCATTATTTTGGTTACCTATGTGGCATCATTTGATTTTCCTGTGTGGCATTAGTTTGACTTGCCTGTGTGGCAATGTATATTTCTGAGCTCATTCGGTATGAAATAACTCCAGCCATTTGTTTCAGCCTATTATTTTATTGTATTAGTTTTGTTGGTTTCTGTTCAGTTCAATTCATTAAGTTAGTTACTTCAGTTCGTTATTTCTTTATTCTTCTATTAGTTTCGTCAATTTTGTTGATTCAGATATATTCCATTCGGATCTTTGGAGACTATATTTTTGTCAGTATTTACACTTGAGGCTTTGTTCAATATTTTGTCTCAATTATTTTCGTATATTAGTTGTATATCTGTATCCGTACTGGGCAATTGGCTCATTTTGTGTTTTTCTTCCGGTAGGTTTGCAAGGGTGATTCAGGGCTAGTGTGATGAGAGAGTTGCCTTTGACCATCTAGGTTGTTTCGAATTTTAAATTTTGATTATTTTGAATCTATTTGGAGAATTGTATTTAGTACGCTATTAATGGATCACCACTATAACTATTTTGAGGTTATTAGTGCTCTGTTTTCTTATTTGAGGTTTGTTGTGCTTTGTGAGTGACCTCCCTTTCCTTTTCGGGAAGGGAGTGTTACAGTCACAAGGGTGCTAGGTTTGACCACTCACAGATCATAGATCATTATGTATCTGGGATTTCTAAATTGTTAGGATTGTAGTACTAATGCAATACTACAATCCCAATCAAGTTTCATGGCAATCCTACATCATAACAAAAAGAAATAGGTCTCCAAAAATCATGTCAGGCCTGTTCTACATTTTTTGGGTTACCCAGAAATGAAGAACAGTGCAGGGTCCCTACTTTGAGCCTTTAAATCTTTGCTTTCCAGGCTTTCTTTGTGTGTTTTATTGGTCCAATCGTGTAGTTCTTGTGTCAAGGAACAACAACAAATCATCAGATCAACTTCACAACATCATGACAATAAAATTTAGGCCGGTCAAAATCTTGTCAGACACGTGTTCTTGAGAAATCTGGGTTTTCCAGATTTCATCATGAGGCTGGTGGTCAACGCTGGTTTGACCTTGCATAACTTTGATCTAATGCATGATCTGGTGGGTCTAAGGGCTTTGATGTGTAGTTCTCATGTCATACTACCAAGATCAAACACTAACATGGTCAGTAACATTAATAGTAGCAAGATCTGTGGCCTACAAAAACGCTGTTAGAAAAATATGGGTTTCTGGGTTACCCAGAAACAAGATTTCGTGAACGGCCAACGGGTTTTGACCAACAATAACGCTTAATCTACACTTGATCTGGACTTTATTCAAGTTCCAGATCAAAGTCCTTACAACATACTACAAGTACAAACTCTTAAAACACAAAAATAATTAACAGGCAATGATCTATGAGCCTTGACATTCGGCTGTCAGGCCATGTTTTAGGGTTCCTAGATCAGTTTTGGAAAACTCATTTTCATGCTTCTAAATGTTATGGATCTGGGATTTAACAACCCAGATCACTAAATGACATCCTATAACGTAACTCTAACACAAAAAATAACAACATCTAACATCAGATCATAAGATTTCTATGTTTAGGGTTTTTATACCTTTCTAGCTAGGATCTTGAATCTGATCCTTGATTTCTGTTATGGGCTTGCTATGAACTGATCTTAGCTTGGTTTCTCACTCTCTTTCACTTTAGATTTTGAAAATTTTGGAGAGAGAAAGTCTTGGAGAAAATGAGAATTAAAGTGTGCATCTTCTCTTTCTTAATCTATATAATTGATATGATTTAATGTATCTAGCAATCTAGATGGCTGATGTAAATGATATAGGCACATGTGATAGCCTTTAGTTGGTCAACATACAAGATTTTGGCTAGATTTATACTCCAACCTATTAAAGAATGCTAAAAGGGCAAAATAGTCTCTTTGCAAACAAATTTAATGGCTTAAATGACATTTTAACCAACCCTTAGGCTTTGAACCCTTAGGCTTTGAACCCTTAGGGTTTGACCCTTAGTGTTAAAACCTAAGGTTCAAAAAAATTCAAATTTCTAGAATTTCTAAATTAGGTTTTCATAAATAGAAAATTAATATTTCTAAATTATAATAAGGATTCTATAATTATAATAAAATTTCCTAATCATAATTCAAGCTTACTAATTAGGATTAATATTTCCTAATTAAAATTGCTAATTTAGCAATTAGGGCCATAATTGTACATTAGGGTTTCTAACAGAACAATTAGGGTTTCAAATTTTGAAATTAGGGTTTTCTAACTAATTTGTTAAGATTAACCCTAATTAATCTTATAATTATTTACACTTACGCCATTAAGTTCCCAATTTAGGGTTTTCAACTTCCGAATTAGGGTTTCGAAATCTCCAGAACTGAAATTAGGATTTCAGAACTGATTTTAGGGTTTCTTATCAGTCACTAGGGTTTTCTAACTGAACGTTGACGTTCTTAATATAATACTAGGGTTTGACACTAATAAAATTTATCTGGTCAACCTTTTACCTTTAACCACATACTGTACACATATAATACCATATTCACAGAATTTTGAAATCCTCAAAATCCTTCCCAAAAATATCAAACGCACACTTATTTTACGTCTAGGTCTATTATTTGACCTTAAATCCATCATTTAAGATTTTAATAAATTATCTAATTTCTCGGGTTGCCACAAAAGTAACCTTATAAAAATGCATTATGTATATGTTATGTGTTTTTATTATTCTACTGACGTGTACTAATCAACTTAATTGCTTTGTGTAGATGTCAGGTGTAAATGGAATGCATTTAGATGTACAGACTGTTATTGAAGAATCGGTTAACCAGATAGAGGTTATACCGAATCCCATAGCAGAAGAGCCCGAAGTAGTTGTCATTGAGCCTAGAGACTTAGAGAATCCCGATCTCATGTTTGTGTTCGACGACATGATGGAAGAAGAGGTGGAGGTAGTGTCCTTCAACCCAGTAGCAATATCAGCAGAGATGGCTCTTGGGAAGTCAATGATATCACTCTTTATGTCGTGTTGGATAGAAATATCCATTACTGTCAGGAGGTTAAGGAGCTAAAGACAGAGCTCCAGGCTATCATAGAAGATAAGACGGACGTGGAGTCCATGTGGGAACAGGAACACGATAAGAGGATTTTGGCTAAGGACAAGGTCTATGAGCTAAATCATGAGGTTTTTGAGCTCAAGGAGCAGCTAAATACCAAAAAGCAGAAGATAGGGAGAATATCCTATATTCATAGGAGGTCTCATGCAGATTTCCAGCAGCAGGTAGCTGGTTATCCCATAGAGGCAGGGCAGACGCGACATACTATCAACCGTGATATTATTGCCGGTCTTGTCAAGACAGATTTTGATAATGCCTTAAGGTAGATGTGATCTAGTAGTGGATAGAGTAGTTTAGATATGTAAATATTTTGTATCCAGTAGTGATGTAAAACACTCTTTTGTATAACAAAGGGTAGTCTTTTGTAAATCCCAATTTTTGAAAAGCAATAGCGTGAAAGTAATGTAATCAGCTTCGACTGTGTAATGTAATCGATGTAGTATTATACTACAATGAATGAATGAATATAAGCCTTTTTATGAAATAGCTGAGCAATGGATGTTGAAGTTATTGTTTAATATCGAATAATTACTAACTAATAAGGAAGTAATAATAACGAAATGTGTTGTTTGATGTAACAGCAAAATACCGTCGAGAAGAGTACAACGTAACCAAGGCACTAATGTAAATCAACCGGAGGGAGGCCGATTAACCCCATGCAGGAGTTTGTTAATCTTTTAACAGCCACATTTAATAGAACTGGGGCTAATATCCCCGTAAATCCAGGAGTAGCGCGAGCTACTACATTTAAGGATTTTAAGAATGTTGGTCCGTTGGAGTTCAAAGGAACTATAGATCCTATCGAAGCTTAAACGTGGGTGAAAGAAATCAAGAAGGCATTTGTGATAGCAAATGTCGACGAGGCCCAGAAGGTTTCCTTTGCAACCTACATGATGAAGGAAGAGGCCAACTTTTGGTGGGAAGCCAATCAGGCTAGGGCCGGGATAGAGAATTTGACGTGGATGAGGTTCAAGGAGATATTCTTCGAGAACTATTTTCCCACAAGTATGCAGGGGAGAATGGAGATGCGGTTTTTAGATTTAAAACAAGGGGACATGACGGTTCCCCAATACGCCGCCAAGTTTAATGAACTGGCGAGGTTTGGTCCATACCAAGTGGACACCGAGGTTAGAAAGGCGCTACAGTTCGAGCAGGGCTTGAAACCCTGACTCTATAATCGTATTTCTATATTCCAAAGTACTTCATTTGGGACCATTTTAGAGAAGGCGATAATCGCCGAAGGTGGTAGCGAGGCGTTGAGCCTGTACAACAAAGATAAGAAGAACAAGGGCAAAGTGGATGGGGGAGTGAAGATAGAAGGAGCTAGCGGAAGTGGCGAGGGACAGAAGAGGAAAGTGTTCAGCTCTGGGAATACCGGAGTGAAGTAAGGAGACCCAAAGAGAAGAATGGAGGTCTGCAAGACCTGTGGGAAGACTCATTTAGGAGTCTGCCTCAAGGGGAAGGCCGTATGCTATAACTGTGGACAAGAATGACACATCTCGCCTAACTGTCCAAGTCCGAAGAAGAATCATGGATGCTTTGTGTGTGGGTCAATTGACCACATGGCAAAGAACTGCCCAAAGAAGGTGACGGACAGGAATTGAGGCACTAATAGCGGTAAATTAGCTATTAGTGGTCCAGCGCAACCGGGTAGGCCGATGGGCCGTACCTTTAACATGACAGTCCAAGATGTAGTTGTATCAGGGGACGTCGTCGCAGGGATTATTCTGATCAATAACATAAATGCTTACGTGCTGTTTGATTCGGGTGCTACTTGTTCGTTTATAGCATGTGATTTTGCTAGACGATTAGGATTACTTCCCGAAAAGTTGCCTATACCATTAAATATTAAGGTAGCAAACGAAGAAATAATTCCTGTTGAATATGTTCATAGGAGTTATTGCGTAGATATACGAGGTTGTAAATTATCGGTAGATTTGATACCGATAAAGTTAGGAGAATTCGATGTAATTCTCGGAATGGATTGGTTGGTAAACCATGGGGAAATTATAGATTGTCAGAAGAAATGTGTGAACCTTAGAACGTTAAAACAACCACAAGTAGTATTTTACAGGAATAGACCGCCGGGACGTTCGTGTTGTCTAACCGTGACACATACTAGGAAATTATTGAGGAAGGGATGTGTAGGTTATCTGTATCATGTTGTTGATACCCAGAGAGTGGTAGCAACCATGGAAAAAATACCTATAGTTAGAGAATTCGCCGATGTATTTCTGAGTGAATTACCGGGTCTTCCATCGGATAGGGAGACCGAGTTTGTAATAGACATTGTGCCAGGAGCGGTACCAGTTTCCAGGGCACCATATCGTATGACGCCAGTGGAGATGAAGGAGTTGATGGTACAGTTGCAAGAACTGTTGGACAGGAAGTACATACAACCGAGTGTTTCACCGTGGGGAGCACCGGTATTGTTTGTCAAAAAAAAGGATGGATCGTTGAGACTTTGTATCGACTATAGGGAGTTGAACAAGTTAACGATAAAGAATAAATACCAATTGCCCAGGATCGATGATCTCTTTGATCAGTTAAAAGGGGCTAAGTATTTTTCTAAAATAGATTTAAGAACGGGGTATCACCAATTAAAGATTAGGAAGGAGGATGTACCAAAGACAGTATTCAGGACTCGTTATGGTCATTATGAGTTTCTGGTGATGTCATTTGGGTTGACTAATGCACCAGCTGCATTTATGGATATGATGAATAGAGTGTTCAAATAATATTTGGATAAGTTCGTCGTGGTGTTTATCGATGATATTCTAGTCTATTCTAAGATGCCAGAAGATCATGCTGAACACCTACGATTAGTGTTGGAAACACTAAGAAAAGAACAGTTGTATGCGAAGTTCACTAAGTATGAATTTTGGTTGGAAAAGGTATAATTTTTAGGCCATGTCATTGACCATGAAGGGATTTCGGTAGATCCAGCGAAGGTTGAAGCCGTGATGAATTGGGAACAACCGAAAATGCCGACTGAGGTGCGGAGTTTCCTAGGGTTAGCGGGTTACTATCGGAGATTCATCTAGGATTTTTTAAAGATAGCTACTACGTTGACTAACTTAACAAGGAAGACGGTGAAATACGTGTGGACTGATAAATGCAAGGACAATTTTCAAGAACTGAAGAAGAGGTTGAGTGTAGCGCCTGTTTTGTCATTACCCGATGACACATGAAATTTTGTAGTTTATAGTGATGCTTCGCATAGAGGACTTGGTTGCATGCTCATGCAACATGGCAAGGTCATTGCGTATGAATCAAGGCAGTTGAAAGATTATGAGAAAGTTTACCCTACTCATGATCTAGAACTAGCCGCTGTAGTTTTTGCCATAAAGATATGGAGACATTATCTTTATGGAGAAAAATGTGAGATATATACGGACCACAAGAGTCTAAAATATATCTTCACATAGAAGGAGTTGAATATGAGGCAGAGGAGATGGCTAGAGTTAATAAAGGATTACGACTGTGAAATCCTGTATCACCCTGGAAAAGCCAATGTAGTTGCCGACGCCTTAAGTAGGAAGGGTCGAGAGAAGTTGTCTATGTTAACGGCTCAAACTGAGTTAATAACAGAGATGGCTAGGATGGAAATAGAAGTGAAGTTGTTGAGAGAATCAGAGCAGATGTTGTTTGCGACAGAGATTCAATCTACCATTGTAGAAAGAGTCAAGGAGGTGCAGCTCAAAACTGATGAGTGTGACCGTGTAAAGGAACGGCTAACCGATGAAAAAGATATTAAGTACAGTCTTGATAATGAGGGATTATTAAGATTTGAAGGAAGAATTTGGGTTCCGAATGAGACAAAATTAAAGGAGCAGGTATTGCAGGAGGCTCGTAGTTTGAGGTTTTCGATTCATCCTGATAGTACTAAGATGTATCAAGACCTTTGACAGAGTTTTTGGTGGCCGAACATGAAGAGAGAAATAGCTGAATATGTGAGTAGGTGCTTGACTTGCCAAAAAGTTAAGGCCAAACATCAACGACCAAGTGGCTTGCTACAGTCATTGAAAATTCCAGAGTGGAAGTGGGAGAATATCACGATGGATTTTGTGGTAGGACTTCCGACTACAACGAAAGGGTATGATGCGATTTGGGTAATAGTGGATCGATTGATGAAGTCGGCTCACTTTTTGCCAATTAAGGTCAAGTATAACTTGGACCAGTTAGCTAGACTTTATATTAAGGAAACAATTTCCAGACATGGAGCACCAGTATCCATTGTGTCAGATCGTGATCCACGATTCACATCAAACTTTTGGAGGAGTCTACAAGAGCAGTTGGGAACGTAGTTGAAGCTGAGTACGGTGTAGTATCCACAAACTGATGGACCAAGTGAGAGAAAAATTCAGACATTAGAAGATATATTGAGATCTTGCATCATGGATTTCAAGGGTAGTTGGGACGATCATCTACCATTAGTAGAGTTTGCATATAACAATAGTTATCATGCAAGCATAGGTATGCCACCTTACGAAGCTTTGTACGGAAGGAAATATAGAACACCATTGTATTGGGATGAGGTAGGAGAACGCCGAATGTTAGGGCCAGAATTGGTGCAGCAAACAGTAATATAAATGCGTTTAGTAGCAGCTCAAGATAGACATAAGAAATTTACGGATTCACATCGTGAAAATAGAGAGTTTGAAGTAGGCTCTTATGTATTTCTAAAGGTATCTCCTTGGAAAGAAAAGATACGTTTTGGAAAGAAGGAAAAATTGAGTCCAAGGTTTATAGGACCTTTTAAAGTGTTATAACGGGTAGGTGAGGTAGCTTATATGGTAGCATTACCTCCAGACCTAGAACGAATACATAACGTGTTTCATGTATCCGTATTACGTCCTTATAAGATGGATTATAAACACGTGATAGAATATGAGCCTATTCATATCGAAAAAGACTTAACATATGAAGAGTTGCCGATTCAAATCATCGATAGAAAAGAGCAAGTTTTACGGAACAAAGTCATACCTTCTGTGAAGGTGTTATGGAAGAACCACGATGTTGAAGAAGCAACGTGGGAACTAGAAGAGAAGATGAAAAAGAATTACCCTCACTTGTTTGTCTAATTTTTTTTTATTTTATAGCGAGATTCTGGGGACAGAATCCTTATAAGGGGGAGAGAGTGTAACGCCCCAGAAAATTGAACCTTTTGTAAAAACTTTTATAATAAATAAAATAATATTATTTGTTATTATTATGTGTTAGTAAGATGAATGTCGTTCTATAACCTAGGAATGTTAGAAAGTCATAGTATTTTAACTACGTGAAGGAATTGAAGTGTTTGAATTTCCAAGACGAAAATAAAAGTTTTCCGAGAAATTTTTTGAAAAACACTATTCATCAATTTCCGCTCGGGAATTATTTTTGAACTTCCGAGAAATATGTAACGTTATAATATCAAGGTGGGATAGATTATGTAATAATAATCTAAGTATGGAAAACGTAATATTTCACATGCGGACTTAGTTCGAGAACGTTAGGAATATTAAGCGTTAAGAAGAAAGTGTATTGATTGTATGATACTTATGTATTGTACGAATAAATGAATATGAGTATAATATGAATATGTATGAAGGATGAGATATCGTATATTGTGAATTAATATACGAGGGAGAATATGAGAATAATATGTAGAGAATTGGTAATAAGGCTTTAAGCCATTTGTAAATGAACTTGTGAATTAGGTAGGATTTGCAAGTCTAATGAGAATTGGATGTGCAAGCCCAAGTGTTTGTTAATCAAAAGCCCAAAGTAAATTAATGCAAGCCAAAATGAATAAGCTTAGTTAATTAGCTAAAGCCCAATGTGATGATCCCATGGGTTAAGCTTGATCCATGGAGCAACCCATGTTGATATGGGTTGATCTTGGTGACCAAGTACTTTATGTGGTGATCAAGTATAGGATAAGTGTTGTGGTTAGCAAGTAAACTTGATAAGTAAAGAATGAATATTAAGGAGGTTAGTTTAAGGAGGTGGAATGACATAAAGACTATTATGCGCTCACTTTGGCTTTCCTATAAATAGAAGGCTAGGATTTTCATTTGTTGCTTATTATTTTAAACCAACAACTTTCCTTTATAAAGGAACTTAATTGTTAGAGTGAATAAGCACATATAAGTCAAAACTTCTATTGTTAGATTTTCAAGAAGAAGAAGAAGATCTAGTCATCAAAGATAAATGTTTTTAAACCATTAGTCTTCCATCTCTATCATTGTAGGATGATAAGAGAAGTGTAGTCTAATAAGCATATATGCTATGAACATATAAGAATTGAATAATCAATGGACTTAAGCCGTATAAGTCATGAATAAGTAACTTGAACCTAAATAAGTTATGAACTTATGAAGAACAATGATGAACTTGTCATATATTTGCCATATGAAGTTAGTATGTTTAATAAGATGTGAGAATATTGATTAAAGGACTTAAATCAATAATAAGTCATAAGGAATGAAATCTAATAAGTTATAATTTGTTAAGTCATGAACTTATGGAGAATAAGCCATAACCTAACTTATAAATAAGTTGTCGTAATATGTAGTTTGAAATGTTCATATGATGGTTAGAATCCATTTAGAAAGATGATCAAATCGATAGTAATGAAGTTTTACTGGAATTCACACGAGTGGACGATAATCGTCGAATTTGTGAAATTTTTGGAATGGAAGTTGAATTTTGTGTTTGAACTCGAAAACATTAGTTTTCGATGGAGACAAGTCATATTTGGAATTATAAAGTTGCGGACTCGAAAATAACCCGATTCCTACTTAGAACGAAGAAACGAGCGTTGAACGTTCACGAACGTTTATCGTTTTCGTTAAAAATGAACCAATAGGTGAATTTTAAGTAAACGAAGTCAAATAGATAACATTATTGCATGAACATGTAGAGTATGTAATTTGTGAATTGTAGGCTCTTGAACGAGCCAATTTGGACTTATAACGAAGAAGTTACGAGTCTGTGAAGTTTATTATGTAAAACTAAACTGTTAACTATCTCTGGTAGATAGAGTCAGCTGCCATGCCGCCAACCCAAGGTATAATGGTGGTATACCAGAGCACCATGTGCGATGCAGGGAGACTTATCGCAGAGTCGCTACTGCAAGACCTGACAAGAGGGTTAAGTGTGGTAACCGCAGATGCCAAGGTCGGACTCAGCTCGCCATCGCTAACTCGCTACCAACAACTACGTGATGAAAAGCCGGAACCAATAATAACAAATCTAAGTCGTAATTAGATTGAAAAGAAGGGTAAGATTCATTAGGAATCATGTATGTTCTATCATGACCTAATGTGTTATGTGATGTTATCCGTTAGTACAGAGACTTAAAGACTTAAACATGAACGTGTTATAACTGTAACAGACGCTGAAGGCAAGTATTCTAACCCTTGTTTCATTTCAATCTGAACAAGCTTTGTCGTTCATAGATTCTTACTCATGAATTGATGTATGATGAAGTTAAAGCCAATTCTTTCGGCTGGACTTATATTATGTTTCTATCAAAAGCATGGTCAATGTGTACCAAGTTATATTGGTGTAGTTTTCAAACGAAGACTGAGTATGCTAAAAATATTTTGTCGTCAAACGACAGGTACGTGAGGGTGCCACAACTTAAACGTATATACGTTTAATGAATGTAGTGTTGATCAACATAGAGTACTATAGGCTGATCACCTAGACGTGCCCGTAAGTAATGTCGGACTTACGTACTTAGTGCCGGGATGTCCTTTTCAAATAAAGTATGAAATGCTCAAGGTCTTGGACCAAAATTAATGTTTTACTTAATATTGTTGTTGTAAAATGTTTTGAAGGAAAAGAAGTGCTATTTTGAATTATCGATAGTACTTCGTAACTATTGTTCAGTTATTGAAGATATATGATTCCTATGTTTCAAGCATGTTGTTTATTAGAATTGTTGTACTTGCTGAGCTAGTTGTTGCCCCTTTTATAGTTCTAATAAAAGAGCTCCAACTCATGCAAGCATACATGCGTCAACAAATAATATAGAGTAAGTAAAGTATCGATCCCACAGAGAAAGTTGTTAAACTTAGATTATCATGCATTAATTAACTCACTATACTTATATGCTTAAATTGATGACTAAATTGTTAAATTAAACTAATTATGATTACCAACTAAAAATAAGAACGCAGATGGAATAAATATAATAAGGAAACAATGGGACCCTAACTTTATTTAATATTCCGTCTAATCGCCACTGTCATTCAAGAAGTGTCCTCATATCACAGGAAAATAGCCAAGAGCACAAAGAGAGTTATAACCATTTTTCAATGCACTATAACCAACTTACACAACATCTACAAATATTAGACTCTATGTAATCACCAATACAATCACAATCACCATATGTCTATGCACAATTGCAATTCTATTAATTTTAAGCTCAAGCCCTTACTCTGGCTCATATGGTGAAACAGTATATGTCTATCTGGTTCACAAAATATGCAAGCCATTACACTAGCCCCATATTCGCATGATATCATGATTACAATCCATATTTATATGTTCATTGTCAATCCCATACAAATACTGAAACGAATGGTGATCAATCATTCATACATGTAAAACAACCATGACAGATATCCCATATGATATGCAAAACAAATCTAGCATTTAGATGTACAACCAAACTACATATTAAAATCTGTTAGAATCCCATAATGGAGTTTAGTTCATGACTGAACCAAAAGCCATTATGGGATCAACACTAAACATGATCAATAAACAAACGAGTGAAGTAAGAAAGATAGAACGATCAAACCCAATTGCTGAATAGAAACCAATGATTAACTAATCAATCCTCAAAGAAATCTAATATATAATAGTCAAAATCCACGATGACAGAGAATTCCAAGAAGAAGTAGAGAAAGTAGACGTTATAGCTTCGTTCTACGTTGGAATCTCTCTCAAGGTGTAAACCCTAGTTTTCTAAGATGAAAATATGTAAAAGTAATCCCGTCTCCCTTTGACAGCAGTCAGAATCATTTAAAAACAAATTACACATCATTTAATTGAGAATTAAAAATATAACAAAATTACAGCATCAGCATCGTGCGCAGCCGCGCACCTCTATAGCTTCCCTGTCTCGCGGCCACGAGACTTGCAGTGTGTTATGTCCAGTCCAGCCGTCCTCTCGCGCGGGCGCACATCTATCACCTCGCGGTCGCTCAACTTGCAGAAGGTCTTCCCTGTTTAGCCCTGCTCTCACGCGGGTGCACGAGTCTAAGCCTGTCCTGCTGCGCGACTTGTGTTCTGCAGTTTCTGGTTCTGGTTCTGGTTCTGTCTTGCTGCTGCTGCTACTTATTAACTCATGCTTAATGCTCTTGCTTGCTTGGTCTCCATGCTTCATTTCGCCTCCATGCCATGCACATACTCGCCTTGTGACTAGCCTTCACGCATCCATTCGACTCGTGCCTCTATTTCCACCAAAATCAAGTCGATTCCTGCACTTATTCACCAAAAGGAATTTTAAGTAAATGCAATGCAAAATAACGTGAAATGCAACTAAAACACAATGAAATGTACTTTAGGTGGGCATAATTCGCATGGATTGGTATTCAATAAGTAGGTAAAAATACCACTTATCAAATACCCCCAAACTTGAACTGTTGTTTGCCCTCAAGCAATGCATACTAATGAACAATGAAAATACAACTACTAAACTATGCAACTACTCTATGATGCATACTAGTCTCACATAATCTTAGCCATAACAGAATTTTAGCCCAAATTACCTCAGTGAACTATCCAGATCCCAGAACATAATTTCGAACCAAATCATAGACATAACATCATACACTTAGATAATTCATGAATGCTATAGAAATGCTGTGTGTGTGTGATGTTCACAAAAACTTGATCTAAGCAAAGATTATATATCCTACACTGCTCCACACAGAAAATTATTGTCTAAGTCAAGACTCATGTATAATCATGCAACATATACTGTTTCGACATATCACCGCAAACTAAGGTTCAACAATGGGTTTATTGCTTTATTGCTACTCATGAGGGCGATTTCGCCCTTTCCCGCGGTGTTTATTGCTATTTTTTCTTTTCTTTTTCTCTTTTTCTTCTTTTTTTTTTCACATGACTGTGCAATGTCTCAATCCATTAGGCACACTGCTACCCTTTAGCGAGATTTCAACCAACGACTCCCAGACCATGAAAGACCTTAGGGCGCTAGGTGTAGAGACAATCCCCTCGGGAATACTTACTCAAGTAGCCAGGGCCCCGAATTAAGACTATCCACGTTATTGCTATTCGATTTTTTTTATATACATAGCATACCCATGTTTTTCCAAAATTTTTCACTTCAATGACTTACAATCTAGAACACTTTCCTCATGTTTCTCTTTTTAAAACTACATATTCTATTGAGTAATGCAAGATACACATCTTAAACCTACAAGTGATTGTGAATTCATTTGTGCAAACCGAAAGCATTTAAATAGCAACATGAATCTCATTGTGTAAAAAATTATATCCAAGCTGTGTTATGCAACATATTCTGAAATCTTTCACAATTCACTATCATCATTGGCTAGGCAAAAATTGCTATTATTAAGAAAGAATTTGTGTGAGACATTAAACTAAAACATACTAACACAATCACAAATGAATGAAAATTAAAAATTTTATGCAAAATTTTATCTAATAAATAATCATGCAAAATTAAACTAAACATGCAAAAACAAAATGTAAACTAAACTACTATGCAAGTACTCCAATACCCCCAAACTTAAAGTGTTCAATGTCCTCATTGAATGAAGGTAAAGGGTACAAGAAAAACTCCCCTAATGATCGGCTTGATCACCCTCCTCGGGTGGTGAATCTGGTGGTGGATAAGGCATGGCGGTCCCAAACTGCGGCCATTCGAGCATTGTTCTTTGCTGTACGAAAGCTTCGGCCAAGGCCCTAGTGAGTCCTGTAGCAAATGTCCCAAGATTGTCATACAATGCGTCGACTTTGTGCTCCAACCTTCGAAGATGTCGATCGCTAGGGATAGGATGTGCTCGGATGGATGGGCCTACTTCATCGGTCTACGGGGGCTGCTGGGTTGGCTCTGGGAAGGTGGGTCAGAGAATGAATCCTCATCCACGCGGGTGTGGCTCACCACCTGCCCAGTCCTCAAATTTAGCAATGGTGGCATGTGTGATGTCTTGACTGGGATATTGCATTTGTTCATTACCCCAATTGCACCCCTACTGCGCACATAGCATGGCTATCACTAAAGCATGTGGAATGCTTCCAGTGGTAGTTCCCTTCAGATACTTCACAATGTTTTGATGGATCAAATACCCCACGTCGATATATTCGCCAGTTATAATGCCCCATAGAATTACAGCCCTCTCTGCTGTGATTTCATGTTGATGTGATGATGGCAATAATTTGGCACAAATGAACAGATTCCATGCCTTCGCATATCGATTTAGTGTAGCTGCTAGGAATATGCGAGGCTGGGTTGTGCTGTTGATCGATTTCGCAATCAATGAATACGTGCAAGTATACACGGTCAACAAGTAATAAAGTGAAAGTAGAGTATCGTTCCCACGAGGAATTATTTAATAAAAATCACCAAGTACTAACTCTTAACCAAATAAATTTTATTTAAACAATTACAAATTGTGAATTTTCTAATTGAGAAAACTAAATTAAACAATTAAAAGAGATTAGTCTAAAAGAAAGCAAATAAACAAAACTAAGATTTGATTGAATTCAGTTAAATAAGGATTAAGACTCCAATTTCCCCAATTATGAACTATAAATCAATTATCCAATTATCCCAATTATTATGTCTACTGAATTGTTAACAGGAATTCTCAAATGCCAAAAGTCCTTTTCCAAGTGATCAATTGCCTTCTATTTAATCCAGATTAATCTTGCTATATTCCTATGCAAAACAATTGAATTAAACTCGTTACAATCCCAATTCCTTATGTGTTACATGCGGCGAAAAGATATTTCCATTCAATTCACAAACCTAATTTTTCACCATGCAAATAACTAAGTCACATGATATCATGCCCAGTTCTAACCCTAGAATTCCTCTTCCAATTCCTTCTAGAGTAACAAAGTAATTACTGATCAAATAATTAAGCAATAAGCACAAGACAAGATAAACAACTCACTTTAACATAAATAATTAGAATATAATGAATAACTAATTCATAGCCATAAAAAGTTCAATTGAAATCTCAAAAATAGTTAGTTCATAATTAATGAATTAAAACCAAGAATCCACAACTGAATAGACATCAAAAGATAAAAGTAAGATGAGAGAAGAGAATAGAATCTGTTGTCAGCAAATCTGATGCTCCCCTCTTGCTCTTGCTCTTGATCTTCAATGGTCTCCAAGTTGCTTCAATCTCCAAAACTAATAAGAACTAGGGTTATTTTCTAATCTAAAGGAGTGTTTAATCTAGGCTAAGCTATGTAATCTCCCTTTATTTTATGCCTTACATCATGTATTTATAGGTTACAAGTCCAATTTTTAGCTTAGGAACAAACCCAATCCTATTTGGAGTCAAAAGGTGTCAAAATTCGCGCCAAAACGCGTCCAAAGCCGCACTAAACCTTTCCCAAGTACCAAAGATCGGCAACTGGCCAGTTGAGTTCGCTTCTAGCGCCCTTTGGCATAGGCCAAAAATGGCGCCAAGGTATCGCCCAAAATCTTACATTTTCTCGCTCTCGCCCTTTGGTAAAATGGCTATAACTTCTTCGTCCGAACTCCGATTTTGATGATTAAAGATGTTCCGAAAGAGGAGAAGTAGATATACAACTTTCATTCTTGAAGTTTATCGAAATAATGTCAGGAACTATAGTCAAATTGGCTCCGAAGTGGCTGCTATGTAAATGGCAAGTTGAAAAACGCTTAATCTAGCCACCCCAAACATCGATCCATGTAACTTTTGTCCCAATTCCTATAAAATAACATAAAACATGCATGAATAGACACAAACACATAAAAACATCTTAAAAGACTTAAGAACAACAATAAATTAAGCCCGAATGTATCCAATTCATGGGTATAAAACTCACTCATCATGTGCCGACTTTGTAAGTCCACCTTGTGCCTGGAATGCACAACTCCGCAATGACACGCTCCAAATCTATTTCCTGATGTGCCCCCGTAATCCAATTGGCCGCCCCTGTTGGCCGTCTTGCAGTGATTCTCAGCAAGTTACAGATGGCGGAGGGTCTGTAGTCTATTTCGACACCACGAACCATAGAGGTATCGTTCATTGTAACTTTGACATTGGCATAGAACTCTCAGACTATGCTCATCGGAATCAACGTGGGAGCGGCAGTCAATCTACCCCAGCCCCGTTCAGGGATCATGGCACAAAGCTCTCCATCTTGGCCTTCTGGTCTAAATCCTCTTTCCTTGATGAATGTCTTCGCGACAATGCGATAGTACTCCTGCTGGGCTTCCAAACATAAGAATTTGTTGTGGTCGACAATGTCCTCCTCATGACTACCGGAGGAGGATGAGGAAGATGAAGCTGCTCGTGCTCTCTTTGGACCCATTTGAAATTGTTGATAGAGAAAGCAAATAAGCTTACTAAGAGATGGATTTGAAATTTGTGTTGATAACCTTCACCTTTGTGCATGCTAACCCAATTGAGAGCCCTAGCTTTATAGAAGGGATGAGATGTGGATGAGCTTTGGACGTGGAGGAAATCATGGAGATTTGATGGAGAGTGTACATCGTAATCTGTAACTGATGGAGAGATAGAGACGTGAGTTATGGAGAGTGAGAGCGTTGGGTCTGTTATTATCGCAAATGAGAGTCCAAATGAGCTAAAACTCTCTTTTAAAAATGTTCAGATATAACTGGATTCTGTGTCGCGCGCGGCCGCGCGATTGTGTAATGGTCTGGGCATGCGGGCACGAGACTTGCATAAAGATTATTGGACTGAATGGCTTAACACGTGGGCGCGCGAGTTTGTATTGCCTGGGCCGCATAACCACGCGACCCTAATATCTGCCATTCTAAAATTTGATCCCATTCTTCCATCAGTGATGCTCTCCAATAATGGTACCTGCACAAACATTAATGCACATGATTAAGGCATGAAATAGTGGTTACGTAATGCGTACATCGCGAAATTATTGTCAATCAATACTTGTTACGCATTTACGATTGCTTATCCAATATCCTTTTAACACTAAATTAGAAATACTAACTAAAATAATCAAAAAGGAATAACTAAAATAAACGAATTAATGGGTGTAGAAATGATGGGTTGCCTCCCATCCAGCGCTAAGTTATAGTCAAATAGCTTAACTATCTCTGAATTTTCACGTCACATCAAAATTTGAGGTGCCTTCCTTGTTGTCCTTGGCACCCCAAAATTTAACGACTTCGGCTTTCATCAACGGCTCTACCTTCAACTCTGAACTTTCGCCCGTTACACACCTCTTTGATTCATTAGTCCTTGGGTTTTGTACCCAATCCTTTAGGTTACAATCTACCAGATCAACCAGAAAACACTCTTCTTCATCTGTTGGGAGCTTTATTGCTTTGAAGACGTTAAATATGACCTCTTGATCTTATACACGCATCGTTAGCTCCCCTTTTTGAACATCTATCGAAGTCCTGCTCGTGGCTATGAATGGCCTCCCTAGTATGATCGGTATACTCTTATCCTCTTCGAAATCTAAAATGATGAAGTCGGCCAGAAGAATGAACTTATCCACTTTAACCAATACATCTTCAACAATTCCCCGTGGATATGTGATGGACTTGTCAGCTAACTATAACGATATGTTCGTTGGTCTTGGAGCCGGTAATCCCAACTGGTCAAACACTGACAACGACATCAAATTTATACTTGCTCCCAGATCACATAAACACTTGCTAAAATTCATCTTCCCAATGGTGCACGGAATTATGAAGCTGCCCGGATCATTCAGCTTTGGAGGTAGCTTGCGTTGGAGCACTGAACTATATTCCTCTGTCAAGGCTACTATTTCAAACTCATCTAATCTCCGCTTCCTTGACAAGATACCTTTCATGAAATTTGCGTAGCTTGGCATTTGTTCCAATGCCTCGGCAAAAGGTATGTTGATCTGCAGCTTTTTGAAAACCTCCAGAAACTTACTGAACTGTTTGTCATCTTTTTGCTTAATTAACCTCTGCAGATAAGGTACTTGAGGGTGCAGAGGTTGTACTGGACTCTTGACCTTCTCTTCTGAACCTGCTTTATTCTTCTCTTCCTGCTGAATCTCAGAATTTTCCAAATTTTGTCCTCGCTGGGCCTCCTCGCTTTCCTTGCCTACTGCATGACCTCCTTAGTAGTTTCATGCGCGGGGGCGCGACTTGCAGACCCTGTCAAATATTTCCCAGACCGCAATATTATTGCTTGACACTGATCCTTCCCGTCTCTTCTAGGATTTGTCTCTATGTTACTTGGAAATGTACCCTGGGGCCTGTTAGTAAGCATGCTAGCCATTTTCCCCATCTGAGTCTCTAAATTCTTGATAGCCACTGTTTGGCTTTTGATCATGACCTCAGTGTTTTCCATGTATTTTAACATCATCTCCTCCATTTCTGATTTCTTCTCTGGATGTGATGCAGCTGGAGTGTGGTGTTGTTGCTGTTGAGGAAATCCCGGTGGAAATGGTGGTTTTGGTGTAAACTGTGGCTGCGTTGCTTGCGGTGGAAACTGTTGATTTTGGCTGGAACTGATTTTGCTGTTGTCCTTGGTTGTTAGACCAACTGAAGTTCGGATGATTGTGATTGTTATGATGGTATGTGTTCTGAAATTAACCTTGGTCTTTTCTGTAGTTGCTCACATACTGTACTGACTCTGAGCTGATAACACATTAATCCGTGGAGTGTGACCCCGGACAAATCTCACAAACGAAAGCAACTGTCTTCACTTTGTTCTCTGCCAAAGTATCTATTTTCTTAGCCATAACTGCCATTTGTGCCGACAGCTACGTAATCGCATCTACCTTCAACACACCAGCAACCTTAGGTTGTGGCATCCGAGCTGTAGGATTCTGATAGTCATTTGCAACCATAGTCTCGATAAGCGTATAGGCTTCATCATAGCTTTTTGCCCATAATTCCCCTCCTGCGGCTACGTCTACAATCGGTCTCGACTGCCATCTCAAACCATTATAAAACAAATTTATCACCATCCAATCTGGAAAACCGTGATGCGGACACTTCCTAAGCATCTCTTTATACCTCTCCCATGCCTCATATAAGGACTCGCCCTATTGTTGCTCGAACTGGGATATGGCTGTCCTCATCTTCGCAGTCTTAGCTATTGGGAAGAACTTGGCTAAGAATTTTTGTGCTAAGTCCTCCAATGTAGTGATTGACCTTGCCGGCAAAGAATGTAGCCAGCTCCTTGCTTTATCCCTCAATGAAAATGGGAATAACCGTAGTCTGATGGCATCCTCCATCACACAATTATATCTGAATGTGTCACAGATCTCGATGAAGCTCAATAGGTGTTCGATTCGGATCATCCATAGCAAAGACACCCCAAATCAGATCGAAGTTCTCGCACCATCCGGATAGTGCTCGGTTTAATTTCAAAGGTATTTGCTGCTATCGCCGGTCTGACTATGCTAGACTGTAATTCGTTTATGTTCGGCATGGAATATTCCCTTAGAGCGCGATGCTCTTCTCTTTGCTTAATTCTTGGTTCTTCCGCCAAACTAACTGAAGTGCTCTCTACTTGTGCTTGCAAATTTCTCCGCACACTCACTTTCCAACCTTTTCTGTTTATATTAGCTTGCGCTGGTGTTAACTCCGAGTTGGATGATCGTGTGTGCATAAAATTCTATAAGTACCTGCAACCAAAAACAAAATAAAAATAGAAATGAGAGATGAACAGAATTGTCTAAGTCATACAATATAGCTTTAAACTAATGATAATTATCTAAATTAACGCCTTTCCCCGGCAACGATGCCAAAAACTTGTTGCCCCTTTTATAGTTCTAATAAAAGAGCTTTAACTCATGCAAGCATACATGCGTCAACAAGTAATACAGAGTAAGTAAAGTATCGATCCCACATAGAAAGTTGTTAAACTTAGATTATCATGCATTAATTAACTCACTATACTTATATGCTTAAACTGATGACTAAATTGTTAAATTAAACTAATTATGATTACCAACTAAAAATAAGAACACAGATGGAATAAATATAATAAGGAAACAATGGGACCCTAACTTCATTTAATATTTCGTCTAATCGCCACTGTCATGCAAGAAGTGTCCACATATCACAGGAAAATAGCCAAGAGCACAAAGAGAGTTATAACAATTTTTCAATGCACTTTAACCAACTTACACAGCATCTACAGATGTTAGACTCTATGTAATCACCAATACAATCACAATCACCATATGTCTATGCACAATTGCAATTTATATGATTTTAAGCTCAAGCCCTTACCCTAGCTCATACGGTGAAATAGTATATGTCTATCTAGTTCACAAAATATGCAAGCCATTACACTAGCCCCATATTCGCATGCTATTATGATTACAATCCATATTTATATGTTCATTGTCAATCCCATACAAATACTGAAACGAATGGTGATCAATCATTCATACATGTAAAACAACCATGACAGATATCCCATATGATATGCAAAACAAATCTAGCATTTAGATGTACAACCAAACTACATATTAAAATCCGTTAGAATCCCATAATGGAGTTTAGTTCATGACTGAACCAAAAGCCATTATGGGATCAATGCTAAACATGATCAATAAACAAATGAGTGAAGTAAGAAAGATAGAACGATCAAACCCAATGGCTGAATAGAAATCAATGATTAACTAATCAATCCTCAAAGAAATCCAATATATAATAATCAAAATCCACGATGACAGAGAATTTCAAGAAGAAGTAGAGAAAGTAGATGTTATAGCTTCGTTCTACATTGGAATCTCTCCCAAGGTGTAAACCCTAGTTTTCTAAGATGAATATACATAAAAGTAATCTCGTCTCCCTCTGACACCAGTCAAAATCGTTTAAAAACAAATTACACATCATTTAATTGAGAATTAAAAATAAAACAAAATTACAAAGATCAAGATCGCTGCGGCTCCGCCTCCTCTATAGCTTCCCTGTCTCGCGGCCGCGAGACTAGCAGTGTGTTATGTCCATCCAGCCTGTCTCTCTCTCATGGGCTGGCGATTATGCCTCATGAGCACGATTTATCCTCATGGCCGCTTCAACTTGCGAAGGTCTTCCTGCTTAGCCTCGCTTTCTAGCGCTGGTGGCATGAAGTCTAAGCCTGTCTGCTGCCATGGCTGCCTTGCGGCTTGTGTTCTACAGCTTTTCGGTTCGTTCTATCTTGTCATTGGCCGCTACTTGTTCACTCATGCTTAATCCTCTTGCTTGCTTGGTCTTCATGCTTCATTTCACCTCCATGCCATGCACATCCTCGCCTTGTGACTAGCCTTCACGTATC
Source organism: Panax ginseng (assembly GCA_020205605.1). Taxonomy (NCBI): domain Eukaryota; kingdom Viridiplantae; phylum Streptophyta; class Magnoliopsida; order Apiales; family Araliaceae; genus Panax; species Panax ginseng. The sequence continues at coordinate 78,856,789 of CM035129.1, read as the reverse complement.
CATTCGCCTCGTGCCTCTAATTCCACTAAAATCAAGCCGATTCCTACACTTATTCACCAAAAGGAGTTTTAAGTAAATGCAATGCAAAATAACGTGAAATGCAACTAAAACATAATGAAATGTACTTGAGGTGGGCATAATTCGCATGGATTGGTATTTAATAAGTAGGTAAAAATACCACTTATCACTAGTCATGCTCACTCTTGTTTGAACCATATGAGCGCAGCTAAGATCGAACGAACCGAAGTCTCCGACAAGGATAAGGGCAAGGCGAAGACGAACCCGTAGAATACTTATGTAATAGTATAGGGTGAATGATTGTAATATATTTGATATTATGACAAGAAAAATATAATGGTTATAAAGAACTTGGGAAAATGTTAATATTATTTTGAATATATAGAAGACATATTCGTTCTATTGAGGCTTTTCAATTGAATGTGTGTGTGAATGGTAGTACAATGTTTCACCATCTGTTGGGTTGGAAGATACCCAGATTTAGGGGCGTCACACATACTACAAGTTTATAACTTAAAACAGAACAAATCATTAACAGAAAAGGATCTAAGGCGTCTGATATTCGGCTGTCAGACAACAATTTTCCAGTTTTCCAGTTTTTAAAAAACTTCAATTTCGAGCACTTTAATGTTATGGATCTGGGATCTAGCAACCCAGATCACTAAATGACACCCTCTAACATAACTTTAAACAACAAACAACATCAAACAATATGGATCACATGATTTTCAAAAATTTAGAGTTTATACCTTTTCTAAGCTTTGATCTTGATTCTGATCATCATGATCTGATCATGATTTGCTATAGATCATACAAGGGACTGAATAACTTAATAATTTCGTGGGTTTTGAGAGAGAGAGAGAGTTGGTGGAGTATTGGTTGCAAAAGGGCTTGAAAATGAGTTTTCTCTCTCTAGTTCTATATATATATATATATATATAAAACATGTAATGAAGTGGCTGATCTAGAGGCTGATGCTGGAATTATTTTAAGTCACATGATAGGTTAAAGTGGTTCACCGACTACAAATATGGAAAGATACCAAGTTATCTTCAATTATATAAGAAGGGTAAAATAGTCAATTGGCTTGGGATTTTAATGGCACTAATGTAACTTGGCAAACCCTTAGGGTTTAACCCTAAGGTTTGGCCCAAAGATTTGTAGGATTTCTAATAAAAAAAATGAAATTTAAAGTTTCTAAAAATATAAATTAAGGTTCCATAATTAGATTAGGTTTACTAATTATATTATACTTGAACATCAGGGTTTAAAGTCTACTAATTAGCATTAAGATTACTAAATTAGCGATTTAGGGTTTCCAATTGACAAATAGGGTTCTTAATTTAGAATTCAAGGTTTTGAATATTTAGGGTTCTCCCTAATTAGGGTTAATATCTATAATACCGGTCGTTAATCACATTATCATGATTACACAATGACTTAACAAATTCTTGAAGTCGTAAATGACTTTCGAATTAGGGTTTCAAATTAATTCGGGTTTTTAATTAGCAAATAAGGATTTCAAATTTCAAGATTAGGGTTTCTAGTCAATAATTAGGGTCTACCTAATTAGTATTAATAATTCTAATACTTTTTATTAATCACATTAACACAATTTTTGACCGATCTTAAACTCCGGTTTGAGTTTCAAATTAGGGTTTATCAGACTAATACTAGGGTTTTCTACTGTTCAATCAAAACTGTTTCACAAATTAACATTTCACACATACAGTACATATCTATAGCACTGAAATATACTTAATATAATATTATTATTCTCATCCCTTGATCAAAATCCAAAATTAGGGTTTGGATTCCATATCTAATTTATCTTGCATATATACTTTTATTAATTAAGTTAAAATAATTAACTTAATTAATATAAATTAAATTCATATAATAAAATAAAATAATTATTATAATAATTCTAATAATCATTTCATATATTATTTAAATAATTTAAATCATATTTTTATGAAAAATAATTAATAAAATTATTTCTACTATAAAATTAATTATTATAAGATTATACTTTATAATGAGCAATAATTCTAAAATAAAATTATTTGTAATTATTCATGTAATAAATATATTTTTATTTATCACATAAATACATACGATTTATCTTGTACATATCCTCACCTTTTAAAAAAAAAATTATACGCAAAATTTATGTTTTAAATATATAGAAAATATCGGGTTAAACCATTTACAACCTGCAACATTTATGGATTTCATGAACATGGTGTTTAAACCATTCTTAGATAAAGTTGTGGTAGTGTTTATTGATGATATATTAGTGTATTCCAAGACCAAGGAGGAACATGTTGAACACTTAAGAGTGACGTTGAAGAGATTGAAGAGAGAGAAGTTGTATGCTAAATTCTCAAAATATGAATTTTGGTTGGAACGTGTACAGTTTCTTGGGCACATTATTAATAAGGACAGAATTTCAGTAGATCTATCAAAAGTTGAAGCTGTAATAAAATGGGATCAGCCGAAGACACCGTCAGAAGTAAGAAGTTTCTTGGGATTGGCAGGTAACTATAGGCGTTTTATTCAAGACTTTTCCAAGATCGCGACTCCGATGAAAAAATTATCTAGGAAAGTAGTTAAGTTTGTTAGGACGGAGAAGTGTGAGGAAAGTTTTCGAGAATTAAAGAAGAGATTGAGTTCAGCACTTGTGTTATCATTGTCTGATGATACAGGGAATTTTGTGGTATATAGTGACACATTGCATAAAGGACTAGGCTGTGTGCTTATGCAAAATGGCAGAGTTATTGCGTATACATCACGTCAATTGAAAGATTATGAGAAAGGGTATCCGACTTATGACTTAGAGTTGGCTACAGTGGTGTTTGCCTTGAAAATTTGGAGACATTATCTTTATGGAGAGAGGTGTGAGATATATACTGACCATAAAAGTTTGAAGTATATCTTTACACAGAAAGATTTGAATATGCGACAGAGAAGATGGTTGGAGTTGATTAAAGACTATGACTGTAAGATTTTCTGTCATCCCCGAAAGGCGAATGTCGTTGTCGATGCCTTAAGTAGAAATGGAGGGGAGAAATTAATGATGTTAACTGCTCAAGAGAAGCTAGTATTAGAAATGACAAAGATGGAGTTGGAAATTAAATATCCAACACAATCAAATGAAAAATTATTCCAGATGGGAAATAGTTCAACATTGGTAGACAAGGTGAAGAATGCACAACTTCAGGATGAAAACTGTGAAGAGATAAGGAGAAAAGTGTCTAAAGGTGAAGAAGACAAATTTAAAGTTAATTCAGAAGGGTTACTTAGATTCGAAGGGAGAATTTGGGTTCTGCCAATACCAAAAATTAAAGAGGAAATTTTAAATGAGGCTCATAATTCACAATATTTGATTCACCCTGGAAGTACGAAAATGTACCAGGATCTCAAACATCATTTTTGGTGGTCGAATATGGAAAAGCATGTGGCTGAATGTGTGGCGAAGTGCTTAACGTGTCAGAGAGTTAAGGCTGAAGATCAAAGCCCAAGCAGGTTGTTGCAACCATTAGAGATACCGAAATGGAAATGGGAGCATATCACAATGGCTTTTGTGGTAGGTTTACCAATGACTCAGCAAGGTTACGATGCAATCTGGGTGATTGTCGATTGATTAATGAAACCAACACACTTTTTGCCAATCAAGATTAGATTTCACCTAGATCGGTTGGTAAAACTGTACGTGAAAGAAATTATTTCTAGACACGGTGCCCTGGTGTCCATTGTATTAAACAGAGATCCGCGTTTTATGTTAAATTTCTGGAAACGACTACAAGAATGCTTGGGAACGCAGTTGAGAATGAGCACGGCGTACCGTCCTTAAACTGACGGACAGAGTGAGAGGACCATCCAGACACTGGAGGATTTGCTCAGAGCATGTATTATGGATTTCAAAGGGAGTTGGGATGACCATCTACCATTGGTTAAATTTCCCTATAATAATTGTTATACACAAGTATTGGCATGCCTGCCTTACGAAGCGTTATACGGCAGAAAATACAGAACTCTATTATGCTGGGACGAGGTAGGTGAACGTCAACTATTGGGTCCAAAATTGGTACAACAAACTGTCGAGATCATCAAGGTGATTCGGGCAAGATTGATAGCTGAACAAGATAGACAGAAGAAATATGCCGATTAACACCGAAAAAATTGGAAATTCGATGTCGGTAGTTTTGTTTTCTTGAAAGTGTCTCCCTAGAAAGGGAAAATTCGGTTTGGCAAAAAGGGGAAACTAAGCCCTAGGTTTATAGGACCTTTTGAAGTCCTACGACGAGTTGGGGAAGTGGAATATGAGGTAACTTTACCTCTGGAATTAGGACATATTCATAACATTTTTCATGTGTCAGTATTAAGGCCATATAAGCTGGACTATAAGCATGTTATAGAATACAAGCCATTCTAGTTTGAGAAAGACTTGTCATATGAAGAAGTCCCTGTTCAAATTATTGACAGGAAAGAGCAAGTACTAAGGAATAAAGTGATACCTTCTGTTAAGGTAATCTGGAGAAACCACAATGCTGAAGAAGCTACGTGGGAACTTGAAGATGTTATGATGAGAAATTATCCTCAGTTATTTGCTTGATCTTATATAGTTATTATGGGGACAGAATCCTGTTAAGGAGGGAAAAATGTAATGAATAAATTTATCGAGTCGTGATTCTGGGGACAGAATCCTTTTAAGGAGGGAAGGATGTAATGATCGAGAAATTTTATAATTAAATTTAAATATTTATTAAATTAAATAAATATTTTAAATAATTTATTTATTGAGATAAATAAAAATTGATAAAATTGTGGTGTGATAATTTAGTTAAGTGTGTATGTTAACTAAATGAATTAATGGTAATTTTATTATTTAAAGATTTAATTTAATGAAATAATTAAATTAAATGGATTGTTTGGTATTTAAGAAAATAATTAAAATAAATAAAATGATATTCTAGTTTAATTTAATAACTAAATTAAATGTGTAATAATTTGTTAAGTATAAAAATAATTATAATGAAAATTATAATTAAAATTGTAAGAACATAAATTAATTAAATAATTAAATAAAAGTGTGACAAGTGGAACTATATAATATAAATGTTATCAAAATAAATTAGAAACCTAAACTAAGTGTAGCCAAACAAGGCCTTGTGCCCTTAGCTTATTCTAACTGACGTAGCTTTTGGGTTCTTACCTGAAGAGTACGTGGGGGAGAGAGAGACCTATATCAGTTTTACCTTACGTGTGACGCCCCCAAAATATGTCCAATCCATCCAACCTATTCTGAGTCGCCAAATACATGGTATAGAAAATAACTACAACTTTATTACTACAATTGTCGTGCAAAATACAACAACACATATGTTGTGAGTTTTGATACAAATATATACCAACTGTGACTCTGGACACCAACTTGGATAGCACGTCACAATGGCACCTTACATAAAGGTACAGTCAATAACTGTTTTAGAAATTAAAATCTTTGGAAAATGCTCAAGAAAACCTTCGTACATGGGAAGCCATGCGTCTAGGTTCTGATAGATATAATATGCCCACAGAATTATCCTTGGTTGACCCAATAGACCCCAAAGAAAAACGAGAAGATAACTATCATGTTATTTCCAATGGTGAGTCTTCTCTTGACATATAACTATCTCCACTGTCTCCAATTGAGAATTATATTTCAACGAAACTCCAAGATCATATAGGTAGTGCTCGTAGATATACTCAGCAAGTGGATGTGCAAAACCCCATCTTATGATAACACGAGGTTGTATGTCATTAGACATCTTGTATGATAGTGACAAAATACCCTTCCAAGGTTGGGTTCACCTCACCCTATTCGGTTCGCCAAAATTAAATATCAAATGACGTATACAATACGACACACTTATCTAACGTTCTCAATAAAATTATTTCCATACTATTTAGTGGAGAACCTCAACAATTATAGACCACCGCTCTATTCCCCTCGTTATCCCCCGTCGACCCAGCTACACTCTTATTACCTGAAAGGAATTGTGAAGCAAAAGGGTGAGCACAACTAGCTCAGTAAAGAATATCATGACTAAAGATAATTAAATTATCAATAGCTTTCATCAGTAATAAATCGGAGATTTAGAACATATGGTAGATGATAAAACTTTTCAACCATAGTTGCAGCGGAACGAGCAATCCATTAGAAGAGTCAAATAGACCATAAAGCCTATTATCTTCTCCATGTTAAAAGTCCACCAATAATGTTTTATCCCTGTAACATCAATCAACAGTTCCTGTCCACATTCATGTGAATAACTCATAATCATAATTGTGGTTCTAAATTCCTCTTATCATCTTGGACAAAGATAATTTTCATCACTTATCTTTACCTGAAATATCAAAGATCATGGTTATACCAAATCATAGTTCTTGTTCATCATCATACTAATAAATTCATCTTTGCACTACGGGCCAAAGATATTCAAAAACAGATCATCTTTGCACTACAGGCCAAAGATATTCAACAACAGATCAACTTTGCACTACAGGCCAAAGATATTCAACAACATGTCATCTTTTCACTACGGGCCAAAGATATTCATATCCCAAAGAAATACATAATCATTTCAGAATTTATATAAACCATAATTATAATCATGTTGATCAATTCACCTTTGCACTTAAGCTAAAAAAATATTCAATTATAAATTCAATGGTCATTATCATACCAGTCAACGATTCAACTTTGCACTACTGGGCAAAGAGAACCCATAGTCACGATCATACCAATAATCTACCCATCTTTACATTCAAGTCAAAGAGAAATTTCTTCACCAGGATTATAAAAATGTTATATATGATAATAAAAACAATATGATCAAAACATGGATTTAATTTCAAGAGTAAGATTAATAAATCAACGATAATTTGGTCAGAAAAAGAAACTAATTTTGTCGTGAATAGTACCCCATGAATAGTAACTTGTGAATAATAACTCGTATTCGTACATAGTACCGTATACGTGAATAGTAACCCCGACATGAAAAGATAAAGTTTCACAATAAAATCCATATCAATATTTATAACACCTTGATCCAAATGTTATAAACCACTTAATAATCTCATAATCTAATATTATTAATATTACAACAATATTTTAATCATTTCTTAAACTTATAAATAATTTATTTAAATTGTTTACACTTTATTAATTAATGCATTTAATCATCCTTAAATGTCAAACTCATAAGATTTCATCACCAATAACCAAAACCCTCATCAAAAATCTGCATATACCTCATATAGGATTCTCAAGCCATAAAATACTATTTTTCGATTTTCTTACTTCACATAACATATTTAATTCATTTACTCATAACTAGTCCATTTTCATGAAAAATACCAAATCAGTATAAACAAATTTTCTTTTCTGGGGTTTAGCAGAATATAGTCCCATATTGAACATATATTTTCTCAGAATTTTTAAAATTCATTTACTATTTTTCATATGGCCAAAAGTGCCGAATATTTAGACATTTATCATAAACTGTACTTTTGTCCAAAAATTCCGAAATTTACAGAGTATATTGATGTTATATATATGTACTCCCAATAAAAATTTTACCAATTTTGGAGTTAACCACAAGGAGTTATAAGGGTTTACTTTTAAAATAGTTTTTTCTCATAAAATTCATAACTCCTAATCTATACATCCAAAAATTGCCATTTTTTGGACACAATCTAGAAAACTCATCAAATTATCATTTCAAATTTTTTCAGAATTTTTGAAGGTCAGAAAAATTACGAAACTGAAAAACATAATAACCCTTATAATCCCTTACCTCAAAAGAGCAGTATTTCTGACTGGAATATCGAATGTAAAGCCGAAGGAAACTTGCACTGAATAGCAACTCTCAAAGTATCTAAATACTGACAAAAATACGCTCGACAATATATAGAGAGAAAACTTATGTTTCTGGTGTAATTTTCAATTCTAACTTAAGCGCCTATTTATAGGAAAATACTAGAACGCCATAGGAGACTAAATAATAAAATATTATTATTATTTTTTCTTACGCATGCTTTCTTGACCCAAATATTAGCCACCACAAGTGGCGCCCACAAGAAATCAACCACCATCCACAACAACCAAAAGTGGGTCCCACCCATTTTTAATAAAAATTATTTTATTTTCTCAAACTTCAATAATTCATAGAAAATAGCCTGTTTATCAAAAAAATACGAATTTTATGTCCATTCCACATGAAATCGATTTCTCTACAACTTTGTAGCTTTAAGTTTTTTCAAATTCCAGACAGAAAATATCGGAAATCCACAAACGGATGGTTTTTAACACCTTTTAAATTTATAACAAATCATACGTTAATTTTTAACGGTTCAAAATTTGTGGATATATACTCAACTTATATATGTATAACATATTAAAAAATCACAACGATCTAACGATCGGATTAAAATTATAACTCACACAATAGAGCTTTAAGAACACCGATTTGATTTTTAATACCTCAATTCCGACAAAATACTAATAAAACACCTCAACACTAATTCCTTCATTTATAACCACATAAATAAATCCATCATTTATATCCGCATCAAATAAATATTTCCTTATCATATAAATTAATAATTAATTATTCATAAATAATATTACAGAATCACAATAATGACAACTAGGTGGTTCCCAAGAAAGAGGGGGCTTTTCGATAAGGATTTCTCCTTACTGGCGCTCAATTAGGTGACCAAACCTCTCATTGACAGAACTTTCTAGACATTGCCAATAATGCTATCTAATAATATTATTCAAATAATATGAATTATTGATCTGATAATGACCAATACTGTGCAGTGACAATTATTGAAATAACAATAATATAAAATATCAACGCAACAATTATTGAATCAATAAAATAAAATATTGAACAGTAATTACTGTAATAATTATTGAACAGTAATTACTGTAACAATTATTGTAACATTTATTTATTGAACAGTAATTACTATAACAATTATTATAATTATTGTTATAATATCTAATACGCGTTGTTGCACAGTAGCACACGGTATTGCACCAATTATTGAGTCTTACGTAAGAAGGCACTACTCAATAATTGTTACAGTAATTACTGTTCGGTATTTTATTTTATTGATTCAATAATTGCTGCATTGATATTTTATATTATTGTTGTATCAATAATTGTCACTACACAGTATTTTCTATTATTGGAGCAATAATTCATATTATCTGAATAATATTATTAGATAACATTATTGTCAATGTCGAGAAAGTTCTGTCTAAGGAGAGGTTTGGTCATCTAATTGCGCGCCAGTAAGGAGAGATCCTTATTGGAAAGCCTCCCTTTCTCAGGAACCGCTCGTGTGTCAAGATTGTGATTCTGTAATATTATTTATGAATAATTAATTATTGATTTATATGATGAGAAAAATATTGATTTTATGTGGATATCGATGGAAATTTTTTTTAATGTGACAATTGTTGAAAATTGATATTTTATCTTTTCTGATAAAATAATTTATTATTATATTTTGATGGTGATATTTTTATAATGAATGTGGGACATATGAGTATATGAGGAGGAAGAGTATTTTTGTTGCATTAAATGTTTAACACATGTTTGGTGTTACAAAAAAATGTTTAACACATGTTTTGTGTGTTGGTGGACACAATTCTTGATTCGAAAATTGATTATATTGTAAAATCGCTCTGCTTGTGGATTTCGGTCAATTTCTGTTTGGAATTTGGAAAACCTTTCTTCGCAAAGTTGAGAGAATGAAATTTCCTATGGAAAGGACATGTGGTTTGAATTTTTCTCGATAAAAGGGCTATTTATTGTGAATTATTGAAGTTTTTGGTATATATCAGTCCGAATTGATTTTGGAGTTTTAAGTGCTTTTTGTTAGAAAAATATTTTTGTTGCTTTTGGCACATGTGTGGCTGATTTCTTTGGTCAAAATGGTGGGCTAAGGAAAATTATATAAATATATAAATATTATATTTAATTTTCTACTTTGGTATTCTAAGCATTTTCCTATAAATAGGGTGCTTAGGTTAGAATTGAAAATCAAACCAGAAACTGAAGTTTTCTCTCTACTTCTCTCTATATTATCGAGTGTATTCTTGTGAGTATTTTGATACTTTGAGTGTTGCTATACGGTGCAAGTTCCTTCACCACTATATCCGGTATTCCAGTCAGAATTACTGTCTTTCCGAGGTAAGGGGTGTTATTTTCTTTTTAAATGATATTATTTTCTTCAATATCATTATGCCGAAATATTGGTTTGAAATTTTAATCAAATTTGGAACTTTTTGTGTGGGGTTACTATTCACGATACAAAGACTATTCACGATATGACACTATTCACTTAATCATTTATTAATTATTCATTAAAAAATAAATTTTTTTCCTTTTCGTCCAAAATACTATTATGGATACTAGCTTTGATTGTATCCATGTTTTGATCATTCTTGAATTTTACTTCACTATGATTATTTATGAGGTATTTTTGGACATAAAATAGTCAAATACTTAATCCTTGATATTTATTCTTTTGTTTCATTGGATTCGTTTCCTTTAAAATATTTTTCATCATCTTCAGTCCTAAATGATGATATTATTGAATATCTTTGGCCTGTAGTGCAAAGATAAATGATTTTATAATGAATTTCTTTGTCCCGTAGTGCAAAGATGAACAAGTGTTGAGATGAACATGACCGACTGATGAATATCTTTGGCCTGTAGTGCAAAGATGAAAATTTTTATTCAAGATGAATATGGATTGATGTTATATGGATAAAATATTAATGATGGACTTTTAAATTCATAGATAATAGTAGATTTCATTCTCTACGTAACTCTTCTATGAATTATTATTTCTGTAATATTGATCTAAAACTTGTTGTCTATTGTATTTTATCGATTTTTTTCCCTGCTCAAGACTAACGATAATTTGTTCTATATTATCTTAGTCATAATATTCTTTTATCGGGCTAGTTGAGCTCACCCTTTTCTTTTTGTTCCATTTTTCTTCTCGAGGAGGCGAGAATGTAATGTAGTACTTAGGCAGGGGGGTGTGGAATGATGGTTCTAGAAGTTGTTTTAGTAGTCCTCACCATTTTGTAAAATAATGTATCAATAATTGTGGTGAGGATTTATTTGGGTATAGATATTGTCTAGAAGATAATATTTGTATTTAAACTCACAATTTTTATGATATATTAATAAAGTTGTAGTTGTTTCTGTACCATGTATTTGGCGACTCAAAATGGGTTGGATGGAATGGACCTATTTTGGGGCGCCACAGCTTGGTATCGAGCTTAGGATATGATCTCTCATGAGATCTGGGAATAGAACTAGAGAGGGAGAGACAAGTAAATCCTTCGTTAGTGTGTCCTACCTAAGCTTATTTGTTAGTTGGTCAGTATATAGGGATATTATGTGATATGTTGATTTCTTTAATTAACCCTTGTTTTATGGCAGTATTTGAGAATATCGACTGAGAATGTTAATAGTGGAATAAATGAGACCGTGGAGACGCCTGTACTCACCAATGAGGAGAACGTGCAGCAGGCTGACAATGTTCCTCCTGTAAACAACGCCACTGAGCAAATGATGAACGATGGGATGTTTAGAAGCTTTTTGCAGTTCATGCAAAATTAGACGAGGGAGACTCGTGTTCAAAATACAGGTGGAAATGAAAGCAACGCACTGTTTGTCACAGTGAAGCAGTTCAAAGAGTTGGGACTACCAGAATTCTGGGGAAAGCCGGATCCGATTAAGGCAGAGACGTGGGTTAAGCAAATTACCAAGATATTCGATGTCTTGGGATGCACGGAGGAACAAAAGGTTCCATTCACTACTTTTATGTTCCGTAATGAGGCAGATTACTGGTGGGAATCTATGAAACGTACCCATCCAGCTACACTCAGCATGTCATGGGAGACGTTTCAGAAACTGTTCAATGACAAGTACTTCCCTGAAAGTATTCGTCATATTAAGGAAGTAGAGTTTATTAGATCGAACAAAATTATATGATTTGTCCCAAAGACGAGGCAAAGTTTGCAGAGTTGTCTGTGTTTGCACCTCATTTAGTGGAGAATGAGGAACGATGACGCGGATGTTTTCGAGAGGTTTGAAACCCGCATACGCCAAGATCTCATTTATCATAAATTTTCTCTATTCAGATGTTGTCAACAAGGCTTAATTATTAGAGCGAGATAACGAAAGTACGCTCAACCGAGGGACTATAAACCAGGATCATATCGAGACAGTAGTCATCGTAACAACGATAACCAAATGCCGGAGAAAGAAGAATACGGACAAAGCGGTAACCACTCGTGGTGGTAATCATGGCCATGAGAATAGAAGAAGTTTAGTCGGGAGGAGATTTTAAAAAGAGGAGATTCAACAAAGACCATGTGAAGACGTCCAAGACCAACAACAATCTGGTTGTAAGGGGAGGAGAACGTAACCACCGATTAGATGCTACTAAATGCGAGAGGAGGACATATCGCCTCAAATCGCCCACAACAATTCAAGGTATGTTATAATTGTGGAAAGGAAGGACATATCGCTTTCGAGATTGTACGCAGAAATAAACCCAAATCCAAGGGGGATGGTGACTCAAAAGGATGTCCCAGAAAAGTCAAAGTTAATGGTTCCTAGAAGAGCGTTTGTCATGACCGGTCAAAATGCGAGGAACCCGAACAAAGTTAGCACGGGTTAGTTAATTATAAATTCTTGCGAAGTTTATACCTTACTAGATACCGGTTCTACCCATCTCTCTTGCTTGCGCTCAACTTTTGAGCTTGACTACGGAGAAATTAGACTTTGACTTATCTGTGGAGACTCCGTTACGAGAAACTTTTGTTACATCCACTACTTATAAATTTTGTTTGATCCAAGTTGGCACCATCACATTACCTGTTGATCTTATCTCTTTAAAGATACTTGCTTTTGATGTGATTTTAGGGATTGATTGGTTAACTACTCATCATGCCAAAATTGATTGCTTTCGTAGGGTTGTTAGTTTTCATATTCTTAAGCAACTTGTTATTCAAATTCAAGTAACTAGAACCATTGAAGTCAAACTCTTTCATATCAAGCCATAAAGCCATTCGTTTATTGAAAAACGGATGTCAAGATTTCTTAGCCATGTCATGGACTTGAACAAAAATACGTCAGATTTGAATGATATTTCGTTGTTAGTGAATTTCCGACGTATTTTTCAAGAATTTCGCCGCCTACTCCCGTAGCGTGATATTGAATTTGTATCGACTTTAAATCTGGTACAAAACCTATTTCTAAAATCTCATATCGAATGGCTCCTATTGAACTTCAGGAGTTAAAAACCCAACTGTAAAAGTTGATACCCGAGCCTCTAACTGGTGACTTCCTTTGTGGAATGCACCGAAGCCAAACTCTCCGTAGGGGACGCCATATTCTTGAGGTAGTAAACTGATAGGTGCCATTGTGACGTGCTATCTAAGATTGGGATATGAGTCACAGTTGAGAGCAACCTAAGTCAATAATCAAAATACATAGCTTTCTAGGCTTAGTTGGTTATTATCGGAGATTCGTGGAAAGATTTTCTCAAATTGCCACTCCATTAACTCAGCTGACTCGTAGAGATACAAAATTCGAATGGAGCAAGGAATGTGGGAAGACCTTCGAAGAACTCAAAAGGAGACTCAGTTCTGCACATGTTCTGACCATACCATCCTGGAAAAACGAATGTGGTAGCTGACGTGTTGAGTAGAAGATCGTATACGAGTACGAGTACGATATTGTAAAAGACTCATTTTGTATAACTTACAAATAATAGAGATGGAGATGAAAACTCTAGGTACCCAGGTGATGATATACGAGTATAATCGACTTTAATCGATAAAGTTAAAGCTGTTCAAGCTACACACCGGAGCTGATGAATTTGAAGAAGGAGGTGCAAGAAGTTGTTATTTCAAAAGTGAGAATCGCTGATGTGAGGAAAGCTCAAACCTTCGATTTATTAATCCATTTGAAATTCTCGATCGAATAGGAACTGTGGCCTATAGACTCGTTTTACCGCCAAGTATGTCGCATGTTTATAATGTTTTTTTACGTACCGATGTTACGTAAATATGTGGATGACCCAAACCACATTATTGAGTTAGAACCGGATGAGATAGCCGAAGACTTAACGTACGAAGAGGTACCTGTCAAGATCTTGGATAGGAAGGAGCATGTCCTACGCATAAAGGTCATACCACAAGTTAAAGTTTTGTGGAGGAACAATGTTATAGAGGAAATGACCTGGGAGTTGGAAACGGAAATGAAAGCGAGGTATCCTCACCTTTTCGAAACACCAGGTACGTACGTCAATTTCGAGGATGAAATTTCATAAGGAGGGGAGGTTGTAAGACCCCAACTTATTATTTAATAAAATTAAATTTCCCCTATTTATTATCTTGAAATAGTAAGGGTTGATTTGAATAATGTTGTAAGTTATGGGTAAAATGCGCAATTATTTCAAACAAGCAAGTGGTTTTAAAATATTCATTGTTGACGGGGAATATTCGTTTGGTCATGGAATATTCTTATTGTCGAAAAAAATTCGTATGACGGCGCAGCCTTGTGTGGGCCCCATAACGAAAAACGACTAGATGAAGAAAACTACAAGAATAAGTTGGTTATAAATAACGGTGTAGTTGTTACCGTTAATACTGTTGGAATACCCGGTGGTTAAAACACAGTAATACGCGTTGTTGCACAGTAGCACACGGTATTGCACCAATTATTGATTCTTACGTAAGAAGGCACTACTCAATAATTGTTACAGTAATTACTGTTCAGTATTTTATTTTATTGATTCAATAATTGTTGCATTGATATTTTATATTATTGTTGTATTAATAATTGTCACTACACATATTTTCCATTATCGGAGCAATAATTCATATTATCTGAATAATATTATTAGATAACATTATTGGCAATGTCTAGAAAGTTCTGTCTAAGGAGAGGTTTGGTCATCTAATTGCACGCCAGTAAGGAGAGATCCTTATTGGAAAGCCCCTCTTTCTGGGAACCTATGCGTGTCATCGAAGATTGTGATTTTGTAATATTATTTGTGAATAATTAATTATTAATTTATATGATGAGGAAAATATTGATTTTATGTGGATATAGATGGAAATGTTTTTTAATGTGACAATTGTTAAAAATTGATATTTTATCTTTTTTGATAAAATAATTTATTATTATATTTTGATGGTGATATTTTTACAATGAATGTGGGACATATGAGTATATGAGGAGAAAGAGTATTTTGTTGCATTAAATGTTTAGAGTATGTTTGGTGTTACAAAAAATGTTTAACACATGTTTTGTGTGTTGGTGGACACAATTCTTGACCGAAAATTGATTATAGCCTGTAAAATCGCCCGTTTATGGATTTCAGTCAATTTTTGTTTGGAATTTGGAAAAACTTTCTTCTGAAAAGTTGTAGAGAATGAAATTTCCTATGGAAAGGACATGTGGTTTGAATTTTTCTGATAAAAGGCCTATTTATTGTGAATTATTGAAGTTTCAGTATATCGGGTCTGAATTGATTTTTGGAGTTTTAAGTGCTTTTTGTTAGAAAAACGTTTTTGTTGCTTTTGGCACATGTGTGGCTGATTTCTTTGGTCAAAATTGTGGGCTAAGGAAAATTATATAAATATATTAATATTATATTTAATTTTCTACTTTGGTGTTCTAAGCATTTTCCTATAAATAGGGTGCTTAGGTTAGAATTGAAAATCACACCAGAAACTGAAGTTTTCTCTCTACTTCTCTCTCTATATTATCGAGCGTATTCTTGTGAGTATTTTGATACTTTGAGTGTTGTCAGATAAGGTAAGTTCCTTCACCACTATATCCGAGATTCCAAATGAAGTACTATTCTTTCCGAGGTAAAGGATGTTATTTTTTTTTTAAATGATATTATTTTCTTCAATATCATTATGTCAAATATTGGTTTGAACTTTTAATCAAATTTGGAACTTTTTGTGTTTGGGGTTACTATTCACGATACTCAAGACTATTCACGATACTGACATTATTCACGAATATTATTACACTATTCATCGAAAAATGAAATTTTTTCTTTTCGTCTCAAAATATCTATTATGGATACTAGCTTTAATTGTATCCATGTTTTGATCATTCTTGAATTTTACTTCACTATGATTATTTATGAGGTATTTTTGGACATGAAATAGCCGAAATACTCTAATCCTTGATATTTATTCTTTTGTTTCAATCGGATTCGCTTTTCCTTTAAAATATTTTTCATCATCTTCTACCCTAAATGATGATATTATTGAATATCTTTGGCTCGTAGTAAAGATAAATGATTTTATAATGAATATCTTTGGCCCGTGAAAGTGCAAAGATGAATAGGTGTTGAGATGAACATGACCGATCGATGAATATCTTTGGCTCAGAAAGTGCAAAGATGAAAATTTGATTCAAGATGAATATTGATTGATGTTACATGGATAAAATATTAACGATGGACTTTTAAATTCATAGATAATAGTAGATTTCATTCTCTACGTAACTCTTCTATGAATTATTATTTCCCTTGCGAATATTGATCTGAAACTTGTTGTCTATTGTATTTTATCAGATTTTTTCCCTATTCAAGACTAACGATAATTTGTTCTATATTATCTTAGTCATAATATTCTTTACTGGGCTAGTTGAGCTCACCCTTTTCCTTTTTGTTCCATTTTTCTTCTTAGGAGACGAGAATGTAGCGAGTACTAGACGGGGTGTGGAATGATGATTCTAGAAGTTGTTTTAGTAGTCCTCACCATTTTTGTAAAATAATGTATCAATAATTATGATGAGGATTTATTTGGGTATAGATATTGTCTAGAAGATAATATTTGTATTTAAACTCACAGTTTTTATGATGTATTAATAAAGTTGTAGTTGTTTCTGTACCATGTATTTGGCGACTCAGAATGGGTTGGATGGAATGGACCTATTTTGGGGGCGTCACAGCGCCGTCGTACGAATATTCCCCGACAACAAGAATTTTCCATGACCAAACTAATATTCCCCCGACAACAATAAGTATTTTATAACCACTTGCGTATTTAAAATATTTACATATATCACCCTTAACTTTAACCTTTTATTAATTTAACCATTTACTAAATAGTAATTATAAGAAAAATTGAATACTTTTATTTCATAAAATTCGGGGTCTTACATTACGCGTATTATTTTCCTAAAGGCTAACTAAGAAAACTCAGAGTGTTATTGGATTTGAGATAGAAGAAGAACAAGAGAGAATCAGAGGAAGGATTGCTAGAACTTTGTTAACATCATCTTGCAAAAAAAAAGGATTAAGGTATGTTAACTCCAAGTTTCGCTGGCTCATCCAATCATATAATTCACGCGCTAGAACCTGCACAATAACAGATCACACAGAAGCTTGACGGCTTGCGCCGCTTGGGATACTTCCTGCATGGGGAATAAGTATAGGCCGTTCACAAGGTTTAACAATGGAGGCTAAGTGTTTAGTGCTCAAAAGTAGGTATTACCTGTTAATTGTAACCTAGGCCTTGTATTTATAGTACTCTCATCACCCTATAATCCTTCTCCGAGTCGTATTAGGACTCCTAAACATGGCAGTTACCATGATTTGGGTCCAACACAATCTCCTTAAAAGGTGGAAGTGGAATCCCATCCAACCACTACCTTTGGAGTTACCTTATTCAAACACGGCTGGGACTTCAGACTCTGTATGCAGGACAGCCCGTTGCACAGGCCCAATCTAACAGAGCTCACTGCGTGGTTCGGACTTCGGCCCAGAAGACTCGAAGGCCCGACCCCGAACATCTCCTTCCAGAATAGGGTTCCATCCCAAAGGACTCAAATACCCGAACGCGAACACCATATCTCGAATGGGACTCCGGTCCATAGGACTCAAACGTCCGAACCCCTTCATCACCCGTGAAGGCTTCGGCCCAATTGCAGGTCGGTAAAATTCTCCCGAACATTGCCCCCCATTATCTTGTTATAATTTATTTATAATTAGAGACTTGAAAGGTCAGGAATTTGAGGAGTCAAAACAGCTAATGTTTAGTTGTTTGGGGAAGCCAAGCAGTTTTTCCTCGTTCCTCGAAACACTACACGTTTCCCTAAACCCGGGCCCACTCTATACATTTAATAGTCGTCCTTAGGTTGCGTGTAACTCAGCCTATAAAACCCCCTCCCGTCACTCACTGTCACTTTTTCCAGACTACTTCATTTCAAAATCTCTATTAAACTTTTTCGGAAAAGGCGATTTTCGGCAATTGATTCAGTTTCTCCTTTTACATTCTCAAATTCTTCTTTGCTCGATCCCCTCTCCCATTTGTGTCTCATTCCCTTTGATCTCACATTAAATGGCTGATTCTAGCATCCCTCCCCCTGCCTCTGAACCAACTCCACCCTTCGTCACCATCGACGATCTGGTTCCGGTAGAACTTCCGACAGCCTCTACAGATATCATTCCGGTTAATGCTAAAGATAGGATTCGAGGCGTCTACGCTTTAGCCACAGACTTCTCGCACATAAACACCCAATCAGCCGTCCTTCCCTCTTAAATTTCAGACATTCGTGTGTTATTCAACATCCCGAGGGAGTAAAAGCTTCGGGTGCCTACCCTAGAAGAGAGAATATTTTGGAGGCCCGAAGGTTGATGGGTCGCCGTACCCATATATCTCCTCAAATACGGGATTCGGTTTCCACTCCACAAATTCATTTCAACTTTTCTCGGCGTCATGGGGATCGAGTTCGCACAACTTATGCCGAACTCGTATATCTACTTGATTTCCTTCATAGCCGTGTGTCACGAGATCGGGATCACGCCTGGTCTTGATTTCTTCTTTGCCCTATTTACCGTCGGTCAATCCAAAGAGCTCGGCCTTCGCCAACTGAACAAGCAACCAAATCGAACCGTCCCTATCAAAACTCCCTCGAGCAACAAGGGTTGGCACCCGCAATGGATCTTTGTAAAAGGGACTGACCTCAAACTCATCCTGAATTGGGCCCACCCCGAAGATCCTATCGCCAAAGTGTCCAAATTCCCGAAGGACCGGGCTGGTGCCTTCAAAGAGTTCTACAAGAAATGGAGTTGGACTTCCTAGAATTTGGGGGTCTTGTCTAACGAGACCTGGCTGTATAAACATGGGCGTAAGTGTCCTACCCCGAACCTCTCCAAACTTTTGCTATATACTAACTGATCTTCCAACTCCCTCCTTGCTACGCAGTGACAATTTTCAAGCCCGAAGGGGCCTCAGAATCTTTAGCTCCTCTTCCCATCACAATCGAGCCGGTCCGTCTTCCTGTCACAGATGAAGTGGTCGAGGAAGAAACCATCCCGATCGCGGAGCTTTCCACCGGATCTGCGTCGGGTCCGATTCCTTCGGCTCTTGCCGAGTCCGGCCATAAAGGTGCACTGAAGATGAGTCGATTGGAAAAGGCGGCTCTGCTGAAAAAGAATAAGAAGAAGCCTTCTGCCAAAGGTCCACCCCAACCGACTGCTTCAATTGCTCCCACACTCCCTCCTCCGCCCCCAGTCACTCTCGTCGAGGATTCGGAGGAGACCGAAGAGGTTCCTCTCGAACCTCGAACTAAGAAGCCCCGTTTGGCAGAGGAGCCCGATCAACAAATGGTGGAGATCGATCCTCGCCCTACTTCTCCTCCTACCTCCAAGGAAAGCTCTTCTCAAGGATCGCAGACTACCTGTTGACCGAAGAGTCCTTCGGAGGTGTTTCCCTTCCAGCTATTCGATCATTTTAAACTAGCAGGCGATGACGAATGCTTCACGGGATTCACTTTTGAGGACTATCTCATAGCTTATGTGCGCGCCCAGTGTCAGGTAATTTCTGATTAGGTGAATCTTCTCTGTTGTCTTGATGTATTATGCTTTCCAGCTAGCACTCATTCTCCTCATTTTGTTGCAGGCCAATGTCGTTCTCACCTGAGCCATTCCACCTCTCGCCCGAACGACCAAAAAGGAAGTTCAGCTGAGGTCGGACGTGCTACTTCTCGAGGCTGAAGTTCGAGGTCTGAATGCTGACTTGAAGAAAAAAAGGGACCTCCATGCCGAAACCCGGAATAAAGCAACCAGGCCCGAACATCAGGCCGACGAACGCAAGGAACAATACTCGCTACTTTAGCAGGAGTTCGTCGGCCTCGAAGGTTATGCCAAGAGGCTCTTGGAAGAGAGGGATTATTTGTCCGACGAGGTCAAGGATCGGGAGAAGGTGGTAAGCGCCATTACTGAGAAGTTTTCTGAGATGCATGACAAAATTATTCATATGATGTTGGAGAACAATGCCTTGATAGCTGAGCTCACCGCCTTACAAGGGGAATTCACCGAGGCCAATCAGCTTGCGATTGCTGAATACGAAGAGTCCGATGCCCTGAATGATAAGGTCATGGCCCAATTTAGCGTGGGGTTTGAAGCTTATCGAGAAAAGGCTCGGGCGAAACTGACAGCTACTGGGCTTGATGCCTCTCTCCTCGAATCCTCGGATGATGAATCGGGAGCCGAAGACGGGGATTCATAGGAGTAACTCTTTCTTTAGGACTTATAATTTCTTCTTTTGTATTAGTACTTCGCCCGAATCTTATATGATTGGGTTTTGTAGAAATCTAAAAATTTGAATGGAATATACAAGTTTTATGTTTGTAAATCCAGTTATACTTACGACTTTTCTTGATCAGTTAGGTCTTTTTGAACTTTCTGATCGGGTTGTGTCTGAAGTTTGCCTAATGAATCTGTTTTAATTTTCTCGATCAGTTATACTCGTGACTTTTACCGATCATTTATGTCGTTTCTGACTTTCTGGTTGGTTTAAGTCCGAAGCTTATCTGATTAAAAATTACAATTTTTCTCGATCAGTTATACATGTGTCTTTTACCGGACAGTGATGTCGTTCCCGACTTTCTGACCGGTTTGCACCCAAAGTTTTTCTGATCAGGCATAGAAAATCGTATGAATATAATTGAAGTAAAACATTTTCGAAGAAAAATCTCTTTTATCTCATTGATGAATGAAATGGCTACAAAATAAAGAAAAGAATGACATAACTTTTACTGGTAAAATTTTCTAAGTCTTCCAGCATGTCATGTATTCATTATTTCTGAACCATCCATTGGTTGAAGCTGGTATGTACCTGGCTTTGACATCCCTACTACCTCATAAGGTCTCTCCCAGTTAGGCATCAGCTTGCCGGTGTTCTGGGGGGTTGATGCCTCCGACTCCCGAAGGACTAAATCCCCAACCTCAAATCTCCTCTTTCTCACCTTCTGATTATAGTGTTGGGCTGTTCTCTACTGGTAGATTGCCAACCTTATAAGAGCTGAGTCCCGAACTTCTTCTAACAGATCCAGATTTATCTTCAAACCCTCATCATTGTATAGCTCCTTGTACTAACTAACTCGAAGAGTAGGGGACCCGATTTCAACTGGTATGACTGCATCAGTCCCGTATGCCAATCAGAATGGGGAGTCCCCAGTCGTTGTTCTCGGAGTAGTCTGATACGCCCATAAAATGCTGAGTAGCTCTTCAGGCCACCAACCCTTTAATTCATCCAACCTTCTCTTGATGCCATTAAGCAGAGTTTGATTAGTCACTTCTACTTGGCCATTTGATTGAGGGTGAGCGACCGAGGTTTTGCAATGTTGAATTCCTAACTCTTTTAGAAAACCTTCAAATTTGGACCCTACAAATTGTCTGCCATTATCAGAAACCACTGCCATCAGGATGCCAAAGCGATACACAACTCCTTCCTTGAAAAACTTCGGGCATTCTTGCTCGGTGATCTTTTGCAGAGGTTTGGCTTCGACCCACTTCATCATGTAGTCGATAGCCACAATCACAAAAATGGCTTGCCCTTTGGCCTTCGGCAGAGGCCCCAGGATATCGATTCCCCATACCGCAAAGGGAATCGGGGATAAGACCGAGTATAGCTCTTCGGCAGGCTGGTGGGGGATGGCACATTTTCTGATGAACTCTTTGGCTTCTGTATAGATAGTTGGCCAATAATACCCCTGCCTCAATATCTTGTATGGCAATGACTTGGCCCCCATGTGATCCCCACAGATCCCTTCATGTACTTCCCGAAGTGTATAATCTGCTTCCGATGGAGTCAAGCATTTAAGCAGTGGTGAGCTAAAGGCCCTTTGGTACAGATCTCCGTCAATGAGAATGAAATTTGAGCTTCGGTGCATGATTTTCCTTGCCAAGATTCAGTCTGAAGGTAGAACCCCATCTGCCAGATATGCAATATAAGGTGTGAGCCAATAGTCAAACCGGTCTAAAGTTAGCACGTCTGTCTTCGGGACACTTGGTTATTCTAAGACCTCTAGGTATACCGACCCATTGAAGGAGCTAGATTTGGTAGTTGCCAACCGGGCTAAAGCATCTGCTATTGTGTTATCCGACCGATCCACCCCCAAACAGCTATGCGAGCTGAAGTACATGAGCCTATTTTTTACTTCGGCCAGATATTTTGACATTCTTGCCCTCCCAAGCCTCGTATTCTCCCGACAACTGCTTGACTACCAATTTGTGAGTCATCAGAGATGACCAACTTCGCACTTTGTGCTTTGGGCTAACCGTAGTCCGGCTAGGATGGCTTCATATTCTGCTTCGTTGTTTGTGGCCTTGAACTGAAATCGAATCGCCTGTTGGACTTTGAAACCCTTCGGACTTGTCAGAATGACTCCTGTCCCACTGACGTCCAAAGTCGATGATCCGTCTACGTATAGCGTCCACGAGGTCGACCCATGTTGAGTTTCGGTTACTGTGCTCACGTTCGGCTCCATGAAGGAACATTCTACCATAAAATCTACCAAGGCCTGCCCTTTGATTGCCGTTCGGGGATGATATTCTATAGCAAACTGTGTTAATTCCATCACCCACGCGGCTAACCGACCCGACACCTCTGGTCTATGCAAAATCTTATTTAATGGCTGGTCCGTATACACCACTATTAGCCGACCCTGAAAATAGTGCCTGAGCTTCCTACTAGCGATGATTAAAGCGTAGGCAAACTTTTCCAGGTTCGGGTACCTTGTCTCCGCATCCCTAAGAACGTGGCTGATGTAATATACTGGGAACTGCTTTCCCCCCTTGACTTTAAGGGAAGTTGGGACAAGTTCTTACCACTGATGGAGTTTTCCTACAACAACAGTTATCAAGCAAGTATGGGCATGGCTCCATTTGAGGCGTTGTATGGAAGAAAGTGTCGTTCTCCAAAATGCTGGGATGAGGTGGGTGAAGCAACTTTGTTGGGACCAGAGTTGGTACGCATTACTACGGAAAAGATTCAAACGATCCGACAACCTATAAAAACCTCACAAGATCGACAAAAGAGTTATGTTGATCTTCATCGAAAGGACGTGGAATTCAATATTGGAGATCATGTGTTGTTACGTGTTGCTCCATGGAAAGGAGTTACGAGATTTAGAAAGAGAGAAAAGCTCAATCCTTGATTCATTGGCCCATATATAATCCTCGAACGAGTAGGAACTGTGGCCTATAGACTCGTCTTATCACTAAGTATGTCTCGTGTTCATAACGTTTTCCATATATCTATGTTACGTAAATATGTGAAAGATCCGAACCACATTATTAAATTAGAACCAGACGAGATAGAGGAAGATTTAACGTATGAATAGTTACCTGTTAAAATCTTGGATAAGAAGGATCATATTCTACGCTCCAAGATTATACCACAAGTAAAAGTTTTGTTGAGAAACCACAATGTGGAGGAAATGACCTGGGAGTTAGAATCCGAAATGAAGTCAAGGTATCCTCACCTCTTTGACATACCAGGTACGCACCCTAATTTCGAGGACAAAATTTCATAAGAAGGGGAGGTTGTAAGACCCCAACTTTTATGAATAAAGATTAAATTTTCTCGAAATATATATTATGGTGTAGATATGATATAATGTTATAGTTGTGGGTAATATTTACAAATTTTGCAAAAGTAAGCAAGTTGTTATAAAATATTCTATTGGTTGTGAGAATATTCGATCGACAGGAATATTCGTAGAGGAAGCATAATCATCAGTGGACCCCAATAGTAACTATTGTCGATTTAGAAAATGACAGAATTATCTTTTTATAAAAATAACGACGAAAGTTTTACCGTTAAACTGTTGAACTACCCGTTAGTAAAAGTACAGTAATACGCATGGTTGCATAGTAGCACACTATATTGATTATTGATGCTTACGTGAGAAGTCACCGCTTATCTTGAATTATTGCTATAGTAATTACTTGATCATATCTCTCATATTATTTATTCAATTATTGTCACAATATCATCTCGCATAATATTTTATATTATTAAATCAATAATTGAGACGACAAAGTTATTCATATTATTATTTGCAATATTGACAATGTCTAGAAGTTCACAAGGAGAGGTTTGGTCACCTAATTGCTACCAATAAGGAGAAATCCTTATCGGAAAGCTCCCTCTTTCCTAGGAACGATCTGGTTGTTAAATATTGTGAGTTATAATAATAATGATGAATAAGTTTGTGTTGATTAAAGATGAAATTAATAGTTCCATTGTGTGGGAATTATTAATGTTAGTGGAAATCGACATTTATTTCGATAATAATTGATGTCTGGAGGTTATATTGACCAATCAGGTAATTCATCAAATAAATGACCAATTAATTGCTATTAATTCACATGCTTATAACTATGTGTTCACATGTGTGTACTATTGATTCACATGATTTACTATTAGGGAAGTTGGTGCAAGATTGATAATACTTGCATGACTAAATTAAAAATGGAGGTATAGATGAAGGTACTGTACTGTAATTAGTTTTTTCACATGATTATACTATTAAGTCACATGAATGAACTATTAATTCACATGATTTACTATTAGGGGAGGTGGTGCAAGTTTGATAATACTTGCAGGACTAAATTAAAAATGAAGAAAAAGAGGAAGGTATTATACTGTAATATTTCGAGCTCCAAAACGTGCAATTATCGAAAGTATATTTTCCTATAAATAGAAGCTCATTCTTCCTTCATTCTCACCAATTCACTAAGTCTCATAAGAGCAATTATTATAGAGAGAAATTATAGAGAGAAAGAAGAAGAGAAGTCTTCTACCTCACTATTCTAGTATCCAGTTTTCTTCTAAGGTAAGGGGTATTATTTCTTTCGTATTCATGAAGAGAGTTATTTTCTTTCAATACTCGTAAAGGGTTGTTATTCCATTCTTTATTATTCTGTTGGATTAACCTGGCTACGCGGACTACCGCATGCATGGTGAATTCTTTTATTATTCCATTCTTTATTATTCTGTTGGAATAACCTATCTACACGGACTACCACATGCATGGTGAATGACCCTTCTTATTCATTCCTTATTAAATTGTGGAAATCATTTGTCTACGTGGATTTCCGCATGACGGGTGAAAATCCATTTGCAGTTTCATATATTCTGTTATACTCAGTTGGTTAAAGTTTTGGCTTCTATACTCCATGAAATTAGTTGAATATCATTGATATTTGCGCTTCATCTAGTATCTTTTTGATGGAAATATTCTTCTGATCATTCTTGGATTTTACTCCACAAAGCAGTATCATGTTGACAATTTGGACGTTATTGATTTCTGGATAAATTAAATTATAAATCTTTAAAATTTATCCTTGAACTTGTTTTATTGAATTATTATGTCATTGTCATCATCCTCATTCTTATATTGTGATGACATTCATCTTTGGCTTACGTGCATAGATGGACTTGGTATGATTATGACCAGGGATTATTCGGTATAATCATAACCGTAATGTAACGTAATGATGTGGTAAAAGTCCTCATTAATTTTGTAGTTCATTGATGGACAATTGTTGGTATGATTATGACCAGGATTATTCTAAGTATAATCATGACCATTGATGATTACATGAATATCCTCGTCTCAGAAAAGCGTGGATGATTCGATTTTATTTATTATTGTAGAATCTCAAATGATAAAGTTGATGAAAAAACTTTTAAATCATAGAAGATAGTAGATTTTATGCTTTACTTGACTCTTCTAATGCATTGCTTGTTCCGCTGTAGTTAAACTTGTTGTCTATTATATTCTATCAGTTTAACATTGTTGAAGGCTAACGATAACTTATTCTGCATTATCTTAGTTATAATATTTCTTACTGAGCTAGTTGAGCTCACCCTTTGCTTTCATTGTTCTCTTCAGGAAATGAGAATATAGCTAGGACTAGTCGAAGAATGGAGTGACGGTCCAGATCATATCATTAGTAGTCCTCACTATTCTGTTAAATAGTATGATAATAAATGTGAGGACTCCATTTGAGTTTGAATACTGTCTAGAAGACAATATTCATATTAAAACTCTCAGTTTATGTTTTGTCATATTTACACGACAGTTGTATGATTAAGTTGTATTTAAATTTTGTACCATGTATTTGACGACTCAAAATGAGTGATGTATACCTATTTTGGGGCATCACACTATTACATAAGTAATCTACAGGTTCACCTTAGCCTTTCCTTTATCCTTGCCGGATCCTTCGGTCCGTTCGGTCTTAGCTGCATTCATATGGTTCAAGCAAGAGTGAGCATAACTAGCTCAACAAGTACAACAATTCCATTTAACAATATGCTTGAATCATAAAAATTATATATCTTCAATAACTGAACAATAGTTATGAAGTACTATCGATAATTCAACATAGAACTTCTTTTTTCTTTAAAATGTTTTACAATGACAATATTCAGTAAAACATCAATTCCAGTCCAAGACCTTGAGCATTTCATACTTTCTTTGAAAAGGACATCCCGACACTAAGTTCATAAGTCTGGCTTTACTTACGAGCACGTCTAGGTGATCAGCCTATAGTACTCTATGTTGATCAACACTATATTCTTTAAACGTATGTACGTTTAAGTTGTAGCAACCTCACATGCCTGTCTTTTGATTACAAAACATTTTAGCATACTCAGTCTTCATTTAAAAACCATACCAACATAGTTTGGTAAAACATTTACAACATAGTATGTACGTTTAGGTCATGAATAAACACGCATGGTTCCTAATGAATCTTACCCTTCTTCTCAATCTAATCATGTATTAGATTTGTTATTATTGGTTCTGGCTTTCTGTTTACATCATCATTATGTTCATGTTCAATTGATTATCTTTAACCTTTAGTTAACATACTTAAGGTTTAACAATGTCTTAACAGTGTTATATTTAAGTTTTAGTTCATTGTTAATCAATTAACATCCTTGCTCTACTTACAAACATTCTTTATCGTGGCAATCCCTAAGGTTGCATCTGCGCGCCAAACTTTCCTTCATCAGGTCATCGTATTGCACATGAAAGTTAGCTTTGGCAAGGGTCGTGGATCTAAGACAAAGAAATATGAGAGTCCTTGTGCAAGTTGGTCTCAGTCATGGCGCCATCATAGTTGCTTAAACTCTTGACTCGCTAATGCTATACATGAGTCTCAAAGATAATATGTCGTATCATGGCGACTTCTCAATAGGTCTGGACACTACACAGCATCGCAAATGCAGCCACCTATTATTATGCCTTGGCCAGCCATAGCCAGCCACATTTCTCAGACGCAGTTAGAAATTTTATTTTGCATAACGAACTTGTAGGACTCCAAATTAGATCATTTTAAATACGAATTGGCTCGTTAAAATTCCATTAGCTCACAAATCACATACTCTACGTGTTCATGCAAGAATTTTATATTTTCAACTTCGTTAGCTCAAAATTCACCTATTGGTTCATTTTTAACAAAAACGACAAACGTTCGTGAACGTTCAACGCTTATTTCTTCGTTCTAAGTCGGAATTCAGTCATTTTCGAGTCTGCAACTCTATAATGCCAAATAAGACTTGTTCCCATCGAAAACCAACGTTTCCGAGCTCAAAATTAAAATTCGACTTCTAATCCGAGAATTTCACGAATTCGACAATTATTGTCCAATCATGAGAATTCTGGCATAACTTCGTTACTTATGATTTGTTCATCGTTTCAAATGGATTCTATCTATCATATTGACATCTCAACCTATATATTACATCAACTTATTTATATGATAAGTTATTACTTATGCTTCATGAGTTTATAACTTATCAAAGTATAAACTACATATAGTTTCATTTCTCATGACTTATAATGATTTAAGTCTTTTAACCAACATTCTTACATCCTTTTATCATACTAACTTCATTCATATAAACATGTTACAAGTCTTACAAATTCTTCCTTGGTTCATAGTTTATCTATGAATAAAGTACTTATTCATTGCTTATTAAGACTTAAGTCCTTAGATTAATCATTCATATCATTTCTTAGAATACATGTCAATTAATCCACACTTCTCTTATCAACCTACAATGGTAGAGATGGAAGACTAATGACATAGGATCATTACTTTTGATGAACTAGTTTTTCTTCTTCTTTTCTAACAAATGAAAGTCTAGCTTATTTTCTCTAATAATTAAGTTGAAAGTGTTGGATGAAAGTTAACAACCAACAAATAAAAACCAACCTCTCTTATTTATAGGAAAACCAAGCTTAGGGTATTTTAGTCCATAGCCAAATCCCACCTCCTTAGTAACCTCCATACTATTCATTACCTAGCTATTAAGTAAACTGGCTTATTACACAATTTACTTGGCCATCACATTAATATCTTGGTCACCAAGATTAAACATATTAGTATGGGTTGCCCCATGGGTCACCCTAACCCATTGGATCAGTAGTTTGGGCTTAGGTTTAATTAACTTAACTTAAGCTTTTGGGCTTACATTAATTCCCTTTGGACTTTACTTCAATAACCACTTGGGCTTTAACATTTCTCACACTTGGGCCTCCACATTAATTTACTTCTATTGGACTTTACAAATTGCTACACAATCCACAAGTCCATTTCATTTGGCTAAAAGCCTTATAACGTATTCTCTGCATATTATTCTCGTATTCTCACTCGTATACTCATTCATAATATACGATATTCTATCATTTGTACATACTCGTATAATACTTCGTATCATACTCATATTCATTTCCTCGTACGATACTTACTATAAGACCCCAACTTATTATAAATAAAATTGAATTTTCTCCATTTATTATTTTGAAATAGTAAGGGTTGATTTGATTAATGTGGATAGTTATGGGTAAAATATGCAAATAATTCAAATAAGCAAGTGGTTATAAAATATTCGTTTGGTCGTGGAATATTCTTTCCGTTTGGGAATATTAGACAACTACTGTAGAAATTTTGTGTGGGCCCCATAATGTAAAAGCGATTGGATGAAGAAAATGACAAGTATAAGTTGTTTATAATAACGGCGTAGTTGTTACCGTTAATACTGTTAAAATACTCGGTGGTTAAAACACAGTAGCACACGATATTGCACCAATTATTGATTTTTACGTAAGAAGGCACTACTCAATAATTGTTACAGTAATTATTGTTCAGTATTTTATTTTATTGATTCAATAATTGCTGCGTTGATATTTTATATTATTGTTGTTTCAATAATTGTCACTACTAAATATTTTCTATTATCGGAGCAATAATTCATATTATCTGAATAATATTATTGGATAACATTATTTACAATGTCTAGAAAGTTCTGTCTAAGGAGAGGTTAGGTCATCTAATCAAGGCGCCAATAAGAGAGATCCTTATGGAAAGCCCCTCTATCCTGGGAACTGCCTGGTTGTCAGTATTGTGATTTTGTAATATTATTCGTGAATAATTAATTATTGATTTATATGAGGAGGAAAATATTGATTTTATGTGGATATAGATGGAGAAAATTTTTTAATGTGACAATTGTTGAAAATTAATATTTTATCTTTTTCTGATAAAATAATTTATTTAAATTTATTATATTTTAATAATATAATAATGGTGATATTTTTACAATGAATGTGGGATATATGAGTATATGAGGAGGAAGAGTATTTTTGTTGCGATAAATGTTAAAAACATGTTAAACATGCTCATGGGACCTCATTTCTTGACCGAAATTTGATTATAAACAGTAAAATCGCCCTGTCATTTGTGGATTTTGGCCAATTTACATTTGGAATTTGAAAAAACTTTCTTTTGCAAAGTTGTAGAGAATGAAATTTCCTATGACAAAGACATGGGGTTCAAATTTTTCTGACAAAAGGGCTATTTATTATGAATTATTGATGTTTCGGACTTTCGAAATAATTGATTTTTGAAGTTTTAATTATTTTTTTCAAGAAAAACGTTTTTTACATTCTTGAGACTCATTAAACATGTGTTAGGTTGCTGAATTCAGTTGATAAGAGTGGGCGTAAGAAATTTTTATATATATATATATATATATATATATATATATATATATTAATATTATATTAAATTTTCTGCTTTGGTGTTCTAAGCAATTTCCTATAAATAGGGTGCTTAGGTTAGAATTGAAAATCACACCAGAAACTGAAGTTTTCTCTCTCTTTCTCTCTCGATATATTGAGCGTATTCTTGGGAGTATTTTAATACTTTGAGTGTTGCTATACGGTGTAAGTTCAAGTCATAGCCTATATCTGGTGTTTCAACTAGAAGTACTGTCTTTACGAGGTAAGGGATGTTATTTTCTTCTTAAATGATATTATCTTCTTCAATATCATTATGCCGAAATATTGGTTTGAACTTTTAATCAAATTTGGAACTTTTTGTGTTGGGATTACTATTCACGTATACGGCACTATTCACGTTACGACACTATTCACGAATATGACACTATTCATCGAAAAATGAAATTTTTTCTTTTCGTCCAAAATATCTATTATGGATACTAGCTTTGATTGTATCCATGTTTTGATCATTCTTGAATTTTACTCCACTATGATTATTTATGAGGTGTTTTTGGACATGGATAAACCGAAGTACGAATCCTTAATATTTATTCTTTTGTTTCACTGGATTCGTTTTCTTTAAAATATTTTTCATCATCCTCGGTCCTAAATGATAATTTTTACGTAATATCTTTGGCCGTAGTGTAAAAGATTAATGATTTTCGATGAATATCTTTGGCCTCAGTAAGTGCAAAAGATGAACAGTGTTGAGATGAACATGACCAACTGATGAATATCTTTGGCCTGTAGTGTAAAGATGAATATTTGATTCAAGATGTGTATTGATTGATGTTACAGGGATAAAATATTGTTGATGGACTTTTAAATTCATATATAATAGTAGATTTCATTCTCTACGTAACTCTTCTATGAATTATTATTTCCGCTGCGAATATTGATCTGAAACTTGTTGTCTATTGTATTTTATCAGATGTTTTCCCTGTTGAAGACTAACGATAATTTGTTTTATATTATCTTAGTCATAATGTTATTTACTGGGCTAGTTGAGCTCTCCCTTTTCCTTTTTGTTCCATTTTTCTTCTCAAGAGGCGAGAATGTAGCGAGTACGAGTCGGGGTATGGAATGATGGTTCTAGAGAGAGTTGTTTAGTGGTCCTCACCATTTTTGTAAAATAATTTATCAATAATTGTGATGAAGATTTATTTGGGTATGGATATTGTCTAGAAGACAATATTTGTATTTAAACTCATAGTTTTATGGATGTATTAATAAAGTTGTAGTTGTTTCTGTACCATGTATTGACAACTCAGAATGGGTGATGTATACCTATTTTGGGGGCGTCACACTTACGTATTATACGATCATTACTTTAGTTCCTTAACTCTTTATTTTTCCTAACGTTCCCAAATTAAGTCCGCATGCGAAAAATTACGTTTCCATACTTGAATTATTATTACATAATCCAACTCACTTCAATATTCTATCGTTACGTATTTCTCGAAAGTTCAAAAATAATTCCCGAGCATATTGCAATTAACACTGCAGCTAAAGTTGAGAAAGTCGATGAGCCATCTTCTAGCAAAGGAAATGGCAAGATGTCCAAGTGATGAAGACTTATTTGAATTTATTTAAATGAATTATGTTATAAGACTTATGTTATATTGTGGTGTATTCCGCAGACTTATGTAATAATTTAAGGTTAGATTACGTAGGATTGATTTATGTTGATGTAACCCTTTAATGGAAAAGATTATTGTTTAAGTTATTTAAGTTATGTCTTTATTCTTTATTATGGGTAGTTGGATGTAATGGTTTTGGATAGTGAGCACCAAATCCTGTGGGAATGGAGTACCCAGATTTGGGGGTGTCACAATACTTCAGGAAATTTATTAATAATAGAAATATTATTCAAACCTGTGACTCTCATCCAAGACTTGGATATCATCTCACATTGATACCTATCAGCTTACTACCGTTACTCACGACGTCCGCTACGGAGAGTCTGACTTCGGTGCATCCCACATAAGGAAGTCACCAGCGAAAGGCTCGGGGCTCTTTACTTATGGCTTGATATGACAGTGATTAACTTTAGTGATTTAGTTGCTTGAATTCACATAATAGGTTGGTTAGGAATATGAAAGCTAATAACTTTACAAAAACAGTCAATTTTAATATGATGAGTAGTTAACAAGTTGATTTCTAAAATCACATCAAAGGCAAGTACTTTCAAAGAGATAAGATTGACATGTAACGTGAGGGTGCCAATTTGAATCAAACAAGATTTATAAACAGTGGATGTAACGAAGGTTTCTCCTAACAGAGTTTCAACAGATAAGTCAAAGTCTAACTTCTCGAGAGTCAAATTTAAACATTGACCGTAAGTAGGTGAAATAAAAGAGTTGGTAAAACCAATATCAAATAAGGTATAGATTTCGCAAGAGTTTATAATTAACTTACTCGTGATAACTTCGTTTGGGTTCCTCGATAAATTTTCTCACTTAAACTATTGACTTTGACTTGTTTGGGACATCCTTTTGCGTCTCCATCCCAGCTAGACTTGACTTCACTACACGATAAAATTTAGCTAGGTGACCTTATGTTCTTCAATTGAAACACGCTTTAGGTTGATGCATAAAGTTTGGACGGATGTGTCCTTCCTGTCCGCATTTAAAACATACAACCGGTGGTCGTTCTCCTTCCTTGGAAACAAGTGCTGGTGCTACTGCTGCTGTCTTTCCGTCATTGTTGAATCTTCTCTTCTTAAAGTTATTCTCACTTAGTTCACCTTTCTTATCATCTTGGCCATGATTACCACAAAATTAGTTGCCATTTCTGGCATGATAATTTCCTCCACGATGGTTATCGTTGTTCCGATGGCCATTGCCACCGGTACGATTATTATCTTGTTGTTAGTTGTTGCCTTTTGGTTGAGCTGACTCATAATCGCGTTCTAATAACTGAGCCCTATTAACAACATCTGAATGCAAACAAAGTTTGTGAGAAATGAGATATTGATGTATTTCGAGTTTCAAACCTCTTAGAAACATTCGTGTCATAAGCTCCTCATTATCTACCAAATGGGATGCAAGCTGAGACAACTCGACAAACTTAGCCTCGTACTGCGACACAGTCATATTGTTTTGGTCTAGCTTGATGAATTCCACTTCCTTCATGTGATGAATACTTTTGGAAAAGTACTTGTCGTTAAACAATTCTTGGAACTTCTCTTAAGACATTGTCAGTGTGGTAAGCTGAGTACATTTTATAGACTCCCACCAATGATCTTCCTCTTCTTGCAACATGAAAATGGCAAAAGGAACCTTTTTCTCCTCTGAGCATTCCAAGACATCAAATATCTCGGTGATTTGCTTAATCCACGTCTCTGCCTTAAGTGGTTCTAACTTTCCCAAAAACTCTAGTGGTCACAACTCCTTGAATTGCTTAGCGGTGACCAACCGTGAGTTGTTAGTGTTTGCACCTGCATTTTGAACATGAGTGTCTTTCGTTTGGTTTTGCATAAATTCTAGAAAGTTCCTAAACATACCATCGTTTGTCATTTGGTCGGTGTTGTTGTTTAAAGGAGGATTATTGCCTTCCTGATGCACATTATCCTGGTTATTGATCAGCGGTGACTCAACGGTCTCATGTGCTCCATTTCTTATCTCACATTTTCAGATGCCATTTTACTATCATAAAACAA
This sequence comes from Panax ginseng, assembly GCA_020205605.1. NCBI lineage: Eukaryota > Viridiplantae > Streptophyta > Magnoliopsida > Apiales > Araliaceae > Panax > Panax ginseng. The sequence goes on along the minus strand of CM035129.1, from coordinate 78,822,619 downwards.
GGGTTAATTGACATGCCACATATTATCCCTATATTCTGACCGACCAATTAAATAACAATTAAGCTTAGGTAGGTCATACTAGCGAAGGAATTACCCGTCTCTCCCCTCCTAGTTCTAGTCTCAAATCTCAGCCAAAAATCATATCCCTAAGCTTTGATACCAACTGTGACACCCCCAAAATAGGTATACATCACCCATTCTGAGTCGCCAAATACATTGTACTAAATTTAAATACAAAATAATTTATTCAATAAGACAAAAACGTAGCTGAGAGTTTTAGCACGAATATTATCTCATAGACAATATCCAAACTCAAATGGAGTCCTCATTACATTTATTATCACACTATTCACAGAATAGTGAGGACTACTAAAACAACCATCTAGACCGTCCATCCATTGCCGGACTAGTCCCAGCTATATTCTCATTTCCTGAAGAGAACAATGAAAGAAAAGGGTGAGCTCAACTAGCCCAGTAAGAAATATTATGACTAAGATAATGCAGAATAAATTATCGTTAGCCTTCAACAGTATAACAACTGATAAAATACAATAGACAACAAGTTTTAGATCAACAACTGCAACGGAATAAACAATCCATTTGAAGAGTCAAGTAGAGCATGATATCTACTATCTTCTATGATTTAAAAGTTTATCTTCAATTTTATCGTAGAGACTCAACTTAATAAATAATACACATAACTAAATTATCCTTGCACTACGGGCCAAAGATATTCATTAGTATCACAACCACGAATTATCCATACACTACGGGCCAAGGATATTCGTGTTTTCACCAATGGTCATGATCATACCAAATAACAATTCACCTTTGCACATTTGGTCGAAGAGAACACATGGTTATGATCATACCAACATCTGTCCATCAATGCACTACGGGCCGATGAGGACTTTTACCACATCATTTGTAACATTATAGGTCATGATTACACCGAATAATCCCTGGCCATAATCATACCAATCAACAGTCCATCTATGCACTACGAGCCAAAGATAACTTTCATCACAATATAAGCATGAGGATGATGATAATGCTATAAGAATCAATTAAATGAAATCAAGGATAACTGCTTTGTGGAGTATAATTCAAGAATAATATTCATGTATCAAAAATAATTTGAACAGAAAGAAATTAATTTTTCGGGTGAATAGTACCCCGTGAATAGTACTTTGTGAATAGTACTTTGGGAATAGTACCCTATGAATAGTACTTTGTGAATAGTATCGTACGTATGAATAGTACCATATATATGAATAGTGCCGTATGTATGAATAGTATCGTACGTATGAATAGTGCCGTATGTATGAATAGTACCTATGAATAGTACTCTGACATGAAAAGCTTAAAATTCAACAAGAATGTTCTGAAAAATATTTCCGTGGAACGATATTAGATGAAACATAAATTTCAAGGATATTCTACTAATTTCAAGGAATATAGAAGCAATACTTTAACAAAATGAGTGTAGAATTCGGAATCTGAAATAAAATAATATTACTTACATATTACAGAGTATGAAAGAAAATATTATTTCTTACAAATATTGAACAAAAATAATATCCCTTACGAATATTGAACGAAAATAAAATTTCTTACAAATACAAAAAATAATATTGTAAGTGAATATGAAATAAATAATACCTCTTACTAATATTGAACGAAAATAATATTCCTTACGAATATTGAACGAAAATAAAATTTTTTACGAATACGAAAAATAATATCGTAAGTGAATATGAAATAAATAATACCTCTTACCTAAAAAAGAGAGCAATTCCTACTAGTATAGAGGATATATTCTTGAAAAAAACTTTCACTATTTTCTACACTTAAAGTTTTCTTAAAGTCTAAAGAAATACGCTCAATAATATAGAAGAAGAATTCTCTGATTCTGGTGTAATTTTCTTTCCTAAACTGAGCATCCTATTTATAGGAGAATGGAAAGATACTATTTGGATGCACAGTAAAGGAAAAATCACAGACTGCATAATGGGAAAATCACGGATTCGACTGAATTTTTTTGATTTTACTATGCAGTCACTATGCAAACACTATTCAAATACTATGCATAATAAAATATAATATATTTTATTTTTTATAAAAAATAAAACGTATTATATATATATATATATATATATATATATATATATATATATATATATAAAACAAAACTGAGATAACTTCTACCGATAATTTTGAAAAATGGGTAAGTGAGGGTCTAAATAATAAGCAAAATTTACAACAAATACTTCATTAAATTCCCTCTATTTATCTCAATTCACTTGACTTCCCAAACACATTTTTAACAACATTTACTCATCATTATTATAACTCGTAATATTTAACAACCAGATCATTTCCAGGAAAGAGGGGGCTTTCCGATAAGGATTTCTCCCCATTGGTGCGCAATTAGGTGACCAAACCCCTTTTCTCGACAGAACTTTCAAGACATTTTCAATAATGACAATAATAATATGAATAACTTGTCATCTCAATTATTGATATAGTAATATAAAATATTATGACAATAATTAAATCAATAACGTGAGATACTATGCAGCAATTACTGTGGCAATAATTGAATAAAACTGAGTGACTTCTCACGTAAGCATCAATAATCAATACCATGTGCTACTATGAAACCATGAATATTATTGTACTTTTACCACTGGGTATTTCAACAGTTAACGGTATAACTTTCTTCGTTATTTTTATAAAAAAATATTTCTTTCGTTTTCTAACTTCCACAGTAATTCCGTTATGGGGTGCACCAATGATTGTGTCGTCGTACAAATATTTCCTGATAAAATGAATATTCCCCGACGAATCGAATATTTTATGACAACTTTCATACTTTGCAAAATTTGTAAATACTACCCACAACTATAACATTATATCAATTCCACACCTTATTATTCAAAAAAATATTTCGAGAAATTTAATCTTTTTTCAAAAAATTTGGGGTCTTACAATACCATCTGGTTCGAAGGGATTTGTCATCTATAGTGATGCTTTAGGTAGAGGGTTAGGATGTGTTCTCATGCAACATGAGAAAGTCATAGCCTATGCCTCACGACAACTCAAAGAATATGAGAGGAATTATCATACTCATAATCTAGAGTTGGCAGCAGTCGTTTTTGCACTTAAAATCTAGAGGCATTACCTGTATGGGGAGAAAGTGGAGATCTATACGGATCATAAAAGCCTCAAATATTTCTTCACCCAAAAGGAACTCAACATGCGGCAATGACGTTGGCTCGAGCTATTGAAAGATTATGATCATACCATTCAATCTTGGAAAAGCGAATGTGGTAGCTGACGCGTTGAGTAAAAGACCATATGCGGGTACGAGTGCAATATTGTCAATTCAAAGACCCATTTTGTATGACTTGCAAAGGATGAAGATAGATTTAAAGACTCCAGGGACCCACGTGATGATGTCAAATATACGAGTAGAACCGAGTTTAATCGATAAAGTTAAAACTGCTCAAGCTACAGATCTAGAGCTGATACGTATGAGGTAGAAAGTACAAGAAGGTGCTACTCCAGAAGCAAGAATCGATGAAGAAGGAATACTTTGAGTCAACTCCAGACTTTGTGTTCCTAACGACTCTAATTTGAAGTATAAAATCATGATGGAGGTGCACAACACACTGTTTGCAATCCATCCTGGAAGTACCAAAATGTATCGTGACCTTCGACAAACATTTTGGTGGAGCAATATAAAAAAAGAGATCACGGAGTTTATCTCAAGGTGTCTAACATGTCAATGAGTCAAGGCGGAGCATTAAGTACCAAAAGGTCCATTGCAACCACTTGAAATTCCAGAATTGAAGTGGGAACACATTACCATGTTACTGGTCTTCCCAAGGTTTCTCAAGATATAGATGCAATTTGGGTCATTGTTGATAGATTTACAAAGTCTGCTCATTTTTTACCTATATGAGAAACTTATTCATTTGAAAGCCTTGCTCGTATATATATAAATGAGATTGTAAGACTGCATGGTATGCTAATATCCATAGTTTCTGATCGAGACCCAAGATTCACTTCACGATTTTGGGTTAGTTTGCAAAAGCTATGGGCACTGATTTATGATTCAGTTCGACATATCATCCTTAGACGGACGGGCAGTCAGAGAGGACTATTCAAAATCTTAAAGATCTACTAAGACTCTATGTCCTTTACTTCAAAGGAATTTGGGACAAGTTTTTGCCATTAGTGGAATTCTCCTACAACAACATTTATCAAGAAAGTATTGGCATGGCTCCATTCGAGGCGTTGTATGGACGTAAGTGTCATTCTCTAGTATGCTGGGATGAGGTGGGTAAAGCAACATTGTTGGGTCCAAAATTGGTGACAATAGAAAAGATTCAAATGATCTGGCAACATATAAAAATCTCAAAAGATCGACAAAAGAGTTATGCTGATCTTCATCGAAAGGACGTGTAATTCAATGTTGGAGATCATGTGTTTTTACGTGTTGCTCCTGGAAAGGAGTTACAAGATTTGAAAAGAGAGGAAAGCTCAATCCTTGATTCATTGGGCCATTCAAAATCCTCGATCGAGTAGGAACTGTGGCCTATAGACTCACCTTACCGCCAAGTATGTCTCGTGTTCATAACGTTTTTCACATATTTATCTTACATAAATATGTGAAAGACCCGAACCACATTATTGAATTAGAACCAGACGAGATAGCGGATAATTTAACGTATGAAGAGGTACCTGTTAAAATCATGGATAAGAAGGAACATATTCTACTCTCCAAGGTTATTCCTCAAGTCAAGGTTTTGTGGAAAAATCACGATGTTGAGGAAATGACCTAGGAGTTACAGAATCTATAAAGCCCGAGAAAATCGGATTTTTAAATGAATTAAATTTTTATTTGATTATGTGGATTAAATGAATTTAATTGATTATTTATGTGAGTAAGCTATTTGAAGGTCGTTCTATGACCTAGAATGTGTGGATGTGGTTAGGATTCTGGCTATGTGCTAGAATTAAATGTTTTGAATTTCCAAGATGAAAATAAAAGTTTTCCGAGAAATTTCTGTAAAAACACTATTCATCCATTTCTGCTCAGGAATTAAGTTTGAAATTCTGAGAAACGCATAATGATAGAATTCTAAGATGAGATGGAATATCCAATAATATTTCAGTTATGGCAAATGAAGTTTTTGCCTGTGAACTTAAAACCTAAGGGTTAGGTAAAGTGATTTCCGAGAAGGAAATGTAATGCGTATAATGATTAGGGTTATTATACGTGCGATATACGAGTATAGTATGAAGAATATTAAGTCGTATAATAAGAATATCCTATGAATACTAAACGAAGAGAATACGTGAGTTATACGCGTAGAATACGATTAGTTCTGAATGGACTATGAGTTTAAGGACTTTTTAGAATCCAATTGGATTTGGATTATATCAAGCCCAATGAATTGTGTAAACAAGCCAAGTTAAGGCCCAATGTTAGGTTAAATTAAGCCTGATCCAGGAAATTGAACCACGAATCAAACTGATGGGTCATCAGATGGGTAAAACCCATGGGGAAACACATGGGGATGACTCATGGGGCATGTGGGCCAGCAAGTTGGCCACCAAGTAAAGTGGTTACTTGGTGGCTAAGTTGTTAAGGAGGTGATGAATAGTATAAAGGTGACCAATTGACCATTTTGTCCTCCATTAGATTTTTCTATATAAAGAAGCTTGGCTAGTTCATTTATTAAATTATAACCATTAGCCAACATAATTTGCGAGAAAGAAAGAGCTAGAAACTAGTAATCAAGAGCAATCCAAAGAAAATCATAAGAGTTTTAGCAAGAACGCGAACAACGAAAAGGTAATAATTCGTAAACATTAGTCTTTGATCTTTTCGATTTATTTTTCATAGAGAATCGTAGATTGGTAGAGCATGTCTCTTCTGGAGGAATAAGGATGGATATTAATGATTAAAACATTGATAAGTCATGTTTCAGTAGAAATCGTAAGTGGTTACGTAAGTTTAAACCGAAGAAACCTTTGAACGTTAACTTGGTTGTTGATGGACAAATTGAAAACCATTTGATTTGGCGTATAGAACACGAGTAACGAAGTTATGGAAAAATTTTCGAGATTCAACATTAAACGTTGAAAACGTAGAAATCTCGGATTAGTAGTCGAAAGTTGTTGTGTAACTTGGAAACTTTGGTTTTCAGTGGCATTATGTGAGATAAGGTATTCAAAAGTCGTGGACACAAGAATCATCAAATTCTGACTTAGAACGAAGAAACCGAGCTTTGAACGCTCACGAACGATAAACGAACGCTTAATAATGAACTAATCGGTGAATTTCGTGTTAAAAGATTCAAAAATGAAATATTTTCTGATGAAATCACAGTGTACATGATTTAGGAGCTAATGGCTTTCTAATGAGCCAATTCAGATGTAAAAAAAATAACTTATGAGCCTAGGAAGTTCGTAGAAAAACTAAACTGTCAGAACCAACTCAGGCTCAGGGGAGGCGCCACAACGCCAACCCTAGTATTAAACTTCGCTCCATGCACATGCCAGATAGAGGGAAATTTTCTCTTTGAAGAGGAAATAAATCGGGCCACTAGTATACTAAGATCTCGTGCCATAGTGTCGAGACCGGGTAGGACACACTATTAATTGGCACCACAAATACCAATAATGAGTATAAAATGAAAGCTTGCAGCCAGGCCATGTAGTAGCAAGTTGGGCAAGTTAGGTTTTGTAATCCAAATTGTTTGGAAATGAATAGTAGAACATATATGTACTTCATATACATGTTAAGACCATTCCTATATCACATATATAGTGATGACCTTAGAAATTTATTGTTGTTTAACTAGTAATTAAACAAAGAACGTAAAGAGTAAGAAAGTAAATTGTATTCAACATTGGTACTTCACCAATGATGATAGAGTCACGGTTAATAACATAAGAATGTTAATAAGTCGTAAAGAAGGATAGTAAGTCAAATTGACATTTAATGAAATAAATTCCTTTAAGACATAGAAGAGAAAGTAGTTGGTAATAACAATGTGATTAGATTGTTTGGTAGCTAATTACATTATGCTATATGAATATATCATGTAGATTCTGTAAAGACTTAGAACTATTGAATATTATATTCAAAGACGATTGAAGGCAAGTTTTCTTAACGCTTGTCTAACCTTCGTGTTAGCCAAGTTTTCTCTGATTCATGTTCTGAGATGCATGAATTGTTTTATGAAAGGGTCGATGCCAGTTTTAACTCGGCTAGACTATTCTTAAGAGTTAGATTAATTTGTTTACAAGTCTTTTGATATAAAACTATTAACGCTATCCTATGCCAAGTATTTGGTACGGATTCAAAGGTAAGTTTGTATATGAACAAACAAATGTATTTTTCAGTGATTATTCGATGGGCACGTGAGGTTGCCAAAACTTAAACATAAATATGTTTAACAAATGCGTGTTGATTAATATAGAGTACTATAGGCTGATCACCTAGAAGTGCTCATAAGGAATATTGGACTTACGGTCTTAGTGACGGGTTGTCCTTTTCATGTATGAAAACGAAAAAGAGTATGTTCATGGTCTTTCGACCGGTTCAGAATTCCTAAGTTATTATATATACTTTGGAATTGTTGTTATGAAATGAGAAGTGTTAGTCAATGTTTCATAGTACTTCATAGCTATTTGTTCAGTTATGGAAGATATTCATTTAATTCTCGGCGTGGTATTTATATTATCCTTTGTTAGACTTGTTGAGCTAGTTATGCTCACTTCTTGCTTGAATTATATGATTGCAGCTAAGGCCGAACGAACTGAGAGTTCTAAGAAAGGTAAAGGCAAGGCTAAGATGGATAGTTAGTTATACTATAATAGACTAGTATGTTTGTATGTATTATACTTATAAACAACAAATAATGTATTCGGTTTCTGAACCTATGAAAGGATTTATTATGAATGTACTAAAAAAGTAGTTAATACACTTATTGTGTTGTTGTTTCAATGGAATGAATGTATGATTATGAGTACCGTGTAGCACCATTTGTCGGGTTAGAAGATATCCGAATTTTGGGGCATCATAGGTTGGTATCAAAGCATTAGGTTATAAAACTTAAGGAGGGAAGAACCTTAGGTTAATAACCTCGTTAAGGAAGGAAAAGTCCGAAGGAAGTAAACTCGAGTTGAATGAGTTAATAAGATATTGAGGAAACTCAGTACCGAAAGATTTAAAAGATGGAAATTAACCCTAAATAAATTAAATGTGATTTGTGCTTATATTATTGTGTATTATGTACTAATCAACATGTTATGTGTTATTATAGATGACGATCGATAGCTTGATGTATAGAGATATACATGTGGTGAGCAAAGAGTATTTAAACAGAGTAGATCTTGTACCTATGCCAGTGGCGGAGGTACCATTAGTGATTCTAGAAGAGTCGGAGCCAGAGGAGTACTTTTCTGAGGAGGACTACTCCGAGGGAGATATGGATTTAGCATCATACCTTGATATGATGATTGATGTGGAGGAAGATATGGAGGTAACATCGGTTAATACGGTGGTACCTACATAAGAGTAAACACCTCCAGATGTATTGAGGGCATTGTATCTGGCAAAGGTTTGGCCGGAATGTGTATGCTACGTGCAGTTATGCGTAACGTAATGAAGAGATTAGTGCTCTTTATGAAGAGAAGGAGTCTGCAGAAGCAGATTTTGAGTCAGAGCATGATGAAAAGGTGCTTATAATAGATAAGACTAGGGACTATAAGAATGAGGCTGTAGAGCTTCGTAAGAAACTGGTTGAGAAAGACCAAAAGATAGCACGGATGTCCAACATCCATAACAGTGCTCCTGAGGATTTCAAGTTGAAAATTGCTTGTTATTCCATTGAGTCAGGGAAGACTCGACATACTATTAGTCGGGATATTGTTTCGATTCTAGCGAATCAGAAGCATGAGAATGTTGTGAGGCAGTGTTAGTAGATCGGTAGATCTTTTTGTATATGTGTAGTGACGTAAAACCCTCTTTTGTATAATTAAAGGGTAGTCTTTTTGTAAATCCCAATTTTTGTAGAAGTCAATCGCGGGATAGTGATGTAATAGTTTTTGGCTATGGAAGCAAATTGTAAATATTTTGAACTATGAAGAAGCATATTAATATATAAAGTTTTTATTTAATTTGCTTTGTTATGGTATGAGTTATTATTTTGGAATGATAACTAAATAAGTAAATAGATAATAATGAAACTTTATTAAAGAGAACGACTACCTTTAAAGAGTTTAAAAGTGTTGGTTCGCCGGAGTTCAAGGGAACGACAGACCCAATAGAGGCCCAAACATGGGTGAAAGAAATAGAAAAGGCGTTTGTTATTACAAAAGTAGTTGAGACGTAAAAGAATTCTTTTGCGACTTACATGATGAAAGGGGAAGCTAACTTTTGGTGGAAGGCTCACCAGGGTGGGGTTAGAACTGATGCGGTTACGTGGGAAAAGTTCAAAAAGGTATTCTTCGAGAACTACTTTCCTACTAGCATACAGGGGAAGATGGAGATTAAGTATCTAGAACTTAAGCAAGGGGACATGACGGTTCCCCAACACGCGGACAAATTCAATGAATTGGCAAGGTTTGCTCCACACTAAGTGGACACTAAAGAGAGGAAGGCTCGTAGGTTTGAGCAGGGCCTGAAACCCTGGCTCTATAGTAGGATTTTTGTGTTCCAGAGTGCTTCCTATGGGACCATTCTGGAAAAGGCGATTATAGCAAAAGGTGGTAGTGAGGCGTTGACCCAATACCATAAAGAGAGAAAGAATAAGAGCAAAGGAGAGGGAGGAATCAAGGTAGAGGGTGCCAGTGGTAGTGGCAGTATGCCAAAAAGGAAGAGTTTTAACTCCGAGAATACTGGGGTGAAACAAGGGGATCTTAAACGTAAGATGGAGGCATGCAAGACATGCAAAAAGACTCATTTAGGAGTTTATCTGAAGGGAAAATTAGTTTGTTACAACTGTGGGCAGGAGGGACATATATCACCCAACTGTCCTAATCCTAAGAAAAACCATGGCTATTTTGTTTGTGGGTCGATGGACCAATTGCAAGAAATTGCCCGAAGAAGGGGTCAGAGGGTAGTAAAGATTCTGGTAGTGGTAAGTTAGCCATTAATTGACAAACACCATCGGCGGGTAGACCCTCAGCCCGTACTTTTAATATGACTGTCCAAGATGCAGTTGCATCAGCGGATGTAGTAGTAGGTATCATTCTAGTCAATGAAATAAATTCTTATGTGTTATTTGACTCGGGTGCTACTTATTTTTTTATAGCATGTGGATTTGCTAAGAAATTAGGTTTACTCCCTGAAAGCTAAAAATACCTTTAGACGTTAAGGTAGCAAACGAAGAGATAATTCCCATTGAACATATTTATAGGGATTGTTGCATAGATATTAGAGGTAATAAATTATCGGTAGATTTGGTACCGATAAGGTTGAAAGAATTCGATGTAATTCTTGGTATGGATTCGTTGATTTACCATAAGGCTATAATAAATTGTCAGAGGAGAAGTGTGAACCTTCGGCTTTTTAAGAAAACCAAGGTAGTGTTCTTCGATAGTAAATCACCGAGACGCTCTTGTTATCTAACAATGACACAAGCTAGGAAAATGTTGAGGAAGGGGTGTATAGGATATCTATGCCGTGTTGTGGATACCCAAAGAGTGGGAGCATCATTGGAACAGATACCTATAGTTCAAGAGGAATTACCGGGTCTTCTGCCGAATAGGGAGGTCGAGTTTGTTATTGATCTGTTACCAGGTATGACACCAGTTTCAAGGGCACCATATAGGATGGCGCCAGTATATATGAAGGATTTAATGGTTCAACTACAGGAACTATTAGATAGGAAGTACATTCAACCGAGTGTGTCTCCGTGCGGAGCACCGGTGTTGTTTGTAAAGAAGAAGGATGGGTTGTTATGACTTTGTATCGACTATCGAGAGTTGAACAAGTTAACGATTAAGAATAAATACCCACTGCCCAGGATCGATGATCTATTTGATTAGTTGAAAGGGGAAAAATATTTTTCTAAAATAGATTTGCGTACGGGGTATCATCAGTTGAAAGTAAGGAAGGAGGATGTACCTAAGATGGCATTCAGGACTCGTTATGGTCATTATGAGTTTCTGGGATTGTCGTTTGGGTTGACTAATGCGCTAGCCGCATTCATGGACATGATGAACAGAGTGTTCAAACAATATTTGGACAGGTTTGTTGTAGTGTTCATCGATGATATTTTAGTCTATTCTAAGATGCCAGAAGATCATGCTGAACATTTAAGGATAGTATTGGAAACACTAAGGAAGGAGAAGTTGTATGCAAAATTCACTAAGTGTGAATTTTATCTTGAACAAGTGCAGTTTTTAGGACATATTATTGATAAAGATGGCATTTCCGTGGATCCGATGAAGGTAGAAGTAGTTAATGAGTGGGAGCAACCAAAAACGCCAACTAAGGTTCAGAGTTTTCTGGGGTTAGCGAGATACTATAGAAGGTTCATCCAGGACTTTTCTAAAATAGCTACTCCGTTGACGAATTTGACGAGGAAGTAAGTAAAGTATGTGTGAATGAAGAAGTGTGAGAATAGTTTTCAGGAACTAAAAAGGAGGTTAAGTGAGGTACCTATATTGTCTTTGCTAGATGATATGGGAAATTTTGTAGAGTATAGCGATGCTTCGCATAGAGGACTAGGTTGCGTGCTCATGCAGATTGGCAAGGTCATTGCGTATGTGTCACGTTAGTTGAAGGATTATGAGAAGGTTTATCCTACTCATGACCTAGAATTGGCAGCTGTAGTTTTTGCCTTAAAAATATGGAGACATTATTTATATGGGGAGTAGTGTGAGATATACACGAACCATAAAAGTCTGAAATATATCTTCACACAGAAGGAGTTGAATATGAGGCTGAGAAGATGGTTGGAGTTGATAAAAGATTACGATGGTGATATCTTATATCATCCGGGGAAAGCAAATATAGTAGCCGATGCGCTAAGTAGGAAGGATAGAGAAAAGCTATCAATGTTAACGACTTAGAATAAGTTAGTAACAGAGATGGCGAGAATGGAGTTAGAAACTAAATTACCGGATGAAGCAGTAAAGATGTTATTCTCAATGGAGACTCAATCGACCATAGTGGAATGGGTTAAGGAAGTGCAATTAAGCAACGAGGAATGCAAATGAATGAAGAAGAGGGTAAAAGATGAAGAGAAGAATAAGTTCAACCTCGACAAGGAGGGATTGCTTCGTTTTGAAGGAAGAATTTGGGTTCCAGATAATTTCGAGTTAAAAGAAGAGATAATGAGTGACCCCCATAGTTCGAGGTACTCGATACATTCAAGTAGTACTAAGATGTATAAAGACCTTCGACAGAGCTTTTGGTGGCCAAACACGAGGAGAGAGATAACATAATATGTTAGTAAGTGCTTAACTTGTCAAAAAGTTAAGGCTGAACACCAACGACCTAGTGGGTTGTTGCAATCATTAAAAATTCTAGAGTGGAAATGGGAGCATATTACAATGGATTTTGTGGTGGGACTTCCAACAACAAGGAAAGGATACGATGTTATTTGGGTAATAATGGATCGGTTGACAAAATTTACTCACTTTCTACCAATAGGAGTTAGGTATAACCTAGAACAATTAGCAAACTATATGTCAAAGAAATTATTTCAAGACATAGAGTACTTGTGTCGATTGTGTCAGATCGTGATCCACAATTCACATCGAACTTTAGGAGGAGTTTGCAAGAGCAAATGGGAATGCAGTTGATATTGAGTACGGTGTATCATCCTCAAACGGATGGACAAATTGAACGGATAATTCAAACGCTTGAAGATATATTAAGATCTTGCGTTATAGATTTCAAGGGGAGTTGGGACGAACATCTACCTTTGGTGGAATTCGCGTACAACAATAGTTTTCACGCTAGTATAGGCATACCGCCTTACGAAGCGTTGTATGAGAGGAAGTGCATAATTCCACTATGTTGGGATGAAGTAGGTGAAAGTCGGATGTTGGGACCTGAGATGGTACAACAGGCGACGAACATGGTAAAGTTAATATGTACTCGATTAGTAGCGGCTCAAGATAGGCAGAAGAAGTATGCAGATCCTCACCGAGAGAAGAGGGAATTTGAAGTAGGTTCATATGTCTTTCTGAAAGTATTTCCTTGGAAAAGGAAGATACATTTTGGGAAGAAAGGAAAGTTAAGTCCAAGGTTTATAGGACCTTTTGAAATTTTAAGAAGGGTAGGAGAGGTAGCTTATGAAGTAGCTTTACTTCCAGAAATGGAACGTATACACAATTTGTTTCACGTGTCAGTGTTGCGTCCCTATAAACCGGATTATAAACACGTAATAGAGTATGAATCTATTCAGACAGAAATATACTTAACGTATGAAGAACTTCCAGTTCAAATTGTTGATAGGAAGGAACAAGTTTTGAGAAATAAGATAATACCTTCGGTGAAGGTGATTTGGAGGAACCACAATGCCGAAGAAGCAACATGGGAACTCGATAGTAAAATGAAGAAAAAATTTCCTTCATTTGTTTATGTAATTATATCGAGATTCTGGGGATAAAATCCTTATAGGGGGGGGGGGAGAATGTAACGCCCGAGAAAATCGGATTTTTAAATGAATTAAATTTTTATTTGATTATGTGGATTAAATGAATTTAATTGATTATTTATGTGAGTAAGCTATTTGAAGGTTGTTCTATGACCAAAGAATGTGCGGATGTGGTTAGGATTCTGCCAATGTGCTAGAATTAATTGTTTTGAATTTCCAAGATGAAAATAAAAGTTTTTCGAGAAATTTTTGTAAAAATACTATTCATCCATTTCTGCTCGGGAATTAAGTTTGAAATTCCAAGAAACGTGTGACAACCCGAGAATTTAGATAATTTATTAAAATCTTAAAAAAAGGTTAAATAATAGACCTAGACAGAAAATAATTGTATGGATTTTTCATTTTTGGGAAGGAATTTTGTGAACTTAAAATTTTTTGGAGAAGGTTTACAGTGTTAAGGGTATAAGTGTATATGTTCTGTGTATATGGTCATATATGTGAATAGAATGTGGTTAAGGGTCAAGGGTTGACCAGATAAATTATATCAGTGATAAACCTTAAGGATATCTTAAGAACATCGACGTTCAGTTAGAAAACCTTAACGATTGATAAGAAATCCTAGAAATTAGTTCTAGAGACCCTAATTTTAGTTTAGTGAATCTGAAACCTTAATTCGGAAATTAAAAACCCTAAATTGGGAACTCAAAGGCTTAAGTGTATTGATTACAAACTTAATTAGGGTAAAACCTAACAAATTAGTTAGAAAACCCTAATTGCAAAAATTAGGAACCCTAATTGCTAATTAGAATCCCTATTTGCTAATTAAAAAAGTTTTATGTTAATTAGGAAACAATAATCCTAATTACAAGTCCTAAGTGATTAGGAAACCTAATTTAATTAGGAAACCCTAATTTACATTTTAGTAACTAAAATTTTCATTTTTGCCTATAATTAGAAATCCTTGAAAATTAAATTTGGTAAAACCTTAGGGTTAAACCCTAAGGGTTAGCCAAGATTACAAAAATGCCATTGAAATTAAAAGTTGAATGACCTTATTACCCTTCTTACATTATTTATGAGATAGCTTGCAAATCATGCCAAAATGAGAGTTGTTCACCAACTCTATCTACTCCATGTGACTAAAAACCACAGCCATCCGTTATATTCATTAGCCAATCATTACATGTTGTTATATATAGATCAAGAGAGAAAAGTGATGTTCAAGCCTCTTTTGCGCACATACTCTTAACTAAGTCATTCTCTCTCTAGACCCACAAAATAAATTAACATATCAGTGCATAATCAAGCCCTTAGAACACCAAGAATATATCATGATGATCAGATTCAAGATCAAAGCTCAAAAAGGTATAAAACCCTAATCTTTAAAAATCATGTGACTTGATGTTAGATGTTGTTGTTTGTTGTTTTAAGTTGTGTTTAAGGATGTTATTGAGTGATCTGGGTTGTTATATCTTAGATCTATAATATCAAAGTGCTCGAAAATCATGATTTCAAAAATTTGGAAATCTGGAAAAATGTTGTCTGACAGTCAAATGTCAGGGCTTCTAGATCTGCGTGTGTTAGGTGTTATGTGTGTTTTATGTTATAGACTTGTTCTTTTCCATGAGGAGAGTATATTGGAAGTTGAATCACCTCCATACCATGTCTAGATCTCCAGTTATAAATGGTCAAAGTGCGTTGACGGATCACGAAAACTGGAAATCTGGGTAAACCCAGAAACCGAGAATTTCTGACAATGTTTTTCAAGCCTTTGATCTTGCTGTTGTTTGATAGTTTAGTTATGTTGTTGATTGGATGTTGTGGCCTGACATATGGACTACACGTCCATTGTGACGCCCCCAAAATAGGTATACAACACCCATTCTGAGTCGCCAAATACATGGTACAGAAAAGCAAACTACAACTTCATTATTACAATTGTCGTGCAAAATACAACAATACATACTGTCAGTTTAAATACAAATATTGTCTTCTAATATCCACACTCAAATAAGTTCTCATTACAATTATTCATACACTATTTTATAGAAATAGTGAGAACTGCTAAAACATCTTTCTAGAACCATCACTCTATACCCCGACTAGATCCTGTTATGTTCTCACCTCCTGAGAAGAAAAATAGAACAAAAAGGAAAAGGGTGAGCTCAACTATCCCAGTAAAGAATATTATGACTAAGATAATATACAACAAATTATCATTAGTCTTCACCAGGGAAAAATCTGATAAAATATAATAGACAACAAGTTTTAGATCAACAAATGCAGCGAAAACAATAATCCATTAGAAGAGTCACGTAGAGAATGAGCTCTACTATCTTATAAGATTTAAAAGTCCGTCATCAATATTTGATCCCTGTAACAACAATAAATATACATCTTTAATCAAATATTTATCTTTGCACTATAGGCCAAAGATATTCATTTGTATCACCAGTCGATCATGTTCATCTCAACACCTGTTCATCTTTGCACTACGGGCCAAAGATATTCATCAGTTAATCATTCATCTTTGCACTACAGGCCAAAGATATTCAGTAACATCATCATTTAAGACTGAGGATGATGAAAAATATTTTAAAAAAAATGAATCTAGTGAGACAGAAGGACAAATATTAGGGATTCGTATTACAGTTTATCCAAGATCAATAATACTCCATAATAACCAATTTTGAAGTAGGATTCAAAATTAAAGATCAAAACATGGATACAATCAAAGATAGTAACCATAATAGACATCTTTGACAAAAAGGGAAAATTTCATTTTTGATTGAATAGTCTTCAGAGTATCGTGAATAAGTGTCGATTATCGTGAATAGTAACCCCAACACAAAAAGGTAGAAATTCCACAATAAAATTCATATCAATATTTCAGCGTAATGATATTGAAAGAATAATATCATTTAAGAAGAAAATAACATCCCTTACCTCAAAATAACAGTATTTCTGATTGAAATATCGGATATAAAGTCGAAGGAAGCTTGTACCGAACAGCAACTCTCAAAGTATCTATATAGTCACAAAAATACGCTCGACAATATAGAGAGAAAGAAAACTTGTTTCTGGTGTGATTTTCAATTCTAACCTAAGCACCTATTTATAAGAAAATGCTAGAACGCCAAAGGAGACTAAATAATAAAATAATATTAGTTCTTTTTCTTTCTTCTAAGCCAACCTTCAACAACCAAACCAGCCATCTTGGAACAAAAAATAGCAGCCCACATGTATTAAACACCAACCAAAAGTGGGTCTCATCCAATTTTAATAAAAATCATTTTATTTTTCAAAACTTCAATAATTCATAAAAAATAGCCCGATTATCAGAAAAATACGAATTTTATGTTCATTTCACACGAAATCAAATTCTCTACAACTTTGTAGCTTTGAGTTTTTTCCAAATTCCAAACATAAAATATCTGAAATCCACAAACAGATGATTTTCAACACCTCTTAAAATTCATAACAAATCATACGTTAATTTTTAACGGTTCAAAATTTGGGGATATATACTCAACTTATATATGTATAACATATCCAAAAATCACAACGATCCAACGGTCGAATTAAAATTATAACTCACACAATAGAGCTTTAAGAACACCGATTTGATCTTTTAATACCTCCCATCCGACAAAATACTAATAAAATACCTCAACATTAATTCCTTCATTTATAACCACATAAATAAATCCATCATTTATATCCGCATCAAATAAATATTTCCTTATCATATAAATTAATAATTAATATTCACAAATAATATTATAGAAACACAATAATGACAACCAGGCTGTTCCAAGGAAAGAGGGGACTTTCCAATAAGAATTTCTCCTTACTGTCACGTAATTAGATGACCAAACCTCTCCTTGATAGAACTTTCTAGACATTGCCAATAATGCTATCTAATAATATTATTCAAATAATACGAATTATTGATCTGATAATGGGAAATATTGTGCAGTGACAATTATTGAAACAACAATAATATAAAATATCAACGTATAAATTATTAAATCAATAAAATAAAATATTGAACAGTAATTACTATAACAATTATTGATTAGTGCATTCTTACGTAAGAATCAATAATTCAACAATCACTGCATGCACTACTGGTAATAACTCTTTATGCGACCACAGCGTATCTTTTGTATTTTAACCACCGGGTAATCCAAGCGATTGTTAAAAGAATAATTACGTCGTTATTTATAAAAACTCAAACTTTGTCGTTTTCTTCATTCGATAGTTATTCTGTTATGGGGCCAACAAATGGTTGCGCCGTCGTACGAATATTCCTCGACAACAAGAATATTCCACGACCAAACGAATATTCCCCGACAATAATGAATATTTTATAACCACTTGTTTATTTTTCAAAATTTGCACATTTCACCCATAACCAAGGTATTATATCAAATTATCACCTTACTATTTCAAGATAATAAATAGAGAAAATTCAATTTTATTTATAATAAGTTGGGGTCTTACAACATCCCCTCCTTATAAAATTTCGTCCTCAAAATTGACGTACGTACCTGGTGTTTCGAAAAGGTGAGGGTACCTCGCTTTCATTTCTGATTCCAACTCCCAGGTCATTTCTTCAATAGCCATCCTCCACAAAACCTTAACTTGTGGTATAACCTTTGTTCGTAGGACATGCTCTTTCCTATCCAATATCTTGACAGGTACCTCCTCCTACGTTAAATCTTCAGCTATCTCATCTGGTTCTAACACAATAATGTGGTTTGGGTTGTCCACATATTTACGTAACATTGATACGTGAAAAACGTTATGAACACACGCCATACTTAACGTTAAGGAGAGTCTATAGGCCACAGTTCCTACTCGATCAAGGATTTCAAATAAATGTAAGGTTTGAGCTTTCTTCTCTTCATCGACTCTTACTTCTAGAATAACGCCTTATTGCACCTTCTTCTTTATATTCATCAGCTCTGGTGTGTAGCTTGAGCGGTTTTAACTTCATCAATTAAAGTCGATTCTACTCGTATATCATCACGTGGGTCCCTAGAGTCTTTAACTCTATCTTTATCGTTTGTAAATTATACAAAATAGATCTCTGTGTTCAAAAATATCGCACTCGTACTCACGTACGATCTTCTACTCAACGCGTCAGCTACCACGTTCGATTTTTCAGGATGGTATGGTCAGAACAAGTGTCGAAATGAGCCACCTCTTGAGCTCCTGGAAAATCTTCTTGCATTCCTCGCTCTATACGAATTTTTTATCTTTCTGAGTCAGCTAAGTTAAGGGAGTAGCGATTCAAGAAAATCCTGCCACGAATCTCCGATAATAACTAGTTAAGCCCAGAAAGCTACGTACTTTGGTCACCGACTTCGGTTACTCTCAACTGTGATTCAATACCCAATCTTGGATAGCACGTCACAATGGCGCCTATCAATTTAGCACCACACAAATATAGAGTCCCCTACGGAGAGTCTGGCTTTGGTGCATTCCACAAAGGAAGTCACCAGATAGAGGCTCGGGTACCAACTCTTGTACTTGGGTTTTTAACTCCTGAAGTTCAATAGGAGTCATTTGATATGAGATTTTAGAAATGGGTTTTGTACCGGGTTCAAAGTCGATTCAAAATTCAATATCACGCTCTAGGGGTTGGCCAGAAAATTCTTCAGGAAATACGTTAGAAAATTTACTAACAACAGAAATATCATTCAAATTTGACGTATTTTTATTCAAGTCCATAACATGGGCTAAGAAAGCTTGACATCTGTTTTTCAATAAACGAATGGCTTTATGGATTGATATGAAAGTGTTTGACTTCAATGTTTTGGTTGCTTAAATTCGTATAACAGGTTCGTTAGGAATATGAAAACTAACAACCTTACGAAAACATTCAATTTTGGCATGATAAGTAGTTAACCAATCAATCCCTAAAATCACATCAAATGCAAGTATCATTAAAGAGATAAGATCAAAAGGTAATGTGATGGTGCCAACTTGGATTAAGCGAGATTTATAAACAGTAGATGTAACGAAAGTTTCTCCTAATGGAGTCTCCACTGATAAATCAAAGTCTAATTTCTCCGGAGTCAAGTTCAAACGTTGAGCAGAAGCAGGAGAGATAAAATAATGGTTTGGGAATGTTTGATACAGTGGACTGTAATAACCCGAGATTTTCTATATAAAATAAATAAGAAATTTTGCGTATAAATTTTTTTTTTATTTAATGACGAGACTAAGTGTCAAGTAAAGTTAACGATAAATGCGAATACATTTATTACTTGAAAAATTAGAAATAATTTTGGAATTATTAATTACCACAAATTATATGGTAATAAATTTCGTAAGTAAAAATATTTTTATTAATTATTTTCCATGAAAACATGATTGGAAATAATATATGAAGTGATAATTAGCTTTATATAATAAATATTTTATTATATGAATTGTTCGAATATTTAAGTTAATTATTTTAACTTGATTATTGATGTTGTGTACTGAAGAATAAGTCGGACATGAGATCCAAACACTGGATTGGGATTGTGATCAAGAAATGAGAATAATAATATTATATTATTTATATAATGATTTTCTGATTACCATAATCATGTCTTTGGGTATGTCTTGAGACGAGATAATATTGAGCAATGACGATCAATTAGGTCATAGCATATTCTTAGTGATGTGAAACCCTAATTATTAAACTCGGTTATGGGATATTTACGAGTAGTGATTTGTATATGAAATTATCGTGAATAAGAATATCGGTAATTAGAAAAAACCCTAATTATCATTTGTACGTCGATAATTAGGACAAACCCTACTTATTATAACCCTAGCAGGTTGAAATTAGAAGCTATAACGATTGTGTTAGTAACATACACGATAATTAAAGAACCACTAATGGTCAATTAGAAACCCTAATTGATGACGTTGAGAAACCCTAATTTTAATTACCGGGTTTAATTTCGATGTTACTGTATAAGTGTTTTAATTTACCAAAGGATAGAAGTTAATTGGTAAATTATAAGAATTAAATCTAGTGATTAAATATTACATTTAATTGCCTTGTACAAGATTTCCCATACGCTCTTAAACAAAGCCCAACCATCACCCATAGCAAATCAGAAGCAAGAATCAAGAATTTTTGGCAAAAAGGGTATAAGAACACTAAACCTAGAAATCCTTTGATTCGATGTGATTTGATGCAATTGATTGTTTAAAATTGTGTAATAGAATATTAATTGATGATATGGATTGATAAATCAAAGACCCATAACATCAAAGTGCACGAATTTGAAGATTTAAGCAAGTTGGAAAAACCAAATTGTGTTATTTTTCACCAAATGTCAGAGGCCATAACTCTTTGCTCGATCATGAGTTTTGTTCTTCAAAAGTTGTTATGTGTAGCCTGATATGTGGTCTTTAATCTACAAAAAGAATCAAGTCCATATCATGTATAGATTAGAAGTTATAGATGGTCAAACATGGTTGGCCGATCATGATAAACTATTTTTAGGCGATGCGTAATGGGGCATTCTCGTCCACTTTTGTGCTTTAAAAGGTCTGAGCTTTTGATATGTTGTAGTGAACTGAGTTAGGAAGCCATAGGCTTTGGAATGACCTCATTCCAACCTCGGATGAGGAATTACGGTGATTGGAAGGAAATGTGTCAAATTTCTCAAAAGCTGAAAGTCGAAAGCGGGATGTGCTATTAGGGATACTGTTTTGATCAGTTAATGTTTCCAAAACCTTCTGGGCTTTTGGTATGTTATAGTACACCGAATAAGCTTTCCATAGACTCCAAAACGGACTAAATCCGATATCGGAGGAGAGAGTTATGACATTTCAAAGTAGTAGTGTCAAAACTTCCCAACAAGTGCAGTGCGATCCATTTGAACGGAATTTAATTTGATGTGTTCGGAATTTAGAAATGGTCAAAGAATAAAAGTTGTAGCCCCTGAAGTTAGCTTGGCGTGGCTCAAGAATCACTCAAAAATGTTTTAAAATGAAAGAGATATGATTTGTTTTTAGCAAAAAGAGGTAAAAGCTGAAACGAGATTGAAAAGCTGTATATGAACGTCCACTTTTGACGCCTTTGTTTGAGCTACCTAATGAACCCGAATTGGGTAATTCGTATTTTTAAAAATAGTCTTACATACCATGTATAACATATCCAAAAAATCAGATTAATGAGTTATGAGCAATGCGTTAGAAAATCGCAAAGTGAGCTATTGAAAAATTAGTATAAACCAAGTCCCACATCGACTAAATTGAGAACTTCACCATTTTCTAAACCTATAAATAGAAGGGCTTGGCCTTTGTTTCATTCACCAACAATAAGGCCTCCAATTTTTAGAAAGGCTTTGTTGTGGGAGAACTTTTATAAAGATCTCCTTAGTTAAATTTTGGCGTGGAAGTGCGTATTAGATCTGTGGAATTAAGTATTTTAAGGGTATTTTTCTTATTTAATTTTGTAATGTTATTATTTTTAATTGTTAGTTAAAGTTTGAATTTTTGAAGTTTAGTTAGTGTTGTTAATAAACTAGTTAGTTTACTATGTTTATTTTGGCTTGGAATTGATTATGTAAATGAGTTATTTGTGATGACTTTTAATTTTTGTGATGAATTTCATTAATTAATAATTATTAATGATATTAAAGTTATTTAATGATTATATTAAATAATTTAGTTTAAAAATAATTTTAATATTATAAAAATCATTTTAAATGAAAATAAGGTATTTAAAAATATTTTAAGTTATAAAATATAACTTTTAATATTTAAATGATAATTTCATTAATAATTAAATATTAATGATATTAAGATAATATTAATGATATTTAGTTTATTTAATGATTAATATTAAATAAATAGTTTAAAAATGGTTTTACTTATTTAAAACCATTTAAAGAGGATATTAAGGATTTAAAAATATTTGAAGTTATAATTAATGATTTTAATATTTGGATAAATAGTACATTAATATTTAAACATTAATGGTAATTATTTGGGTAATATAAATATTTTAAAATAGTTTGAGTTATTATAAATAACTTTTATATTTTGGCAATGGTTTCATTAATAGTTTAGTATTAATTAAACTATTAATGATAATGTAATTGTTTAATGTTTAAATCATTTAATTATGATTCCGATATTTGAAAGTTATATACCAAACTAGTGACTTGAGAACCGATTATGAAGTTACGAATTTGAAGAAGAACACCTATAGTAATGATTATATCACTATAGGCCCTTTAGTGAATGATTTGAATTATTTTAAATTTTTCAATTTCTGGAAATTGCGAAAATGATTAAAAATAAGATGTCTGATATTTACAGATGTTGAGGTATAGAATAAGAGTCTTAGACTCAGTATTTACCCGATAAAGTCATCAAGACGAATGACGACAAATGTTAGACCTTATACAAGAAAGAAAAGACTACTGTAAGAGCATGGATGAGATATTTGAAAAATGTATAAAAATATTTCAAGTATAGAATAGGAACTAAAAGTATGATCACTGTGATTATGTGATTGGACTATGTGCTGACTATAATAGACAGTACTATGTGTTAAGATATATTGTTCCAATCGAACGAATGATCTGATTATTGATAGGTTGTGATAAAGAGATAAAACCTAAGTTGAGATTTGTAATCAGCGAATCAGGCAAGTATCTTACCTTTGCATTTTCTTTAT
This sequence comes from Panax ginseng, assembly GCA_020205605.1. Lineage (NCBI taxonomy): Eukaryota > Viridiplantae > Streptophyta > Magnoliopsida > Apiales > Araliaceae > Panax > Panax ginseng. The sequence goes on along the minus strand of CM035129.1, from coordinate 78,799,279 downwards.
GCAATGGACATGAGTAAGAAGTTTCAGAATTATTCTATTCTGCATTATTATATACGCTTTGATTATCAACATGTTAGCTCAGATATATATTCTATTAAGTTGATTTCTAAATGGTTATACAAGTGTCCCCACTTGGATAATCATGGCATTTATTCACATGTTGATACACCTTTGTCAATTACCCGTATATATATGTTGAATTACATATTATTGTTGAGCAAGATTAAAAACCTTCGGGTTTGGAACCAGGCATGTATGAACATCCCTATATGGGAAGATTTTTGCGCCAAGGCGCATGAGTGAGTGAGCGATGAATTTTCAAGTTATGTAGTATTGATCAATATAGGTACAATCTGAAATTTGATCACCCTCCGTACCCGTAAGCTAGAGCGGTTTGCGGATGAATTTCTGCTAAACCTTTTCGAAAATGAAAAGAATGTTCATAGTATGTTTCTTAAACCCTATTCATGGGTGGAGCCTAATTTCAAGAAATTGAAAGAGAGTTGTTATGTGAATTTTTTATCAGTACAGATTACTTCACAACTTTCAATTCGTTGTAGAAGTGTTATGTAAAGAGAATACTTATATTCTTTCAGCTTATATATATAATTGCTATTACTTGCTGGGCACTTAAATGCTCATCCTTGCTTAAATTAAATATTTTCAGTTATGTATGAGCAACCTGAAGGCTCAGGCACGAACAAAGGAAAAGGAAAGCTGATCGAATAAGTGTGTATTATGAGTTAATGGTTATAGTTGTATTGGTATCTATTCAAGTATTGTAAGGAATGTATTTGAAGGTCACGTACCTGGGGAAGTAAACTTTGATGTATGTAAATTAAGTTCGAATGTATTATTATTTAGTATTATTCAGCTTAAAGAAATGGTATCGTGGAGAACCGAGTTCGGGTTTCAAGTACCTGGATTTGGGGTCGTCACAGGTTGGTATCAAAGCTGTTGGTTATGAAGCTTAGGTAGGAATACCTGAGACTAATAACCGCAATGATTAGGATAAGTATTAACTCATATAGAGTTAGTTGGTCGATAAGATTCAAAGATGAATCTCGAAAGTGTGTAAAGACACAGAGTTCCCTAACTCTGTTTATAAAGTTAAACAGTAGTGGGGAATAGATTGAGTCTAAAAGACTGAAAGTGCAGTTATGAGAGATCGTAAAATAAAACGATCAAGATATAGAACTAAATCGTAATATATACGACGAGATCACCCGAAGTGATCTCGATAAAGGCTATAATGACCCGGAAGGAATCAATCGATGATTGGAAAGTTTACTGACAAGATTTTTGTGTATGAATTGTACTATTAATTGGTAGAGATCCGAGAAGAGAATTATAAATACTGAATTAAATTCGTATGGAGAATGGGGTTAGTGTTAGATGGGGATTCAATTGAGGACTCATGTTGGCAAATTTGAGTTGTATGATTCTTCATTATGGGAGGTGAATTGTACTTGGTGTAAAAACCACTTAGTTTACGCAATCGATAATCATTGAAATGTACGTGTCGCGCTATTTGTTATATGCACATTAAGAGGATGACTCCATTCTCGTGTGTATATAGCAGTAGATGGGTCATAGATAGAGAATATAAGATTAAGTTCAAGTTCTTAAAACTCATACCTATGAGACATTCTTGACTCATAATTATATGAGATGTTTATGAACCCCTCGGTGAATGGACGCCGTAAAGGTCCGACTAGGATAAGTTCTTAAACTCATATGATTGTGGCAATTTATGAACTCATAAGTGTGGTTTGATGAACTGGGTATGGTTTTTGTGTGAATGGAGTGTTATGGATTACGAATGAGATAGATTGTTAAGTAAATGATTTTTAGTGAAGGTGTTAGGTTTTCCTAAACTCCTAGCTATGCTAAACTTCAAAATTTTTGACATCAAGCTAATTACACACTATGTGCTTTTGAAAACAAAAAATGTAGACTCGTAATCATTTTTGAAATGGTTTAAAGTACGGTCTATGCTATACGTAAATGATTTGAAATATCAAAATTTGTTTTTAATTATCACTCATGTACCATGTAACCTGGTGCAGAGATGATAAAAATGTGATGGAGTTGTAAATACAGGAATACTTAGTGTGAATTTGACTCAAGTCATTTGTTCCACTATCGTATGATGTGTTATGACAAAAGTCATACAATGACGGCATCCTCAACGGATTGTTAATACAGTACGGCATCATGACGTCATTCTCAAAAATGTTTTCAAAAAGTTTAATTTGCCAACGGGGTTTGGCTACATCTAAATAATTCGATTGAATTGAATTATTGATATGAGTCTATGCTATTTGAATCAGCTAGACTAATGTTTATGAAAACTCTAAGTGTTCATTGAAGAAATTTCCGAACCAAATTGTTTGGTGCGGAATCCTATGATAAGACCGAGGTGAATAATGTTGTTTGGATAAATGATCCAATCTAATGGCGTAAATATTCGCTAGGTATGATTAATACATTATGCATGACGTAGGGGTACAATAGGCTAATCACCTAAAGTACTATTAATGGTAGTTTACCTTCTTTGTGATTGTAAACATACCAGGTAATGTTTTGTTTTGCGGTATGAATACCGTTAAAACTATGTGTTCATGGTCTATATGACCCCTCAGCACAATTTGAAAACTTTTACTCTTGTGAGAGGTGTATTGGGTAGCATGTGATGATATGTGTAAATGTTGTAAGCACAGATAGAGTTAGCCGAGTTATGAGGGAGGTTGGAGCAGAGGGAGATATATTCAGATAAGACAGTTGAAGGTTGAAATAGAAGCCAAAGACACCAAATATATACCTTGGACCAGGCTTTAGTCATCACCTTCATGCAATTCGATGCAGAGTGGATGGAGCTGCCTTTCGGCAGAGATAGGCGTTGATGAGAATTGAATAAATTTATCATCAATCAAAATAAGAGACAATGTATATAGAACTCTTGATTGCTGTGTATATATACTATATGTTAATCAGGGTAACTTATGTATGTAGATGTCTGGTGAGAAAGATATGTGGAATAAGAAGGATCATATTCACACCCCGAGCTAATATCGAGGCCAACAGATGAAATAGAAGCTCACTAGGAACCCAAATCGGACGAGGTGGCTATCGTGGAAAAACGTAGCATCAGATCCAGAAATGTTGGATTTGACAGATAGTGATTCAGACACTAAAGTTGAAGCTGCTCAAGCATCAACGGAGGTGCAAGATTTGGAGAACAAGGTTTCTTCATTGGAAAGGTTGTGGGAGATAGAAAAGTTGATGCGTCAGGCGTTAATGGAAACAATGGAAGAAGCGAGGATAAGCTCAAAATCCAAATTGACGAGATGGAGCCTCAAGCGACACATCCGTGAAGACACACCTCTCCTCGTTGCCCGACTATAAGAAAGGTGGATGTTTTAATTATGGGATGGAAGGACATCGAGCGAATGAATGTCCGAGAAAAGGCTTAGTAAATAAGTAGTATGGGTTATGTATGTAATATGTGTGATAAGTAATGAACTATTTTTAACTTTTATGTTGGTTAAGATTTTAAATCCAGACTTTCGTAGTCACAAAGGGATAGCTGTTGATTAAAGCGAGGATGTCTTTGTGTAAATATTCGATAAATGAATATGAATCTAAGTTTGAGAAATGAAACGAAGTTTAATACATTAATCTTATGCAATAAGGTTTAAAATGTAAAGGTATAATTTATGGTTTTATTTAACTGAGATAATGCCGCCAAGACGTCAAACTCGAAACCAAAGGATAGAAGAATCTACTAATCCGGGAACGCATACTAGAATCGATGCAAAACTTTGCAAACATGGTAGCTCAAAGCTATCGTGAGGAACACTAGTTCAAGGGAAACCAAATGCAGACAATCGCTTGGCAAAATTCAAAGACTTCAAAGTCAGTAGGACCACGAATTTAGAGGATCGGTGACCACTGTAGAAGCCCAAACTTGGGTGAATGAGATAGAAGGCGTCAGTAATCGCTAAAGTAGATGAGGGCAAAAGACCGCTTTTGCCACTTATATGATGAAAGGGAAGCTAACTTTTGGTGGGAGGCAAATAAGACTCGGGCAGGAGAAGAAGAAATTACTTGGGATAGGTTTAAGGATTTATTTTTTGAAAACTATCTCTCTGTTAGTATGCAGTCTAGAATGGAGGTGAGATTCCTAGAGTTAAAGCAGGATAACATGACTGTTGCGGAGTATGCCGCAAAGTTTAATGAGTTGGCTAGGTTTGCTCCACATCAAGTGGATACAGAGGCTAGGAAGGCAAGGAGATTTGAGCTGGGCTTAAAACCCTGGCTCTACAATAAGGTGTCGATCTTGCAAATCAATACTTTTACAAAGACTCATGGAGAAGGCTATCATTCTTTGAACAGGAAGTGAGGCCATGAGCCTCTACCATAAGGAGAGAAGAAGAACAAAAGCAAGTCGGGAGGAGCAGTAAAGATAGAAAGTAGTAGTGGGAATAGGGGTGAGAAAAGAATGAGGAATTTTTACGAGAAAATGCAAGTAAAGTAGGAAGGTATAAAAGCGGTAGTGCGAAGGCAAGAAGCTGAGAAGAATCACTCTGGCGAGTGTCTGAAGGGCAAGTTTGTATGCTACAAGTGCGGGCAAGAGGGTCATATCTCTCCCAACTGCCCCAACTCAAGGATGATCAGTGGATGCTTCATATGTGGATCGTGAGCATAAGGTGAGGAAGCCCATCCACGAGAGGGAATGGAGGCAGGGAACGTAACCACGAGGAGAAGCAGTGGGACGTTAGCAATTTCAGGACCAAACTCAACCAGTAACCCAACGAAAGCAACTTCAAGGGTTTACAACATGACAGTCCAGGATACGGTGGCTGCTGGAAACAGAACTCTAGGTGCTATTTGAATAACTTATATATCTTATATTTCTGCTTAATCGGATAGACAAGTGTTATGATGAATAATTAAAGATCAGTTCAATCAAGTATGATCGAGATCTACGTACAATGATTATATGCTATGTACCTTACGCATATGAGTTTTAAAGCGGTGATTAGGGGACGGAATCCTTATAAAGAGAGGTGAATGTAATAACCGAGATTTTCTATATAAAATAAATAAGAAATTTTGCGTATAAATTTTTTTTTTTTTATTTAATGAGCGAGACTAAGTGTCAAGTAAAGTGAGCGATAAATGCGAATACATTTATTACTTGAAAATTAGAAATAATTTTAGAATTATTAATTACCACAAATTATATGGTAATAAATTTACGTAAGTCGAAATATTTTTATTAATTATTTTCCATGAAAACATGATTGGAAATAATATATGAAGTGATAATTAGCTTTATATAATAAATATTTTATTATATGAATTGTTCGTAATATTTAAGTTAATTATTTTAACTTGATTATTGATGTTGTGTATGAAGAATAAGTCGAAATGAGATCCAAACCTGGATTGGGATTGTGATCAAGAGATGAGAATAATAATATTATATTATTTATATAATGATTTTCTGATTACCATAATCATGTCTTTGGGTAATAAAGTGACAGATATATATTGACCAATGACGGTCAATTAGGGTCATAACATATTACAGTGATGTGAAACCCTAATTATTAAACTCGGTTATGGGATATTTTCGAGTAGTTGTGTGTATATGAAATTACCGTGAATAAGAATATCGGTAATTAGAAAAAACCCTAATTATCACAGACGTCGATAATTAGGACAAACCCTAATTATTATAACCCTAACCAGGTTGAAATTAGAAACCAGTATTATCGTGTTAGTAACATACATAGATAATTAAAGAACCACTAATGGTCAATTAGAAACCCTAATTGATACTGATTTGAGAAACCCTAATTTTAATTTAGGGTTTAATTTCGATATTATTGTATAAGTGTTTTAATTTACCAAAGGATAGAAGTTAATTGGTAAATTATAAGAATTAAATCTAGTGATTAAATATTATATTTAATTGCCTTGTACAAGATTGCCCATACACTCTTAAACAAAGCCCAACCATCACCCATATGTAAATCGTAAGCAAGAATCAAGAATTTTTTGGCAAAAGGGTATAAGAACACTAAACCTAGAAATCCTTTGATTCGATGTTAATTGATGCAATTGATTGTTTAAAATTGTGTAATAGAATATTAATTGATGATATGGGTTGATAAATCAAAGACCCATAACATCAAAGTGCACGAATTTGAAGATTTAAGCAAGTTGGAAAAACCAAATTGTGTTATTTTTCACCAAATGTCAGTGGCCATAACTCTTTGCTCGATCATGAGTTTTGTTCTTCAAAAGTTGTTATGTGTAGCCTGATATGTGGTCTTTAATCTACAAAAAGAATCAAGTCCATATCATGTATAGATTAGAAGTTATAGATGGTCAAACATGGTTGATCGATCATGATAAACTATTTTTTGGGCGATGCATAATGGGGGCATTCTCGTCCACTTTTGTGCTTTAAAAGGTCTGAGCTTTTGATATGATTTAGTGCATTGAGTTAGGAAGCCATAGGCTTTGGAATGACCTCATTCCGACCTCGGATGAGGGAATTACGGTGATTGGAAGGAAATGTGTCAAATTTCTCAAAACCTGAAAGTCGAAGCGAGATGTGCTATTCGGGATACTGTTTTGATCAGTTAATGTTTCCAAAACCTTCTGGGCTTTTGGTATGTTATAGTACACCGAATAAGCTTTCCATAGACTCAAAAGCGGACTAAATCCGAGCATCGGAGGAGAGAGTTATGACATTTCAAAGTATTAGTGTCAAAACTTCCCAACAAGTAAGTGCAAGATCCATTTGAACGAAATTTATGGGTGATGTGTTCGGAATTTAGAAATGGTCAAAGAATAAAAGTTGTAGCCCAGAAGTTAGCTTCAGCGTGGCTCATGAATCGCTCAAAAATGTTTTAAAATGAAAGAGTTATGATTGTTTTAGCAAAAGAGGGTAAAGTCTGAAACGAGATTGAAAATCATTATGAACGCCCACTTTTGACGCTTGTTTGGGCTACCTAATGAACCCGAATTGGGTAATTCGTATTTTTAAAAATAGTCTTACATACCATGTATAACATATCCAAAAATCAGATTAATTGAGACTATGAGCAATGCGTTAGAAAATCATAAAATGAGCTATTGAAAATTAGTATAAACCAAGTCCCACATCGACTAAATTGAGAACTTCACCATTTTCTAAACCTATAAATAGAAGGGCTTGACCTTTGTTTCATTCACCAACAATAAGGCCTCCAATTTTGAGAAAGGATTTGTTGTGGGAGAACTTTTATAAAGATCTCCTTAGTTAAATTTTGGCGTGGAAGTGCGTATTCAAATCACTGTGGAATTCAGTATTTTGAAGTATTTTTCTTATTTATTTTTTGTAATGTTATTATTTTTTAATTGTTAGTTAAAGTTTGAATTTTTGAAGTTTAGTTAGTGTTGTTAATAAACTAGTTAGTTTACTATGTTTATTTTGGCTTGGAATTGATTATGTAAATGAGTTATTTGTGATGACTTTTAATATTTTGTGATGAATTTCATTAATTAATAATTATTAATGATATTAAAGTTATTTAATGATTATATTAAATAATTTAGTTTAAAAATGATTTTAATATTATAAAAATCATTTTAAATGAAAATAAGGTATTTAAAAATATTTTAAGTTATAAAATATAACTTTTAATATTTAAATGATAATTTCATTAATAATTAAATATTAATGATATTAAGATAATATTAATGATATTTAGTTTATTTAATGATTAATATTAAATAAATAGTTTAAAAATGGTTTTACTTATTTAAAACCATTTAAAGAGGATATTAAGGATTTAAAAATATTTGAAGTTATAATTAATGACTTTTAATATTTGGATAAATAGTACATTAATATTTAAATATTAATGGTAATTATTTGGGTAATATAAATATTTTAAAAATAGTTTGAGTATTTATAAATAATTTTTATATTTTGGCAATGGTTTCATTAATAGTTTAGTATTAATTAAACTATTAATGATGATGAAATTGTTTAATGTTTAAATCATTTAATTATGATTCCGATATTTGAAAGTTATAATGGCCAAACTAGGTGACTTGAGAACCCGATTATGAAGTTACGAATTTGAAGAAGAACACCTATAGTAATGATTATATCACTATAGGCCCTTTAGTAATGATTTGAATTATTTTAAATTTTTCAATTTCTGGAAATTGCGAAAATGATTAAAAATAAGATGTCTGATATTTACAGATGTTGAGGTATAGAATAAGAGTCTTAGACTCAGTATTTACCCGATAAAGCTGTCGGTACGACGACAAATGTTAGACCTTATACAAAGAAAAAAAGACTACTGTAAGAGCATGGATGAGATATTTGAAAAATGTATAAAAATATTTCAAGTATAGAATAGGAACTAAAAGTATGATCATTGTGATTATGTGATTGGACTATGTGCTGACTATAATAGACAGTACTATGTGTTAAGATATATTGTTCCAATCGAACGAATGATCTGATTATTGATAGGTTGTGATAAAGAGATAAAACCTAAGTTGAGATTTGTAATCGGTGAATCAAAAGTATCTTACCTTTGCATTTTCTTTTTATACAATGGACATGAGTAAGAAGTTTGTAATTATTCTATTCTGTCATGCATTATATACGCTTTGATTATCAACATGTTAGCTCGGATATATATTACATTAAGTTGATTTCTAAATGGTTATACAAGTGTCCCCACTTGGATAATCATGGCATTTATTCACATATTGATACACCTTTGTCAATTACCCGTATATATATGTTGACTTACATATTATTGTTGAGCAAGATTAAAAACCTTCGGGTTTGGAACCAGGCATGTATGAACATCCCTATATGAGAAGATTTTTGCGCCCAAGGCGAGGAGAGTGAGCGATGAATTTCGTTCAAGTTATGTAGTATTGATCAATATATAGGTACAATGAGGTCGATCACCTCCGCACCGTAAGCTAGAAGCGGTTTTATGGATGAATTTCTGCTAAACCTTTTCGAAAATAAAAAGAATGTTCATACTATATTTCTTAAACCCTATTCATGGGTGGAGCCTAATTTCAAGAAATTGAAAGAGAGTTGTTATGTGAATTTTTTATCAGTACAGATTACTTCACAACTTTCAATTCGTTGTAGAAGTGTTATGTAAAGAGAATACTTATATTCTTTCAGCTTATATATATAATTGCTATTCTTTCAGAAGCAAGAATCAAGAATTTTTGGCAAAAAGGGTATAAGAACACTAAACCTAGAAATCCTTTGATTCGATGTTATTTGATGCAATTGATTGTTTAAAATTGTGTAATAGAATATTAATTGATGATATGGATTGATAAATCAAAGACCCATAACATCAAAGTGCACGAATTTGAAGATTTAAGCAAGTTGGAAAAACCAAATTGTTTTATTTTTCACCAAATAAATTGGCCATAACTCTTTGCTCGATCATGAGTTTTGTTCTTCAAAAGTTGTTATGTAGCCTGATATGTGGTCTTTAATCTACAAAAGAATCAAGTCCATATCATGTATAGATTAGAAGTTATAGATGGTCAAACATGGTTGTCGATCATCATGATAAACTATTTTTGGTTGATGCAGTAATGGGGCATTCTCGTCCACTTTTGTGCTTTAAAAGGTCCGAGCTTTTGATATGTTGTAGTGAACTGAGTTAGGAAGCCATAGGCTTTGGAATGACCTCATTCCAACCTCGGATGAGGGAATTACGGTGATTGGAAGGAAATGTGTCAAATTTCTCAAAACTGAAAGTCAGAAGCGGGATGTGCTATTCGGGATACTGTTTTGATCAGTTAATGTTTCCAAAACCTTCTGGGCTTTTGGTATGTTATAGTACATCGAATAAGCTTTCCATAGACTCCAAAAGCGGACTAAATCCGATATCGGAGGAGAGAGTTATGACATTTCAAAGTAGTAGTGTCAAAACTTCCCAACAAGTCTTTGTCTGTGATCCATTTGAGCGGAATTTATGGGGTGATGTGTTTGAATTTAGAAATGGTCAAAGAATAAAAGTTGTAGCCCTGAAGTTAGCTTCGTGGCTCAAGAATCGCTCAAAAATGTTTTAAAATGAAAGAGTTATGATCGATTTATTTTTAGCAAAAAGAGGTAAAAGCTGAAACGAGATTGAAAAGCTATTATGAACGTCCACTTTTGACCTTTGTTTGGGCTACCTAGTGAACCCGAATTGGGTAATTCGTATTTTTAAAAATAGTCTTACATACCATGTATAACATATCCAAAAATCAGATTAATCGGAGTTATGAGCAATGCGTTAGAAAATCATAAAGTGAGCTATTGAAAATTAGTATAAACCAAGTCCCACATCGACTAAATTGAGAACTTCACCATTTTCTAAACCTATAAATAGAAGGGCTTAGCCTTTGTTTCATTCACCAACAATAAGGCCTCCAATTTTTAGAAAGGCTTTGTTGTGGGAGAACTTTTTATAAAGATCTCCTTAGTTAAATTTTGGCGTGGAAGTGCGTATTCGATCTGTGGAATTAGATATTTTAGGGTATTTTCTTATTTAATTTTTGTAATGTTATTATTTTTAATTGTTAGTTAAAGTTTGAATTTTTGAAGTTTAGTTAGTGTTGTTAATAAACTAGTTAGTTTACTATGTTTATTTTGGCTTGGAATTGATTATGTAAATGAGTTATTTGTGATGACTTTTAATATTTTGTGATGAATTTCATTAATTAATAATTATTAATGATATTAAAGTTATTTAATGATTATATTAAATAATTTAGTTTAAAAATGATTTTAATATTATAAAAATCATTTTAAATGAAAATAAGGTATTTAAAAATATTTTAAGTTATAAAATATAACTTTTAATATTTAAATGATAATTTTATTAATAATTAAATATTAATGATATTAAGATAATATTAATGATATTTAGTTTATTTAATGATTAATATTAAATAAATAGCTTAAAATGGTTTTACTTATTTAAAAACCATTTAAAGAGGATATTAAGGATTTAAAAATATTTTAAGTTATAATTAATGACTTTTAATATTTGGATAAATAGTACATTAATATTTAAATTTTAATGGTAATTATTTGGGTAATATAAATATTTTAAAAATAGTTTGAGTTATTATAAATAACTTTTATATTTTAGCAATGGTTTCATTAATAGTTTAGTATTAATTAAACTATTAATGATAATGTAATTGTTTAATGTTTAAATCATTTAATTATGATTAGATATTTGAAAGTTATAATTTACCAAACTAGTGACTTGAGAACCGATTATGAAGTTCGAATTTGAAGAAGAACACCTATAATAACAGATTATATCACTATAGGCCCTTTAGTGATGATTTGAATTATTTTAAATTTTTCAATTTACGAAATTGCGAAAATGATTAAAAATAAGATGTCCGATATTCTGAGATGTTGAGGTATAGAATAAGAGTCTTAGACACGATATTTACCCGATAAAAAGTTTGTCGATCTGACGACAAATGTTAGACCTTATACAAGAGAAAGAAAATACTACTTTGTAAGAGCATGGATGAGATATTTGAAAATGTATAAAAATATTTCAAGTATAGAATAGAGGAACTAAAAGTATGATCACTTTGTGATTATGATGATTGGACTATGTCTTTGTTGTAATAAGCGATTACTATGTGTTAAGATATATTGTTCTAATCGAGCGAATGATCGATTATTGATACGTTGTGATAAAGAGATAAAACCTAAGTTGAGATTTGTAATCGTGAATCAAAAGTATCTTACCTTTGCATTTTCTTTATCTGATGGACATGAGTAAGAAGTTTGAGTAATTATTCTATTCCTGCATGGATTATATACGCTTTGATTATCAACATGTTAGCTCGGATATATATTACGTTAAGTTGATTTCTAAATGGTTATACAAGTGTCACCACTTGGATAATCATGGCATTTATTCACATGTTGATAAACCTTTGTCAATTACCCGTATATATATGTTGAATTACATATTATTGTTGAGCAAGATTAAAAACCTTGGGTTTGGAACCTGTGCATGTATGAACATCCCTATATGGGAAGAGATTTTTTGCACCAAGCGCGACAAAGTGAGCGATGAATTTCGTTCAAGTTATGTAGTATTGATCAATATAGGGTACAACGGGGCTGATCACCCTCCGTACCCGTAAGCTAGAGCGGTTTGCGGATGAATTTCTGCTAAACCTTTTCGAAAATAAAAAGAATGTTCATAGTATGTTTCTTAAACCCTATTCATGGGTGGAGCCTAATTTCAAGAAATTGAAAGAGAGTTGTTATGTGAATTTTTTATCAGTACAGATTACTTCACAACTTTCAATTCGTTGTAGAAGTGTTATGTAAAGAGAATACTTATATTCTTTCAGCTTATATATATAATTGCTATTACTTGCTGGGCACTTAAATGCTCATCCTTGCTTAAATTAAATATTTTCAGTTATGTATGAGCAACCTGAAGGCTCAGGCACGAACAAAGGAAAAGGAAAGCTGATCGAATAAGTGTGTATTATGAGTTAATGGTTATAGTTGTATTGGTATCTATTCAAGTATTGTAAGGAATGTATTTGAAGGTCACGTACCTGGGGAAGTAAACTTTGATGTATGTAAATTAAGTTCGAATGTTATTATTTAGTATTATTCAGCTTAAAGAAATGGTATCGTGGAGAACCGAGTTCGGGTTTCAAGTACCTGGATTTGGGGTCATCACATGGACCATGTGTTTGGGCATCATAAGGGAAAATTGCATTATTTGTCTGTCATGATCAGAGCCACCAAAACTAAATCTTGGTAGGTAAAGTCAGCTCCACCACCAAGACGAGGAAGAAGATTGTACCTTAGCAATTTGTGAAGGACTATGGCAATAGGAGATACTTCGGTGGTCTTTGGAAGAGTGACTGTGGACACGGTGGGGTCAGCCATGATAGTACGAAGCTGGACAAGAAGAGATAGATGAGTATAAACTGGTCCCTTAAATGTAAAGGGACAGTCTCCTATATATGGAATGGAGAGTATGCTCCCTAAATCCAGAGCAGTAAAAAACAAAGATTTTGTGACGCCCCCAAAATAGGTATACATCACCCATTCTGAGTCGCCAAACACATGGTACAGAAATAACTACAACTTTTATTATTACAATTGTCGTGCAAAATACGAAAACACACATGCTGTGAGTTTAAATACAAATATTGTCTTCTAGACAATATCCACACCCAAATAAGTCCTCATTACATTTATTGATACACTATTTTATAAAAATAGTGAGGACTGCTAAAACAACTGTCTAGGACCATCACTCTTTACCCCGACTGGTTTATGCTACATTCTCACCTCCTTAGAAGAAAAATGGAACAAAAAGGAAAATGATGAGCTCAACTAGCCCAGTAAAGAATATTATGACTAAGATAAAGAACAACAATTTATTGTTAGCCTTCAACAAATCAGATAAAATATAATGGACAACCAGTTTTAGATCAATATTCGCAGCGGAAATAACAATTCATTAGTAGAGTTAAGTAGAGAATGAAATCTACTATCATATATGAATTTAAAAGTCCATCATCAATATTTTATCCATGTAACATTAATCAATATATATCTTGCATCAATTATTCATCTTTGCACTATGGGCCAAAGATATTCATTTGTATTACCAGTTGGTTATGTTCATCTCAACACCCATTCATCTTTCCACTACGGGCCAAAGATATTCATCAGGTAATCATTCATCTTTGCACTACGGGCCAAAGACATTCATCAAGTATCACCATTAAAGACTGAGGATGATGAAAAATATTTTAAAGAACGAATCTAGTGAGATAGAAGAACAAAGATTAGGAATTCGTACTTTAGATGAACCAAGTTCAAAAACGCTCCATAATAAAACATAGTGAAGATAAAAACATGGATTCAATTTCAAGAATAAGGGTCACAACAGATAACTTGAAAGGAAGAAAAAATATTTTTTTTTTCTGTGAACAGTAACCGTGAACATTACCCGATAGAAGAACAAAGATTAGGAATTCGTACTTTAGATGAACCAAGTTCAAAAACGCTCCATAATAAAACATAGTGAAGATAAAAACATGGATTCAATTTCAAGAATAAGGGTCACAACAGATAACTTGAAAGGAAGAAAAAAAATATTTTTTTTTCGTGAGCGAAAGAATCGTGAACATTACCGTGAATAGTAAGCGTGAAGCAAAGATTAATGAAAAACGATACCCATGAAGTGCGGTCATGAAAAGTTCCAAATTTGATTAAAAGTTCGGACCAATATTCTATGAAATGATATTAGATTAAAGCGAAATTTCTAATCATTTGTGAATTATAAGCAATACTTACCATAGTAAGTTCAAATTTAGGAATACGAGATAAAATAATATCGCTTACATAATATGGAGTATGAAAGAAAATAATATTTCTCACGAGTATTGCAATAAAATAATATCTTATACCTTGGTAGAAACTGGATTTGATTGGAATATCGGATATTATTCTAAGAAAATCTTGCAGAAAAACTTAGCTCAAAATATTCTTATACTCAAAAAAATACTCACAATACTATAGAATAAGAATTTCTGAATTTAGAAACGGTGTGATGAGGAAGGAGGGTTACCCCCCTATTTATACTGAAATTCGGACGAAGGAAAATACCTAATTTCTTTCCTGCCTAAGCTTTTGCCTAACTTTTCTCATTTTTTCCATAAAGGTGGGGGCCACCCTTTGAAATATGGCTTTGTAGGAAGAGTTTGTAAGGAAATGCTCAACTTCCAGGCCCACACTTGGAATAAGGATTGCAGGAAAGAGTTTCCATCAACTTAGAAAACCACTTTGCATAAAGAAAAATTACACACTATCTTTGAAGAAAAAGGACAAGTGCTCCTGTATTACATTTGAAAATCAAAGATTGTAGGCAACTTTTCTCACCCGCCATTTCAACCAACCATTTCCAAGTTACAAACAAAGTATACAAAACCATCTTGTTTACTTCCGTTTCTAATTAACCACATGCTTATATATATATATATAATATTATTATTATTATTTAAACAATTATAATATCTTATTAAAATATATTTGAATGAATAATTTATCGGAGAAAATAATTGCCAACCTTCGACAAATAATTCGTGCATAATTCCTTCAATTATATCTACATAAAAAAAAATTCCTTATCATATAAATCAATAATTAATTATTCACAATAATATTACAGAATCACAATTATGATAACGTGCAGTAGGTTCAGAGAGGGGGCTTTCAATAAGGATTTCTCCTTCTTGGGCATGCAATTAGATGACCTAACCTCTCATTGACAGAACTTTGTAGACATTGCCAATAATGCTATCTAATAATATTATTCAAATAATATGAATTATTGATCTGATAATGTGAAATACTGTGCAGTGAAAATTATTGAAATAATAATAATATCAACGCAACAATTATTAAATCAATAAAATAAAATATTGAACATCAACTACTGTAAGAATTATTGGGTAGTGCCTTCTTACGTAAGAATTAATAATTCAACAATCTTTGTGCAACTATCGTAATCGTATTTTAATCACCGAGTAATCCAACAAAGATTGTTAAGCAGTAACGATTACGCCATTATTTATAAAAACTCAAATTTGTCATTTTCTTCATCCGACCATTATTCTGTTATGGGGCCCACAAATGACTGCGCCGTCATATGGATATTCCCGAGAAAAAAAATATTCCACGACTAAATGAATATTCCCCAACAACAATGATGATTTTATAACCACTTGTTTATTTTGCAAAATTTGCACATTTCACCCACAACCAAAGTATTATATCAAATTATCACCTTATTATTTCAAGATAATAAATAGAGAAAATTCAATTTTATTTATAATAAGTTGGGTTCTTACAGTTGAAAAATAAGTTCTCTATCCGATTACATGCGGCGTCAAACATATCTCTACCTCAACACTCATCAAGTTTAAGCTACTAACAAAATCTTGAACACATGCTATATTAACTAGGTCTAGATTTGAATATCCTCTCTCGATTCCATCCAATTCCACAAAGAATTGTTGATCAGTTAATTCATAGATTCAAGAACAAATTAATATAGATAAACTGGAGATAGCTTATTAAATTGGAAATCAAAGCTTACAAAATCATCGATTCACTTAAGGATCCATCACAAGCCTAAAAAGTGAATTAGTTCATAATAAACGGAATAAACGCTGAATAAATCATAGAAATCATTTTCTCAATTACAAATAATAATCTAACACAAAGAATATTAGGAAACACCCTTCACGTCGACTAGAGTTGCAATTGTCTTGAAAAACTCCTTGAAATACCCCTCCACACTTGTTCTCTAAAACTCAGCTTTGATCTTTGTAATCTCCCTGATTGATTGATCTATTGTGTTTTATAGAGTAGTATATATCTAGCATAACACTCTAGCCACATTCTCTATCCAATAGAGTTATAATGTCATGCAAATAGCTAAAGTTCGTGCCCGAGAAGAATTATAACTGAAATAGGACACCCATAATTTTTCCACCCCCCCGGCGGGGGTTTGTATGACTTAGATGCCCGCCCCGGTGGGGCTGCTTCCTATCTTGATCGAGTGAAGACCCCCCACCCCAGCGGGGGTTTATAGCCTAGTAATGCCTGCCCCGGCGGGCTTGCCTCCTATTAACTGACTTGGAAGACCCCCTGCCCCGGTGGGGGTTTGTATACTGTTAAGGCCCGCCCTGGCGGGGGTGTATCCTGTAATTTGACTTAGCTGCAGTACTAAGTTGCTTCCAATTATGCTCCATTTAAATCTCCATTTTCTCTCTATACAGGTAGTGTCTCTAGATTTTCAACGCAAAAACGACTGCTGCCAACTCCAGATCATGAGTAGGATAATTCCTCTCATATTCTTTGAGTTGTTGCGAGGCATAGGCTATGACTTTCCCATGTTGCATAAGAACACATCCTAACCCTTTGCCTGAAGCATCGCTGTAGATAACAAATCCATTCAAACCAGATGGTATTGTCAAAACAGGTGCCAAAATGAGTCTCCTCTTAAGCTCTTGGAAACTCGTCTCGCATTCCTCGCTCCATACGAATTTTGTATCTTTCCGAGTTAGCTGAGTTAACGGAGTAAAGATTCGAGAAAATCCTTCCACGAATCTCCGATAATAACCAGCTAACCCCAAAAAGCTACGTACTTCGGTCACCGACTTCGGTTGCTTCCAACTTTGTATTGCTTCAATATTTGTCGGGTCAACATATACTCCATGTTTTGACACCACGTGTGTGACAACCGAGATTTTTTAATTTAATTTTTAATATTTATTGGATTGAATAAATATTTTTGATGAATTAATTATTAGATTAAATAATTAATTGATGAAGTTGTGGTAGATTAATTTAATTATATGTGTTATATTTATGAAATTGATGTGGAAAATTTTATTATTCGATGTATGTATTTATGTGAGCTTATTGAATTAAAAGAAATATTTAATAAGCCTTTGTTAGTTTAATTAATTTAATTATTAATTAGAGATTTAATAATTTGACATCATTTTTAAATGGGAAATTTAATTATGTGACTATGTGAATTAATGAGAAATTATTATATTTTATTTAAAATAAATGAAATAAGATATTGGTTTTATTTTATGAAGGATTGTGACATTTATTAAACTATATGATAAGTTTTTATTAAATTAAATGATTTTAAATCCCATTCTTGCTAGCCAAACATGACACTAAGAGAGGTTGGGAGCAGTTACCCATGATAGGTAACTGACCTCCATCATGCACATCAGTTCACCTTATGTATTAGTATACGCCTTCTTTTCTTTTCTTATTATTTTCTAAGTCTGACAAAGCTTAACAGAGAGAAATATAGAGAGAGTTTGAGAAATTTTGAGAGAAATTGTGAGTACTGTGATTGAAGTAGAGAGAAATTGTTATCCTTGTTCATTTACGCTTGGGTAATTCTCTTTAACCCAACTTCTTTTTACGTCATTGAATTTTATGAAAAATTGGCTTTCATACGTTCTGTAAATATCTGTATATTGGGAAATTTTGTTGTTATAAGAATATATGTAATGATTCGAGTAGTATAGCATGTTTTATATATATATATATATATATATATATATATATATATATGTGTGTTTCCATATCATCAATTTCTTCATGTTATAACATATGATTATGGCTTGTTATTTTAAAAATTTACAGAGTATGTTATATAGCCATATGGCTTTATACGTGATTTTAATATGTCAAATATAAACTGTTCTGTAAAATTTCCACTTGTATATGATTATGCATGCTAAAATAAACAAAACAAAATTTGAATGGTTGGATTTGGTCTTATAACGAATCTATGGCGTTGAATTTTTGAATTTATGTTCATAACTTCAAGAACATCAAGAACAGTACAAATTGCATGCTTTAATTCTGTGATTATGTGTTTTAATGGGTGAAAATCACTCCATAAATGTTAATTATTGATTATATATGAATTCTAGCATATGGGTATGTCTAAATTAGTGTAAAAATAAGTTGATTAGAATTTTTTAGCCATGTTCTGCAATTTTTGCGAATTGTAGAATCGAGGCTGAGTCTCGTGCCATGACGCCAACTCCTATACAAATCTCGCCATGCATGATACCAAGAACCTTAGTCGCAAATACTACAAGCAGAAGCGCCAAGAATAGGCTTAGAAGTGGCGCCGCAGCGCCACTTAGCAGAATGGCCAAAAATTAGTTTTTAAAAATGTTTAAGTGTAGCAATGTGTTATTAACTTAATCTAATGAGCATATAAACTTGTTAGACATATAATGAGGTGTTAAAATAAATTCGTAACATATCCATAACACAATTACGTGTGAATTGAATGATTGAATGCAAAGTTAGCTTATCGTTCGTGAAGTCTTAATTTGACACTAAGTGTAGTAATTGACTAAGTATAGTCATAAATTCGAGTTAGACAAAGAGTAAACTTATGATGTTTAGTACGTTATTATTGACTGGTATTGTGAACGTAATTGATATGTAGGATTTAATTCAAAGAATGAGTTTATTTAAGTGTAATCTACGCACGAGGCAAGTTTCCTAACCTTACTTGTTATTATTATATAAGTTGATGAACTCACCTTTCTACATTGAGCAAGTACTCATTATTATTGATCAAGTCTATTTTGCCTAATAATCTTTCAAGCATGATGATGTTATACAATAATTATTCTATTGTATACCCTTTGAGATTTTATTCAATTTAAATATTCATTTACTGTTAAACCTTGTTAGACTAGCGAACCCTTAATGATTCAACTAGTCCATAGTTGATGAGCGATCTAAATTTCAGAACCCTTGATGAATTATCCAAACCAAACCTGCTTTCGTGCGGACTCGAATGTTAAACTGAGATGAACAACCCTGTATAGGGGATTACTTACTTGTTAGCGTTAAGATATTGTGCACAGTATGGTACTAAGGGCTGATCCCCCTAAGTACAAGAAGAAGAGTCCATAGTCTTATGACTGTTAAAGGTTTCAAGTATAAACACTTGACAACCTAGGACGTAGTTCAAGGTCTTATGACCCTCAAAATTTCTTTTGATTCTTGTTATTCATTCTTGATTCAAAAGTTGAGCTTTATATCAAAAGTTATTATTTCTCTCGCATGTTATTATTCATTGTTATATTGTTATACTTGTGGGCAACCATGCTCACTCTTGCGTAATAATAACATTGCAGTTAAGAACGGAAGAGCAGACGAACCTTCCACTAGTAAGGGCAAGGGCAAGATTAACAAGTAATGAAGATTGTTATATTACTATGGTTATGTAATTAGAATTGATGTTACTAAGACTTATTTGTTTATGTTTCCACACAAATGATTTAAGGTTAGAGTATCCTGGGATTTATTTATTATGTAGTTGATGTAACCCCATAAGGGGAGAGATTTATTATTTATTTCTATCTATTGCATTGTTTGCATTTATTTATGGGTAGATAGATAGATGATGTTTGTATAGTGAACACCAAATCCTGTGGAAATGGAAGTACCAAATTTGGGGGTGTCACAGGTTGGTATCAAAGCTGTAGGTTATGAACCTTAGGTGGGGGAACAACCTTAGGTAATTGCCTTGTAGGAGATCGAGAACATAGTGATGGTAAACTCTTACCGAGTTCTAAGAAATGAAATTCTAAATTTATTAAAGATAATAAAAGACTTTATGTGCTTATGTGTTATTTTATGTGTTCACTAGCACGGATTAGTAACAAAAACTTAAAATTTTGTTGTCAGGATGTCAGGTTGTCAGATGTTGGAGGAGCTAGTCGAGCTGGGGAGGAGGAACCCTGAGTACCTATGGAGGAGGAGCCCCGAGACATTCATGTCATCAGGGAATAGCTGGTACAGAGAGATCCATCTCCATTGATCACTGTGGTTGGTCAGGAGCATGAGCGTGAGACTGATCCAGAGGAGGATCCTGAGGAAGAAGAGGAAGAAGAGGAGTTCCCACCGAAATCCATTGATGCTGAGATGTATGATGCACTATATGATCGTAACATAGAGTTGCAAGATATCTTTGATCCGGGATCGATTGAGCAAAGCGGTTAGTCGTGATTACTATTGAGCAGAGGGATAGGGAGATTATGACTCTTCACACACGTTTGGGAAACGTGTAGTGGGATCTGGTTCACGAGAAAGGTCAAACCGAGGATAAGTCCGCAAAAATAAAGAAGTTAAAAAAGGATCTAAAGGAGAGCTCAGAGAGGCTTGCCATAGCAGAGGAGGGCTGGGTACGAGAGTCACGCCGTGTTGATCTTACAGAAGATGATCGCCATGCGAAGAAGGCTAAACTTGAGGAGACATACTCTACACTACAAAATGTAATGGATGCAGTCCAAGATCGAGTTAGGAAGTATCCAATCCAGTTTGAGGATCTACCATCATATATGCTAGATCGCAGAACGATGTCTCGCATCATGGAGGAGGAACGTAGCAAGGCTATTCAGCTACCTTAATGACAGTGATAGTATTAGTTTAATTATGTGAAAATTATTTGGTAGTTAATGATGTAAATTCCGATGTGATTATAAACAAAGGAATATTTTGATGTTTTAAATCCTGTAGATTCTTTATCTCGGGATAGTGGATGTAAATAGCAATGATGCTATCTTTTTATGTTAAAAACTTTTGAATTTAATGAAAATGTCAGAGTTTATTTGAATTGATGTGTTAAGTAAGTTATGATTAAATGTTTAGTTAAGTCTTAAATGTTTTAGAGATTGAGTAAAGACCTAATAAGCGTATATTCTTAACAAAAATATGCCGCCTAGAAGAAGACAAAATCGTCAGCAAGCACAAGAGGAATCGATGAACAACAATGACGCCAACGCTAACCCTATTCAGTAGTTGGTGAACCTTTTAGCCGGAGCGATTAACAATCAACCTCAAGCTCCACCAAATACTTTGTTTAAGGACTTCAAGGCGGTGGGACCACCAGAGTTTAAGGGTTCCATAAACCCAATTGAAGCTCAGACGTGGGTGATGGAGATGTAGAAGGTGTTTGACGTCGCTCGAGTAAGGGAAGATCAGAAAAACGCTTATGCAACGTTTATGTTAAAGTCCGAAGCCAGCTATTGGTGGCAGGAAAACAAAGTGAGAGGAGGTGAAGGTGTAATATCTTGGGAAAGATTTAAAGAGATGTTCTTCGAGATGTATTTCCCAACCAGTTCACAAAATCAGATGGATGTTCAAATTTTAGAGTTGAAACAGGGAAATATGTCAGTAGCTGACTATGCGGCAAGGTTTAATGAGTTGGCTAGGTTCGCCACATACCAAATATATACCGATGAGAGGAAGGCGAGACGATTCGAGCAAGGACTAAAGCCCTGGTTGTATAGCAAGGTGTCAATGTTCCAATTGAACACTTTTGCTGGAGTGTTAGAGAAGGCCATACTCGCTGAGGGTGGAAGTGATGCAGTAACGAAGTATAATCAAGAGCAGAAGAAGAAGAAGAGTGAGAAGGAAAGTAATAACAAGACTGGGGGGAGTAGCACTAGGGGTAGCCATAATCAGAAGAGGAAGTGGACGGATAACTCATCAGCCGGACCTGCGAAAAAACTCATTTGGGAGTTTGCTTAAAAGGGAAACGAGTGTGCTACAATTGTGGTCAGGAAGGCCACATAGCACCTAACTGTCCTAACCCAAAGAAGGGTGCCTACTTCACTTATGGTTCAAAGGATCATCTTGCCAGGGATTGTCCTAAGAAGGGATCTGGTTGAACGAGTTCAGGAGGAAATAGAGGGAATACCAGTGGAAGCACTCTAACTATCGCAGCACCAACCGCAACCAACCGACCAACTGCCAGAACATTCAACATGATAGTGCAGGATGCAGTGCAGTCTCGCGATGTGGTGTCACGTATCATTCCGATCAATAAAGTTAATGTGTATGTGTTATTTGATTCGGGTGCTACTTGTTCATTTATATTCGATGACTTTGCTAAGAACTTAGAATTGCTTAAGGACGAGTTAGAATACCCCATGAACATAGAAATTACGAATAGAGAAATTATCCATGTTAGGTACATGCATAAGAACTGTAGAGTGGATATTAAGGGTAATATCATGAACATAGATCTTATCCCTATTCGACTTGGAGAATTTGATGTTATTTTGGGTATGGATTGGTTATCCAATTATGGGGCGGTAATTGACTGCCAGAAGAAGCGTATTAACCATATAACTCCGTTAAAGGTTGTGTTTTATGGTAGCAAGTCGCCTAGACAAGCGAGTTGTCTGACGATGATGCAGGCCAAGAGATTGTTAAGGCAAGGCTGTGTAGGATATCTAGCTTATATAGTCGATAGTTGTAAAGAGAATCTGAAAATAGATGAGATTCCGGTAGTGAGAGATTTCACAGACGTATTTCTGGATGACTTGCCGGGACTTCCTCCAGATAGAGCAGTTGAATTCGTGATCGATTTGGCTCTCGGAACGGCCCCAATATCGAAGTCACCATACCGAATGGCACCGGTAGAGATGAAAGAACTGATGGTCCAACAACAAGAATTACTGGACAAGAAGTATATACAACCAAGCGTATCACCGTGGGGAGCGCCGGTTTTATTTGTGAAGAATAAGGATGGGACAATGCGACTATGCATCGACTATAGAGAACTGAATAAGGTCACGATCAAGAATAGATATCCATTATCACGAATCGACGACTTGTTCGATCAGTTAAAGGGAGCAAGATATTTTTCGAAGATAGATTTGAGAAGTGGTTATCATCAACTGAAGGTGAGACTAGAGGATGTACCGAAGACATCGTTTAGAACACGATACGGTCACTACAAATTTTTGGTAATGTCATTTGGTCTAACGAATGCTCCTGCAACATTTATGGGCTTAATAAATGGAGTGTTCAAGCCGTTTTTGGATAAATTCGTAGTGGTATTTATAGATGACATTTTGGTATATTCGAAAACCAAGGGAGAACACGAAGAGCATTTGAGGGTGACATTAGAGACATTGAGAAGGGAGAAGTTATATGTTAAGTTTTTGAAATGTGAATTTTGGATTGAAAGAGTACAATTTCTTGGTCATGTGATCGATCGGGAAAAAATTTCGGTGGATCCCTCCAAAGTCGAAGCTGTGATTAATTAGGATTAACCAAAGACGCCATCGGAAGTAAGAAGTTTTCTCGGATTGGAAGTTTATTACAGAAGATTCATTCAGGATTTTTCCAAGATCGAAACTCCGTTGACGAATTTGACTAGGAAATCAGTGAAATTCGTTTGAACGGAGAAGTGTGAGGAAAGCTTTCAAGAATTAAAGAAGAGGTTGAGTACAACACCTGTGTTATCTCATCCGGATGACACAGGAAATTTTGTGGTATATAGTGATGCGTCGCATAAAGGACTTGGCTGTGTGCTTATACAAAAAGGTAGAGTCATTGCGTACGCGTCACGACAACTAAAAGATTATGAGAAGGGGTATCCGACCCATGACTTGCAGTTAGCTGCAGTGGTTTTTGCTTTGAAAATCTGGAGGTACTATCTCTATGGGGAGAAGTGTGAAATATATACAGATCATAAGAGTCTGAAATATATTTTTATACAGAAAGATTTGAACATGCGCCAAAGAAGGTGGTTGGAATTAATTAAGGACTACGATTGTGAGATTCTATACCATCCGGGTAAGGCAAATGTGGTGGCCGACGCCCTAAGTAAAAAAGGTCGGGAGAAATTGATGATGTTGACCGCTCAAGAGGATCTAATTTTAGCAATGGAAAAGCTGGAATTGGAAGTGAAGTATCCTATGGAAATTAACGAGAAGCTGTTCCAGATGCAAGCTAATACAACCTTACTTGATAAAGTCAAGGAGGCTTAACTTCAGGACGAAGAATGTGAGAAAGAAGATATATGAAGGGACTGAACTGAGATTCAAAATAGACAGCAAGGGACTACTAAAATTTGATAGCATAATTTGGGTACCGCTAGTACCAGAGATTAAAGAAGAAATTTTGAGCAAGGCTCACAACTCAAGATATTCGATTCACCCTGGTAGTACCAAGATGTATCAAGATCTTCGATAATATTTCTGGTGGCCAAATTTGAAACGAGAGGTTGCAGAATGTGTTGCCAAGTGCCTGACATGTCAGAAAGTGAAAGCAGAACATCAGAGACCGAGTGGGTTGCTACAACCTTTAGAGATTCCAGAATGGAAATGGGAACATATTACGATGGATTTCGTGGTTAGCCTACCAACAACTCAGAAAGGCTACGACGCAGTATGGGTTATTGTTGACCGATTGACGAAATCTGCACACTTCCTTCCGATCAAAATCAGATTCAACTTAGACTAGTTGGCAAGATTATATGTGAAAGAGATTGTTTCAAGGCACGGAGTTCCGGTGTCAATTGATTCTGATAAAGATCCGTGCTTTATGTCAAACTTCTAGAAACGTCTACAGGAATGCCTGGGTACACAGTTGCGGATGAGTACGGCATATCACTCTCAAACAGATAGACAGAGTGAAAGAACAATTCAGACCTTGGAAGATATGTGAAGAGCTTGTATAATGGACTTTAAAGGAAATTGGGATGATCATCTACCGCTCGTAGAGTTTGGCTACAACAACAGTTACCACGCTAGTATTGACATGCCACCTGATGAAGCGTTATACGGCAGAAAGTGCAAAACTCCACTATATTGGGATGAAGTTGGCGAAAGACAACTACTAGGCCCGAAATTGGTACAACAAACAGCAGAGATAGTCAAAGTAATCCGAGCGAGATTGACAAATGACTCAAGATAGAGGCGGAAGAAATCGTCGATCCATTAGTAAGAATGTTGAATTCGAGCCGGGTAGTTATGTGTTTTTAAAGGTCTCTCCTTGGAAGGGAAAGATCAAGTTCGGACTTCGGTCACCGACTTCGGTTGCTTCCAACTTTGTATTGCTTCAATCTTTGCCGGGTCAACAGATACTCCCTGTTTTGACACCACGTGCCCAAGGAATGCTACTTCCTTAAGCCAGAACTCGCATTTCTTCAGCTTAGCATATAGCTTGTTGTCACGAAGTCTTTGAAGTACCAGCTTTAAATGGTGCTCATGATCTTCTCGGCTTTTGGAATAGATGAGGATGTCATCAATAAAGACAACAACGAACTGATCCAAATATTCCTTAAATACACGGTTCATCATATCCATGAAAGCTGCAGGAGCATTAGTCAATCCAAAAGACATGACTAAGAATTCATAATGCCCATACCGAGTTATGAAGTCAGTCTTTGGAATATCCTCAGTTTTAATCTTCAGCTGATGATATCCAGAATGAAGATCGATCTTTGAAAAGAATTGTGCTCCTTGAAACTGGTCGAACAGGTCATCAATACGAGGTAGGGGATACATATTCTTGATGGTGACATGGTTTAATTCCCGGTAGTTAATACAAAGTCGCATACTCCCGTCTTTATTCTTTAAAAATAAAACAGGAGCACCCCAAGGAGATGTACTAGGATGAATGAAACCGATGTCTAACAATTCCTGTAGTTGGACTTTTAACTCCTGAAGTTTAATAGGAGTCATTCGATATGGGGTTTTAGAAATGGGCTTTGTACCCAGTTCAAGATCAAAAAAAATTCAACTTCTCGTTTCGGGGGTAGACCAGGAAATTCTTCCAGAAATACGTCAGGAAATTCATTAACAACATAAATATTAGTCAAATCTGATGTGTTTTTGTTCAAGTCCATAATATGGGCTA
The DNA here is from genome assembly GCA_020205605.1 of Panax ginseng. Lineage (NCBI taxonomy): Eukaryota > Viridiplantae > Streptophyta > Magnoliopsida > Apiales > Araliaceae > Panax > Panax ginseng. The sequence continues at coordinate 78,772,929 of CM035129.1, read as the reverse complement.
AGAAAGCTTGACATCCATTTTTCAATAAACGAATAGCTTTATGGCTTGATATGACAGTGACTGATTTTAGTGGTTTAGTTGCTTGAATTCATATAACAGGTTGGTTAGGAATATGAAAACTAACAACCTTACGAAAATAATCAATTTTGGCATGATGAGTGGTTAACCAATCAATCGCTAAAATCATATCAAATGCAAGTATCTTTAAAGAGATAAGATCAACAGGTAATGTGATTGTGCCAACTTGGATCAAGCAAGATTTATAAACTGTAGATGTAATAAAGGTTTCACCCAACGGAGTTTCAACAGATAAGTTAAAGTCAAATTTCTCCGGAGTCAAGTTTAAATGTTGAGCACAAGCAGGAGAGATAAAAGAATGGGTAGAACCGATATCTAGTAAGGTATAAACTTCGCAAGAATTTAAGATTAGCTTACCCGTGATCACCTCTTTTGGGTTTCTCGCATTTTGGCCAGTCACGACAAACGCCCTCCCTTGAACCACCGACTTTGTTTTGTCCGTATTCTCCTTTGGTGCCTCCGTCCCAGTTGGACTTCACTTTGCTACCGGACAAAATCGGGCTATGTGACCGTCTTTTCCATAATTGAAACACACCTTGGAAGGCTGTGAACAATTTGGACATATGTGCCCCTCCTCTCCGCATCTGTAGCATCTGACTGACGGTCGTTCTCCTCCCCAAGAATTTGTTGTTGGTGCTGGTGCTGATGTCTTCCCATCATTGTTGAATCTCCTCTTTTTAAAATTTCCACTTGACTCACAACACTATAGAATAAGAATTTGAATTTAGAAACGGTGTGATGAGGAAGGAGGGTTACCCCCTATTTATACTGAAATTCGGACGAAGGAAAATACCTAATTTTTTTCCTACCTAACCTTTTGCTTAACTTTTCTCATTTTTCCATAAAGGTGGGGGCCACCCTTTGAAATATGGCTTTGCAGGAAGAGTTTGTAAGGAAATGCTCAACTTGCAGGCCCACACATGGAATAAGGATTGCAGGAAAGAGTTGCCCATCAACATAGAAAACCACTTTGCAGAAAGAACAATTACACACTATCTTTGAAGAAAAAGGACAAGTGCTCCTGTATTACATTTGAAAATCAAAGATTGCAGGCAACTTTTCTCACCCACCATTTCCACCAACTATTTCCATGTTACAAACAAAGTATGCAAAATCATCTTGTTTACGTCCATTTCTAATTAACCACATGCTTATATATATAATAATAATATTATTATTTAAACAATTATGATATATTATAAAAATATATTTGAATGAATAATTCATCGGAGAAAATAATTGCCAACCTTCAAAAAATAATTCCTGCATAATTCCTTCAATTATATCTACATAAAAAAAAATTTCTTATCATATAAATGAATAATTAATTATTCACAATAATATTCTGAGAATCACAATTATGACAACCAGGTTCCTGGGAAAGAGGGGCTTTCCGATAAGAATTTCTCCTTCATTGGTAGCCATGATTAGATGACCTAACCTCTCCTGTGATGTAACTTTCTATACATTGCCAATAATGCTATCTAGTAATATTATTCAAATAATATGAATTATTGATCTGATAATGGGAAATACTGTGCAGTGACAATTATTGAAACAATAATAATATTAACGCAATAATTATTGAATCAATAAAATAAAATATTGAGCGGTAACTCATGTAACAATTATTAGGCGATTATGCCTTCACGTAAGAATCAATAATTCAACAATCTTGCATGCAATCTGGTGTGCTCTTTGTGCAACTACGCGTGTTACTATATTTTAACCACCAGGTAATCCAACAATGTTAACGATAACGATTACGCCATTATCTATAAAAACTCAAATTTGTCGTTTTCTTCATCCGACCATTATTCTGTTATGGGGTCCACAAATGACTGCACCGTCGTACGGATATTCCCGACAAAAAGAATATTCCACGACCAAACGAATATTCCCCAACAACAATGATTATTTTATAACCACTTGTTTATTTTGCAAAATTTGCACATTTCACCCATAACCAAAGTATTATATCAAATTATCACCTTATTATTTCAAGATAATAAATAGAGAAAATTCAATTTTATTTATAATAAGTTGGGGTCTTACAACCTCCCCTCCTTATGAAATTTCATCCTCGAAATTGACGTACGTACCCGGTGTTTCGAAAAGGTGAGGGTACCTCGCTTTCATTTTCGATTCCAACTCCCAGGTCATTTCTTCAATAGCATGGTTCCTCCACAAAACCTTAACTTGTGGTATAACCTTTGTTCGTAGGACATGCTCTTTCCTATCCAATATCTTGACAGGTACCTCCTCGTACATTAAATCTTCGGCTATCTCATCTGGTTCTAACACAATAATGTGGTTCGGGTCTTTCACATATTTACGAAGCATAGATATATGAAAAACATTATGAACACGAGACATGCTTGGAGGTAATGCGAGTCTATAGGCCACATTTCCTATTCAGTCAAGAATCTCAAATGGACCAACAAATCGTGGATTGAGCTTTCCTCTCTTCTCAAATCTTGTAACTCCCTTCCATGGAGCTATACGTAACAGTACATGATCTCCAATATTAAATTCCACGTCCTTTCGATGAAGATCAGCATAACTCTTTTGTCGATCTTGTGAGGTCTTTATACGTTTCCGAATCATTTGAATCTTTTCCGTACTCATGCGTACTAATTCTGGTCCCAACAACGTTGCTTCACCCACCTCATCCCAACATATTGGAGAGCGACACTTTCGTCCATACAAATTTTCAAATGGAGCCATGCCTATACTTGCTTGATAACTGTTGTTGTAAGAGAATTCCACCAATGACAAGTACTTATCCCAACTTTCTTTGTAATCTAGGACATAGAGTCTTAATAAATCTTCAAGGGTTTGAATAGTCCTTTCCGATTGTCCGTCCGTTTGAGGATGGTATGCTAAATTGAATCGTAAATCCGTGCCCATAGCTTTCTGCAAGCTAACCCAAAATCGTGAAGTGAATCTTAGGTCATGATCCAAAACTATAGATACTGGCATGCCATGCAATCTCATAATCTCATTTACATACATACGAGCAAGACGTTCAAGGTAAAAAGTCTCACGTATAGGCAAGAAATGAGCAGACTTGGTTAATATATCCACAATAACCCAAATCGCATCTATACCTTGAGAAACCTTGGGAAGACCTGTAACGAAATCCATATTAATGTGTTCCCACTTCCATTTCGAAATCTCAAGTGGTGGCAATGGACCCTTTGGCACTTGATGCTCCGCCTTTATACGTTGACAGGTTAAACACCTTGAGATAAACTCCGCAATTTCTCTCTTCATATTGCTCCACCAAAATGTATGTCGAAGATCATGATACATTTTGGTACTCCCGTCTTTCTTCTTTACAAATAAAACAGGAGCACCCCAAGGAGATGTACTAGGACGAATGAAACCGATGTCTAACAATTCCTGTAGTTGGACTTTTAACTCCTGAAGTTCAATAGGAGCCATTTGATATGGGGTTTTAGAAATGGGCTTTGTACCCGATTCAAGATCAATAAAGAATTCAACTTCTCGTTCCGGGGGTAAAACAGGACGTTCTTACGGAAATACGTCAGGAAATTCATTAACAACAGGAATATTATTCAAATCTGATGTGTTTTTGTTCAAGTCCATAACATGAGCTAAGAAAGCTTGAAATCCATTTTTCAATAAATGAATAGCTTTATGGCTTGATATGACAGTGACTTATTTTAGTGGTTTAGTTGCTTGAATTCGTATAACAGGTTGGTTAGGAATATGAAAACTAACAACCTTACGAAAACAATCAATTTTGGCATGATGAGTGGTTAACCAATCAATCCCTAAAATCACATCAAATGCAAGTATCTTTAAAGAGATAAGATCAACAGGTAATGTGATTGTGCCAACTTGGATCAAGCAAGATTTATAAACTGTAGATGTAATAAATGTTTCACCCAACGGAGTTTCAACAGATAAGTTAAAGTCCAATTTCTCCAGAGTCAAGTTTAAACGTTGAGCACGAGCAGGAGAGATAAAAGAATGGGTAGAACCAGTATCTAGTAAGGTATAAACTTTGCAAGAATTCAAGATTAGCTTACCCATGATCACCTCGTTCGGGTTTCTCATGTTTTGGCCAGTCACGACAAACGCCCTCCCTTGAACCACCGACTTTGTTTTGTCCGTATTCGCCTTTGGTGCCACCGTCCCATTTGGACTTGACTTCGCTACCGAACAAAATTGGGTTATGTGACCGTCTTTTCCATAATTAAAACACACCTTGGAAGGCTGTGAACAGTTTGGATTTATGTGCCCCTCCTCTCCGTGATCTCAGAAGCATCTCGATCGTGGCTACGTTCTCCTCCCCTAGAATTTGTTGTTGGTGTTGGTTCTGATGTCTTCCTGTCATTGTTGAATTTCTTCTTTTTGAAATTTCCACTTAACTCGCCTCTCCTATTATCATGGCCACGATGACCACCTGAGTGGTTACTATTTTTTTCCGTATTTTTCCCTCCTCGCTGGTTATCATCGTTCCAATGACTGCTGTCACTGGTATGAACGTGGTTGTGGTCCCTCGATTGAACACACTCGTTATCACGCTCTAATAATTGAGCCCTGTTTACAACATCTGAATATAAAAAAAATTTATGAGAGATAAGATATTGCCGAATCTCGGGTTTTAGACCTCTCAAAAACATCCGCGTCATTCATTCCTCATTCTCTATCAAATGAGGTGCAAACCTGGATAACTCCGCAAACTTTGCCTCGTACTGGGACACCGTCATGTTGTTCTGTTCCAGTCTAATAAACTCTACCTCCTTCATATGACAAATACTTTCAGGAAAGTACTTGTCATTGAACAGTTTCTGAAATTTTTCCCAAGACATGTTGAGTGTGGTTGGTGGTCACGCTTCACGAGACTCCCACGATGTCTGCTCGACCACGGAACATAGAGGTGGCGAATGGAACCTTCTGTTCCTCCGTGCAACCCAAGACATCGAATATCTTGGTAATTTGCTTAACCCACGTTTCTGCCTTAATCAGATCGGGCTTTCCCCAAAAATCTGGTGGTCCCAACTCCTTGAATCGCTTGCATTTGTGATGGGCCCGCATACGTTGCTATCATTTCCACCCGTATTTTGTACACGAGTCTCCCTCGTCTGACTTTGCATGAACTGCAAAAAGCTTCTAAACATCACATCATTCATCGTTTGCTCGGTAGTGTTGTTTACAGGAGGAATATTTCCTTCCTATTGCACGTTCTCTTGGTTGGTAATCAAAGGTTGTTCCACAGTCTCATAGACTCCATTGTAAATGTTCTCAGCTGTCATTCTTAAAAACTGCCATAAAACAAGGGTTAATTTAAACAAATTAACATATCACATAATATCTCTATATTATGACAGACCAACAAATAAGCTTAGGTAAGACACACTAGCGAAGGATTTACTCATCTCTCCCCTCCTAGTTCTATTCCCCGATCTTCGCCAAAGACCATATCCCTAACCTTTGATACCAACTGTGACGCCCCCAAATAGGTATACATCACTCATTCTGAGTCGCCAAACACATGGTACAGAAATAACTACAACTTTTATTATTACAATTGTCGTGCAAAATACGACAACACCCATGCTGTGAGTTTAAATACAAATATTGTATTCTAGATAATATCCATACCCAAATAAGTCCTCATTACATTTATTGATACACTATTTTACAAAAATAGTGAGGACTGCTAAAACAACTGTCTAGGACCATCACTCTTTACCCCGACTGGTTCTTGCTACATTCTTACCTCCTGAGAAGAAAATTGGAACAAAAAGTAAAAGGATGAGTTCAACTAGCCTAGTAAAGAATATTATAACTAAGATAAAGAACAAGAATTTATCGTTAGCCTTCAACAAATTAGATAAAATATAATGGACAACCAATTTTAGATCAATATTCGCAACGGAAATGACAATTCATTAGTAGAGTTAAGTAGAGAATGAAATCTACTATCATCTATGAATTTAAAAGTCCATTATTAATATTATATCCCTGTAACATCAATCAATATACATCTTGCATCAATTATTCATCTTTGCACTACGGGCCAAAGATATTCATTTGTATTACCAGTTGGTCATATTCATCTCAACACCTATTCATCTTTGCACTACGGGCCAAAGATATTCATCAGGTAATCATTCATCTTTGCACTACGGGCCAAAGATATTAATCAAGTATCACCATTAAAGACTGAAGATGATGAAAAATATTTAGAGAACGAATCCAGTGAGATAGAAGAACAAAGATTAGGAATTCGTACTTTAGATGAACCAAGTTCAAAAACGCTCCATAATAAACCATAGTGAAGATAAAAACATGGATTCAATTTCAAGAATAAGGGTCACAACAGATAACTTGAAAGGAAAAAAGAATATATATATTTTTTACGTGAACAAGATTGCCGTGTGAGCGATTGTAAAATGATGACCGGTCATGAAAAGTTCCAAATTTGATTAAAAGTTCAGACCAATATTCCTATGAAATGATATTAGATGAGGCGAAATTTCTAATCATTTGAGGAATTATAGAAGCAATACTTACCATAATAAGTTCAAATTTAGGAATACGAGATGAAATAATATCGCTTACATAATATGGAGTATGAAAGAAAATAATATTTCTCACGATTATTGCAATAAAATAATATCCTTTACCTTGGTAGAAATTGGATTTGACTGGAATATCATATATTATTCTGAGAAAATCTTGCAGAATAACTTCGCTCAAAATATTCTTATACTCAAAAAAATACTCACAATACTATAGAATAAGAGTTTCTAAATTTAGAAACGGTGTGATGAGGAAGGAGGGTTACCCCCCTATTTATACTGAAATTCGAACGAAGGAAAATACCTAATTTCTTTCCTGCCTAACCTTTTGCCTAACTTTTCTCATTTTTTCCATAAAAGATGGGGGCCACCCTTTGAAATATGGCTTTGCAGGAAGAGTTTGTAAGGAAATGCTCAACTTGTAGGCCCACACTTGGAATAAGGATTGCAGGTAAGAGTTGCCCATCAACTTAGAAAACCACTTTCCAAGAAGAAAAATTACACACTATCTTTGAAGAAAAAGGACAAGTGCTCTTGTATTACATTTGAAAATCAAAGATTGTAGGCAACTTTTCTCACCCACCATTTCCATGTTACCAACAACGTATGCAAAATCATCTTGTTTACTTCCATTTCTAATTGACCACATGCTTATATATATATATATATATATATATATATATATATATATATATATTATTTAAACAATTATAATATATTATAAAATATATTTGAAGGAATAATTTATCGGAGAAAATAATTGCCAACCTTCAACAAATAATTCCTGCATAATTCCTTCAATTATATCTACATAAAAAAAAATTTCCTTATCATATAAATGAATAATTAATTATTCACAATAATATTACAGAATCACAATTATGACAACTGAGGCGGTTCCGGAAAGAGGGGCTTTAGATAAGAATTTCTCTCTTCTTTGGTAGCCTTGATTAGATGACCTAACCTCTCCTTGTGAACTTTCTATACATTGCCAATAATGCTATCTAGTAATATTATTCAAATAATATGAATTATTGATCCGATAATGGAAATCTTTGTGCGTTGACAATTATTGAAATAATAATAATATCAACTTAATAATTATTGAATCAATAAAATAAAATATTGAGCAAGTAACTCTCAGTAACAATTATTAGGCAAATTGCCTTCTTACGTAAGAATCAATAATTCAACAATCTTTGTACAATCTGGTAGTACTCTTTTGTGCAACTACGCGTGTTACTATATTTTAACCACCAGGTAATCCAACAATGTTAACGATAACGATTACGCCATTATTTATAAAAACTCAAATTTGTCGTTTTCTTCATCCGACCATTATTCTGTTATGGGGTCCACAAATGACTGCGCCGTCGTACGGATATTCCCGACAAAAAGAATATTCCACGACCAAACAAATATTCGCCGACAACAATGATTTTTTTATAACCACTTGATTATTTTGCAAAATTTGCACATTTCACCCATAACCAAAGTATTATATCAAATTATCACCTCAAGAAAATAAATAGAGAAAATTCAATTTTATTTATAATAAGCTGGGGTCTTACAGATTTGCCTTTAACGAATGAAGTATAACAGTCCCCATTGTTTTCAAGATTTGTATAAAATTATTGGACTAATTTTGGATACGCCACAGAGGGAAGAGCACTTAAGGAAGCTAAACCACATGACTCGAGGAGGTTTTGAGGAGGCGAGTTTTGGTAGTAAAACATGTCAACTAATTTTTCATAAACAAAAGATTTGTGACAGATGGAGGACATAAAACGAAGCTCAAAATTATGGCCCCTAAAAAATCATCAGGAATGTCATGCAATGAAACAGATAGAGGGTTTACCGTCATCGGAGGAGAGCCGGGTGAGGATTCCTTAATTGTTCACTGTTTAATGCCAGTCGATTTCCCAATCGGTGGAGAAGAGGGTAAACTTGCTTCAGATTCGGCTGGAGAGGAGTCACCGAAGGTTGCTTCCTTTTCAGTCTTCAAGTAACAGGAGGATGAGGAGGCGGAGAGGGCAGTGATACCTCATCCTCAGATTCGTCATGGATTTGTCTGGAACGCCTGGTTTTCATCTTCACGGACGGTGTTTGAGATCGATGTAGGGTTTCAGAGACGATTGGAGTACTAAGAAGACAAAGAAAAGGCTTGGAAGAGTAAAGTAGTCTCTGTCTTTTCAAGGATGGGTGGTACCGAGATATGGAGAGGCGTGGCGCCGTGTTTGGGAAGGGAAATCTTGAGAAGATATAATGGGCGTAATTATGGCAATAAGATATGCCGTGTCTATCTAATTTCCTTAAAGCATGCAGACCATATTTATATCAATCTCATCCCGAATTATCGTCTTAGAGTGCAGAAACGTTCTTCCCCTAAAGGTTTTATAAATATATTTGCTAATTGGTGCTCCGTGGGGATGAATATTAATTTAATTAGTCCTTTGGACACAATATCTCTAAGAAAGTGGTGTCGAACTTCTATATGTTTCGTGCGAGAGTGTAAAGCTGGATTTTTAGAAATGTTAATGGTGCTTGTATTATCAAAGTATATAGGCACATTGTCACACATAAAGTCAAAATTGCACAGTGCTTGATGCATCCACAAAATTTGGGAGCAACAACTTCCTGCTGCTAAATATTCACCCTTAGTAGTGGATAAGGCAACTGAAGTTTGCTTCTTGCTATGCCATGAGACAAGACTTTGTCCCAAAAATATACAAGTACCGCTTGTGCTTTTTCTATCTATTTGACAGCCTGCATAGTCAACATCTGAATAACCCATTAAATCAAAATTGTCACATTTTGGATAAAATAATCCTAAGTTTGTAGTACCACTCAAATATTTAAATATGCGTTTAACAACCTGTAAGTGGGATTCTTTGGGTTTGGCCTGAAACCGAGCACATAGACACGCACTGTACATTATATTAGGTCTAAAAGCAGTTAAATATACTAAGGATCCAATCATACCTCTATATTTTTTACTTCTACATCCATACCTTTCTCATCTGATGTGAGTTTTATTGATGGACTCATTTGTGTGGTCTTTGAGTTTGAATTATCAAAGCCGAATCTCTTGAGTAGCTCTTTTGTATACTTGGTTTGATGTATGAAAATATCTTCATGATTTTGTTTGATTTGAAGGCGCAGAAAGTAATTGAGTTCTCCCATCAAGCTCATGTCAAACTCCTTGTGCATGCATTTGGAAAACCACCCATAAAGGAAATTATTAGTAGCACCAAATATTATATCGTCTACATATATTTGTACAATAATGATATCTTTATTTTGACATTTAATAAATAACGTAGACTCAATTTTACCTCGTATGAACCCATTTGATAGGAGGTACTTACTTAATCTCTCATACCAAGCCCTTGGGGCTTGTTTGAGTCCATAAAGTGCCTTCTTTAGCTTGTATACGTAATGAGGGAACTAGTCATGCTCGAATCCAGGAGGCTATTTTACGTAGACTTCTTCATTTATGTAACCGTTGAGAAAGGCTCTTTTGACGTCCATTTGGTGTAGTTTGAACTTTCTGAAATAGGCAAATGCTAATAATATTCGAATGGATTCCAAATGAGCTACTGGGGAAAATGTTTCTTCATAGTCTATTCATTCTTACTGATTGTACCCTTGAGATACTAGTCTAGCTTTGTTTCTTGTAATTATTCTGTACTCGTCAAGCTTGTTTTTGAATACCCATTTAGTTCCAATAATGGATACATCTTTTGGAGGAGGCATTAACTCCCACACTTGACATCTTTCAAATTGTTGTAGTTCTTCTTGCATTGCTAGTAGCCAATTTTCATCAAGTATGGCTTCTTTGGTGTTCTTTGGTTCAATTTGGGATAGAAATGCTGAGAAAACACACATATTTATGCTTTTCTTCTTGTAATAACTTTTTCATTTATGTTTCCAATGATGTTCTCAGGAGGATGGTATTTGATGTATCTTGATGATTTTGGACGTTGAATGTCATGTATTACTTCTTTAGTAGTTTCTGAATCATGGTCTTGTTGTTCGTTCATTTCAGCTTGCTGGATAGGTTCCTGGTCTGTGTATTCAGCTTGCTGGATAGGTTCCTGATCCTGCTGCTCTTCCAATTCAGTTTGTTGGATATATTCCTACGTCTTGCTATTTTGTTTTATGTGATAGGTTGGATCGGCAGCTGTTTCTAATTTTCCTGCATCATCTTCTCTTTCTTTTGGAATATCATGGTTAGATTAATTAAATTTGATATGTATATATTCTTCAATACACATCTTTTGTACATTGTATATGCGATACGCTTTACTATTTTGAGAGTATCCAATGAATATTCCTTCATATGATCTAGCATCAAACTTCCACAAATTTTTACTAGTATTAAGAATAAAACATTTAGATCCGAAAACTTTAAAATAACTTATATTAGGAAGACGATTATTTAATAATTCATATGGCATTTTCCAAATGATTTGACGGATTAATACTCTATTTAGCACATAACATGATGTGTTTACAACTTTAGCCCATAATTTCTTTGGAAGCTTACTTTCTTGAATTAGCGTTCTAGCGGTTTCTTAAAATGTTCGATTCTTTCTTTCTACCACTCCATTTTGTTGGGGAGTTCTACGTGCTGAGAATTCATGAGTAATTCCTTTTTTATTACAAAATATAATAAAATCCTTTCGAAATTCGGTACCATGATCACTTCTAATATTTATAAGATTAAGATTATATTTAGTCTCCAAATTTCTAATCAATTTTTCAAATTCTTTAAATGCCTCATCTTTTGTTCTAAGAAAGAGTACCCATATGTATCTAGAGAAGTCATCGACTATCACAAATGCGTAAAATTTACCATTTAAACTAGCATGCCTTTTAGGTCCAAATAAGTCGAGATGGAGTAATTGTAAGGGAGAAGAAGTTGATACCATGTTCTCGGCTGTGAATGATGTTCTTACTTGTTTTCCAAATTGACATGGCTCACATATACCTTTTTTTCGAAGTTCATTTTGGGTAATCCTCTCACTAGGTTCTTTCATGATAGCTTTTTGATGAGGTCCATATGGACATGTCCCATCCTTCTATGCCATAGATTTGCTTCATCTTGAATAGTTGCAAGGCATAATTCTTCCTCCTGTTACTCAAAATCAAGAGTATATATATTTCCTTCTCTTTGTGCAACTAAAGAAGCATTGTTAGTACCATGTGAAATTGTGCATTTACCTTTTTCAAAATTTACTTGATGTCCATTATCCATTAATTGACTAACACTGATAAGATTGAACTCTAGACCGTTAACAAGATGAACATTATTACTATTAACCTTACCATTACCGATTTTACCTTTCCCAATTATTTCGCATGACCGGTTATCACCGAATGTGACAGTTCCATGTTTCTTTTTGACATTTAGTTCCATGAACTTAGATTTATCACCCATCATGTGGCGTGAACATCCACTATCAGGAATTCACTTTTGAGAAGATACATTGGCTTTGAAACATACCTGTTTAAGAAAGATAAAATTTATCTTTTTGGTACCCAGAGTATATATCTGTTAGTTGAAACCAAATCACTTTTCTATATTGCTTTACTTCGATTGTTATTTTTCTTTCTTGAGTAGTTTATTTCTAGATGTCCTTTAATGCCACAATTTTTGCAAGTAGTAAAAGGTGTACAATAATTTAATTTAAATGATGATTTAGATTTGAGCATTTTAACTTCTTTTCTATATGCTGGGTTATAACCAATGCCTTGTTTACCGTAACTGGGTCTTTGTTTTCCTAGCATGACATTTAGATTTTCTTCCCCATGAACAAATTTAGCTAGAGAGGTTTTTAATGACATTATTTCCTTTTGAAGTTCATTATTTGGAGGTATTTTATTTACCGATTCATCACCAAATGCATCAATGCACACATCTCTCATTTGTCAATTTTTCAACTTCATCATTTAGCTGTTTTACTTTGTTGAACAATATTTTATTGTAATTATCTAAATAATCATTTTTTGCTGCTAATGCTTTTTCTTCATTTGTGTGTGTTACCTTTTCTAATTCTTTCTTTTCATCTATTAGTGCTTCCACTTCTCCCACTAGAGTGTTTACTAGATCTTTTAAGTACATATTTTTTTCTTTTAATTTTTCATTTTCTTATTTCAAAGTAATAACATCAGAAAGAGATACCTCACTGGATTCACCTTTAAGTCCCATGAAGCATATTTGAGCCAGTTCATCATTTGCATCTATCTCAACTTCAGATTCTTCATCATCACTCCACGTTAGAAATGTTTTATACTTTTTGACTTCCTTATTGCCTTGCTTTCCTTTGTTTTTGAGTTGGAAGCAGTCCTTCTTGAAGTGACCTAGTCGTCCACACTCGAAACATGTTTCTTCGGTTTGTTTGGCTTTGTGTTTGTTTGAGTTGAATGTATTCTTCCTTTGATTCTTTCTCTGAAGTAGTCCCTTAAGTCTCCTTGATATCATGGCTATTTCATCATCCGAGTTATTTTCAAGTTCCTCTTCAATTCCTGTATTTAGGGCTAACACTTTCTTTCGAGGAGCTTCTTCCTCGTCATCATATCATTTTAATTGATGTTCATATTTTTCTAGTTCGCCAAAGAGTGTTAATGTATCCATAGAAGAAATATTGACAGAATCTTGAAAAGTAGTAATTTTGGATGCCAACCTTTTGGGCATAGCTCGAAGTAATTTTCGATTAATTTCACTTTGTGGAATTGATTTGTCGAGCAACTTTAATGAATTTATAAGCACTAGGAACCGTGCTTGAACCATTTTGATTGTTTCGTCTTTTTCCAACTTGAACATTTCACAGTCATGCATGAGCATGCTTAATTTGACTTCTCGTACTTTGGAGGTTCTTTCATGACTCACCACTAGAGTATCTCATATCTCCTTAGCTATATTGCATGAAGAGACTTTATCTATTTTGGATTGCACCATACCGCTAAGAAGAGTGTTCATTGCCTTTGAGTCGTATGAAACCATGTAGGTTTCGGTTGAATCCATCTCGAGTAAAGTTTTCGGAGTGCCATCATCATTCCTTGGGATCACTGGTCCATTTTCTACCACCCACCATTCTCATGGGTCTCGTTTAAGATATATCCTCATTCGGAATTTCCAGAAATTATAGTTTTATGTCCCAAATAGTAATGAAGGTCGGTTTGTTGATTGTCCTTCTTGATGAGCATTTCCAAATTGTGCCATGTCAGAATCTTTCCCTACAAGTCACCTTTAAGACCAAGATAAGTAGAGCCAAGCTCTGATACGAAATAACATTTAACTAGGCACACTTAGAAGGGGGGGGGGGGGGGGGGGGTTTGAATAAGTGTAAGAATAAACTATGTCCAATTTTTGTGTAGCTAAAAATTCCTTTGGATATAGAACGCAACAAGCTGGATTCTATATCTTTATATATGGAAATGATAAGATGTTGTATTGAATTTATGTAACACTTTTCACAATGATTAAATGCGTGAGTTAACCTTGTTCAGAATATGATTATGAGGAAAAAATTTAATAATTAGATTGATGCTATTTGGGGATTTCAAATGCAGGCATCTGCATAGTTATCAGAAAAGTAAATCACAAAAATGCAATCATATGAACACCAGAATTTTAACGTGGTTCAACTACTACCCTCTATAATAGTAGTCTAGTCCACGTCCAATACCAACTAGTATTGGACTCTCTATTATTAAAACTTTTCAATTACAATACAAGTTCCAACAACTTGAGCACCTTTGCTCCTTATGCACCAATGCACCCTCAAGCACCTATGCTTTCACACTTGATTGTAATAATGTAGTAACCCAAACAGAGTTACAATTCAGAGAATATAGATTTTTATAAGAAAATATGAGATACACAATAGGGGTCTATGATCAAGCAATATATCAGTTACCAATGCAAGGCTCTAGTATGTAATGATATGCAAGAAAAATATTACCAGAATATTTTCTACAAGACCACCTTAGCCGAAGCACCTTCTTAGTACAATCAACAATAACCAGGAAGAAAAACAATTCCGTAACTTGTATGCTTTGTGATATTAGTATGCGTTTTTCTTATCTTTGTCGTTAATGAGACCAATTTATTTATAGGCTTTCATACTACATTACCGTTGCTTGATGCCTATTTGAGATATGATCATTAGAGACAAAATGCACAAGTCATGTAATATTTAGACTGTTATCCAGATATTTTGCCATAGATCAAAACTCCTTCCAGTTGTACATTAGCACAGGACACGTCATAATTAGTATAGAAATATCTTAGTGATGACTGAGGAGATTTTGTCTAATAGAATGTCCATCACGTGAAACTATTTCTTTTATGAATTCTGCATTTGTCATTGGTCAATTTTTAAATACCGAATTTACATCATGCAATCAATTACCATTGATATATCGCGTAAATGGGTTTTAAAAAGCAATCTAGTATTTTTCCTTAAATTAAGCTTTTATATAAAGCATGAGTCATGGTATTTATTTAACCTCCTAGTTACCTTAGTTGATTGCCAAGAATTAAATTCCCTGATTTATGAAGCATGATTTATGATGCATGATATACTATACTTGTTATTACCATGATTTGGGTTGCGTCATTTTGCACAATTTAACACAATCAACGATTTTCCCAAAGCTACCATATATGGTTTAACCGAATGTGATTCCTTAAGTTATGGTGACAAAATTTCAGCCATGCATATCATGAGCTAGTGAATTAGTATGTAGCATGTGAGCACAAATATATATGTAATGCACATGTCCTAGAGCCTTATATTGGAAAGTAATAAATGCTAAGATCTTACATATATTCCTAGGACTCAATTTGCTTTTCTTTCTTTCTTCAAGGATTTCTTGACTTTGTAATTTCATCCTTGATGTTCCTGAAATGTCATATCTTTCCCTGAAATGTTATATATCATGATTAGTGGAATAATAGGGTCATCATCAAAACATGGAGTGTGACATAAGTCAACAAAAACTAAAAGTATAGGGACATGAGATCATATAATAAAACGATCATAGTATAGAAATGAATCGTAATATATACGATGAGATCACTCCGTGATCTGATAAGGTTATAGTATGGGATAAGAATCAATCTAATGATTGAAAAGTTTACGACAAGAATGTTGTGTGTCAGTTGTACTATGAATTGATACGAATTCAGGAAAGGATTATGAATACAGATTAAATGAAATTCGTATTGAGAAGGGAGTAGGATTAGGTTGGGATTTCAATTGAGGACTCATGTCAGCAGCTGTGTTTTATGATACGTTGTTATGGGCGGGGAATTGTACTTGGTGTAAAAATCACTTAGTTTCTGGTACTGATAATCATTGAAATGTTTACATCGCGCTATTTGTTATTTGCTTGTTGAGAAGGTGATTCTTTTCTCATATGTATAACAAATAGATAGGTTATAGGTAGAGAATATAAGGTTAAGTTGCGAGTTCTTAAAACTCATACGTATGTAAAGTTCGTGACTCATAATTATATGAAATGTTTTTGAACCCCTCAGCGAATGGACGCCAAAGGTCTAACTAGGACAAGTTCTTAAACTCATATGATTGTGGAAAGTTCCTGAACTCATAAGTGTGATAAGTTTGACGAACTGGGTATATTTTTGTGTTAATAGAGTATTTAGGAAAATAGGAATAGATAGATTACTAAGCAATTGATCATTAGTGGAGACATAGGTTTTTCAAATCTGTTAGCTATGCTAAACTTCAAAATTTTTAACATCAAGCTAAATACATACTATGTGCTTTTGAAAAATTAATTTTTATTCTCAACTCCTGGTGACCATTGTGTATGTTTGGACTTCGGGCCACCGACACCTCGTTACCTATTGAGATGATAAAACCTATCTGCAAAGATTTTTAAACGGTTTAAAGAATAGTCTATGCTACTTATTTCGGCTAGACAACACTGTTTTGAAACATCAAAATTTATTTTATCATTATTGTATCATGTAACCTGGTGCAATGATGATAAAAAAAATGATGGAGTTGTAAATACAAGAATACTTAGTGTTGAATTCGATCTAAAAAATCGTTGTCCCACTACTGTATGATGTGTTATGACAAATTCATACAATGACGGCATCCTCAAACGGGCTGTTAAATATAGTACGGTATCATGACATCATTTTTTTTCAAAATTTAAATTTGCCAACGTGGTTTGGCTATACATTAATATTTCGATTGAAATTGATTATTTGTATGGGTCTATGCTATTTGATTAGGCTAGACCAACTTTTATAAAAATTCTAAGCGTTCTTTGAAAACTTTCCCGACACCAAATTGTTTTGGTGCGGATTCTGATAAAGACCGAGGTACGAAAATTTTGTGCGCCTAAGGCGGATAAGAAGAATGGGGAAAAATTGTTTCTAACCAGCAGTACATGAGTAGTAAAGGGCATGGCGGGCTAATTACCCACTATGTCTGTAAGATATGATGGTTTGCGGATGAATTTCTGTATAAACCTTTTCGAAAATGAAATCTCATGGTCTATATAACTCCTCAGCACGAGTGATGTTGTGGGTAACATGTGGTGATGAGTATGAAAGGTATAAGGTGTAAGTTAAATTTTGGGGACGACATTCTTAGAAGAAGCGGTGAATGTGACAACCCGAGAATTTAGCAAATTTATTAAAATCTTAAAAAAAGGTTAAATAGACCTAGACAAAAAATAAGTGTATGGATTATTCATTTTTGGGAAGGAATTTTGTGAATTTAAAATTTTTTGGTGAAGGTTTACAGTGTTAAGGGTATAAGTGTATATGTTCTGTGTATATGGTCGTATATGTGAACATAATGTGGTTGAGGGTCAAGGGTTGACCAGATAAATTATATCAGTGATAAACCTTAAGGATATCTTAAGAATATCGACGTTCAGTTAGAAAATCTTAACGATTGATTAGAAACCCTAAAAACTGGTTCTAAAACCCCTAATTTCAGTTCTGTGAATCCGAAACCTTAATTCGGAAATTAAAAACCCTTATTTGGGAACTCAAAGGCTTAAGTGCATTGATTACAAACTTAATTAGGGTAAAGCCTAACAAATTAGTTAGAAAACCCTAATTTGTAAATTAGAAACCCTAATTGCAAAAATTAGGAACCCTAATTGCTAATTAAGAAAGTTTTATGTCAATTAGGAAACATTAATCCTAATTACAAGTCCTAAGTGATTAGGAAAACTAATTTAATTAGGAAACCCTAATTTACATTTTAGTAACTAAAATTTTCATTTTTGGCTATAATTAGAAATCCTTGAAAATCAAATTTGGTAAACCCTAAGAGTCAAACCCTAAGGGTTAACCATGATTACAAAATTGCCATTAAAATTAAAAGCCAAATGACCTTATTACCCTTCTTGCAATATTTATGAGATAGCTTGCAAATCTTGCCAAAATGAGAGTTGTTCACCAACTCTATGTACTCCATGTGACTAAAAACCACAGCCATCAGTATATTCATTAGCCAATCATTACATGTTGTTATATATAGATCAAGTGAGAGAAAAGTGATGTTCAAGCCTCATTTAAACACATACTCTTAACTAAGCCATTCTCTCTCTTGACCTACGAAATAAATTAACATATCAGTCCATAATCAAGCCCTTAGAACACCAAGAATATATTATGATGATCAGATTCATGATCAAAGCTCAAAAAGGTATAAAACCCTCATCTTTAAAAATCACGTGATTTGATGTTAGATGTTGTTGTTTGTTATTTTAAGTTGTGTTTAAGGATGTTATTGAGTGATCTAGGTTGTTATATCTTAGATCCATAATATCAAAGCGCTCGAAAATCAAGATTTCAAAAATCTGGAAAACTGGAAAAATGTTGTCTGGCAGTCAAATTAAATGTCAGGGCTTCTAGATCTGTGTGTGTTAGGTGTTATGTGTGTTTTATGTTATAGACTTGTTCTTTGCCATGAGGAGAGTATACTGGAAGTTGAATCACCTCCATACCATGTCTAGATCTCCAGTTATAAGCGGTCAAAGTGCGTTGACCGATCACGAAAACTGGAAATCTGGGTAAACCCAGAAACCGAGAATTTCTGACAACGTTTTTCAAGCCTTTGATCTTGCTGTTATTTGATAGTTTGGTTATGTTGTTGATTGGATGTTGTAGCCTGACATATGGACTACACGTCCATCACATTAGATCACCCATATCCTTAACAGAATCATATATAATGATAGTCAAACATAGGTTGACCAACTGCTCAAGAACATTTCTGAAAAACCTAAAAATGTTCAAGAATAGCTTTCTGACAATGCTTTGACCGGCCCATATTTCTCACCTGTGATGTTGTTAGGTTGATGTAAGGTTATAGAATTGTTCCTTGACATGAACTTTGATGGCCAATATCTCTCTTATATGATGCATGTTGGCTATTAAATTGGTTTAGGGTTGTAGTACTACATCAATACTACAACATTAACACAAATATAGGCCCAAAAACATAATGATCTAAGATTTATGCATGGTCTAACATGGTAACCTGTTAATGGGTTTGAATGTTCTGGACTTGGCCAAGAACACCTATAGTGACGATTTTGTCGCTATAGGCAGCTTTAGCGACAGTTTAATTATAAAATTAATTATTTTATTGAATAAATAGAGAAAAATTGTTTTTAATTATTTAAAATTCATATTAAATGACTAAAAATTATTTTAAAGCCTGAAATTGAGTTTTTAATAATTTAGAATATATTTCATTAATATTTAATATTTTTGGAATATTAATGGTATTTAATTTATTTAATTATAATATTAAATAAATTATTAAAAATGGTGTTAATACTTGAAAAATCATTTAAAATTATATTATGGTATCTGAAAAATAGTTTAAGTTATTTTTAATGACTTTTAATATTTTGTGATGAATTTCATTAATTAATTAAATGTATTAAATAAATTATGGAAAAATAGAATTAATGATTTAAAAATCATATAAAAATAATTTAATTAAGTGTTATAAAAATATTTTAAGTTATTAAATATAACTTTTGATATTTTTTCATGAAATAAATTAATATTTAATATTAATGGCAATTACTTAATAATGGTTTTAATTACTTTAAAATCATTTAAGCGTAATAATAAGGTATTAAAAATACTTTGAGATATTATAAATATATTATAATATTATGTTAAGAATTTCATTAATATTTAATATTAAATAAATATTAATGATAAAAGAATTAAGTGGTATTTAATTCATATAAATATGATATTAATGATCCAAAAACCATGATAAATGATATTAATTATCTAAGATAATTGTGAACCAGCTTAAGTAGAGTCTTAAGGAAAATAGGATCGATAATTATTCGACTAGGCTATCGGGATGTCAAAATTGTACCGAACTCAACTCAGACTGCAATAGTTTGACTTAATACTAGGTCTTATGTGTTGTATAGACTGATAGGGTTATGTGATAAAGTGTTTAGGTTATTTTATATTGTGATGATATTATTCTAACTTGGAAATCAATATTATTAATATTAGGTCTTCATATAAAGCTAAATAGGTTGCGTAATGATAATCAACGGTACATGCAAGTTTTCTCTAACTCGACGTCGAGTTGTTTCATTCAAAAATGCTTATGGTTAATCATTTTTGATTACCATGTCTATGAATTGTTTAATCGCACTCTGTGCATATTGCATATATTCATCAGGTATACCGAAGAAGCTCATAACTTATTCGTTTTACATCCGAATTGGCTTATTCAAAATCCATTAGCTCCTAAATCATTTATACTATGATTTCATCACAAAATATTTCATTTTTGAATCTTTTAACAAAGAATTCACCTGTTAGTTCATTATTAAGCGTTCGTTTATAGTTCATGAGCGTTCAAAGCTTGTTTTCTTCGTTTTAAGTCGGAATTCGACGATTCTTGAGTCCACGACTCTTGAATACCTTATCTCACATGATGTTATTAAAAACCAAAGTTTCCAATTTACACGACAACTTTCGACTACTAATCCAAGATTTTTACGTTTTCAACATTTAACGCCGAATCTCAGAAATTTTGCCATAACTTTGTTACCCGTGTTCTATACGCCAAATCAAATGGAACAAATCCATTGATTCAACATCTACATACTAACCAAGAAATATGCACATACCCTATCAATGATGGTTTTTAATTTGTTAATCAACAACCAAGTTAACGTTCATTGGTTTCTTCGAACTTACGATTTCTACTTAAACATGACTTATCAATTTCGAGGTACCAGGTATGTACGTAAATTTCAAGGGCAAAATTTTATAAGGAGGGGAGATTGTGAGACCCCATATTTTATGAATAAAGATTTAAATTTCTCAAAATATTTTTTTTTTAATATTATGGAATGAATTTGTTATAATGTTATAGTTGTGGGTAGTATTTATAAATTCTGCAAAGTATGTAAGTTGTTATATTATATTCGATTGGTCAGGCAATATTCGTTTTAGCAGGGAATATTCGTACAACGGCGCAATCATTGGTGGACCCCACAACAGAATTATTGTCGGATTGAGAAAATGACAAAAATATTTTTTATTAAAATAACGGCGGAAGTTTTACCGTTAATACTATTGAACTACTCGGTAGTAAAAGTACAATAATACGCGTGGTTGCATAGTAGTACACGGTATTGATTATTGATGCTTACGTGAGAAGTCACTCGGTTATCTTGAATTATTGCTACGATAATTCTTTGCATCATATCTCATATTATTGATTCGATTATTGTCACGGTATCATCGCATAATATGTTATTTTATTAAATCAATAATTGAGACGACAAAGTTATTCATATTATTAAATTGCAATATTTATAATGTCTAGAAGTTACATCGAGGAGAGGTTTGGTCACCAAATTGCGCGCATGATAGGGAGAAATCCTTATTGGAAAGCCCCTCTTTCACAGGAGCGACACGATTGATAAATATTGTGAGTTATAATATTAATGATGAATGTTATTAAAATTAAAGTTGTGTTCGGAGTTGAATTTGGAGACGCGGACGTGATATTTGAGTCCGGAACGATGAAATTAGTAAAAATAGTCTATAAACACAAAAATTTCCGGGATTAACTTTTTGGTCAAAAAGTCAACAGTTGACTTTTTTGGGAAAAGTCATACTTCAAAATTTCAAAATTTATATTGTTGATAAAAATAGTTTCATTGTGTTGGAATTATTTGTGTTAGTGATAATCGACATTTATTTCGATAAAAATTGATGTCTGGAGGTTATATTGACCAATCGTGTATTTAACCGGATAAATGAGCAATTGATTGCTATTATTTCACATGATTATAACTATTTGTTCACATGTGTGCACTATTGATTCACATTCTTGTTACTATTAAGGGAGTTGGTGCGAGATTGATAATACTTGCATAACTAAGTTAAAAATGGAGGTATAGATGGAGGTACTATACTATAATTCGTATTTTCACATGTCTAGAAGTATTGAGTCACATGATTTTCTATTGAATCACATTATTTACTATTAGGGGAGGTGGTGCAAGTTTGATAATACTTTCATGACTAAATTAAAAATAAAAGACCCAAAACATGCAATTATTGAAACTATATTTTTCTATAAATAGAAGCTCATTTTTCCTTCATTTGTCACCAATTCACTAAAGCTATAGAGCAATTATTATAGAGAGAAATTGTAGAGAGAAAATCTATAGAAGAAGAGAAGAATGCTACCTCACTATTCCAATATCCAGTTTCTTCTAAGGTAAGGGGTATTATTTCTTTTGTATTCATGAAGTGAACTTATGTTATCCATTCTTTATTATTATGTTGGAATAACCTGTCTATGCGAAGTACCGCATACATGGTGAAATTCTTCTGTTATTTCATTCTTTACCATTCGTTTGGAACATCTTATGCGTGCTTTTACACGTATGACTGGTAAAAGTCTCTTTATTATCTGTTGGAACATCACATGCATGCGTTTTTATGGGACTGGTTAAAATCTTTATTATTACATTGGAATATCCTATCTCAATGCTTTTATGCTGGGACTGGTTCCGTCTTTATTATTACATTGGAATATCCTATCCAAGTGTATTTTCGTGGGACCTAGTTCCGTCTCTTTATTATTCTACATTGGAATAACTTTGCATGTATGCGGTCTCTAGTATGCTTGGTGATTTATTTTGTTATTCCGTTCAGTCTGAGCATATAAATATAGTGAGTTGATTAATGCATAGTAATCTAAGTTTAACAACTTTCTCTGTGGGATCGATACTTTACTTACTCTGTATTACTTGTTGACCCGTGTATACTTGCATGAGTTAGAGCTCTTTTATCAGAACTGATAAGAGAGGCAACAATGACCTGGTTCCATTATTTATTATTATGTTGGAATAACTTGTCTGTACGATCTATCGCATGCATGGTGAATTCTTCTGTTATTCCATTTTTTATTATTCTATTGGAATATCCTGTCTATACGTTTACGCATGACCTGGTTCCGTTATTTATTATTTTGTTAGAATAACCTGTCTATGCGGTTTATCGCATGCCTGGTGATTTCTTTTGTTATTTCATTCTTTACTATACTCAGTTGGTTAAAGTTTAGACATCTATACTCCATGAAATTAGTGGAATATCCTTGATATTTGCGCTTCATCCAGTATCTTTTCATGGAAATATTTTTCTGAGCATTCTTGAATTTTACTCTACAAAGAAGTACCATGTTGACAATTTGGACGTTTTTAGTTCCTAGATAAATTAATTCGTGAACTTGTTTTATTGAATTCTTATATCATTGTCATCATCCTCATGTTTATATTTTTGAAAGTCATATGTGGCTTGTAGTGCATAGATGGACTTGATATGATTATGACCAGGGATTATTCGGTATAATCATGACCGTAATGTTACAAATGATGTGATAAAAGTCCTCATTGGCTCGTAGTGCATTTATGGATAGTTGTTGGCATGATCATGACCATTGATGAATACACGAATGTCCTTGGCCCGTAGTGCATGGATAATTTGTGGTCGTGATACTAAAGAATATCCTTGGCCGTAATGCAGGGGTGATTCAATGATGTGGATTATTTATTAAGCTGAGTCTCAGCGATAAAAGTGATGAAAAACTTTTTAAATCATAAAAGATAATAGATTTTATTCTCTACTTGACTCTTTTAATGGATTGCTTGTCCCACTGCAGTTAAACTTGATGTCTTTTGTATTTTATCAGTTTAACATTGTTATAGACTAATGATAATTTATTCTGCATTATCTTAGTCATAATATCTCTTACTGGGCTAGTTGATCTCACATTTTCTTTCATTGTTCTCTTCAGGAAATGAGAATATAACTGGGACGAGTCGGGGAACGGAGTGATGGACCAGATGATAGTATTAGTAGTCCACACTATTCTGTTAAATAGTGTGACAATAAATGTAATGAGGACTTATTCTGAGAATGGATATTGTCTTGAAGACAGTATTTGTGTTAAAACTCACAGCTCTCTTCTTGTATATTAAAGATTGTATTTGTATTCTGTACCATGTATTTGGCGACTCAGAATAGGTGATGTATACCTATTTTGGGGGCGTCATAGTTGGTATCAAAGCTTAGGGATATGATCCCCGGTGAAATGTGAGACAAGAACTAGGAGGGAGGACGGGAATTCCTTCGCTAGTATGACCTACCTAAGTTTGTTTGGTATTTAATTGGTCGGTCAGAGTATAGGGATAATATGTGATATGTTAATTAACCCTTGTTTTGTGGCAGTATTTGAAAATGGCATCTGAAAATGTTGAGATCAGCAATGAAGCACATGAGACCGTTGAGTCACCAACGATTAATACCCAGGATAATGTGCAACAGAAAGACAATAATCCTCAGGTAAATAACAACACCGATCAGATGATGAACGATGGGATGTTCAGAGGCTTTATGCAATTCATGCAACATCATGTAAGAGTGACGCATATTCAAAATATAGGTGGATACAATGGCAACCCACGGTTGGTCACTGCTAAGCAGTTCAAGGAACTGGGACCACCGAAGTTTTTTGGAGAGCCAAAAGCACTTAAGGCTAAGACGTGGATAAAGAAGATCTGAAAGATATTTGATGTCTTGGGATGCTCCGAGGAGCAAATGGTTCCCTTTACCACCTTCATGTTGCGTGCGTGCGGCGGATTCTTGGTGGGAATCTTTAAAGCATTACTCAACTTTGCCGCAGACTTGAAGATGACTTGGGAGAAGTTCAAGAATTGTTCAACGACAAGTACTTTCGAAAGTATTCGTCTATATGAAAGAGGTAGTAGAGTTCATCAAGTTTGGAGCAAAACAACATGGCCAAGTGTCGTAATCGGAAATCTGAAGCCAAGTTTGCCGAGTTGTCCGGTTTGTGACCCATTTGGTTGATAACGAGGAGAGAAATGGCGAATGTTTCTAAGAGATTTGAAACCCGAGATACGTCAATATCTTATCTCTCATAAAGCTGTATTTGTATTAGGATGTTGTTAATAGGGCTCGATTATTGGAGTAGCGATAATGAGTCAACCCAACCAAAAGAAAGCGGTAGAGACAAAATGATAATACCGGTGATACTTGATCATCAAAGCGGGGACAATAAGCGTGGAGGGAATCAGCATGCCATAAATGGTGACCACTTCGGTGGTAATCATGGCCAAAACAATAAGAATGGACATTTCAAGAAGAGAAGATTCAACAATGATGGAAAGACGTCAGTACCAACACCAGTTGTTAAGGAAGGAGAACGACCACCTATCATATGCTTCAAATGCGGAGCGGAGGGACACATCAGTCCAAACTACGTGATGCCGTCCAAAGCATGTTATAATTATGGAAGAGAAGGTCACCTAGCCCGATTTTGTCGTTCACCGAAGACAAGTTCAGCTAGGATGGAGGCACCAAAGACCATCCCAGAAAAGTCAAAGCCGGTAGTGCAAGGTATAGCATTTTTTGTGACTCCTCAAAAAGCGAGTAATCCGAACGAAGTTAGCACGGGTTAGTTAATTATAAATTCTTGCGAAGCCTATACCTTATTAGATACCGGTTCTATCCATTCTTTTATCTCTCTTGCTTGCGCTCAACGTTTAAATTTAACTCAAGAGAAGTTTGACTTTGACTTATTAGTTGAAACTTCATTAGCAGAAACCTTTGTTACCTCCACTATTTATTAATCTTGTTTGATTCAAATCGACACTTTCACGTTACCTGTCGATCTTATCTCTTTGAAAATACTTGCCTTTGATGTGATTTTAGAAATCGATTGGTTAACTACTCATCATGCTTTTCATAAGGTTGTTTTCTTTCATATTCCTAACCAACTTGTTATAGGAGTTCAAGCAACCAAACCACTAAAGTCAATCATTGTCATATCAAGCCATAAGTAATGAGCCTCGATCCTTTCGTTGTTGACTTCCTTGTGTGGAATGCACCGAAGTCAGACTTTCTATAACTGACGTCGTGAATGACGATGGCAAGTTGATAGATATCAATGTGACGTACTATCCAAGTTATGGATGAGAGTCATAGTTTTTAATGTTATTTCTCTTGTAAATAAATTTTCTAAT
Organism: Panax ginseng; assembly: GCA_020205605.1. Taxonomy (NCBI): domain Eukaryota; kingdom Viridiplantae; phylum Streptophyta; class Magnoliopsida; order Apiales; family Araliaceae; genus Panax; species Panax ginseng. The sequence goes on along the minus strand of CM035129.1, from coordinate 78,746,674 downwards.
GTATTCTTGAAGACTTCTTAGCCTAACTCTAGAGCATGAAATCAAATTTTGTATTGACCCCAGTACAAAGCCCATTTTTAAAACCCTTAAATATTTCTTCAACCAAAATGAACGTATAATGCACCAAAGACGTTTGCTCAAGCTGTTAAAGATTACGACCATACCATTCAATATCATCGTGGAAGAGTGAACATGGTAGCTGACGCGTTGAGTAGAAGATTATATGCGGTTACGAGTGTGACGTTGTTAACATAAAAACCCATTTCGTATACCTTACAAATGATGAAGATAGAGTTAAAGAATCTAGGGACCCACGTGGTGATATCAAATATACGAGTAGAATCAACTCTAATCGATAAAGTTAAAGGCTGCTCAAGCTACACACCCGGAGCTGATGAATGTTAAGAAGAAGGTTCAAGAAGGCGTTATTCATGAAGCAAGAATCGATGAAGAGAGGAAATCTCAACCCTAGATTTAATTGGCCCATTTAAAATCCTCAATTGAGTAGGATCTGTGGCCTATAGACTCATTTTACCGCCAAGTATGTCGCGTGTTCATAACGTTTTTCACGTATCGTTGTTAGTAAAAACTTAGTCTTGGGGGACTTTGGAGCCAAATTTCATAATAATTAATTAAGCTGAAAAAATTATGAAATCATGGGGGTTTTATAGAGCATGTTACAAGCTTTTCATAGCCTCAAAAATGGTCTAATTCCGATAACGGACGAAGAAGTTATGAAGATTTGAAGTATGTGTGCCAAAAGTTGCAAAATCTGGAAAATTGGAGTTAAGTGCCAAGGGTCGAGCGCCTAAGAGCTAGGCTCGGTGCTTAGATTTTTCTCTTTGGCGCCTAGGCGCTTGCGCAAGGCCAAATCTGGGCGCCTAGGCGCTGGTCAAGTGTTAAACCAAAATCTATCCGGACGTCCTTTAGTAAATTGGGCATAACATTTTCATACGAACTCCGATTGAGGTGATTCCGGATGATTCAGAAAGATAACGAGTAGAACTATAACTTTCATTCTTTATGTTTTGAGATTTGAGGTCAGTATCAAGTCCTAAAAGGGCTATTTTAGGGACTTATATGCATTCAGAGGGAATCGGAGGACATCGAGCATGCACATATGCAACGTGTGATGTTTTCGACGATAAAGGTATTCAAGGTTATACCTCAAGAGTTAGAATATGAAATGAAGTCAAGGTATCCTCACTTCTTCGGCATACAAGGTACGTATGTAAATTTCGAGGGCGAAATTTCATAAGGAGGGGAGATTGTGATACCCCAGATTTTATGAATAAAGATTTAAATTTCTCAAAATATTTTATTTTAATATTATGGAATGAATTTGTTATAATGTTATAGTTGTGGGTAGTATTTGTAAATTCTGCAAAGTATGCAAGTTGTTATATTATATTCGATTGGTCGGGCAATATTCGTTTTAGCAGGGAATATTCGTACAACGACGCAATCATTAGTGGACCCCACAACAAAATTATTGTCGGATTAAGAAAATGACAAAAATATTTTTGATGAAAATAACGACGGAAGTTTTACCATTAATACTGTTGAACTACACTGTAGTAAAAGTACGAATGTCTGGCGTGGTTGCATAGTAGCACCTTGTATTGATTATTGATGCTTTTACGTGAGAAGTCACTCGGTTATACTCAATTATTGCTACAAGATAATTAACGCATCATATCTCTCTCATATTATTGATTCGATTATTGTCACAAAGATCATCTCGCATAATATGTTATTTTAATAAATCAATAATTGAGGCGACAAAGTTATTCATATTATTAAATTGCAATATTTACAATGTCTAGAAGTTACATCGAGGAGAGGTTTGGTCACCAAATTGCGCGCTTGATAGGAGAAATCCTTATTGGAAAGCCCCTCTTTCACAGGAACGACACGATTGATAAATATTGTGAGTTATAATATTAATGATGAATGTTATTAAAATTAAAGTTGTGTTAGGAGTTGAATTTGGAGACGCGGACGTGATATTTGAGTCTAGGAACGATGAAATTAGTAAAAATAGTCTATAAACTCACAAAATTTTTTAGGGATTAACTTTTTGGTCAAAAAGTCAACAGTTGACTTTTTGGGAAAAGTCAAACTTCAAAATTTCAAAATTTATATTGTTGATAAAAATAGTTTCATTGTGTTGGAATTATTTGTGTTAGTGAAAATCGACATTTATTTCGATAATAATTGATGTCTGGAGGTTATATTGACCAATCGGGTATTTAACCTGATAAATGAGCAACTGATTGCTATTATTTCACGTGATTATAACTATTTGTTCACATGTGTGTACTATTGATTCACATTCTTGTTACTATTAGGGGAGTTGGTGCAAGATTGATAATACTTGCATGACTAAGTTAAAAATGGAGGTATAGATGGAGGTACTATCTTTTGTAATTAGGTATTTTCACATGTCAGAAGTATTGAGTCACATGATTTACTATTGAATCACATTATTTACTATTAGGGGAGGTGGTGCAAGTTTGATAATACTTGCATGACTAAATTAAAAATAAAGAAAAAGTTGGAGGTATTGTACTGTAATTTTTTGAGCCCCAAAATGTGCAATTATTGAAACTATATTTTTCTATAAATGGAAGCTCATTCTTCCTTCATTTCTCACCAATTCACTAAAGCTATAAAGAAATTATTATAGAGAGAAATTGTAGAGAGAAAATCTATAGAAGAAGAGAAGCCTGCTGCCTCACTATTCCAGTATCCAGTCTCTTCTGAGGTAAGGGGTATTATTTCTTTTGTATCCATGAAGAGAACTTCTGTTATTCCATTCTTTATTATTATGTTGGAATAACCTATCTGCGCTGGCACCGCATTCATGGTGAAAATCTTACATTATTTCATTCTTTACCATTAGTTGGAACATCCGTCATGCTTTTACGCATGACACTGGTTCCGTCTTTTTATTATTCTCGTTAGAACATCCTCATGCATGCATTTTACGCCAAACTGGTTCCGTCTTTATTATTACATTTGGAATATCACGTGCATGCGTTTTACGCGGACCTAGTTCCGTCTTTATTATTACATTGGAATATCTCATGTCGTGAATTTTACAGGACTGGTTCCGTCTTTATTATTACATTGGAATAACCTACAAAATGCGATCTCGCATGCTTGGTGATTTCTTTTGTTATTCCATTCGTTATTATACGAAGTTGGTTAAAGTTTTGACTTCTATACTACATGAAATTAGTGGAATATCCTTGATATTTGCGCTTCATCCAGTATCTTTTCATGGAAATATTCTTCTGAGCATTCTTGAATTTTACTCTACAAAGAAGTATTATGTTGACAATTTGGAAGTTATTAGTTCCTGGATAAATTAATTCGTGAACTTGTTTTATTGAATTCTTATATCATTGTCATCATCCTCATGTTTATATTTTTGAAAGTCATACATGGTATTTGTAGTGCATAGATGGACTTGGTATGATTATGACCAGGTATTATTCGGTATAATCATGACCGTAATGTTACAAATGATGTGATAAAAGTCCTCATTGGCTCGTAGTGCATTGATGGATAGTTGTTGGCATGATCATGACCATTGATGAATACACGAATGTCCTTGGCCCGTAGTGCATGGATAATTTGTGGTCGTGATACAAAAGAATATCCTTGGCCGTAATGCAGGGGTGATTCAATGATGTGGATTATTTATTAAGCTGAGTCTCAGCGATAAAAGTGATGAAAAACTTTTTATATCATAAAAGATAATAGATTTTATTCTCTATTTGACTCTTTTAATGGATTGCTTGTCCCGCTGAAGTTAAACTTGATGTCTTTTTTATTTTATCAGTTTAACATTGTTATAGACTAATGATAATTTATTCTGCATTATCTTAGTCATAATATCTCTTACTGGGCTAGTTGATCTCACCCTTTCTTTCACTGTTCTCTTCAGGAAATGAGAATATAGCTGGGACGAGTCGGGGAACGGAGTGATGGACCAGATGATAGTATTAGTAGTCCTCACTATTCTGTTAAATAGTGTGACAATAAATGTAATGAGGACTTTTTCTGAGAGTAGATATTGTCTTGAGGACAGTATTTGTGTTAAAACTCATAGCTCTCTTGTTGTATATTAAAGATTGTATTTGTATTCTGTACCATGTATTTGGCGACTCAAAATATGTGATGTATACCTATTTTGGGGGCGTCAAAGAACTATTAACGCTATCCTATGCCAAGTATTTGGTTTGGATTCAAAGCTAAGTTTGTATATGAACAAACAAATGTATTTTTCATCGATTATTCGATGGGCACGTGAGGTTGCCAAAACTTTAACGCAAATATGTTTAACGGATGATTGTTGATCAACATAGAATACTATAGGTTGATCACCTAGATTTGCTCGTAAGGAATATCGGTCTTACGGTCTTCGTGTCGGGTTATCCTTTTCATGTATGAAAATGAAAAGAGTATGTTCATGGTCTTTCGACCGGTTCATAATTCCTAAGCTATTATATATACTTTGGAATTGTTGTTATGAAATGAGAAGTGCTAGTCAATGTTTCATAGTACTTCATAGCTATTTGTTCATATTCATATAATTCTCGACGTGGTATTTATATTATCCTTTGTTAGACTTGTTGAGCTACTTATGCTCACTTCTTGCTTGAATTATATGATTGCAGCTAAGGTCGAATGAACTGAGAGTTATAAGAAAGATAAAGGCAAGGCTAAGATTGATAGTTAGTTATACTGTAATAGACTAGTATGTTTGTATGTATTATACTTATAAACAACGAATAATGTATTCGATTTCTGAACATGGGAAAAGATTTATTATGAATGTAATAAAAATGTAGTTAATACACTCATTGTGTTGTTGTTTTAATGGAATGAATGTATGATTATGAGTACCGTGTAGTACCATCTGTCCGAAATTGGAAGATACCCGGATTTGGGGGCGTCACAGAATCCTAAATAAAATCAAGATATCCTCACCTCTTCGTCATACCATGTACGTACACCAATTTCGTGGACGAAATTTCATAAGAAGGGGAGGTTGTAAGACACCAAATTTTATGAATAAAGATTAATTTTCTCAAAATAATTTTTTGAGTATTAAGGTGTGGATTTGATATAATAGTATAGTTGTGGGTAATATTTATAAAATTTACAAAGTAAGCAAGTTGTCATAAAATATTCAATTGGTCGGGGAATATTCGTTTTATTAGGGAATATTCATACAACAACACAATCATTGGTGGACCCCATAACAGAATTACTGTCGGAGTGAAAAAATGACAGAAATAACTTTTATAAAAATAGTGACGAAAGTTTTACCATTAACTGTTGAAATACCTGGTGATAAAAGTACAGTAATACTCGTGGTTGCATAGTAGCACACGGTATTGATTAATGATACTTACGTGAGAAGTCACTCAGTTATACTCAATTATTGCTACAGTAATTGTTGCATAGTATCTCATGTTATTTGATTCAATTATTGTCAATATTTTATATTATTAAATCAATAATTGAGATGACAAGTTATTCATATTATTATTTGCATTATTGACAATGTCTAGAAAGTTTTGTCGAGGAAAGGGGCTTGGTCACCTAATTGCGTGTCAATAGGGAAAAATCTTTATCGGAAATCCCCCTCTTTCCTGAAAATGATCTGGTTGTTAATATTGCAAGTTATATTATTGATGAATAAATGTTGTTAAAAATATAGAGGGAATTTTTATGAGGTATTTGTTGTAAATTTTGATTATTATATGGATCCCTACTTACCTATTTTTCAAAACTATCGGAAGAAGTTTTCTCAGATATATATATATATATATATATATATTATAATAAGTTTTGTTTTTTATGAAAAATAGAATATATTATATTTTATTATGCATAGTATTTGCATAGTGCTTTCATAGTGTTTGCATAGTAAATCATGTGATTTACAGCTGGCCAATTCGCGTCCGTGAGAAAATGTGACAACTCGAATTTTTATAAGTTATTAAAATAAGAATTTAATAATTAAAATTCGTAGTATGAGATGTTTTGAGTCTGAGTATGTTTATATACATGCTATATAATTTTGAAATATATGTTGGTATGAAAAGATTAAGTGTGACTATAGAAGAGAAATATATATCTATATATTTGTAAAATTAGGTTAATAGTTAGTTTAACTATTGAAGAAAATAAATGAAATTGTTACGGAAAGGAAATTAACTGAGTAATATTAGTTAATTTAATTAATTTGAAAATTATATTATGAAGTAATATAATTTGATTATTTTACTGGTAGCAATGTAATTATTATGAATTAAATTTTATAAATAATGAGAGTAGTTCACTTAATTAAAATAGTGAATTCATGTAAATTTATTTGTTTTAATAAAATAAGAAAGCAATATATTACATATAAATATAATATGTTAATGGAATACGATTGTGAATTTTGTAAATAGTTAAAATATTTATCGAATAAAATAATTATTTTAATTGGAATATTTATGAAATAAAAAAAATATTCGATGGAATTAGTATGGAATAATTTATTTAATTGTGATAATATTGACTAAATGGTTTTAGAATCGATGCATATTTTATTACGCTAATGGAATGGTAGCATTCTAATTTATTTAAATAATTAAATTAGAGGACTAATGTTGTGACGCCCCCAAAATAGGTATACATCACCTATTCTGAGTCACCAAACACATGGTACAAAATTCAAATACAACTTAATAATACAGTTGTCGTGTAAAATACGACAAAACGTAAACTGGGAGTTTTAATAAGAATATTGTCATCTAGACAATATCCACACTCAAAAGAGTCCTCATTACATTTATTTTCACATTATTTAACAGAATAATGAGGACTACTAATACTATCATCTGGACCGTCACTCCGTTCCCCGACTAGTCTCGACTACGTTCTCATTTCCTGAAGAGAACAGTGAAAGAAAGGGTGAGCTCAACTAGCCTAGTAAGAAATATTATGACTAAGATAATGCAGAATAAATTATTGTTAGCCTTCAACAGTGTTAAACTGATAAAATATAACAAACATCAAGTTTAACTGCAGCGGAACAAGCAATCCATTAAAAGAGTCAAGTAGAGAATAAAATCTACTATCTTTTATGATTTAAAAGGTTTTTCATCACTTTTATCGCTGAGACTCAACTTAATAAATAATCCACATCTTCCCAGCACTACGGCCAAGGATATTCATTAGTATCACAACCACAAATTATCCATGTACTACGGGCCAATGATATTCGTGTATTTATCAATGGTCATGATCATGCCAACAACTATCCATCAATGCACTACGGGCCAATGAGGACTTTTTCCACATAATTTGTAACATTACGGTCATGATTACACCGAATAATCCCCGGTCATAATCATACCAAGTCCATCTATGCTTTTCTGAGCTACAGATGACTTTCAACATAATATAAACATGAGGATGATGACAATGATATAAGAATTCAATAAAACAAGTTCAAGAATTAATTTATCCAGGAATTAATAAAGTCCAAATTGTCAACATGATACTTCTTTGTAGAGTAAAACTCAAGAATGCTCAGAAGAATATTTTCATGAAAAGATACTGGATGAAGCGCAAATATCAAGGATATTCCACTAATTTCATGGAGTATAGATGTCTAAACTTTAACCAACTGAGTATAGTAAAGAATGAAATAACAAAAGAAATCACCAGGCATGCGATAAACCGCATAGACAGGTTATTCTAACAAAATAATAAATAACGGAACCAGGTCATGCGTAAACGTATAGACAGGATATTCCAATAGAATAATAAAGAATGGAATAACAGAAGAATTCACCATGCATGCGATAGATCGTACAGACAAGTTATTCCAACATAATAATAAATAATGGAACCAGGTCATTGTTGCCTCTCTTATCAGTTCTGATAAAAGAGCTCTAACTCATGCAAGTATACACGGGTCAACAAGTAATACAGAGTAAGTAAAGTATCGATCCCACAGAGAAAGTTGTTAAACTTAGATTACTATGCATTAATCAACTCACTATATTTATATGCTCAGACTGATGAATCAATTATTGATTTAAACTAATTATGATTACCAACTACAAATAACGATATAAATGGACTAACTATATTATGGAAACAATGGGATCCTAACTTCATTCAATATTTCGTCTAATCGCCACTGTCATGCAAGAAGGGTTCACATACCACAAGAAAATAGCCAAGAGCATAAAGAGAGTTATAACCATTTTTCAATGCATTATAACCTACTCACACAGCATCTACAGATGTTAGACTCTATGTGATCACCAATATAATCACAATCACCATATGTCTATGCATAATTGCAATTCTATTATTCTTAAGCACAAGCTCTTATTCTAGCTCATACGGTGAAACAGTATATGTCTATCTGGTTCACAAAATATGTAAGCTATTACACTAAGCCCATATCCGCATGCTATCATGGTTATAGTCTATATTTATATGTTCATTGTCAATTCCATACAAATACTGAAACGAATGGTGATCAAGCATTCATACATGTAAAACAACCATGACAGATATCCCATATGATATGCAAAACAAATCTAGCATTTAGATGTACAACTAAACTACATATTAAAATCCATTAGAATCCCATAATGGAGTTTAGTTCATGACTGAACCAAAAGCCATTTTGGGATCAATGTTAAGCATGATCAATAAACAAACGAGTGAAGTAAGAAAGATAGAACGATCAAACCCAATCGATGAATATAAACCAACAATTAACTATTAAATCCTCACTGCAATCCAATAGACAATAATCAAAATCCACGATGACAGAGAATTCCAAGAAGAAGTAGAGAAAAATAGATGATATGGCTTTCTTCTACGTTGGAATCTCTCCCAAGGTGTAAAACCCTAGTTTATAAGATGAAAATACGTAAAAATAATCACGTCTCTCTTTGACACCAGTCAGAATCGTTTAAAAACCTATTACAAATCATTTAATTGAGAATTAAAAATAAAATTAAATTCTGAAGATCGACGATCGCTTGGCCGCTGCGTCTCTAGCTTTCTTTGTCTCATGGTAGCGAGACTTGCGATGTGTTATGTCCGATCCAGGCGTCCTTCTTGCGTCATCGGCGATCATGTATCTCGCGGTGCGTGTCTATTATCTCGCGGGCGCTCAACTTGTAGAAGGTCTCCCATGTCTAGCCCTGCACTAGCGCGGGCACGCGAGTCTAAGCTGTCCTGCCGCGCGGCTTGTTCTGCAGTTTCTGGCTACTTGTTGCTGCTGCTACTTGTTCACTCATGCTTTAATCCTCTTGCTTGCTTGGTTTCCATGCTTTATTATACCTCCATGCCATGAACATCCTTGCCTTGTGACTAGCCTTCACGCATACACTCGCCGATGCCTCTAATTCTACCAAAATTGAGCCGATTCCTGCATTTATTCACCAAAAGGAGTTTTAAGTAAATGCAATGCAAAATAACTTGAAATGCAACTAAAACACAATGAAATGTACTTGAGGTTGGCACAATTCGCATGGATTGGTATATAATAAGTAGGTAAAAATACCACTTATCAAATACCCCCAAACATGAACTGTTGCTTGCCCTCAAGTAATGCATACTCATGAACAATAAAAATGCAGCCATCTATGGTGCATACTAGTCTCACATAATCTAGCCATAACAGAATTTCAGCCCAAATTACCTCAGTGAATTATCAAGATTCCAGGACATAATTTTAAACCAAACCATAGACATAATGTCATACGCTCAAATGATTCACGAATGCTATAGAGATGCTATGAGTGTTTGATGTTCACAAAAACTTGATCTAAGCAAAGAATGCATATGCTACATTTCTCCAAACAAAAAATTATAGGCTAAACCAAGTCTCATGTATACTCATGCCCTCAGACTATTTCGACATATCAACGCAAACTAAGGTTCAACACTGGGTTCAATGCTTTATTTTTACTCACAAGGGAGATTTTTGCACTTTTCCGCGCTGTTTATAGCGAGTGCATTTTACGCTCCATCTCACTTCCCATTTTCATTTAAACGAGTGCGTTTTACGCTCCATTTCGTCCTATTATCAGGCATGCCCAGGTGTTCCCAAAGTTTGAATGTCAATGTTTCTAGCATGTATGCACATTCTACATATTTCTCTTTTTAGTACTACATGTTCTATTAAGCAATGCAACGCACGTCTCTTACACCTACAAGTGATTGTAAACATATTTGTGCATACCGAAAGCATTTAAACAGCAACATGAATATTATCGTGTAAAACATTATACCACAGCTCATGTTATCTAAAGTACTCTAGAATCTTTGACAATTCACTATCATCATTGGCTAGGCAGAAATTTCTATTATTAAGCAAGAATTTATGAGAGACATGCTAACACAATCAATAATGACTAAAAATTAAAAATTTTATGCAAAATTTTATCTAACACATAATCATGCAAAATTAAACTAAACATGCAAAATAGAATGCAAACTAAACTACTATGCAAGTACTCCAATAACCCCAAACTTAAAGTGTTCAATGTCCTCATTGAATGAAGGTAAAGGGTACAAGAAAAACTCCCCTAATGATCGGCTTGACCACCCTCCTCGGGTGGTGAATCTGGTGGTGGATAAGGCACGGCGGTTCCAAATTGTGGCCATTTAAGCATTGTTCCTTGCTGCACGAAGGCTTCGGCCAAGGCCCTGGTGAGTCCCATAACAAATGTCCCAAGATTGTCATACAATGCATCGACTTTGCACCCCAACCTTCGGAGATGTCGATCGCTAGGGATAAGATGTGCTCGGGTGGATGGGCCTGCTGCATCGGCCTGTGGGGGATGCTGTGATGGCTCTGGGAAGGTGGGTCGGAGAATGAATCCTCATCCGCGCGGGTGTGGCTCACCACCTGCCCAGTCCTCAAATTTAGCATTGGTAGCATGCGTGATGTCTTGACTGGGGTATTGCATTTGTTCGTTGCCCCAATTGCATCCCTACTGTGCACATAGCATGGCTACCACTGAAGCATGTGGTATGCTTCTAGTGGTGATTCCCTTTAGATACTTCACAATATTTTGATGAATTAAATACCCCACGTCGATATACTCGCCAGTAATGATGCCCCATAGTATTATGTCCCTTTCTGCCATGATCTCGTGTTGATTCGATGAAGGCAATAATTTGGCACAAATGAATAGATTCCATGCCTTGGCGTATCGATTCAGTCCAGATGCTGGGAATATGCAAGGTTGGGTCGTGCCGACTTTGTCAGTCCACCGTGTGCCTGGAATGCACAACTTCGCAATGACACGCTCCAAGTTTGTTTCCTGATGTGCCTCCGTAATCCAATTTGCCGCCCCTATTGGTGGTCTTGCAGTGATTCTCAGCACATTATAGATGGCGGAGGGTCCGTAGTCTATCTTGACACCACGAACCATAACGGTATCATTCATTGTGACTTTGGCATTGGCATAAAACACTTGGACGATGCTCATCGGAATCGGCGTGGGGGTGGTAGTCAGTCCACCCCATCCTCGTTCGTGGATCATGGCACAAAGCTATCCATCTTGGCCTTCTGGTCTAAATCCTCTTTCCTTGATGAATGTTTTCGCGACAATGCGATAATACTCCTGCTGGGCTTCTAAACACAAGAATTTGTCATGGTCAACAATATCCTCCGCATGACTGCCGGAGGAAGATGAAGAGGATGAAGTTGCTCGTGCCCTCTTTGGATCCATTTGAGATAGTTGGTAGAGGTAGCAAATGACTGAGAGAGAGATTTGAAATTTGTAAATTGATAACCTTCACCTTTGTGTATGCCAACCCAATTGAGAGCCCTAGCTTTATAGAAGCTATGAGAAGTGGATGAGCTTTGAGTATGGAAGAAATCGTTGAGATGTGATGGAAAGATATACGGCTTAAATCTGTAACTGATGGAGTGATAGAGACGTGAGCTATGGTGAGTGAGATATTCTTGTGTCTGTTATTATCGCAAATGAGAGTCCGAATGGTCCAAAATTATGTTTTAAACAAGTTCATATCTGACTAGATTCGGTGCCTCACGCGGCCGCGCGCGCATATACTGAGTTGAGCTCGCGGACGTAAGACTCATAGAAGGCATGTTGGTCTGATTGGCTTGGCACGCGGGTGCATGAGTTTGTACTGCCCGGGTTGCGCGACCCTACTGTGTGCTATTCTAAAATTTGCTCTAATTCTTCCATCAGTGATGCTCTCCAATAATGGTACCTGCACAGACATTAGTGCACATGATTAAGGCATGCAATAGTGGTCACATAATGCGTACATCACGAAATTATTGTCAATCAATTCTTGTAACGCATTTACGATTACTTGTCCAATATCCTTATAACATTGAATTAGTAACATGAACTAAAATAATCAAAAAGGAATAACTAAAATAACCGAATTAATAGGTGCAGAAATGATGGCTTGCCTCCCATCCATCGCTAAGTTATAGTCAATTAGCTTGACTATCTCTGAATTTTCACGTCACATCAAGAATTGAGGTGCCTTCCTTGTTGTCCTTGGCACCCAAAAATTTAACGACTTCGGCTTTCATCAACGGCTCTACCTTCAGCTCGGAACTTTCCCCGTTAAACACCTCTTTGATTCGTTCGTCCTTGGGTTTTGTACCCCATCCTTTAGGTTACAATTCACCAGATCAACCATGAAACACTCTTCTTCATCTGTTGGGTGCTTTATTGCTTTGAAGACATTGAATGTGACCGCTTGATCTTGTGCACGCATGGTTAGTTCCCCTTTCTGAACATCTATCGAAGTCCTGCCCGTAGCTAAGAATGGTCTCCCTAGTATGATCGGTATATTCTTATCCTCTTCGAAATCTAGAATGATAAAGTCGGCCGGAAAAATGAACTTATCCACTTTAATCAATACATCTTCAACAATTCCCCGCGGATATGTGACAGATCTGTCAGCTAACTGTAATGATATGTTCATCGGTCTTGGAGCCGGTAATCCCAAATGGTTAAATACTGACAACGACATCAAATTTATACTTCCTCTTAGATCACATAAACACTTGCTAAAATCCATCTTTCCAATGGTGCACGGAATTGTGAAGCTACCCGGATCTTTTAGCTTTGGAGGTAGCTTGCGTTGGAGCACTGCACTACATTCCTCTATCAGGGCTACCGTTTTAAACTCATCTAATCTTCTCTTCCTTGACAATATACCTTTCATGAACTTTGTGTAGCTTGGCATTTGTTCCAATGCTTCGGCAAAAGGTATGTTGATCTGCAGCTTTTGGAAAACCTCCAGAAATTTGTTGAACTGTTTATCGTCTTTCTACTTAATTAACCTCTGCGGATATGGTACTTGAGGGTGTAGTGGTTGTACTGGGCTCTTGACCTTCTCTTACGACACGCTTTATTCTTCTTTGCCTCATCGAACCTCGTAATTTTCTGTGTTTTTCTCGTCGGTCCTCTCGCTTTCACACTTGCCACGCCTTGGCAGGCATCCTTAGTATCATCATGCCTTGGCTGACTTGCGAGTAACTCTGTCAAATCTTTCCCGGATCTCAATGTTATTGCTTGACACTGCTCCTTTCCGTCTCTTCTAGGATTTGCCTCTGTGTTACTTGGAAAGTCACCCTAGGGCCTGCTAGTAAGCATGCTCGCCATTTGCCCCGTCTGACTCTCTAAATTCTTGATAGCCACTACTTGGCTTTTGATCATGACCTTAGTGTTTGCCATATATTTCAACATTATTTCCTCCATTTCTGATTTCTTCTCTAGATGTGATGTAGCTGGAGTGTGGTGTTGTTGCTGTTGAGGAAATCCCGGTGGAAACGGTGGTTTTGGTGTAAACTATGGCTGTGATGACTGTGGTTGATACTGTTGATTTGACTGGAACTGATTTTGCTGTTGTCCTTGGTTGTTAGACCAACTAAAGTTCGGATGATTGTGATTGTTGGGATGGTATGTGTTCTGAAATTGACCTTGGTCTTTTCTGTAGTTGCTCACATACTGTACTGATTATGAGTTGATAGCACATTGATCCGTGGAGCGTGACCCCGCACAAATCTCACAAACGAAAGCAACTGTCTTCACTTTGTTCTCTACCAAAGTATCTATTTTCTTAGCCATAGCTGCCATTTGTGCCGACAGCTGTGTAATCACATCTACCTCCAACACACCTGTAACGACCGAGAAATTCGGATTTTAATGTAAAATGATTTTATTAAATTAAATAATAATAAAATTATATTATATGTGTTATCAAGATGATTGTCATTCTATAACCTATTGATATTGGAATGTCGTAGTATTTGAGCTAGGTGAAGGAATTAAAGTGTTTGAATTTCTAAGACGAAAATAAAGGTTATCCGAGAAATTTTCCGAAAAACACTATTCATTGGTATTTTCTCGGGATTTATTTTTGAATTTCCAAGAAATAAGTAATGATAGAATATTAAGGTAAGACGAATATGTAATAATAATCTAGTTATGGAAAAAGTAATATTTCGCTTGCGGACTTAAGTTATAAATGTTAAGTAAAGCGAAATAGGAATGAGTAAAGTAATAATTGTATGATACTTGGGTATTATGCAAAGGAATGAAAATAAGTATAATACGAAGTATTATACGAGTGGTATGAAGGATGAATTATTGTATATAAATTCTATATGAATTAGAATTCAAGAATAATGCATAAACTATATGTATATGTATTATGTAATAGTAATGGACTTGTAAAGATTGATTAGGATGTTGTACAAGCCCAAGTCAATTAAGGTTAAAGCCCAACTTTTGGAATTATTAAGTATGTGAGAGTTTGTTAAAGCAAAGCCCAAGGTTTAGTTAAATCTAAGCCCAAGCTAAAATCCATAAGTTGTGTGACCCATGTAGCAAACCATATTAATATGATTAATGTGTGGTTATCAAGTATTATAAGTGGCGATCAAGTGTTAGAAGTAATGATCAAGTTAATATAGTGTTCAAGTTAAATGAGTAATGACCAAGCAAGGGATAGGTTTTGTGCCTTGCAAGTAATGAATAGTAAGGAGGTGCAAAAGGAGGTGGGATGATGGAATTGACCAAATTGCCCTAACCTTAGAAATTCTATAAATAATGAAGGTTGGTAAGTCATTTACTAGTTGTTTAAATAATCCAAACACTCTCTCAAAGTGCTTAATTGTTAGGAAGATTAAGTTGCAAATAAGCTACTTATATAAGAAGAAGAAGAAGGTACTTACCAAAGACTTCAAATGTAAGACTCCTTCTCCAATTATCTTCTATCTCTATCATGATAGGTTGATAAGAAAATCTCGGATTAAGGAACATGAATGATAAAAAGTAAGAAGTATGTGTAAGTAATGAACTTAAGCCATATAAGTTGGTAATAAGTCATTTAACCAAGCATAAGCTATAAACATATGAGAAGGAATTATGAACTTGTAATAAGTTTATTAATGGAAGCAATGAATTTGAATGTATATAAATCATATATACAAGGATGAAATTATATGTGAAAACATGTATACAGGGTGATTAAAAGACTAACTTTCTTAAGTTAGGAACAATGAAGTAATAAGAAGTTTATAATTTATCAAGTTATAAGCTTATGAAGAAATAAGTCAAAAATCCAACTATGAGTATAAGTTGTTGGAAAAAGTATGTTAAGATGTTCACATAATGAATGAAACTCATTTGTAATGTTCATAAGAATGAAGATTTGCCGAAAATCGCACGATTAGACGATAATCGTCGAATTCGTGAAATTTCTGGATTAGAAGTCAAATTTTGAGTTTGAGTTCGGAAACATTGTTTTCTAATGGAGACAAGTCATGTTTGTCATTTAAGAGTTGCGGACTCGAAAATGGGCGAATTCTGACTTAGAACAAAGAAACGAGCGTTGAACGTTCACGAACGTTTATCGTTTTCGTTAAAAATGAACCAATAGGTGAATTTTTAGCAAACAAAGTCAAATAGATAAAATTCTTGCATGAACGCGTAGATTACGTAATTTGTGAACCGTAGGCTTTTGAATGAGCCAATTCGGACTTATAACGAAGGAGTTATGCGTCCGAGAAATTCACAAAATTTAAAGTCTGAAATTTTTTTCAAGTGTACAGAGTTGGCGCCTCGGCGCTAACCCTAGACCAAATATTCACGCTTGTCACCAGCAAAGGTCCGAAGCACACTGGAAACTCGTGCTGTGCGTGCATATTAAGCAAGGACTCGTCTTTGCGGCATAGTCAAGTCCGAGACCTTCAGATGTTAACTTTCACCGCAACATGAGATGTAGAGTATAAAATCTGTATGCAAATACCAACCCTAGACAAATGATAGTAAAGAATGAGTAAGAGTATGAAGAAAGAAAAGGAATGAATTGAGAACAAATTTACATTAAGGTAACATTGTTAAAGACTTAAAGATAGTATGAAAGGGTTGATGATAACCTATTGAACCATAAATGCAAGAAGAATGATAAATCGAAATTGATAATAACGAAATCTAATACACAATTAGATTGAGATGAAGGGTAAGATATAGTCAGATACATACTTGATTATGTGTGACCTAATGTAAGGCATTGTGTGATCATGTATTGTAGAGACTTGAAAGACTTGAACGTAAAGTAAATTACATCGTAGTAGACGCTTAAGGCAAGTATTCTAACTCTTATCTCAGTTCAATCTGAACAAGTTTTTAACGTTCATGTATCCTTACGCATGAATTGAAGTATAATGAAGTTAAAGCCAGTTCCTTTGGCTAGACATAACATATTGAGTGGATTGTTGATAATCTATTCATCTGTTATCAAATGCTATTATCTTTTGTCAACTACTTGATATGGTTTTCAAAAAAAGACTGAAATGTTAAACAAATGTTTTGTCGGTAAAACGACAGGCACGTGAGGTTGCCAAATGATTAAACGTACATACGTTTAATGGATGTAGTGTTGATCAACATAGAGTACAATAGGCTGATCACCTAGAAGTGCTCGTAAGTAATACCGGGCTTACGGACTTAGTTCCGGGTTTTCCTTTTCAAAAAAAGAATGAATACTCGAGGTTTTTGACCGGAATGAATGTTTTACTAAATATTGATATTATTGTAAAACATTTTGAAAGAAAGATGAAGTGCTATTTTAAATTATAAATAGTACTTCATAACTATTATTTAGTTATCGAAGATATACGATTCATATGTACCAAACATGTTGTTATCGAAATTGTTATACTTGCTGAGCTAGTTATGCTCACTCTTGCTTGAACCATATGAATGCAGCTAAGACTGAACGTCCCGAAGGATCGAATAAGGATAAAGGAGAAGCTAAGGCAGATTATTAAGCTGTCTTGTAATAGTATAGGTCTATTGTTGTAATGTAATGAATATTATGACAAAGAACCTTTGTAACGGGTATAGAACCTGGGAAATTTAAATATTACTTTTAATATATAGAAGTTATGTTCGTTCTTTGTGATCTTTCAACGGAATGAATGTATGAATGTTTGTACAGTATAGCACCATCTGTCGGGTTGGAAGATACCCGGATTTGGGGCGCTTATAACACCGCAACCTTAGTCGTGACATCGAAAGAGTGTAGGATTCTGATAGTCATTTGCAGCCATAGTCTCGATAACCGTATAGGCCTCATCATAGCTTTTTGCCCATAATGCCCCTCCTGCGACTACGTCTACAATCGGTCTTGACTGCCATCCCAAACCATTATAAAATGAATTAATCACCATCCAATCTGGCAAACCATGATGCGGACACTTCCTAAGCATCTCTTTATACCTCTCCCATGCCTCATATAAGGACTCACCTTGTTGTTGCTCGAACTGAGATATGGCTGTCCTCATCTTTGTAGTCTTAGCCATTGGGAAAAACTTGGCTAAGAACTCTGTGCTAAGTCGTCCCATGTGGTGATTGATCCTGCCGGCAAAGAGTGTAGCCAACTCCTCGCTTTATCCCTCAATGAGAATGGGAATAATCGTAGTCTGATGGCATCCTCCATCACACCATTATATCTGAATGTGTCATAGATCTCGATGAAGCTCAATAGGTGTTCATTCGGATCATCTGTAGCAGCACCCCCAAACTGTACTGAGTTCTGCACCTCTCCTTAGACAGAACTTTCTAGACATTGCCAATAATGTTATCTAATAATATTATTTAGATAATATGAATTATTGCTCCGATAATGGAAAATACTGTGTAGTGACAATTATTGAAACAACAGTAATATAAATATCAACGCAACAATTATTGAATCAATAAAATAAAATACTGAATAGTAATTACTGTAACAATTATTGAGTAGTGCCTTCTTACGTAAGAATCAATAATTGGTGCAATACCATGTGCTACTGTGTTTTAACCACCGGGTATTCCAATAGTATTAACGGTAACAACAACGCCGTTATTTATAAATAACTTATTCTTGTCGTTTTCTTCCTCCAATCGCTTTTCGTTATGGGGCCCACACAAGGCTGCGCCGTCGTATGGATATTCCCCGACAGTAAGAATATTCCATGACCAAACGAATATTCCCCGACAACAATGAATATTTTATAACCACTTGCTTATTTAAGATATTTGCACATTTTACCCATAATTAACCACATTAGTCAAATCAACCCTTACTATTTCAACATAATAAATAGAGGAAATTAAATTTCATTAATAATAATTTGGGGTCTTACAACGTCACATTGATACCTATCAACTTACAATCGTCATTCACACCGTCGCCTACAGAATGTCTGGCTTTGGTGCATTCCACACAAGGAAGTCACTAGAAAAAGGCTCATGGCTCTTTACTTATGGCTTGATATGACAATGATTGACTTTATTGGTTTGGTTACTTTGAGTTCGCATAACAGTTTGGTTAGGAGTATGAAAGCTAACAACCTTACAAAAAGCATGATGAGTAGTTAACCAATCGATTCCTAAAATCACATCAAAGGCAAGTATTTTCAAAGAGATAAGATCGACAGGTAACGTGAAAGTGTTGATTTGAAACAAATAAGATTTATAAATAGTGGAGGTAACGAAGGTTTCTCCCAACTGAGTTTCAACAGATAAATCAAAGTCTAACTTCTCCGGAGTTAAATTCAAACATTGAACACAACTAGGTGAAATAAAAGAGTGAGTAGAACCGGTATCAAACACGGTATAGACTTCGCAAGAGTTTATGATTAACTTACCCGTGATAATTTTATTCCGGTTCCTCATCACGAGAAAAAAAAAATGCTCTCTCTTAAACAACCGACTTTGGCTTGTCTAGGATATCGTTTGGCATCATTATCCCAACTGGACTTGACTTCACCATACGACTGTAAAAACCCAAAACCCTAATAAGACTTGAAAGTGTAAAATCCCGTTATATAAATAAAATTTCTTTATTCTGAATGTGTTATGTGTTAATATATACTTGGTTTTACAAATTTGACCAAATAAATTTTTATCCAAAAAATGTCATGCTTGACACCTCGTGCTTAAATTTTTTCTATATTCGGACTTTTCGGTAAAATTATTTTGACAAGTTTCTTTGTCATGCTTACACTGACAAAACGCTTTGTCGTGCTTGTTAGGATTAGTGTGAATTTATGTTAACAGCCCTAGATTAACAAATCCTAACCCTAATTAGCAAAACCCAAACCCTAATTTGTAAATTAAACCCTAATTAGCTAATTAAACCCTAATTAGATTATCTTAACACCTAATCATGGTTAGTAAACTTAAATTAGGTACTAATTAACATTACTTAACATTCCTAATCATTAGAAACAAAACTCTAATCAAGATTAGTGAAGATTAAAGCCTAATTAAGCTACTAAACAAACCTAACTACCTCGCAAGTAGGTTAGGAGTCACCATTGCAAGTTCCAAGGTAGCACATGACATGCTTGTAACTCCCAACCATCACCATAGTCATCAGATCAGATCTTTGTAGAGGCAAGTTGCTCAAAAATGACCAAAAAGCCAAGTTAAAGAATTCTATAAATAGGAACCTTAGGGCTAACCAAACTCATGAATTCCTAAGCCTAGATACATTTATAAACCTACCAAATTAAGCTTGGGTGATAGCAGCAACAACATTAGAAGTTAGAATCAAAAATTGCTTAAGAAAAAGTACAAACCCTAGTTGATAATTAGCTCTTTGATCTTATGTTAGATTTGTTGTTTAGATGTTTAGAATTATGTATTAGTATGTTAGAAAGTATGTTTGATTGGTAGAACATGTTTCCATAACATCTAGATGCCTTAATTAAGTGTTTTAAGAAATCAGGAAATTTTGAAAATTAAGTCTGACAGTCGAATGTAAGAGCCTGTGGATTCATATGTGTTTATGTTTTGGTCAGGCAATTGTTTGTTATTTCTAGCCTGTTAGTAGGTCTTTAGTCTGGAAAAGAAAACAAGTTCATTTGAACTATAGATTTCAAGTTATAAGCAGTCAAAGTGGGTTGACCGTTCACGGATTACAATTTTCTGGGTTACCCAAAAAGCTCAAGAATAGTTGAACCGGCTACTTTGACAAATCTTTTTAATCGTCTTCTGTTTGTTATTTTTGTAAGTTTTTGTTATAGATCAATACTCTGTTATATGTACTACATATCTATGATCTTTAATAGAACAAACAACGTATAGGTTTACTGAAATTAATGGTCAAAATCAATTGACCGAGCATGACCAAGTTTTTTGGTTTTTTCAGAAAACTGAAGAACATGAAGAACAACGTCTGGCTATATTTTGACCAACAAAATTAGAGACCTTAGAGTTAGGCTTGGTTTATATTAATGTGATATATATGTACCCTAACATATATACTACATGTTACAACAAACATTACACACATCAAATACACCGAATCGAACATATATAAGCCACAAAACCGTTGACCGACCATGACTTCTATTCTAGGTTACCCAGAAACTCAAGAACAGCTCTAACAGTTACTTTGAGCCTCTATAACTTCTTGTTATATGTAGGTTAAAGTCTAAAATTTGTTTTATATTATACTACTGTATGAGTACTACAAACATCAACTCTTAAACAAACCAAAACTCTTTAACAGTAGCCTTATAATTAATGGTCAAACCAGTCACTCGGCCATGACCAAACTGCTGCCCAAAAACTCAAGAACACCTACAGCGACAATTTCTGTCACTGAAGGAATTTGGGTTGGAGAGAATTACCCAAAGCGTAGAATATAACTTACTAGGAAGTGAATTCCTCCTCCACAAAACTACGAATTCTCAACACTCTCTTTGTATCTTTCTCTCAAAACTCTCTCGACACTTTCTAGACTTAGGAAAATTAATGAAGAAAAGGAAAGGGAAAGCGTATAATAAAGAAGGCGTCGATTTAGTTGTGGTCGATTACCGGTCATGGGTAAGCGCCTCAACTCCCTACAAACCTTGTTTGGCTACTTAGAATAGGTTTTAAAATCATTTAATTTAATAAAGCTTTATTATATAGTTTAAGTAATGTCACATCCATATAAAATAAATCTAATATCTTATTTAATTTACTTTAAATAAAATTTAATAATTTCTCATTAATACACATAGTCACATAATTCAAATTCTTTTTGATTAATAATGTCAAATTATTAAATCTCTAATTAATAATTAAATTAATTAAAATACTATTAGGCTTATTAAATATTTCTTTTAATATAATAAGCTCACATAATCACATACTTCGAATAATTAAAATTCTCCACAATAATTTAATAAATATAACACATATAATTAAATTAATCTACCACCACTTCATCAATTAATCATTTAATCTAATAATTAATTCATCGAATAAATATTTAAATTAAATTACAAAATCTCGGTTGTCACATCTTTCCCCTCTTAAAAGGATTTTGTCCTCAGAATCACAACTTAATAATTCGTTCCGTTACATTCTCCCCCCCTTACAAAGATTTTGTGCCCAGAATCACATATAACAATCTAAGTAAATAAATGAGGATAATTCTTCATCATATTCTCTTCGAGTTCCCACGTAACTTCTTCAGCGTTGTGGTTCCTCCAAATTACCTTAACAGAAGGTATTACTTTATTTCTGAGAACTTGTTCTTTTCGGTCGATAATTTGAACATGAATTTCTTCGTAAGACAAGTCTTTGTCGAAATGTAGGGGTTCATATTCAATCACGTGCTTGTAATCAGGTTTGTAGGATCGTAGGACTGAGAAATGGAAAACATTGTGGACATTCTCTAGAGATGGAGGTAAGGCTACCTCATAAGAAACTTCTCCTACCCTTCTCAGAACTTCAAATGGTCCGATGAATCTTGGGCTCAATTTTCCTTTCTTTCCGAACCTGATCTTTCCCTTCCAAGGAGAGACCTTTAAGAACACATAGCTACCTAGCTCGAATTCGAAATTCTTTCGGTGTGGATCGGCGTATTTCTTCTGTCTATCTTGAGCTGCTATCAATCTTGCTCGAATCACCTTGACTATCTTTGCTGTTTGTTGTACCAATTCTGGGCCTAGTAGTTGTCTTTTGCCAACATCATCCCAATATAGTGGAGTTCTGCACTTTCTGCCATATAACGCTTCATAGGGTGGCATTCCAATACTAGCGTGATAACTGTTGTTGTAACCAAACTCTACAAGCGGTAAATGGTCATCCCAATTTCCTTTAAAATCCATTATACAAGCTCTCAGCATATCTTCCAATGTCTGAATTATTCTTTCACTCTGTCCATCTTTCTGAGGGTGATATGCTGTGCTCATTCGCAACTGTGTATCCATGCATTCCTGTAGACGTTTCCAAAAATTTGACGTAAAACACGGATCTTTATCAGAAACAATTGACACCGGAACTTTGTGCCTTGAAACAATCTCTTTCACATATAACCTTGCCAACTGATCTAGGTTGAATCTGATTTTGATCGAAATGAAGTGTGCGAATTTCGTCAATCGGTCAACAATAACCCATACTGCGTCGTAGCCTTTCTGAGTTATCGGTAGGCCAACCACGAAATCTATCGTAATATATTCACATTTCCACTCTGGGATTTCTAAAGGTTGTAGTAACCCACTCGGTCTCTGATGTTCTTCTTTCACTTTTTGACATGTCAGGCATTTGGCAACACATTCTGCAACCTCTCATTTTAAATTTGTCCACCAAAAGTGTTGTCGAAGATCTTGGTACATCTTGGTGCTACTAGGGTGAATCAAATAACTTGAGTTGTGAGCTTCGCTTAAAATTTCTTCCATAATCTCTGGTACTGGCGGTACCCAAATTCTGCTCTCAAATCTTAGTAGTCCCTCACTGTCTATTTTGAATCTCGGTTCAATCCCTTCAGATATCTTCTTCTTCAGTTTCTCACATTCTTCGTCCTGAAGTTGAGCCTCCTGAACTTTATCCAGTAAGGTTGTACCGACTTTCATCCAAAGCGACTTCGTCAATTTCCATAGGATACTTCACTTCCAATTCCAAATTTTTCCATTGCTAAAATTAGCTCATCCCGAAAGCGGTCAACATCATCAATTTCTCCCGACCTTTTCTACTTAGGGGCGTCTACCACCACATTTGCCTTACCCGGATGGTATAGAATCTCACAATTGTAGTCCTTAATTAACTCCAACCACCTTTGACGCATGTTCAAGCCTTTCTGTGTAAAAATATATTTAAGACTTTTGTAATCTATATATATTTCACACTTCTCCCCATAGAGATAGTGCCTCCAGATTTTCAAAGCAAAAACCACTGCAGCTAACTCCAAGTCATGGGTCGGATACCCCTTCTCATAATCTTTCAGTTGTCGTGACGCATACGCAATGACTCTACCATTCTGCATAAGCACACAACCAAGTCCTTTATGTGATGGATCACTATATACCACAAAATGTCATGTGTCATCCGAAAGAGATAACACATGTGCTGTAATTAACCTCTTCTTTAATTCTCGAAAACTTTCCTCACACTTCTCCGTCTAAACGAATTTCATCGATTTCCTAGTCAAATTCGTCAGAGGAGTTGCGATCTTGGAAAAATCCTGAATGAATCTTCTGTAATAACCTGTCAATCTAAGAAAACTTCTTACTTTCGACGGTGTCTTCGGCTGATCCTAGTTAATCACAGCTTCGACTTTGGAGGGATCCACCGAAATTCCATCTCTATCAATCACATGTCCAAGAAATTGTACTCTTTCAATCCAGAATTCACATTTCGAAAACTTAGCATACAACTTATCCCTTCTCAATGTCTCTAATGTCAACCTCAAATGCTCTTCGTGTTCTTCCTTGGTTTTCGAATATACCAAAATGTCATCTATAAATACCACTACGAATTTGTCCAAAAATGGCTTGAACACTCCATTCATTAAGCCCATAAATACTGCAGGAGCATTCGTTAGACCAAATGACATTACCAGAAATTCGTAGTGACTGTATCGTGTTCTAAACGTTGTCTTCAGTACATCCTCTAGTCTCACCTTCAGTTGATGATAACCACTTCTCAAATCTATCTTCGAAAAGTATCTTGCTCCCTTTAACTGATCGAACAAATTGTCGATTCATTGAAATAGATACTTATTGTTAATCATGACCTTATTCAGCTCTCTATAGTCGATGCAGAGCCGCAACGTTCCATCCTTCTTCTTCACAAATAAAACTGGCGCTCCCCACGGCGATAAGCTTGGTTGAATATACTTTTTCTCTAGTAATTCTTGTAGTTGGACCATCTGTTCTTTCATCTCTACCGGTGCCATTCGGTACGGTGCCTTCGATATTGGGGCCGTTCCTGGAGCCAAATCGATAACGAATTCAACTGCTCTATTTGGAGGAAGTCCCGACAAATCATTCGAAAATACGTCTGCGAAATCTCTCACTACCAAAATCTCATCAATTTTTAGATTCTCTTTACGACTATCGACTATGTAAGCTAGATATCCTACACAGCCTTGCCTTAACAACCTTCTGGTCTGCATCATCGTCAGACAACTCGCTAGTCTAGGCGACTTGCTACCATAAAACACAACCTTTGATGGAGTCATAAGGTTAATACGCTTCTTCTGGCAGTCAATTACCGCCCCATAATTGGATAACCAATCCATACCCAAAATAACATCAAATTCTCCAAGTCGAATAGGGATAAGATCTACGTTCATGATATTACCCTTAATATCTACTCTACAGTTCTTGTGCACATACTTAACAGGGATAATTTCTCTATTCACAATTTCTATGTTCATGGGGTATTCTAACTCATCCTTAAACAATTCTAAGTTCTTAGCGAAGTCATCGGATATAAATGAGAAAGTAGCACCCGAATCAAATAACACATAAGCATTAACTTTATTGATCGGAATGATACCTGACACCACATCGCGAGACCTGCATCTGGCGTCTGCCTTTGTCATGTTGAGCGTTCGGCCATTGGTCTATTGGTTGCGGTTGGTCCTGCAATGGTTAGATTGCTTCCACCAGTATTTCCTCTGATTCCTCCTGAACTCGTCCCTCCCGATCCCTTCTTAGGACAATCTCTTGCAAAATGGTCCTTTGATCCACATGGGAAGAATCCACCCTTCTTTGGGTTCGGACAGTTTGGTGCTATGTGGCCTTCGTGACCATAATTGTAGCACACTCGCTTCCCCTTCAGGCAAACTCCCAAATGCATTTTTCCTTGAGTTGGGCGCTGTTCAATCTTCTTCTTACGCCTCCCTGTTGACTTCCTAATTTAATTTTCGAGACCACTTCCTCTTCTGATTGTGATTACCCCTAGTGCTACTCCCACCAGTCTTGTTATTACCTTCCTTCTCACTCTTCTTCTTCTTCTGCTCCTGATTATACTTCATTACTGCATCACTTTCACCCTCAGCAAGTATGGCCTTCTCTAACACTCCAGCAAAAGTGTTCAATTGGAACATTGACACTTTTCTATGCAACCAGGGCTTCAATCCCTGCTCAAATCGTCTCGCCTTCCTCTCATCGGTATGTACTTGGTACTTGGCAAACCTAGCCAACTCATTAAACCTTGCCGCATAATCAGCTACTGACATATCCCTTGTTTTAACTCTAGAAACTGAACCTCCATCTGATTTTACGAACTAGTTAAAAAATACATCTCGAAGAACATCTCTTTGAATCTTTCCCAGGATATTACACCTTCACCTCCTCTCACTTTTTTTGCCTGCCACCAATAGCTGGCTTCGGACTTCAGCATAAACGTTGCATAAGCAGTCATCTGATCTTCCCTTACCCTAGAAACATCGACCACCTTCTCCATCTCCATTACCCAGGTCTGAACTTCGATTGGGTTTATGGAACCCTTAAATTCTGGCGGTCCCACCGCCTTGAAGTCCTTAAACAAAGTATTTGGTGGAGCTTGGGGTTGATTATTAAGTGCTCTAGCTAAAAGGTTTACCAATTGCTGAACGGAGTTAGCATTGGCGTCGTTGTTATTGTTTGTTGACCCTTCCTGGGCTTGCTGACGATTTTGTCTTCTAGGCGGCATATTTCTGTTAAGAATATACGCTTATTAGGTTTTTATTTAATCTCTTAAACATTTAAGACTTAAGTAAAATGTTTAATCATAACTCACTTAACACATCAATTCAAATAAACTTTGACATTCTCATTAAATTCAAAATTTTTAACACCATAAGATAGCGTCACTGCTATTTACATCAACTATCCCAAGATAAGGAATCTACTGGATTTAAAACATCAACATATTCCTTTATTTATGAACATATCGGAATTTATATCATTAACTTTCAAATAGTTTTCACATATTTAAACTAATACTATCACTGTCTGTTAGGGCGCTGGATGGCCTTGCTACGTTCCTCCTCCATGATGCGGCACATCGTTCTGCGATCTAGCATATATGATGGTAGATCCTCAAACTGGATTGGATACTTCCTAACTCGATCTTGGACCGCATCCATTACATTTTGTAGTGTAGAGTACGTCTCCTCAAGTTTAGCCTTCTTCACACGGCGATCATCTTCTGCATGATCAGCACGGCGTGACTCTCGTACCCAGCCCTCCTCTGCTATGGCAAGCCTCTCTGAGCTCTCCTTCAGATCCTTCTTTAACTTCTCTATTTTTGCAGACTTATCCTCGGTCTGACCCTTCTCGTGAACCAGATCCCACTCCACGTTTCCTAAACGTGTGTGAAGAGTCACAATCTCTCTATCCCTTTGCTCAATAGTAATCTGCTGACTAACCGCCTGCCCAGTCAGATCTCGAACAGTATCCTGCAACTCTACATTACGATCATAGAGTGAATCATACATCTCTGCATCAATGGAGTTCGGTGGGAACTCCTCTTCTTCCTCTTCCTCAAGATCCTCCTCTGGATCTGTCTCTGGCTCATGCTCCTGACCAGCAACAGTGATCAACGGAGATGGCTCTCTTTGTACAAGTTGTTTACTGACGACATGAATGACTCGGGGCTCCTCCTCTATAGGTAATCGGGGTTCCTCCTCCCCAGCTCGACAAGCTCCTCGAACATCCGATATCTTGACAACAAAATTTTAAGTTTTAGTTACTAATCCGTGCTAGCGAACACATAGATTAACACATAAGCACATAAAGTTTTTTATTATCTTCAATGAATTCAGAAATTCATTTCTTAGAACTCGATAAGAGTTTACCATCACTATGTTCTCGATCTCCTACAAGGCTACTACCTAAGGTTATTCCCCCACCTAAGGTTCATAACTCACGACTTTGATACTAACCTATGACACCCCAAATCCAGGGTACTTCCATTTCCACGAGATTTGGTGTTCATCGTACAAACATCATCTATCTATCTACCCATAAATAAAATGAAAACCATGCAATAGAATAAATAAATAATAAATCTCTCCCCTTATGGGGTTACATCAACTGAATAAAAATAAATCCCAGGTTACTCTAACCTTAAAACATCTGTGTGGAAAACATAAACAAATAAGTCTTAAGTAACATCAGGTCTAACCATCATTACATAATAACATAAATAATAAGTGTTCATTACTTGCTAAGCTTGCCCTTGCCCTTACTAGTGGAAGGTTCGTCTGCTCTTTCGTTCTTAACTGCAATGTTATTATTACCCAAGAGTGAACACGATTTCCCACAAGTATAACAATATAATAATGAATAATAACATGCGAGAGAAATAATAACTTCTGATATAAATCTCAACTTTTGAATCAAGAATGGATAACGAGAATCAAAAGAAATTGTGAGGGTCATAAGACCTTGAACTATGTCCTAGGTTGTCAAGTGTTTTTACTTGAAACCTTTAACAGTCATAAGACTATGGACTCTTTTTCTAGTACTTAGGGGGATCAACCCTTAGTACCATACTGTGCACAATATCTTAACGCTAAAGCGTAAATAATCCCCTATACAGGGTTGTTCATCTCAGTTTGACATTCAAGTCCGCACCAAAGGAAATTTGGTTTGGATAATTCATCAAGGGATTCTGAAATTTAGAACGCTCATCAACTATGGACTAGTCGAATCAATAAGGGTTCGCTAGTCTAATAATGTTTAACAATAAATGAATATTTAACTTGAATAACATCTCAAAAGGTATACAATAGAATAATTATTGTATAACAACATCATGCTTGAAGATTAATAAACTTTAATATCCAAGACAGGCTTGATCAATAATAATGAGAAGTTGCTCAATATCGAAAGAGGAATTAATCAATTTATATAACGATAACAAGTAAAGTTAGGAAACTTGCTCAACGTAAACGTAGAGTTAGAAAACTTGCTCAATGTAACAAGATAAGGTTTAGAAACTTGCCTCGTGCGTAGATTGCACTTAAACAAACTCGTTCTTTGAATAAATCCTACATATCAATTATGTTCACAATACCAGTAAATAATAACGTACTAAACATCACAAGTTTATTCTTTGTCTACCTCAAGTTCATGACTATACTTAGTCAATTACTACACTTATTGTCAAAAATTAAGACTCCACAAATAATAAGGTAACTATGCATTTGATCATTCAGTTCACACGTAATTGTGTTATGGACATGTTAAGAATTTATTTTAACATCTCATTATAGGTCTAACAAGTCTTTATATTCATTAGACTAAGTTACCAACACATTCCTATACCTGAACACTTTAAAAAAACATTTTCTGGACATTCTGCTAAGTGGCGTTGCGGCGCCACTTTTGTCTTAACTCTTTGAGTCATTGTCTTGAGTGGCATTGCATTGGTAGGACACTTGGTGTCTTGCATGGGCGGTGTGGCTTCATGGCACGAGAAATGAACTGGGAGTTGGCGCCGTGGCACGAGACTCCAGTTCCAGTTCCTGCAATTCGCAAAAATTGCAGAACACGACTAAAAATTTCCAATCAACTTATTTTTACACGAATTTAGACATACCCACATGCTAGAATTAATAAATAATCAATACTTAACATCTATGGAGTGATTTTCACCCATTAAAACACATAATCACATAATTAAAGCATGCAAATTGTACTGTTCTTGATGTTCTTGAACAAAAACATAGATTTTAATGCTACGGATTCGTTATAAAGCCAAATCCAACCATTCAAGTTTCATTTTGATCATTTTAACATGCATAATCATATAAATGTCTGAGTTTTGCAAAATAAATTATATTTGACATATAAAAATCACGTATAAGGCCGTATGGCCATATAACATACTCTGAAATCTTTTACTGTATAATTTCATGAAACTGAAGATATGGAAACCCATATAATATATATTAAAACATGATATACTACTCAAATCATTACACATATTCCTATAACAACACCCTTTCCCAATTTACAGAGAATTACAGAATAAATGAAAGACATATTCATGAAAACTTTAAAAGACGTAAAATAGGAATTTGGGTTGGAGAGAATTACCCAAAGCGTAGAATATAACTTACTAGGAAGTGAATTCCTCCTCCACAAAACTCTCAATTCTCAACTCTCTCTTTGTATCTATCTCTCAAACTCTCGACGACACTTTCTAGACTTAGGAAAATTAATGAAGAAAAGGAAGGGGAAAGCGTATAATAAAGAAGGCGTCCAGACGAGTTGTGGTGGAGTTACTAAGTCATGGGTAGCCCGCCTCAACTCCCCTAAAACCTTGTTTGGCTAGTTAGAATAGATTTTAAAAATCATTTAATTTAATAAAGCTTTATTATATAGTTTAAGTAATGTCACATCCATATAAAATAAATCTAATATCTTATTTAATTTACTTTAAATAAAATATAATAATTTCTCATTAATACACATAGTCGCATAATTCAAATTCTCTTTGATTAATAATATCAAATTATTAAATCTCTATTTAATAATTAAATTAATTAAAATACTATCGTGCTTATTAAATATTTTTTTTAATACAATAAGCTCACATAATCACATACTTCGAATAATAAAAATTCTCCACATTAATTTAATAAATATAACACATATAATTAAATTAATCTACCACCACTTCATCAATTAATCATTTAATCTAATAATTAATTCATCGAAAAAATATTTATTTAATCCAATAAATATTTAAATTAAATTACAAAATCTCGGTTGTCACATCTTTCCCCTCTTAAAAAGATTCTGTCCTCAGAATCACAACTTAATAATTCGTTCCGTTACAGGAACTATTTATCTGAGTGAGGGTATTAATAGCATGGAATGTTCATGTTGTTATTGATACTCTGGATTTCGGATAGATAGTTACTATCGATACGATAGTATAAATTCGTTTGGCTTAGACTATACATCTGGGTGAGGGTATTAGTAATATGGACTGTTCATGTTATTGCTGATACTCTGAATTTTGGATAGATAGACTCTAGTCACAGATACAGTTCATATATCCAAGTGAGGGTATCCAAACACATAAAAAGTTCTCTTGAGAATTAACATCTATTATGGGATACTGTGAATTTTGGATCTATGGGAATTATATCTACTAGTCCCTCTATTTAATGTAATCTTATAATCAGATACCATGGGTGTATAGATTTAAAAGCATTATGTTGATTATATGTAAACACCATATCAGATACCGTAGGAGTATAGATATGGGGGCGTTACAATTTTGGTATCGAAGATGTTAAGGCTATAGATATAAGTAAGAGAAATCTTAGTATATAGTCTTCGAGTCCGTAAAAATTTTAAAAGTACACATAAAATATAACATTAAAATTATTATGTTGTGTAATTTCTATACGGTATTTAAGGAGTTTTCTTTTATAGATGGCCAATTCCAATGCTGAGGAAATGATATTAGCCAATAATCCACCACAAATAGAGTCATACATAGCCAGTGATGAAGAAGATGAGGAATTACTTTATGATCAACAACTGTTAGATGCTGAGGAAGAAGAGGATCCAGTGGTAAGACAGTTAATGAGAATTGATGAGCATGATGAGGCAATGGCATCACTGTTGAAAATAACAGAACATGAGGGTAATAAAATGAGGTTTACGACTGATATAGCTGAGGGAATGCTACAACATGAGAGGGGACATAGTCAGCGACTAAAAGTATAACTCGCACCATGCACGAGAGGCGTAAAGGAAATTCGATCAAGGCTTCGAAAACATTTACGGGTGTTGAGATACTTTTTATGATTTCTGTTATAGTGTAGTTCAATATCCGGTAGAGGAGAAGAAGACGACCTATCTCATCGATCGATCTGTGGTTTGTCACATTATCCAAGATTCCTTAGATTATATCAATGAATTCTATAGAGTAGCATAGGTGGTTGAATGCTTTATATTAGTACAATAAAGAAGCATTCAAAGTTTGTAATCAGTACTTTGTAGTGTGTTTAATTATGAAGTTGTTGTGTAATACTGTTGTAATATATGAAATAAAAAATATGTTCTGTTACTCAAATTCTTATGTGAATTTTTATTCATTTATATAGAATCATACCACCAACCAGAAGACCCCAAAGAGAAATGAATAATGATAATTCTACCCAGCAGTTAGTAGACCTTATGCTAGGAGTTGTAAATAGACCTGTGAACCAGAACACAACTTTTAAAGACTTTAAATTAGTTGGAACACCTGAGTTTAAGGGTCCATCAGAAACTATAGATGAACAAATTTGGATTTCTGAAATAGAGAAATTTTTTCTAGTAACCAATGTTAATAATAACCAAAAGATAACTTTTGCAACCTTTTTCCTAAAAGGTGAGGCTAATTATTGGTGGGAATCAACCAAAGGTCGGGTAGAAACTGAAACTATTCCTTGGGATAGATTCAAAGAGTTGTTCTTTGAAAACTATTTTTCCCAATCCCTGAAAGACCGAATGGAAATAAAATTTTTGGACTTAAAACAAGGAGATCTTACTGTAACCCAGTATACAACTAAGTTTAATGAACTATCCAGGTTTGCTCCACATCAAGTAACCACTTAACTTAGAAAGACTCGTAAGTTTCAGGAGGGTTTAAAACCTCAGATTCGAAGTAAATTGTCAGTACTTGAAATAAAAAATTTCTCTGAGATACTAGAGAAGGCCACTATAGCCGAAAGTGAGAATGACAGTCTTGCTAAATTTCATCAGGACAAGAGAAGTCAGAATGAAAAAAGGAAAAATTAGAACAGAACCCAGTTCAGGTGGGTTTAATAACAAACGTAAGTGGGATAATTTTTTTTCTAACAACCCGGGGAAAAAGATAGGAAATACTAACAATAACTTTAGTAATAATAATATTAAACCTTTTCCTAATTGCGGTAAGAAACATAGAGGAGAATGCCTTCATAACAAATGTTTTAATTGTGGACAGTCGGGACATTATTTTCCACAGTGTCCTCTTCCAAGGAAAAATAAATATTTTAATTGTGGTTCCTTAGACCATTTTTCAAGGAACTGTCCCAAACCTAGGAATCAAGGAGGAAAAGGGGTTAGAATACCAGAGAATAATCAATCAACAGTAGCTGCAGTTGGAGTTCAGAATCGACCTACCGCGAGAACATTTAATATGTCGGTGAGGGATGTTGTTGCTTCATAGGACGTGGTGACATGTATCATCCCAATCAACACTTTAAATGCATATGTGTTATTCGATTCTGGTGCTACATGTTCTTTTGTGTCTAGTAATTTCTCTACAAACTTCAATACACCTTGTGAAAATCTAGACAAACCATTCTACGTGGAAATTTCTAATAATGAAAGAATTCCGGTTAAAACTATTTACAGAAACTATAGTGTAGTAATAAAAGGACATAATTTTAAGGTATATTTGATACCAATTCAGTTGGGAGAATTTGATGTAATTTTAAGAATGGATTGGTTAGTTAATCATAACGCGATGATTGATTGTCATCAAAAACGTATAAACCTTTTGTCTGCTTTGAAGTCAAAGGTAGTGTTCAACGGTAGTTGTTCACCAAAGTAATTTCGATGTTTGACTATAGTTCAGGCATAAAGATTACATAGAAAGGGTTGTTTAGGATATTTGGCCTATATAGTTGATACTCGACAGGAAGGAGTAAAACTAGATCAAATACCTATAGTTAAGGAATTTCC
Source organism: Panax ginseng (assembly GCA_020205605.1). Taxonomy (NCBI): domain Eukaryota; kingdom Viridiplantae; phylum Streptophyta; class Magnoliopsida; order Apiales; family Araliaceae; genus Panax; species Panax ginseng. The sequence continues at coordinate 78,713,127 of CM035129.1, read as the reverse complement.
TGATGTATTTCCGAATTAGTTACCAGGTTTGCCTCCAGATAGGGAAATTGAGTTCGTTATTGATCTTACACCAAGTACGACACCAGTTTCTAAAGAACCGTACACAATAGCACCTATAGAAATGAAAGAGTTACTTATTCAATTACAGGGACTCTTAGATAAAAAGTACATACAACCTAGTGTTTCACCTTGGGGATCACCAGTTCTGTTTGTAAAGAAGAAGGATGGAACTATGAGATTATGTATAAACTATAGGGAGCTAAATAAGTTAACTATTAAAAATAAATATCCTTTACCAAGGATTGATGATTTGTTTGACCAATTAAAAGGGGCTGAACAATTTTCAAAAATTGACCTTAGAACAGGTTATCATCAATTAAAAGTAAGAAAGGAGGATGTGCTGAAAACAGTGTTTAAGACACGCTATTGACATTATGAGTTTCTTATAATGTCTTTTGGATTAACAAATGCACCGACAGTATTTATGGATTTAATGAATCGAGTGTTTAAACCATGCTTGGAAAAATTTGTTGTAGTGTTTATCGACGATATTCTGGTATACTCGAAAACACGGGAAGAGCATATTGAACACTTGAGAGTCGTATTGGAAATATTACGAAAGGAACAACTTTATGGAAAGTTTTCCAAGTGTGAATTCTGGTTGAAGACAGTTCAATTTTTAGGTCACGTAATTGATAAAAATGGAATATCTGTAGATTCCAACTAAGATCGAAACGGTTGTGAATTGGGAACAACCAACAACTCTAACAGAAGTACGAAGTTTTCTCGGTTTAGCGGGTTATTATCAGTGGTTTATAAAAGATTTTACAAAAATAGCAACCCCATTAACCAATTTAACTCGAAAGACGATGAAATACGTCTGGACAGATAAATGTGAGGAAAGCTTCCAAGAGTTGAAGAAGCAACTGAGCATGGTTCCAGTGTTATCCTTACCAGATGATACAGGAGGCCTTGTAGTATATAGTTACGCATCACACAGAGGTTTAGGGTGTGTGTTGATGCAACATGGGAAAGTGATAGCTTATGTATCACGATAACTCAAAGATTATGAGAAGAGGTATCATACTCATGACATAGAGTTAGCCGCGGTAGTTTTTCCTCTAAAAATTTGGAGACATTACTTGTTCGGGGAGAAGTGCGAGATATATACAAATCATAAAAGTCTGAAATATATTTTTACATAAAAGGAATTAAATTTAAGACAGAGACGATGGTTAGAACTGATAAAAGATTATGACTGTGAAATCTTATATCATCCCGGTAAAGCTAATGTTGTCGCTGATGCGTTAAGTAGGAAGAATCAGGAAAAATTGAATGTATTAACCACCAATGATAGGTTAATAAAAGACTTTGAAAATTTAGAAATTGAGGTGGAATGTCCAACTACCACCACCCAAAAGTTGTATATTTTAGAAGGAGTTTCATCTTTGCTTAATAAAGTTAAAGAGATACAGGAGAAGGATGAAGAATGTCAGAAGTTTAAATCTAATTCAACACATGATAAGTATAATAAATTTAGAATAGATATGGATGGAATAATAAGATATGAAAATAGAATTTGGGTTCCGTTAGATCAAGATTTAAAAGATGAAATTTTAAATGAAGCTCATAACTCTAAATTTGCCATACATCCTGGTAGTACAAAAATGTATAAGGATTTAAGTCTACACTTTTGGTGGTCAAACATGAAAAGAGAAATAGCTGAATGGGTAAGTAAATGTCTCACGTGTCAAAGGGTTAAGGCTGAGCATCAAAAGCCAAGTGGTTTACTTCAACCCTTACCAATTCCCTAGTGGAAGTGGGAACATATAACTATGGATTTTGTTGTTGGTCTTCCAGCTACACAAAAGGGCCATAATGCCATTTGGATAATAGTTGGCCGTTTAACAAAATTAGCTCACTTTTTACCTATTAAGATTACTCATAACCTAGATCACCTTGCCAAACTTTATATCAATGAAATTATCTCTAGGCATGGAGTACCTGTGTCCACAGTATCAGATCGAGATCCAAGATTTACTTCTAATTTTTGGAAAAGCCTTCAGAAACACTTAGGAACACAACTAAGATTAAGTACATCTTATTATCCCCAGACTGATGGTCAGAGTGAGAGAACCATACAAACATTAGAAGATATGCTGAGAACTTGTATTATAGACTTCAAAGGAAGTTGGGAATATCAGTTACCCTTAGTTGAATTTGTTTATAATAATAGTTATCATGCTAGCATAGGTATGCCACCCTATGAAGCTTTATATGGGCATATATGTAGAACACCTTTATGTTGGGATGAAGTTAGGGAAAGACAAATGTTAGGACCTGAGATAATTCAACAAATAACTTAAACTATCAGAATTATTCGTCAACGATTACAAGCATCTCAAGGTCGACAAAGGAAATACGCCGATCCACATCGTTAACAACGAAACTTTAACGTAGGAAGTCACATATTCTTGAAAGTATCTCCTTAGAAAGGCAAGATATGTTTTGGCAAGAAAGGAAAATTAAGTCCGAGATTCATCGGACCTTTTAAAATTTTGAGAAGGGTTGGTGAAGTTGCTTATGAAATAGCACTACCTCCTGAGTTAAATCATATTCATAATGTGTTTCATGTGTCCGTATTATGACCATATAAACCTGATTATAAACATGTTATACAATATGAGCCAATCCAAATAGAGGAAGATCTTTCTTAAGTAGAAGAACCTGTGTAGATCGTTGACCGTAAAGAGCAAGTCTTGAGAAATAAAGTGATAGCATCGGTCAAAGTAATCTGGAGAAATCAGAACGTTGAAGAAGTTACATGGGAGCTTGAAGATAAAATGCGTGAGAATTATCCTCAATTATGTACTTAACTTGTACTATAATTTGTAGGACAAAATTCTTATTAGTGGGGGTGAATGTAAAACCCCAAAACCCTAATAAGACTCGTAAGTGTAAAATCCCATTATATAAATAAAATTTCTCTGTTCTGAATGTGTTATGTGTTAATATATACTTGGTTTTACAAATTTGACCAAATAAATTTTTGTCCGAAAAACGTCGTGCTTGACACGTCGTGCTTGACACCTCGTGCTTAAATTTTATTCTATATTCGGACATTTTCGGTAAAATTATTTTGACAAGTTACTTTTTCGTGCTTACACTGACAAAACGCATTGTCGTGCTTGTTAGGATTAGTGAGAATTTATGTTAACAACCCTAGATTAACAAGCCCTAACCCTAATTAGCAAAACCCTAGTCGTAATTTGTAAATTAAACCATAATTAGCTAATTAAACCCTAATTAGATTATCTTAACACTTAATCATGGTTAGTAAACTTTAATTAGATACTAATTAACAGTACTTAACATTCCTAATTATTAGAAACAAAACCCTAATCAAGATTAGTGAAGATTAAAGCCTAATTAAGCTACTAAACAAACCTAACTAGCTCACAAGTAGGTTAAGAGTCACCATTGCAAGTTCCAAGGTAGCACATGACATGCTTGTAACTCCCAAGGATCACCATAGTCATCAGATCAGATCTTTATAGAGGCAAATTGCTCAAAAATGACCAAAAAGCAAAGTTAAAGAATTCTATAAATAGGAACCTTGGGGCTAAGCAAACTCACGAAATTCCTAAGCCTAGATACACTTATAAACCAACCAAATCAAGCTTGGGTGATAGCAGTAACAACATCAAAAGCTAGAATCAAAAATTGCTCAAGAAAAGGTACAAACCCTAGTTGATAATTAGCTCTTTGATCTTATGTTAGATTTGTTGTTTAGATGTTTAGAATTATGTATTAGTATGTTAGAAAGTATGTTAGATTGGTAGAACACGTTTTCATAACATCTAGATGCCTTAATTAAGTGTTTTAAGAAATCTAGATATTTTGAAATTTAAGTCTGACAGTCGAATGTCAGAGCTTGTGGATTCATATGTGTTTATGTTTTGGTCTGATAATTGTTTGGTATTTGTAGCCTGTTAGTAGGTCTTTAGTCTGGAAAAAAAATAGGTTCATTTGAACCATATATTTCAAGTTATAAGTAGTCAAAGTGGGTTGACCGTTCACGGATTACAGTTTTCTGGGTTACCCAGAAGGCTCAAGAATAGTTGAATCGGCTACTTTGACCAATCTGTTTAATCATCTTCCGTTTGTTATTTTTGTAAGTTTTTGTTATAGATCAATACTATGTTATATGTACTACATATCTATGATCTTTAATAGAACAAACAAAGTATAGGTTTACTGGAATTAATGGTCAAAATCCATTGACCAAGCATGACCAAGTTTTCTAGTTTTTCCAGAAAACTGAAGAACATGAAAAACGTCTAGTTGTATTTTGACCAACAAAATTAGAGACCTTAGAGTTAGGCTTGGTTTATATTAATGTGATATATATGTACCCTGACATATATATTACATGTTACAACAAACATTACACACATCAAATACACCGAATCGAAGATATATAAGCCACAAAACCGTTGACCGACCATGACTTCTGTTCTGGGTTACCCAGAAACTCAAGAACAACTCTGACAGTTACTTTGAGCCTCTATAACTTCTTGTTATATGTAGGTTAAAGTCTAAAATTTGTTTCATATTATACAACTGTATGAGTACTACAAACATCAACTCGTAAACAAACCAAAACTCTTTAACAATAGCCTTATAATTAATGGCCAAACCAAATACTCCTAAACTTATGACCAAATTAATTGCCTAGAAACTCAAGAACACTCACAAGAACACTTTTCATCACATTGAAGGACTTTAGCGATGCATAAAAAATTATTTTTCTAAAAATAAATTATAAAAATTAGAAATAATTAATAAATAAATATAAAAAGCAGTTTTAAAAATTATATTAAAATATTATAAATAAATTACGATATTTTTACATAAATTTAATAATTATTTTATATTATTTTGATATTTTAAATAATTAACTTATCAATAAAGAAATTAGAATAATTATTTTTGAATGCTAAATAATTATGGAAAAATATTATTAATGATATAAAAATTATAATAAATGAATATAAATTATTTAATAATAATAATCAATGTTTTTGTAAAATTTTAAGTAAATATTAATTACTTATAAATAGAAATAAATGATTTAAAAATCAAAATAAATGTTTTAAATACTTTAAAATTTCTAAAAAAAGTATTATAAAGAATAATTAAAGTTTATAAATAAAACTTAGTCCATATATCAAAGGTATTAAACATCAAACCTAATTAATCTAACCCGATATTATATAACTGTTATAATTGAGTATTGTTATCAATACTAATGTGTTAGATTATATATATGAACATCGTAGGTACTTATTAACGTTTGAATAGCATAACTTGATTGATCTACGCTCAGGCAAGTTCTCTATCCTTAAATCTCTTATAAAGCAAATTTCTTAAACCTGTTTATTTATTGATCAAGATTTTTTTTTATCTTGATAAGTTGTTGATATAATACACTACACCTACAATTGAATTACCTTCTTATTGTAAAGTTATAGTTATAGTTTCAGCATAACTAAGAAATGAATTGTTTATTCATATGATAATGTTTATTGATCATAAACTGTTGTGTCAAACCAAATTATTTTGGTAAGACATCTTATACTAAAGTTGGGTATCCCGTAAGGGATTGAAATTTGGTCAATTCATATATTGACAGTAATTTTAGTGTATGTTGAGCACTGTAGGATGATATGCATACTCCTAAGATGTTGAATAGACTTATCTCCTATCTCATATCTGAACAAAATTTCTAAGTCTGTGTGACTGAGAGAAATAGAGAAAATTTTAGAAATGGTTGAAATTAGAAATCCAGAAATGGTACAACTATTAGTTGAAATTTGAACTGTTATATTTCTTCAAATCCAATATTGTTATAAATACAAAACTTGCTGAGCATGTCATAGCTCATCCTTGCAAATTATTCCCTTCGCAGTTTTAGATGTTAATCTTGGAACTTCTAGAGTAGATAAAGGGAAGTGTCCCTACATAGATTAGATTATATTCTTGTTTGATTGAATACCTTGCAATAAGAACTCATTATGAGAATCATGTAATCGAATCTTAATATTATGATATATATATATATATAACATCTTTATTTCTGCAACCGAGTTTTCTTACATACATAGATGTAAAATTAGACTTCTTCAAATTTAGTTGAGATCCTTGGGAACTATTTATCTGAGTGAGGATATTAATAGCATGGACTTTTCATGTTGTAATTGATACTCTGGATTTCGGATAGATAGTTACTATCGATACGATAGTATAAATTCGTTTGGCTTAGACTATACATCTGGGTGAGGGTATTAGTAATATGGACTGTTCATGTTATTGCTGATACTCTGAATTTTGGATAGATAGACTCTAGTCACAGATACAATTCATATATCCAAGTGAGGATATCTAAACACAAAAAGTTCTCTTGAGAATTAACATCTGTTATGGGATACTGTGAATTTTGGATCTATGGGAATTATATCTGCTAGTCCCTCTATTTAATGTAATCTTATAATTAGATACCATGGGTGTATAGATATAAAAGTATTATGTTGATTTTCTGTAAACACCATATCAGATACCGTGGGAGTATAGATATAGGGGCGTTACAACGACAAAATCAAGCTTGGTGACCTTCTCTTCTGTAATTAAAACACGCTTTGGATTGATGCGTACAGTTTGGATGGATGTTTCCCTCCTGTCTGCATTTGAAACATACGACCGGTGGTCATTCTTCTTCCTTTGAAACGGGTGCTGGTTCTGCTGTCTTTCAATCATTATTGAACCTTCTCTTCTTAAAATTTTCACTTCTATTATCTTGGCCATGATTACCACCGAAGTGGTTACCATTCTTGGCATGATAATTTTCCCCACGATGGTTATCATTGTTCGGATGACCGTTGCCACCGATACGATTATTATTATGTTGTTGGTCGTTGCCTTTTGGTTGTGCTGACTCATTATCGCACTCCAATAACTAAGCTCTATTCACAATATCTGAATATAAACACAGTTTGTGAGAAATGAGGTATTGACGTATTTCGGGTTTCAAACCTCTTAGAAACATTTTCGTCATTCGCTCCTCATTATCTACCAAATGAGACACAAACCAGGACAACTCAGCAAACTTGGCTTCGTACTGCGACACGGTCATGTTGTTTTACTCCAACTTGATAAACTCCACCTCCTCATATACTCATATATCCCACATTCATTATAAAAATATCACAATTATTATATTATTAAAATAATATATTTAAATGAATTATTTTCTCAGAAAAAGATAAAATATTAATTTTCAACAATTGTCACATTAAAAATTTTCTCCATCTATATCCACATAAAATTAATATTTTTCTCATCATATAAATCAATAATTAATTATTCACAAATAATATTACAGAATCACAATACTGACAACCAGGCAGTTCCTAAGAAAGAGGGGGCTTTCCAATAAGGATTTCTCCTTCTTGGGCGCAATTAGATGACCAAACCTCTCCTTAGACAGAACTTTCTAGACATTGCCAATAATGTTATCTAATAATATTATTCAGATAATATGAATTATTGCTCCGATAATGGAAAATACTGTGTAGTGACAATTATTGAAATAACAGTAATATAAAATATCAACGCAACAATTATTGAATCAATAAAATAAAATACTGAACAGTAATTACTATAACAATTATTGAGTAGTGCCTTCTTACGTAAGAATCAATAATTGGTGCAATACCATGTGCTACTGTGTTTTAACCACCGGGTATTCCAACAGTATTAACGGTAACAACTACGCCGTTATTTATAAATAACTTATTCTTGTTGTTTTCTTCCTCCAATCGCTTTTCGTTTTGGGGCCCACAAAAGGCTGCGCCGTCGTACGAATATTCCCCGACAGTAAGAATATTCCACGACCAAACGAATATTCCCCGACACCAATGAATATTTTATAACCACTTGCTTATTTAAGATATTTGCGCATTTTAACCATAACTAACCACATTAATCAAATCAACCCTTACTATTTCAACATAATAAATAGAGGAAATTAAATTTCATTAATAATAATTTGGGGTCTTACAACGTCACATTGATACCTATCAACTTGCCATCGTCATTCACAACGTCGCCTATAGAATGTCTGGCTTTGGTGCATTCCACACAAGGAAGTCACCAGAAAAAGGCTCATGACTCTTTACATATGGCTTGATATGACAATGATTGACTTTATTGGTTTGGTTACTTTGAATTCGCATAACAGTTTGGTTAGGAGTATGAAAGCTAACAACCTTACAAAAAGCATGATGAGTAGTTAACCAATTGATTCCTAAAATCACATCAAAGGCAAATATTTTCAAAGAGATAAGATCGACAGGTAACGTGAAAGTGTTGATTTGAATCAAACAAGATTTATAAATAGTGGAGGTGACGAAGGTTTCTCCCAACTGAGTTTCAATAGATAAATCAAAGTCTAACTTCTCCGGAGTTAAATTCAAACATTGAACACAACTAGGTGAAATAAAAGAGTGAGTAGAAACGGTATCAAACACGGTATAGACTTCGCAAGAGTTTATGATTAACTTACCCGTGATAATTTTATTCGGGTTCCTCATCACGAGAAAAAAAAATGCTCTTTCTTAAACTACCAGCTTTGGCTTATCTGGGATATCCTTTGGCATCACTATCCCAACTGGACTTGACTTCACCATACGACTGTAAAAACCCAAAACCCTAATAAGACTTGTAAGTGTAAAATCCCATTATATGAATAAAATTTCTCTATTCTGAATGTGTTATGTGTTAATATATACTTGGTTTTACAAATTTGACCAAATAAATTTTTATCCAAAAAACGTCGTGCTTGACACCTCGTGCATAAATTTTTTTTCTATATTCGGACTTTTCGGTAAAATTAATTCGACAAGTTTCTTTGTCGTGCTTACACTGACAAAACGCTTTGTCGTGCTTGTTAGGATTAGTGTGAATTTATGTTAACAACCCTATATTAACAAACCCTAACCCTAATTTGTAAATTAAACCCTAATTAGATTATCTTAACACCTAATCATGGTTAGTAAACTTAAATTAGGTACTAATTAACATTACTTAACATTCCTAATCATTAGAAACAAAACTCTAATCAAGATTAGTGAAGATTAAAGCCTAATTAAGCTACTAAACAAACCTAACTACCTCACAAGTAGGATAGGAGTCACCATTGCAAGTTCCAAGGTAGCACATGACATGCTTGTAACTCCTAAGCATCACCATAGTCATCAGATCAGATCTTTGTACAGGCAAGTTGCTCAAAACTGACCAAAAAGCCAAGTTGAAGAAATCTATAAATAGGAACCTTAGGGCTAAGCAAACTCACAAAATTCCTAAGCCTAGATACATTTATAAACCTACCAAATCAAGCTTGGGTGATAGCAGCAACAACATTAGAAGCTAGAATCAAAAATTGCTCAAGAAAAAGTACAAACCCTAGTTGATAATTAGCTCTTTGTACAAGTTGTTCACTGACGACATGAATGTCTCGGGGCTCCTCCTCTATAGGTAATCGGGGTTTCTCATCCCCAGCTCGACTAGCTCCACCAACATCCGATATCCTGACAACAAAATTTTAAGTTTTAGTTACTAACTCATATAATGAACACATAGATTAACACATAAGCACATAAAGTTTTTTATTATCTTCAATGAATTGTAAATTCATTTCTTAGAACTTGATAAGAGTTTACCATCACTATGTTCTTGATCTCCTATAAGGTTACTACCTAAGGTTGTTCCCCACCTAAGGTTCATAACCTTACGGCTTTGATACCAACTGTGACACCCCAAATCCAGGGTACTTCCATTTCCACAGGATTTGGTGTTCATTGTACAAACATCATCTATCTATCTACCCATAAATAAAATGCAAACCATGCAATAGAATAAATAAATAATATATCTCTCCCCTTATGGGGTTACATCAACTGAATAAAAATAAATCCCAGGTTACTCTAACCTTAAAACATCTGTGTGGAAAACATAAACAAATAAGTCTTGAGTAACATCAGGTCTAACTATCATTACATAATCACATAAATAATTAGTCTTCATTACTTGCTAAGCTTGCCCTTGCCCTTACTAGTGGAAGGTTTGTCTGCTCTTTCGTTCTTAACTGCAATGTTATTATTACCCAAGACTGAGCACGATTGCCCACAAGTATAACAATATAACAATGAATAATAACATGCGAGAGAAATAATAACTTCTGATATAAAGCTCAACTTTTGAATCAAGAATGGATAACAAGAATCAAAAGAAATTCTGAGGGTCATAAGACCTTGAACTATGTCCTAGGTTGTCAAGTGTTTTTACTTGAAACGTTTAACAGTCATAAGACTATGGACTCTTCTTCTCATTACAGGGGGATCCCTTGGTAGTACCATACTGTGTATAATATCTTAACGCTAAAGCGTAACTAATCCCCTATACAGGGTTGTTCATCTCAGTTTGACATTCAAGTCCGCACCAAAGGATGTTTGGTTTGGATAATTCATCAAGGGATTCTGAAATTTAGAACACTCATCAACTATGCACTAGTCGAATCAATAAGGGTTCGCTAGTCTAATAATGTTTAACAGTAAATGAATATTTAACTTGAATAACATCTCAAAAGGTATACAATAGAATAATTATTGTATAACAACAACATGCTTGAAGATTAATAAACTTTAATATCTAAGACATGCTTGATCAATAATAATGAGAAGTTGCTCAATATCGAAAGAGGAATTAATCAATTTATATAACGATAACAAGTAAAGTTAGGAAACTTGCTCAACGAAAGTTTAGGGTAAGAAACTTGCTCAACGTAAATGTAGAGTTAGAAAACTTACTCAATGTAACAAGATAAGGTTTAGAAACTTGCCTCGTGCGTAGATTACACTTAAACAAACTCGTTCTTTGAATAAATCCTACATATCAATTACGTTCACAATACTAGTAAATAATAACGTACTAAACATCACAAGTTTATTCTTTGTCTAACTCGAGTTCATGACTATACTTAGTCAATTACTACACTTATTGTCAAAAATTAAGACTTCACAAACAATAAGGTAACTATGCATTTGATCTTTCAGTTCACACATAATTGTGTTATGGACATGTTAAGAATTTATTTTAACATCTCATTATAGGTCTAACAAGTCATTATATTCATTAGACTAAGTTACCAACACATTCCTATACTTGAACACTTTAAAAAACATTTTTCGGACATTACATTAAGTGGTATTGTATTTCACTTTTATCTTGGATCTTGGAGTCTTGTTGGCCGTGGCTCTCTGGGTGGGACTCTTAGTCTTTGCGGCAGCATGGCTATGATGAGATGAAATGAATCGGGAGTTAGCGTGCGTGGCGCGAGACTCAGATTCAATTCTGCTGATTAGCGAAAATTGCAGAACAGGACTAAAAATTTCCAATCAACTTATTTTTACACGAATTTAGACATACCCACATGCTAGAATTCATAAATAATCAATACTTAACATCTATGGAGTGATTTTCACCCATTAAAACACATAATCACTGAATTAAAGCATGCAAATTGGACTGTTCTTGATGTTCTTGAACAAAAACATGAATTTTAATGCTACGGATTGATTATAAAGTCAAATCCAACCATTCAAGTTTCATTTTGTTCATTTTAACATGCATAATCATATCTGTGATGCCCCCAAAATAGGTATACATCACCCATTCTGAGTTGTCAATACATGGTACAGAAACAACTACAATTTTATTATTACAACAGTAAAACTGTGAGTTTGAATACAATTATTATCTTCTAGACAATATCTATACCCAAATTAATCCTCATCACATTTATTGATACATTATTTTACAAAAATGGTGAGGACTACTAAACAACTCTCTCTAGAACCTTCATTCCATACCCCAACTCGTACTCGCTATATTCTTGACTCCTGAGAAGAAAAATGGAACAAAAAGGAAAAGGGTGAGCTCAACTAGCCCAGTAAAGAATATTATGACTAAGATAATATACAACAAATTATCGTTAGTCTTCAACAGGGAAAAATCTAATAGTATACAATAGACAAAAAGTTTTAAATCAATATTCACAGCGGAAATAATAATTCATTAGAAGAGTTAAGTAGAGAATTCAAACTACTATCTTCTAAGTATGAATTTAAAAGTTCATCGTCTATCTTTTATCCCTGTAACATCAATCAATATATATCTGAAATCAAATATTCATCTTTGCACTGAGCCAAAGATATTCATCGATTAAGTCATGTTCATTTAAACACATGTTCATCTTTGCACTACGGGCCAAAGATATTCATCAGAAATCATTCATCTTTGCACTATAGGCCAAAGATATTCAATAATATCATCATTTAAGACTGAGGATGATGAAAAATATTTTTAAAGAAACGAATCCAGTGAAACAAAATGACAAGGATTAAGGATTAAGGATTCGTACTTTGTTTTATCCATGTCCAAAAATACCTCAAAAATAATCATAGTGGTGTAAAATTCAAGAATGGTCAAAACATGGATACAATCAAAGCTAGTATCTACAATAGATATTTTAGACGAAAAGGAAAAATTTTCATTTTTTTTTGATGAATAGTCAGATATCGTGAATAGTAACTCAGACACCAAAAGTTCCAAATTTGAAAAAACTTGAGATCAATATTTCAAAGATAATGATATTGAAGAAATAATATCATTACGAAAAAAATAATATCCCTTACCTCACAAAGACAGTACTTCTAGTTGAAACACCGGATATAAGCTATGACTTGAACTTGAACCGTATAGCAACAATACTCAAAGTATACTCAAAATACTCACAAGAATACGCTCGATAATATAGAGTGAGAAAACTTCAGTTTCTTGTGTGATTTTCAATTTTAACCTAAACACCCTATTTATAGGAAAATGCTTAGAACATCAATGTAGAAAATTTAATATAATAATAATAATATATATATATATATATACAAATTTGTCTACGCACCTAGAACCATCTGAATTCAGCAACTTGCATGTGTTTAATGAGGCTAACCAAACACAAAAAACGTATTTGTTAATTAAAACAATTAAAACTTCCAAAAATCAATTATTTCGGAACTTCGAAACTTCAATAATTCATAATAAATAGTCCTTTTGTTATAAAATTTGAATCTCGCAATTTTTTATAGGAAATTCAATTCTCTACAACTTTGCAGAAGAAAGTTTTCCCAAATTCCAAACAAAAATTGATCGAAATCCACAAATGGACGATTTTACAAGCTATAATCAAATTTCAGTCAAGAAATGGGCCCACAGACATGTTTAACATGTTTTAAACAACTTTTGCAACAAAAATACTCTTCCTCCTCATATACTCATATATCTCACATTCATTGTAAAAATATCATCACTATTATATTATTATAATATAATAAAATATTATTTTATCACAAAAAGATAAAATATCGATTTTCAACAATTGTCACTTTAAAAATTTTCTCCATCTATATCCACATAAAATGAATATTTTCCTCATCATATAAATCAATAATTAATTATTCACAAATAATATTACAGAATCATAGTCTTGTGCAAGCAAGTCATTTCCCGAAAGAGGGGCTTTCCAATAAGAATTTTTTCTTCTTTGAGTGCGCAATTAGGTGACCAAACCTCTCCTTAGATGTAACTTTCTAGACATTGCCAATAATGTTTTCTAGTAATATTATTGAGAAAATATGAATTATTGCTTCTATAATGGAAAATCTTTGTGTAGTGACAATTATTAAAACAACGATAATATAAAATATCAACGCATCAATTATTGAATCAATAAAATAAAATCTTTGAGCGGTAACTCATCGTAACAATTATTGAGTAGTGTCTTCTTAAGTAAGAATCAATAATTGGTGCAATCTGGTAATGCTTCTTTGTGCAACAACACACATATTATGTATTTTAACCACGGGGTATTCATTCCAGTGTAAATGGTAACAACTTCTGTAGTTATTTTTAAACAACTTATATTTGTCATTTTCTTCATCCAATATTTTTTTCGTTATGGGCCCACATTAAAATTTACAGTACGTAAATACGAATATTCCCGACAAGTAAGAATATTCCCAGAATTTAAATGAATATTCCCCGACAAAAATGAATATTTTATAACCACCTTCTTATTTAAAATATTTGTGCATTTTACCCATAACTAACAACATTAATCAAATCAACCCTTACTATTTCAAAATAATAAATAGAGGAAAATAAATTTTATTTGTTAATTATTTGTGGTCTTACAACCTCCCTTACTTATGAAATTTCGTCCTCGAAATTGACGTACGTACCTGGTATTTCGAAAAGATGAGGATACCTTGCTTTCATTTCTGTTTCCAACTCCCAGGTTATTTCCTCTATAGCATGGTTCCTCCACAAAACTTTAACTTGTGGTATGACCTTCGTACGTAGGACATGCTCCTTCCTATCCAAGATCTTGACAGGTACCTCTTCATACGTTAAGTCTTCGGCTCTAACTCTATAACGTGGTTCGGGTCTTTCACATATTTATGAAGTACATATATATGAAACACATTATGAACACGAGACATACTCGGAGGTAACGCGAGTCTATAGGCTACATTTCCTACTCGGTCAAGAATTTGAAATGGACCAATAAATCGTGGATTGAGCTTTCCTCTCTTCCCAAATCTTGTAACTCCTTTCCATGGAGCAACTCGCAATAATACATGATCCCCTATACTAAATTCCACGTCCTTTCGATGAAGATCGACATAACTCTTTTGTCGATCTTGTGCTGCTTATATATCGTTGTCGAATCATTTGGATCTTTTTCGGTAGTCATAACGTATTTAACTTTCGGGTCCCAACAATGTTGTTTCACCCACCTCATCCCAACATATTGGAGAGCGACACTTTCGTCCATATAATGCTTCAAATGGAGCCACACCTATACTTGCACGATAAGCTGTTGTTGTAGGAGAATTCCACCAATGGTAAATAGTTATCCCAACCGCCTTGAAGTCTAGGACACGAGTCTTAATAGATCTTCAAGAGTTTGAATAGTCCTCTCGATTGTCCGTCTGGTTTTGAGGATGGTATGTTGAATCAATAAATAAATCCCGTGCCCATAGCATTTTGCAAGCTAACCCAAAATCTTGAAGTGAATCTTGGGTCACGATCCGAAACTATGGATACTGGAATGCCATGCAACCTCACAATCTCATTTACATATATACTAGCAAGACGTTCAAGGGAATAAGTCTCCCGTATCGGCAAGAAATGAGCAGACTTGGTTAATCTATCAACAATAACCCAAATGGCATTGATGCCTTGAGAAACCGTAGGAAGACCCGTAACAAAATCTATGGTAATGTGTTCCCACTTCCATTTCAGAATCTCAAGTGGTTGCAATGGACCCTTAGGTACTAGATGCTCCGCCTTTACACGTTGACAAGTTAAACACATCGAGATAAACTTTGCAATCTCTCTTTTCATATTGTTCCACCAAAATGTATGTCGAAGATCACGATACATTTTAGTACTTCCAGGATGGATTGCAAATGGTGTATTGTGTGCCTCCATCATAATCTTGTACTTCAAATCAGAGTCGTTAGGAACACAAAAGTGGAGTGGACTCAAGTATTTCTTCTTCATCAATTCTCGCTTAGGAATAGGACCTTCTTGTACTTTCTTCTTCATACGCATCACTTTCGATTGGTGGCTTGAAAGCAACCTTAACTTTTCTATTAAAGTTGGCTCTGTCGTATACTTGACATCATCGCACTCATTCCTGCATATGATCTTCTACTCAATGCGTCAGCTACCACATTCGCTTTTCCAGGATGGTATTGAATAGTGTGGTCATAATCTTTCAACAACTCGAGCCAACGTCGTTGCCGTATGTTGAGTTCCTTTTGCGTGAAGAAATATTTGAGGCTTTTCACATATCTATGCTTCGTAAATATGTGAAAGACCCAATCCACATTATTGAGTTAGAACCAGACGAGATAGCCAAAGATTTAATGTACGAGGAGGTACCTGTCAAGATCTTGGATAGGAACGAGCATGTCCTACGCACAAAGGTTATACCAGAAGTCAAGGTTTTGTGGAGGAACCATGCTATTGAGGAAATGACCTGGAAGTTAGAATCATAAATGAAAGCGAGGTACCCTCACCTTTTTGAAACACCAGGTACTTGCGTCAATTTTGAGGACAAAATTTCATAAGGAGGGGAGGTTGTAAGACCCCAGCTTTTTATAAATAAAATTGAATTTTTTCTATTCATTATTTTGAAATAATAAGGTGTTAAATTGATATAATGCTTTGGTTATGGGTGAAATGTGCAAATTCTATAAAACAAGCAAGTGGTTATAAAATATTCATTGTTGTCAAGGAATATTCGTTTGGTAAATGGAATATTCTTGTCATTGCTTGGGAATATTAAATACGATGGCGCAACCATTTGTGGGCCCCATAACGAAAAAATGTCGGATGAAGAAAACGACAAGTATGAGTTTTTTATAAATAACAGCATAGTTATTACCGTTAACACTGTTGGAATACCTGGTGGTTAAAATATAGTAATGTCTGGCGTGGTTAAGTAGTACTTTACCTGTATTGCATAATATTTTGGATTATTGATTCTGATGTAAGAAGGCACTACTCAATAATTATTACAGTAATTACTGTTTAATATTTTATTTTATTGATTCAATAAATGCTACGTTGATATGTTATATTATTGTTGTTTCAATAATTGTCAATGCACAATATTTCCATTATCAGATCAATAATTCATATTATTTGAATAATATTATTTAATAGCATTATTGGCAATGTCTAATGAAATTCTGTCTAGGAAAGGGGTTTGGTCACCTAATTGCGCGCCAGTAAGGAGAAATCCTTATCGAAAATCCCCTTCTTTCCTGAGAATGACCTGATTGTCATTATTGTGATTCTGTAATATTATTTGTGAATAATTAATTATTGATTTATATGATAAAGAAATATTTATTTTATGTGGATATAATGAATGAATTAATGCTGAGGTGTTTTATCAGTATTTTTTGTCAGCCTGGAGGTATTAAAAATCATCCGTATATGGATTTCGAACACTTTCTTTTTGGAATTTGGAAAAACTTTCTTCTACAATGTTGTAGAGAATTAAATTTTCTATGGAGTAGACATAAAATTTGTATTTTTCTGATAAAAAGGATATTTAATATGAATTATTGAAGATTCTAAATATTGTTTAAATTTAAAATATTTTAAAAAATTTCTAGAATGGGTGGGCCCCACTGTTGTCCTTGTTGGTGTGCTGAGATTTTTTTCAAAAGTAGTGTGCGTGAATAACAACAGGAATGCCATCAGGTAGCAGGTTAAGCCTTCTTTGGTGTTCTGGCATTTTCCTATAAATAGGGTGCTTAGGTTAGAATTAAAACTCACACCAAAATCAGAAATTTTCTCTCTCTATAATATCGAGCATATTTTTGTGAGTATTTAAATACTTTGAGAGTTACTATTCAATTCAAGTTTCCTTTAATATTATATCCGATATTCCAGTCAGAAGTATTATTCTTTTGAGGTAATGGATGTTATTTTCTTCGTAAACGATGTTATTCTTTCAATATCATTATACCGAAATATTGGTATGAATTTTATTATGAAATTTTTACCTTTTCATGTCGAGGTTACTATTCAAGTTGTTAGGTTTGTAATATTCATAAACGCAATCAAATTACACAAAATAAGAGGAAACATGTAAAAATCAGAGTTTAAAATTTTACAAATCATATACCCGGATCATCCTTTATGCACAATTAATAATTAAACGAAAAGATATTAAGAACAAAAATCATACCCTTGAAGATTCGAGCTTCCTCAGGTACAAGTTCACCTCCAATCCTTTTCGCGTTCAACTTGAATCCACCCAGTTTGGTTCCTTTCTTTGATCAATGTTAGCCACCCAAGTGTTTGACCTCTAGATATGATCCACCAAGGAAGAAGAAATATTTAAGAAGAAGGGTGGTTTGCTAAACCCTAGTTTTCTATCTCTATAGAAAAAGAACGTACTCTCCAACTATTCGAATTGTGTATCTTTTATATATGATATAAGACTCCTTTTATAAAGATATCAGGTAACCCTATTAATTAAAATAAGGTATTATTTATTTAATTAAACTCTTTTAATTAAATGGGCTCCCTAATCTTATTAGGGATAATAAATTAAACTCCTTTAACTAATTTTCCCTCCTAATCCTATTAGGAATAAATGAGAGTACTTATATTAAATTAATTCCTAAACTCTTTTAGAAATTAAAATAATAATAATTGTAATAATATTAATAAGACTCCTCTTATTAATTTATAGTTAATATTTCTAAAATATTAAATAATAAATATTAAGCTATTTAATTTATTCTATCACCATAGATTAAATTAAATATACTTAACATATTATTACGATTATACCATTAACTTCTTAAATAATTATTCTTCTTTTTATGGTGTAACCCTTTAGGTTCTCCATATTAAACCGGTTGTGAATAAATCAACTACAACAATTCTAATCTTATTTAAATAAATAAATTAAACGATTAATTTATTTAAACAAATAATATTTATTCTACAATAGGGATAAGTCTTCCTAGCGATCAGATCTAATGAGAACCTTTAAGTAAATAGTTGCCGTACAATTCGATCCTTCCACTATACAATGTACCAATTAAATATAAGACATGGAATTACTGTCAAGTCTTATTTTATTTAATTATATGTATTTTGACTCTTAAATGCACAACTCCAAATAATGCAAATTAGAAACTCTTTTCTAATTTCATTCTTCCTTGGCCAAGGACTACTGGGTTGTCATTTATCGAATCACGTAGGACATTTCTCTTCCTTTACTAGAAGTGGTAGATTCTTTATTGATAATACATTATCTCCATGTACAACTTATTATACCCAAGCATACCCTTTGATATACCCTAAGGGTCTTAAGGAATAAGTCAAAGTATAACTCATCATACACAAGATACTATGATGATCTCAAGTCCAAGGATCACTTGTACTACTATCACTACAAGAATTCCTATTAATAGGCAAGTAAAACTCCATTAGATATTCCTTAGCGAGCCACGTTCAGTGAACTTATTCTCTAACAAGTAACTACATACTTGCTTTAGTGTCTCCACACAAATGATCATGAGATCAGTCATTCTCATCCAATGAGCAAGCAAAGTATGTACCAATCTATCTGAATTCACTAATCCCCAATTTAGTAATCCAACGATTGGGAACTATTTTATTTTTAAGCTTTCTAAGAATTTAGATCTCATTAGAATGATCATAATCATTATTCTAAAATTATTGCTTAAAACTATGGGTTTATCACATATTATAAAACAACATCATGTAGATAATTAAAAGCTTTTAATAAATTAATACTTTTTATTAATAAATGAATAAAATTGTTACAAATTATATGCTTTATCATCAAACATGATTGGCTTATGTGCATACTACTTTCATTCTCCCACTTGCACTAAAGCCAATCATCATGGTATCTCATACCCTTCTTCTCTAACTGACGATTATCCTGCTGTTGGATAAGCTTTAGTTAATGGATATGTAATATTATTCTTGAGAGTCCACTATCTCTATAGTGATTTCCCATCTTTCAATGATTCCTATAATCAAATGAAAGTGCCACAACACATGTTTAGATCCAAGATGAGACCTAGGAACTATTCCTAGTTCTGTAATGAACTTTTATCCAAACAATCAACTTGCAGCTTCATTTACAGCTATATACTTTGTCCTTGTCACTAAACCAGCAACTCTTTGCTGTTTGGAACTTTTCCAATTCAATGCACCACTATTCAAGGTAACGCTTTACCTTAAAGTGGACTTTCTGTTGTCTTGGTCTGTCTAAAAAAACTTGAGTCTGTTAAGCCCTCTAGTTTTAATTTAGACCCACAATAAATTTTAATCACATCCTTAGTACCGGTTAAGTACTTTAAGATGTTTTTCACTGTCTTACAGTGATCTTCTCTATAATATGACCGATCAACATTAGGTCTCGTATATTTCATTATATACATGATTTTCACTCATGCGATCTCTCTTTTCAGGAGTCTATGGGGACTATTAAGAGAGATACACTCCATGACTCATCAACATGAGACATCTCTTGGAGTTTGCCATGAAAAACAACTTTAGCATCAAATGAATATACGTTCCTTGGGTTAAGCTAAGCATCCTTTTAAATCTATCTATATAGATTTTTATCCCCAATTACGATACTCTTCCCAAATCATTCATGAAGGAAGGTTTAGACAACTATATCTTTACTGATTCTAGCATTGGCATGTCATTCCTTATCCGTAGTATATCAATATATAATACTAGGAATGTCACGACGCTCCCATTGACCCTTTTGTACACACTAGGTTCATTCTTGTTTTTGATAAAATCAAACTCTTTTGATTGTTTCATCAAAATGAATGTTCCATTTTTGAGAAGATTGCTTCAATCCATTTCTTTGAGTGTCTACAACTCTTACCTCATCGTATGTAACTGGATCATCATCTTCTATGATGCGTACCTCATCATCATCATCATCTATGATGAATCCATACTTCACAGGTATCTTCGGTACTATTCCAGATTTATAATTCGTTTGTGGTACAATAGGTATATCTACAAGTTCCTCTTATTTGACTTATATTATTTTCTGGTTCTTGAACTCTTCAAGATTCTATTATCCTCCCACCAGCCCCTTTAATGATAAAGATCTTTATCTTAGAAGGAAACGTGTTACGCAACAAACACCTTTTGCTAAGTAGGATTATATAACATATACCCTAAACTTACTTTCGGATGTCCCACAAATCTGTACTTATCAAATCTTGTCCCAAACTTATCCTTTGAAACCTTTTTACATAAGTTGGACAACCCCTTATCTTAACATACTTCAAATTAAGAATCCTTCCCGTCCATAACTTTATGGAGTTTTGTGGCCGGATTTTGAGGTAACCTTTTTCATAGATATGCAGCCATTTCTAGGATATTATCTCAGAAGGATACTGGAATGTCGGTAAAATCATTATGGACCGCACCATGTCCAACAAGGTACAATTTTTCCTTTCAGATACATCAATAAATTATTACGTATCAGGAGGCATCCATTACGAGAAAACCATTTGAGATGATTGTAGACACTCGAAATTTTCTGAACGCCTGTTACTGACATTGCAGGAGGGCATATTCGTCTTTCAGAGATAACCCTGGAAGAAAGCTCACATCCATTCCGGATACTACCGAAAGTTCAACCTCGAAACACGGGACACACACTGGGAACATCATTTCTAACCCCAGAACACACACCAGAAGGATCATTTCCAACCTCGGAGATAACCCCGAGTTTCATCCTTGGCGATAACCCTAAGGAATGCTGTTGTAGTTCCGGCGATAAATCCGGATATGCTTATTTCAAATACATTCTATCAGCTTCAAGCTCAGACCTCCTGCCGAGGCACTCATACCTCAGATCTGGAGATAACACCGGGCAGACAGGCACACCCATAGATGACCATGATGCAGTCAAATAAGTAGTCTAATCTCAGATGTAACCCTGAGCAACGTCTACTTTCAGCTCAAACTGGCAATAACCCCGGTGAGGAGTCAAACGACATCTTACCGCCTCAACGTTTTCTGTCACAAGATGATATCGCAGCATACCAACAAGTAGTCCAATCTCAGATGTAACCCTGAGCAACGTCTACTTTCAACTCAAACCGGCGAAAACCCCGGCGAAGAGTCAAACGTCGTCTTGTCCTTCAACACCTGCGCGTCGTCTCAACACTTCATACATACATACATACATCCAAGGATGTCCCACAAGAACCGAGGAGTTACAATCCCGAGTGACTATTACGCATGACAGTACTTTGGATAAAATTTGAAGCTTGAAGACCATAGGCATGGACCCCTCTTCCTGACTTCGTACAACCTCTAATCCATGTCATTGCGTAACTCTCGACACAAGCGGGCTCAAGAAGGTCACATATACCTCGTTCGGATGCTCTGATTGAAGTTTACGCAAGTTCGGCGGACATTACAATGCACGGGTGCATGTACTTGAGACGACGGGACCATGAGGGTCTGATGCAATTGCACCGACCGCAACCACCATTTACCGCTGCAGTGTACCTGCTGACCATTAGTTTATAAATATAGACCTTGGGGTTAGCCATTTGAGAAGAGGAAGGAGAGAGAAAAGGCGAGGAAGCCCTGTACAATTTACTCTGTACACACCCATATTGAGTGTTTCCTCAGTTTAAACATCTGTTAGCTCACATATAGCTACACTTTAATCCGGAGGGAGCTGAGTGTTTATCCACATAGAGTCATAGAATTCTACTTTGGCAGCCCACTATAAGCCTTCTCACATTCTATAAAGCATTCTTTCAATATAACACACACTGTTATACACATTGAGAGTCGTGTTGTGTGCGTTTGCCCGAACTTTGGTCTGTGGTTTTCATTTATGTATGTATATATATACTTATATATATATATATATATATATATATATATATTTACATTTCTGTCAAGCCTGGAGTTCACTTCGTGGCCTTTTTCAGCTTTATTTACATTTCGTCCGCCTCGAGTTTATCATGTGGCGGTTGATCGCTTATAAATTTTATTTACATTTCGTCCCACCTAGAGTTTACTTCGTGGTGGTTGATCATGTCCATATATATATATATATATATTTATATATATATTTACCGCTTTTATATATTTATATTTTCGATCCCCCATGGAGTTGCTTCGTGGTGGTTGATCAAGTCTGTATATATATATATTTACAGCTTTTATATATATAACTGCTTATTGCTTTCCATACAAATTGCAGTATCATGTGAGCCTAGGAATCATGTGAATTTCCATTCAATCTACTGAATCTAGATTCGGTTCCCATGATGGACCTTTTTTAGTTGTGAGCGACTTGTACATTATTTTACTGAGGTTCAATTTCCTTGGACGGTCATCATTTTTATGAGGAGTTCTAAGATCGCTATATATATTTTCTCAAGATGCTTCGCATCTAAAAAATAAAAGTAAACAAGTCAAGATTTAATAATAAAATGGAAGTATCAAAGGCATCAATTACTATTGAGCACAGGGTTTGAAAAACCTCTTTTTATAAAACTTCATTACTATATCTTGTTTAAAACTGAATTTTTCTACAAATTCAAACCCTATGTATATAGGTGCAAACGAGGTATAGCACTACTTCCAAATAATTACACATTGATCCACACACACACAAACATACACATTCATATAACAGTTTCTTTGAAAAGTAGTGGTAACCGTGGCAACACGGATGTCGGGGGGTGCCTAACACCTTCCCTCCGCATAATCAAGCCCTCAGACCCAAATGAATCTCGGTTTCACAGAGCCGTTTAGCAGTGTCACATCACTGGGTCAATCTGCAAATCTTTTCGGTTGCGTTGGTGCAACCAGTTAAATACACCAACTGGCGACTATTAAAGTCAAATCGTCGATATTATACATATCGAACCTTTTTCACTTGTTTTTTCAAACAAATCTCACACTAATATGAGAACACCAAAGAACAAGTAACGAAAAGGGACACCAAAAAATCCCGACGTCGACAGGTGGCGACTCTGCTGGGGACTCCAATAAGGGGGCTTAAGCCGCTATTACAAGCTTTTCAAAACTGTTATATGCTTGTGTGTGAATGTTGCATTTACATTTATGATGAATGTGTACGAATGCATTTTACGTACTGCACTATACTATATCTATATGTGATATTAGTGCTTCGCATATGTCATCATTTTCATAAACGCGAAGACACGTTGTATGTGAATGTATATTGTGTGGTTCCTCCATCAGGAAGCTATCCTGTCGGTGTTTGATTACTGGACTCGCAAAAAGAATAATTCCAGCGAGGCTTAGGAAATGCACCACCCAGATTCACTCCAGTTGAAAGATCGGATTAATTTCCCATCAAGTGAATTGCGATGATCTGAGAACCTTCATGCCAAAAAGCCGCGAGAGAAACTCTAAGATAGGTCAACCTCTGATATACCAAACGCGGAGGAAATTCTCTTCATGCTTTCCATTTTCAATTACTTGTAATAGCATTTACTTGTAATTTTATTCCATGCTCATCTTTATGTAATGGAAAATATAAAGATTATATGTACATGCATGTTATCAATTAACACCCGGTTTTGTAGGACAATATTCCTAAAACGGATATGTTATGATAACATTTATATTATCCTAAAACTAAACTACATAAGTCTTTTGTAGGGAAATCATTGGGCCTGTTACCTGCTCAAAATCTAAAAAGGGCACGAGCCTACAGCTAATCATATCTTCGTCTGACCAGTCTAATCCCGTTTCTCGTGAGGAATTTAACGGATTAAGTCAGCAAATCACAAATTTGGATGTCTTGCTTAAAGAATTGCATCAGTCCACTCAGGGTACAAAGATGCCTCCACATACAAAATCCTCTACACAAGGAGGAACACAAGGTTCGGATAAAACAAGTCCAGAACCTTAGTTGGATACAACCAACAAAGACCCTGAAAGCACCCATTTCAAAGGAGATCCAGACACCAGTGATATCAGGAAGAAAGTACTCCAAATGGAGGAAACTATCCATGTTCTCAAAGGGATTGCAACACATGGAAGTGTTTCATATGCTGACCTTTGCATCTTCCCTGGTGTTCATTATCTAGAGAAATTCAAAACCCCTGATTTTGAAAAATATTACGGATTAGGGGATCCTTATACACATTTGAAAGTGTTCATTGGAGAACTTGGGTCTTACGCAGAAAATGAAAAGCTCAGAATGCAGATGTTTCAGAAAAGTCTGACTGGAGAAGCCCGTTCGTGGTATACCCGACTAGACAACTCCAAGATCCATAGCTGGGAAGAGCTGGCTCACGCCTTCCTCACTCAATACAGTTTTCAATCTCAGCTGGCTCCTGACCAGCACCAAATTACCAAGGTCAAGAAATAGTCTAATGAGTCTTTCAGAGAGTATGCTCAAATGTGGAGGTGCCTTGTTGCTCAAGTTATTCCTTCTATGACGGAATCAGAATTGGTCATGACATTTGTAGATGTATAGGAAGCTCCTTTCTATGAGAGAGTCTTACCTGGTATTGGCACACCATTCTCTAAAATGATCAAACACGGAGAGATGGTTGAAATGGGATTGAAGTTTGGTAAAATTCAAGACCTAGCCGCTCTTAAAGCTGTTGCTGAGCACATCCAATCTGGATCTTATGGAAACAACCCCTGGAGGGTCCATAAAAAGAAAGAGAAGGATATTTCCTTGATACTACAAGGTCAAAAAGGCAATCAAAGCGTACTTATGTAGAGGAGAAATTACTCCCCTTTTCAAGCACAACCTTCAAACCCTCCATTGCCAAAAGGTGGAGAAGTAAAGAACCCTCGGATGTTCACACCCTTAGGGGACTCGCTTGAGAATATTCTTGCTCTTCTGACTACTCAGAAGAAAATTACACATCTTCTTCCACCAGCCAACCCTAATAGGAGGGGTTTTAAAGCTACTCAGAAATATGCTTATCATGCTGGAGCACCTGGACATGATACTCAAAATTATTGGGCCTTGAAACACAAGATCCATGATTTAATAGACAACGGTGAGATCCTGGTCACCAAACCAGATCAACCTCATGTACAAGACAACCCTCTTCCTCAACATAAAGAAGAAGAGGTCAACATGTTCAGTTGGAGCACTGGACAGAGTTCCAATTCTAATGGTGAATCATCCCAAACCCTCAAAGACGGTGTTGATAGATGGGATTATGAAAAGTTCCAGTTCACTATGGAATAAAAGATGAAAGCTATTTGCAAATAAATTGAGCAATTGGCAGAACTGGTGACCCATCAGCATTAAGTCACACGCCAATTAATCAAGCAAGAGCATGCCTATCTCCTTCCTTTTGTCATGAATGCTCCATCACCACCTTCAGAAAGCGAATCTATGGAGGATAAGGTTGCAAAGAGAGTCAATGCTAAAGCCCGTCAGGATTTTTCTAATCAACGAGAATTTACCTATCTTGGCCAATCTATGGAGGAAATATTGCAAATGTTGATCAACAAAGGAAGAATTACCTTTCTTCTACCTCCAATCAATCCCCGACCAGGACAGTTCAATTCTGATGAAGTGTGTCAATATCACTCACATTCTCGCGGTCACAGCACAGTAGAATGTTGGGCACTCCGCCATCTCATTCAGAACCATATTGATAGCTGTGTCCTGCAAATAGTAGATGATTACACTGTGCAACTCAAGGATGGGAATGTATGTCCTACCAAATAGAAGAGATCAGTAGCAGTTATATCCGAAGTGGATGATGAGACTGTCAAAGCATTTCCCATACAACCAATTCAACTAAAAGGAGCTGACAATCCTTTAAAAGTGGCCTCACCAGAGAAAATTTCTTTACCTTTCAGACCACAACATCCTGTTGTCAGCTTACACAAAGTTCCATGGAATTATGGAAAAGCTGAAGGATCCATGTCTCATATCTCTGCTACAGTGCCGAGGGAAAATCCACTATATCTTCCTCAACGGGTTATGAAACCTACTTGTGAAGCAAAGCGTAAGGTTCCCATGGAAAAGGTTGAAAAATTCCTCCGCATTATGGGTCACAATGAAGCCAAGGTTGTTTTAAGCTTGCGAGAAGCTCCACACTAGATATCTATATTGGACTTGGTTTTCTCTTTCGAGGATCATCGGAAGATCTTATTGAAGGTTTTGGAAGAAGCCTACTTGCCAAAATCAGTGGATGTGGAAAAATTTCAACATCTGGTTGATCACATTTTCAACAATAATGTGATATCCTTCACTGATGACGATATACCACCCAAAGGGACCGGTCATTGCAAACCATTACACATTGGTCTTCCGGGTATATGCTAGCTGGAGTTTTGATAGATGGAAGCTCATCTCTAAATATCTATCCTTATGCCACCTTAGTAAAGATGAATGTCAATCTCAAGCGGATCCAAAGAAGCCATACGGTTATTAGAGCTTTTGATGGATCCCGACAAAATTCCGTTGGAAAGACTGAATTGCCAATTGAGATTGGTCCAAATACATTCAATGTATCCTTCCACGTCCTCAAGATAGATTCAGGATACAACCTGCTATTGGGGAGACCATGGATACACATGGCTGGAGCCGTTCCCTCCACGCTACATCAACAACTCAAATACATTATCAATAACAGCCTAGTCACTATCAATGCTGAGCCAGAATGTCCTGAACAGTGAACTCTTCCAATCATCAATTTCGATTCAGAAGTTGAACTAGTTAGTTTTCATACTCTAGAAGTGAGTACCACGCAATACCATTCTATTGGAGCGCCACTTCCCGTACCCAAGATTTTTGTCAAGGTTATGTCGGCCACTCAAGAAATGATGTCATTGGGTTATCAACCTGGACAAGGGCTTGGTAAAGATAAGCAGGATATTAAGCACCCTATTCAAGTGTCCAGCCAAATTGGAACATCCGGATTAGGCTATTCTGCCAGTTCCAGTCACAGGACTCCTCATAAGCACAAACAAGTGCCTCAGGCTTCCGCCGCACGACGATTTTCTATACCTTTACCACATGAGCTGATACAGTTTCCAGTAAAGGTGCTAGCCCATGTTGTGGCCATGATGTTTCCTAAACCAGTGCCAATCAAAGCTAAAGAGGTGTTGATTCCTTATCCCGAAATGGAAGAAAAGGAAAGGAAACGTAAACATGACATTGCCTTGATGATGGCAGGCATACGCGTCATTGTTCATGATGAATATACAAACAAATACACCCCATACGATGATTGCCCAGATGTCATGGTTATTATTCGGGAGAAGGAGGACAATAACGATCCTTCCATCACTACAGTCCATCAGGACTTTGCCCTCGATAATTGGAGCAACACTCCATGCATTGGTCGACGAGGGTAAAATTGGCCGAAAAATCCCTCTGCCCTGTAGATAACTTTAATTGTTTGCTTTTCTTTACAGTACTAGCAATTATTTTATCAAGTACATGCTAACACTTTTGTATGATCGAACAGTTACATATATTAAGTGAAAGCATATTTTATTTTAGGACTCTGAATTTAGATGTGTTGGTACTTGCTGATGAGGTGCCTTCTCTCCACAAGGGCTGTAACTTTGATGCAAAGTTGGACTCAGACTTGATGGATATCCAAGAGGACATTGAGACACCTCAGAAGATTAAGGAATGGGTCGCAGACAAACCCAAACCCAATCTTGATCAAACCACTTCTTTCAATCTTGGAACCTCAGACAACCCTAAGCTAATCCAAATTGGTTCAGACCTTACTACAAATCAACGGAATGACATGGTTGCACTATTAACCCAATTCCAGGATGTGTTTGCATGGTCTCACGAAGACATGGTGGGTTTGTCCACTGACATTGTTCTTCATCGTCTTCCCATTAAAGAAGGATTCAAGCCAGTTAGGTAAAAACTTAGGCGATTGAAACCTGAGTGGAGTTTAAAGGTTAAAGAAAAAAATTATGAAACAATTTCAAGCTGGCATTATTATGGTGTCTACATATCCGGAGTTGATAACCAACATTGTTCCCATGCCTAAACTAGGAGGAAAGGTACGAGTCTGCATGGATTACTGGAATTTGAACAAAGCATGCCTTAAAGATAGCTTTCCCGTGCCATTTATCCATATTCTTATTGACAACACTGCCCAATATGACATGTACTCCATTACTGATTGTTTTACGGGGTACCATGAAATTATGGTCGATGAGGAGGACCGTGAGAAAACTGCTTTCATCACGCCTTGGGGAACCTTTTGATACAGACGGTTGTCATTCGGCCTCATCAATGTCGGGGCAACTTATCAGCGAGCTATGATGGCTCTTTTCCACGATTTATAGCACAAAGATATAAAGATCTATGTGGACGACATCATTGTCAAATCCCGATAGGAGGATAACCATTTAGACCATCTTAGAAAACTTTTCAACAGGTTGTGTAAGTACAACTTGAAGTTGAATCCAGCCAACTGCGCCTTTGGTGTTAAGTTAGCCAAGTTTCTAGGTTTCCTAGTTAGCCACAAAGGGATTGAACTGGATCCTACCAAAATTTAGGCCATCAAGGAAATGCCCATTCCTCAGACAGAGAAGCAAATACGGGGATTTTTGGGAAGAACCAACTTCATTAGCAGGTTCATTTCTGAACTCACAACAACCTGTGAGACAATCTTCAAGCTGTTAAGGAAGAACTCCTCCATGAAATGGAACGATGAGTGTCAGAAAGCCTTCCTCACAATTAAAGAGCAGCTAATTAACGCTCCTATTTTGGTACCTCCCAGGGATGATGTTCCCCTATTCATGTACCTGTCCATTAATGACAATGCCATGGGTCGTATCTTTCAGGGCAAAAAGACGATAGAGGCCAAGAACGAGCTATCTATTACCTCAGTAAAAGATTCAGCACCATTGAACACAAGTACACTCTGATTGAGAAGACTTGTTGTGCTTTAGCATGGGCTTCCATGAGGTTAGAGTATTACCTCTATGGTCACACAACCCATCTCATATCCCGCGTGGATCCTCTCAAGTATGTGTTCAGTAAGCCCAAACTGAATTATCGATTGTCCAGATGGCAGTTGATCCTACAACAATTTGACATCGTCTACGTGATGCAGAAGTCTGTCAAAGGTCAAGGAATTGCGGATCAACTGGTCGCCGCACCTGCAGGGGACTACAAACCCTTGGAAACATACTTCCCTGATGAAGGGGTGATGAAAGTTCAACAACAACATCAGTACGATACATTCCATATGTGGAAAATGTATTTTGATGGAGCTGTTAACGCAGAAGGTTCTGGAGCTGGAGCACTTCTAGTATATGCAGATCGGGAGCAGATCGTCGTCACGTCAAATTGTAGTTTGTCAAAGCACCAATAACACAAATTTGAGTATGAAGGTCAGATTATGGGGCTAAAACTTGCTCGTTCAATGGGCGTTAGGCAGTTAACTATCTTTGGGGATTCCGAATTGGTAATCAGACAATCCACAAGAATCTATCAAACCAAAGAATTACATTTACTGCCTTACCATCGGCAAGTTCTACTGATGGCTTTGGAGTTCGCAGAAATCTCCTTTCTACACATTCCTCGTAATAGGAATGATTTTGCGGATGCATTAGCAACGTTGGCCTCCTTGGTTCACATACCTGATAAGGAAGACATGCCAAACATCACATTTGCTCTGCAAAAAGCCTCAGTTTATGGGAACTATGTTGGAGAAGTATTGGATGAACTACCTCCCATCCACAACCCTTCATATCAGCACATCAAGGAGTATCTACGAGATGGATCTACACCCGCTGAGGCGAGCCTAACTGAGAAGAGGCGGATTCATCGACTTCTATGTGAATTCTACCTGAGCGGAGATGCACTCTACAAAGAGATGCGCAGATTAGGTCTCTTCAGATGTTTGGATAAAGACCAAGCTCAGAGACTCATGGATGAAATCCATGGTGGAGTATATGGCCCTCACATGAACGGACCCCTACTTGTCAAGAAGATCCTCAGAACGAGGCATTATTGGCTTACACTCAAAGTTGACTGTGATGATCACGGCAAGAGGTGCTATCAATGCCAGATTCATGGGAATGCTATCCATGCCCCTCCAGGGGAACTCCACAATATGAGTTCACCATGGACCTTCTAAATGTGGGGAATGGACGTGATCGGGCTCATCGAGCCTAAAGCCAGTAATGGACATCGATTCATATTTACCATGATCGACTACTAGACCAAATGGGTAGAAGCAACATCCTTCCCCAGGGTTACTAAAGAAGTCATCATTTCTTTCATCAAAAACAATGTAGTCTGTCGATATGGACAACCAGAGGTCATTGTGTCAGACAATGCTAAGAACCTCAACAACAAAATGATGGAGGAGTTATGTAGAAAATTCCACATCAAACACCTTAACTCCTTCATCTACCGTCCAAAGATGAATGGTGCTATTGAAGCGGCTAATAAAAAAATCAAAAAGATCATGCAAAAAATGTTTGCCAATCACAAAGAATGGCCTGACCTCTTACCTCTAACTTTATTAGCCTACAGAACTTCTATGCGTACTTCCACTGGGGAAGCCCCCTACTCATTAGCCTATGGGATGGAAGCAGTGCTCCACATAGAGGTGGAAATGGAATCCCTCAGACTGTTGATGGATGCTCAGTTGGATGAAGACCAATGGGTACAAGATAGGTATCACCAATTGTCTCTAATAGACGAAAGGTGAACCGAGACTATCTTCTATGGTAAGTTATATCAGCAGATGATCGCACGATCCTACAACAAAAAAGTCCGACTACGGCAGTTTAAACAACATGACTTGGTTTTAAAGAAGATCATTGACAACCAAGATCAATCTAAAGGAAAATTCGCTCCTAACTGGGAAGGCCCATTTGTTGTCAAGGAGGTATTGACAGGAGGTGCTCTCAGATTGCAGGAAATGGATGGTGATGAATTTCCACAACTCATCAACTCGGACACCGTGAAATGGTACTATGTCTGAAGTTACTATCAAATAAACATCCTTGTTTTGATCATCAAATCACCAGTCATTCTGGTTTTGAACCCTTTCCTTTCTACATATTCTTCTGCCCCTCAGGGAAATATACACTTCAAACCAGCAGCCTGGTTTCACTTTATTTCAAACCTTTCATACAATTTCGGTTATCCTGAAGATGGGATTAAACCTTTCACACTTGCAGTTTATCCTGAAGACGGGATTAAACTTTCTCACACTTGCAGTTTATCTTGAGGACGGGATTAAACTTTTCTACGCTTGCAGTTTGTCCTGAAGACGGGATCAAACTTTTTCCACATGTGCAGTTTATCCCCATTATGGGATCAAACTTTCTTCTCCCCGCAGTATAGCCTGCACATGGGATTTACACTTCTCTTTGGCTGCTATTCGTCTTGAGGGGCGAACTACATCGACCTAATCTCCTCTTCAATAAGAGTACGTAGGTAACAACAAAAAACAACAAAAACATTTCTACCATTTCTCTACAAAAACAACAAAAACATTTTTACACCTATTTGCCTTTCGCATTCAATGTTGAACCTCTTACACCAGGTTCGAACTACGCATACTTGATCTCCTCTTCAATAGGAGTATGTAGGCAGCCATTTATGGTTCAGTTTAACCCCTACCAGAACAAAACTTCTTGTCACACTGCAGCATCGATCAACCTTGATTCACCACATTTCACATCGGTTTCAGATCAAAAGGATGGAATTACCCAACCTCTTCTCACAAATAGAAGATTCGGTGACCATCTAAGCTGCGATCGTGCCTCAAAGAGCAATACCAACCCATTAGAGATGGAATTAACTAGGCTTCTCACAAATAGAAGTACTGGCGACCATCTGTGGTGCGGTCAATCTCAGAGAGGAAAAACCACCCTCCTCTCCACTTTTCCATACTGATACCAGTAACAAGACACCAAAGATGGTAGGGATATACAGAAATCAATGATCCATTTTGAGAGATCTTGCGATGTCTCAATGTCCATCTATCAAGGATAAGTTCAGAATGCATCAAGATCACAAGGCCCTGAAGAAACAAACAAATATCAAGCAAGTATCAAGGCATATCTAAAAGGAAAGTGAATCAAAATATATTTCCCTGCCATACATAATACTGTTTGATATATACATATGTGTTGTACATGACAAAATGGCTAAGCTAGTCTGTGCAGAAAAATACAAAGCTATCTACAGATCTGTATATATGTGGACTATCAGATTTAACATGGCATCCCTCTTTGAAGATGGAGGTAGCGCTGCAAGCTCCTGCCCAAGGGTATCTACACGAGCTAGCAGATCAGAGGCTAACTGCATGGTGGCATAATGCTCATCAGTGTAAGCACTCATATCGGCAAGACTGATAGTTATCTGGGATCTAGCTGAAGTGTTGTCTACAATGGCCACATCCCTAGCAGAGGCATCCCGCTCCGCAATAAAGGAATCCCTGGCTGATCTAGCCTCACCCCTCTCTAACAGAGAGGTATCTCTCTCATCAAGAGCTGTTAACATCACGGCCCTAGCCTGATCTCTATCATAGGTCATCAGATGTAAGTTCTGCTCCAAATGTTGTACCGAATACTGGGTAAGAGTGGCACTCGGGGTGGGAGAATACATCACATATGCTGGCAGCCCAGCAGTCAAGTCATCGGTGGGAATATCAGCCTCCTCTATAGGCTCCTCATCGTCAGAATCAGTCTCCTGCACTGTGGATACTGCCGCAGCCAATGCAGTCTCTTTCTCCATCCATGCAGAATACTCTGCAGAACAACCCATATGACTAACAGAAAACCCAGCCAGCTCTCCCTGATCCCAACAGGCATACAACCTGGACCTTTCCTCAGCTGATAAATGGTGTGAAGCGAAGCACTGACTCACTGCCCCTCATAAGGGTGAAAATCCTGAAACTGGTCAAACTGACACATCACGACCAGTGGATGATAAGTAATCATGCCCCTCAATCCAGCCAGAAGGAGATAATCCATGCCTGGAGCATGAGTAATGAAGCTGTAGGGTGGGCTAAGCCCTGAACACGGCAATGTAGCAAACAGATCTCTAATCCCTGCCAGGAAGGCAGACCACGATGCAGCATCTATACACTCCGCAGGCTGAAATGAGTATGACATGGCTATATCATGGGTAAAACAAAACCCCTACCGTCTAAGTGTGCCAATCGGTCTCAAGTGTGACATAAACAACACGTACAACATGACCGAGCTACCTATGAACACTCCTGTCGGATAAGTGCAACAGTACGTAGCTGACCTCAGAGTCTCTGCAATGATCATCGGTACAATGGTATGACCCTCCATGAGAGCTCTCACTGCCATAATGACGCCGATATCCAATTCATCCATGTACCGCAGAATGAAGACGTATGACAATATGCACAAAAGCAGTACATCCATCCTGGCTGAATGCCAATGGTCCTCCGGTCTGGTGAAATCCCCAGAATGCCGTGCATAGCTATCCTCAGATGTGACGCCCCCAAAATAGGTATACATCACCCATTCTGAGTTGTCAATACATGGTACAGTAAAACTGTGAGTTTGAATACAAATATTATCTTCTAGACAATATCTATACTCAAATAAATCCTCATCACATTTATTGATACATTATTTTAAAAAAATGGTGAGGACTACTAAACAACTCTCTCTAGAACCTTCATTCCATACCCCGACTCGTACTCGCTATATTCTCGCCTCTTGAGAAGAAAAATGGAACAAAGAAGAAAAGGGTGAGCTCAACTAGCCCAGTAAAGAATATTATGACTAAGATAATATACAACAAATTATCATTAGTCTTCAACAGGGAAAAAATCTAATAGAATACAATAGAGAACAAGTTTTAAATCAATATTCGCAGCGGAAATAATAATTCATTAGAAGAGTTAAGTAGAGAATGCAAACTACTATCTTCTATGTATGAATTTAAAAGTTCATCGCTCATCTTTTATCCCCGTAACATCAATCAATATATATCCGAATCAAATATTCATCTTTGCACTACTGTGCCAAAGATATTCATCATTGGTCATGTTCATCTAAACACTGCTCATCTTTGCACTACGGGCCAAAGATATTCATCGAAATCATTCATCTTTGCACTACAGGCCACAGATATTCAATAATATCATTATTTAAGACTGAGGATGATGAAAAATATTTTTAAATAAACGAATCCAGTGAAACAAAATGACAAGGATTAAGGATTAAGGATTCGTTCTTTGTTTTATCCATACGTCAAAAATAATCATAGTGGTGTAAAATTCAAGAATGATCAAAACATGGATACAATCAAAGCTAGTATCCACAATAGATATTTTAAACTAAAAGGAAAATTTTCATTTTTTTGATGAATAAAGTCATAGTATTCGTGAATAGTGTCAGATACGTGAATAGGTCAGATACGTGAATAGTAACTCAAACACAAATAGTTCCAAATTTGATTAAAAGTTCAGATCAATACTTCGGCATAATGATATTAGAAGAAATAATATCATTTAAAAAAATATAATATCCCTTACCTCGAAAAGACAGTACTTCTAGTTGAAACACCGGATATAAGCTATGACTTGAACTTGCAATCAGATAGCAACAAGAGACTAAAGTATACTCAAAATACTCACAAGAATACGCCGATAATATAGAGAGAGAAACTTTCAGCTTCGTGTGATTTTCAATTCTAACCTAAGCACCCTATTTATAGGAAAATGCTTAGAATACTAAAGTAGAAAATTTAATATAATATTAATATATATAAAATTTTTCCTACGCACACTCTTATAAACTCAAATCACTCATTTCAACAACCAACCAAGCCCACCAAACATCTCAAAATGTTTTTCTAATTTAAATTATTTTAAACTTCCAAAATCAATTATTTTAACTTCAATAATTCATAATAAATAGCCCTTTATCGTAAAAATTGAATCTTGTGAGTTTTTATAGGAAATCCAATTTCTACAACTTTGCAAAAGAAAGTTTTTCCAAATTCCAAATGAAATTGACCAAAATCTACAAATCCAAGCGATTTTACTGTGCTATAATCAAATTTCACAAGAAATGGGGTCCAATGAAACACATAAAACATGCTTTAAATATTTTGGTAACAAAATACTCCTCCACATATACTCATATATCCCATATTTATCGTAAAAAATATCATCATTATTATATTATTAAAATATAATAATATATTTAAATAAATTATTTTATCAGAAAAAAATAAAATTTCAATTTTCAACAATTGTCACATTAAAAATTTTCTTCATCTATATCCACATAAAATCAATATTTTCCTCATCATATGAATCAATAATTAATTATTCACAAATAATATTACAAAATCACAATATTGACAACCAGGGAGTTCCCAGGAAAGACGGGGCTTTCCAATAAGAATTTCTCCTTACTGGCGCGCAATTAGGTGACCAAACCTCTCCTTAGACAAAACTTTTTAGACATTGCCAATAATGTTATCTAATAATATTATTTAGATAATATGAATTATTGCTTCGATAATGAAAAATAACTGTAATGACAATTATTGAAACAACAAAGAATATAAAATATCAACGCAAAGAATTACTAAATCAATAAAATAATCGAATAAGAATTACTATAACCATTATTGAGTAAAGTGCCTTTCACGTAAGAATTAATAATTGGTGCAATACTGCGTGTGCTACCGTGTTTTAACCACCGAGTATTTTAACAAAGATAATCTGTGAATAACTACGCCGTTATTTTTAAACAACTTATATTTGTCGCTTTCTTCATCCAATCGCTTCAGCATGGGGCCCATACATGGTCAAGGTCGTCGCATTTAATATTCCCGATAAGTATTTAATATTCCACGACCAAACTAATATTCCCAACAACAATGAATATTTTATAACCACATTTTCTTATTTTGAAATATTTGCATGATTTTACCCATAACTATCCACATTAATCAAATCAACCCTTACTATTTCAAAATAATAAATAGAAAAATTAAATTTCATTAATAATAAGTTGGGGTCTTACAACCTCCCTCCCTATGAAATTTCGTCCTCAAAATTGACGACGACACTGGTGTTTCAAAAGGTGAGGATACATCGCTTTCATTTCGCTTTCCAATTCCTGTGTCATTTCTCTATATCATGATTCCTCCACGTAACTTTAACTTGTGGTATGACCTTTGTGCGTAGGACATGCTCCTTCCTATCCAAGATCTTGACAGTACCTCTTCAGACGTTAAGTCTCTGGCTATCTCGTCCTGGTTCTAACTCTATAACGTGGTTCGGGTCTTTCATATATTTACTTAAGTATAGATATGTGAAACACATTATGAACATTTAGACATACTTTGAGGTAATGCGAGTCTATAGGCTACATTTCCTACTTCCTGGCCAAGAATTTGAAATGGACCAATAAATCATGGATTGGTCTTTCTCTCTTCCCAAATCTTGTAACTCCCTTCCATGGAGCAACTCGCAACAATACATGATCCCCTATACTAAATTCCACGCCCTTTCGATGAAGATCCGTATAACTCTTTTTGTCGATCTTGTGCCGCTTTGTACACGTTGTTTAATCATTTGGATCTTTTCAGTAATCATACGTATTTAACTCCGGGTCCCAATAATGTTGCTTCACCCACCTCATCCCAACATATCGAGAGAGCTTACACTTTCATCCATATAATGCTTCAAATGGAGCCACACCTATACTTGCTCGATAATTGTTGTTGTAGGAGAATTCCACCAATGGTAAATACTTATCCCAATCGCCCTTGAAGTGTAGGACATGTAGTCTTAATAAATCTTAAAAGTTTGAATAGTCCTCTCGATTGTCCGTCTGCTTGAGGATGGTATGCCGAATCGAATCAGAACTGCGCTCATAGCTTTTTGCAAGCTAACCCAAAATCTTGAAGTGAATCTTGGGTCACGATCCAAACTATGGATACCGGCATGCCATGCAACCTCACAATCTCATTTACATATATACTAGCAAGACGCTCAAGGAATAAGTCTCCAGATTGGCAAGAAATGAGCAGACTTGGTTAATCTATCAACAATAACCCAAATAGCATTGATGCCTTGAGAAACCGTAGGAAGACCTGTAACGAAATCCATGATAATGTGTTCCCACTTCCATTTCGGAATCTCAAGTGGTTGCAATGGACCCTTAAGTACTAGATGCTCTGCCTTTACACATTGACAAGTTAAACACATCGAGATAAACATTGCAATCTCTCTCTTTATATTGTTCCACCAAAATGTATGTCGAAGATCACGATACATTTTAGTACTTCCAGGATGGATTGCAAATGGTGTATTGTGTGCCTCCATCATAATCTTGTACTTCAAATTAGAGTCATTAGGAACACAAAGTCTAGAGTGGTCTCGAAGTATTCCTTCTTCATCAATTCTCACTTCCGGAATAGCACCTTCTTGTACTTTCTTCTTCATACGCATCACGTTTCCCGGTTTGGTGTGTGACGCCCCAAAATAGGTATACAACACCCATTCGAAGTCGCCAAAATACATGGTATAGAAAACAAACTACAACTTTGATAATACAGATGTCGTAGAATACGCATACAACAAACTGTGAGTTTGAATACAAATATTGTCTTCTAGACAATATACACACCCAAATAAGTCTTCATTAATTATTCATACACTATTTTACGTAAAGTAGTGAGGATGTACTAAAACATCTTCCTAGAACCATCACTCCATACCTCGACTCGATCCTCGCTATGTTCTCACCTCCCGAGAAGAAAATGGAACAAAAAGGAAAAGGGTGAGCTCGACTAGCCCAAAGAAGAATATTATGACTAAGATAATATACAACAAATTATCGTTAGTCTTCAACAGGAAAAATCTAATAGAATACAATAGACAACAAGTTTTAGATCAACAAATGCAAATGGAATAAAGAATCCATTGTAAGAGTCACGTAGAGAAAGAATTCTACCGCCTTCTAAGGTTTAAAAGTCCATCATCAATAGTTTATCCCCGTAATAACAATCAATATACATCTTTAATCATCTTTGCACTATGTGCCAAAGATATTCATTTGTATCACCAAATTGGTCATGTTCATCTCAACACTGCTCATCTTTGCACTACTGTGCCAAAGATATTCATCGATTAATCGCTCATCTTTGCACTATGTGCCAAAGATATTCATTTATATCACCATTTAGATCGAGGATGATGAAAACATTTTAAAGAAACGAATCCAAAGGAAACAAAATGACAAGGATTAAGGATTAAGGATTCGTACTTTGTTTTACCCATGTCCAAAAATACTTCAAAATAATCATATTGGTGTAAAATTCAAGAATGATCAAAACATGGATACAATCAAAGCTAGTATCCGTAATAGATATTTTGGACAAAAAGAAAATTTTTTATTTTCTATGAATAAAGGTCAGATTCGTGAATAAGTGTCGATACGTGAATAAGGTCAGATACGTGAATAGTAAACTCCCGACACAACAAGTTCCAAATTTGATAAAAAGTTCACCAATACTTCTAAGATAATGATATGAAGAAAAATATCATTTAAGAAGAAAATAATACCCTTACCTCAAAATAATCGTATTTTCGATCGAATTTCAGATAAGGTCGATGTAAACCAAGACCAGAGATATAGCAACACTCAAAGTATACTCACAAGAATACGCCGATAATTTAGAGAGAGAAAGAGAGAAAACTTAGTTTTCGTGTGATTTTCAATTCTAACTTAGCCTCTATTTATAGGAAAATGTTAGAACGCCAAAGGAGACTAAAATAATAAATTAATATTATTAATTTTTAAAATTCATACGCATGCTTTAGACCATGACCACCACCACCTTGGAAAAAAATCCCAAAGAGCCCATGTGTTTGAAAAAACAAAAGTGGGTCCCACCCATAATTTAATAAAAATCATTTTATTCTCAAACTTCAATAATTCACAATAAATAGCCCTTTATCAAAAAAATTCAATCTCTCGACTTTTTGTATAGGAATTTCAATTCTCTACAACTTTACTGTAAGAAAGTTTTTCCAAATTCCAAACAGAAATTGACCAAAATCCATAAACGGACGATTTTACAGTCTATAATCAATTTTCGGTCAAGAATTGTGTCCACCGACACACCAAACATATGTTAAACATTTAATGCCACAAAATACTCTACCTCCTCATATACTCATATATCCCACAATCATTATAAAAATATCACCAATTAATATATTATTAAAATAATATATTTAAATGTATTATTTTATCGAGAAAAAGATAAAATATTAATTTTCAACAATTGTCACATTAAAATTTTCTCCATCTATATCCAAATAAATATTTTCTTTATCATAATAATCAATAATTAATTATTCAAAAATAATATTATGTAATCACAACATCGACAACCAAAGCCGCTCCTCAGAAAGAGGGGCTTTCCAATAAGGATTTCTCCTCATCGCCGGCGCAATTAGGTGACCAAACCTCTCCTTAGATGTAACTTTCTAGACATTGTCAATAATGTTATCTCGATAATATTATTCAAATAATATAAATTATTGATTTGATAATGGAAAATATCGTAATGACAATTATTGAAACAATAATAATATAAATATCAATGCAAAGAATTATTGAATCAATAAGATAAAATAATGAATAAAGAATTACTCGTAACAATTATTGAGTAAAGTGTCTTCACGTAAGGATCAATAATTCAACAATATCTGTGTAATACCGTGTGCCATCGCGGCAACCACGCCAGACATCAGATTTTAACCACTGTGTAACCCAACAAAGGTTAACAGTAATAATTTACGCCGTTATTTATAAAACTCAATTTTTGTCGTTTTCCTTCATCCAACCGCTTTTCCGTTATTGGGTCCACTAATGATCGCATACCATTGCATTTGAGATTCCCGACAAAAAGAATATTCCACGACCAAACTAATATTCCCTAATAATAATGAATATTTTATAACCACTTGCTTATTTTGTAAACTTTGCACATTTCACCCATAACCAAAGAATTATATCAAATTAACCCTTATTAATTTAGAATAATGAATAAAGGAAAATTCAATTTTATTTATAATAAGTTGGGGTCTTACACTATGGTTTTGAGCAACCTTAACTTTTCTATGAAAGTTGGCTCTACGCGTATACTTGACATCATCGAACTCATTCCTCGTGATATGATCTTCTACTCAACGCGTCACTACCACGCTTTGCTTTTCCAGATGGTATTGAATAGTGTGGTCGTAGTCTTTCAATAGCTCGAGCCAATGTCACGCCGCCATGATGAGAGTTCTTTTTTGAGTGAAGAAATATTTAAGGCTTTTATGGTATGAATATATCTCCACTTTCTCACCACATAGATAGTGCCTCCATATCTTTAGCGCAAAAACGACTGCTGCCAACTCTAGATCATGGGTAGGATAATTCCTCTCATACTCTTTAAGTTGTCGCGAGGCAAAGGCTATGACTTTCCCACATTGCATGAGAACACATCCTAACCCTTTGCCTGAAGCATCGCTGTAGATAACAAATCCATCCGTACCAGATGGTATTGTTAGAACAAGTGCCGAAATGAGTCTCCTCTTGAGCTCTTGGAAACTCTTCTCACATTCTTCGCTCCAAACGAATTTTGTATCCTTTCGAGTTAGCTGGGTTAATGGAGTAGCGATTCGAGAAAACCCTTCCACGAATCTCCAATAATAACCAGCTAAGCCCAAAAAGCTACGTACTTCAGTCACCGACTTCGGTTGCTCCCAACTTTGTATTGCTTCAATCTTCGCCGGATCAACAGATACTCCATGCTTCAATACCACGTGCCCAAGGAATGCTACTTCCTCAAGCCAGAACTTGCATTTCTTCAATTTGGCATATAGTTTGTTTTCACGAAGCCTTTGGAGTAACAGCTTCAAATGGTGCTCATGATCTTCACAACTTTTGGAATATATGAGGATGTCATCAATTAAAACAACAATGAACTGATCCAAATATTCCTTGAATACTCGGTTCATCATATCCATGAAAGCCGAAGGAGCATTAGTCAATCCGAAAGACATGACTAAGAATTCATAATGCCCGTACCGAGTTCCGAAGACAGTCTTTAGAATATCCTCAGTTCTAATCTTCACCGATGATATCCGTAACTAAGATCGATCTTTGAAAAGAATTGTGCTTCTTGCAATCGGGTCAAACAGTCATCAATACGAGGTAGAGGATACTTATTCTTGATGGTGACATGGTTCAATTCCCGATAGTCAATACAAAGTCGCATACTTTCGCTTTCTTCTTTTACTGAATAAAATAGAGCACCAAGGAGATATACTAGATTTAATGAAACCGATGTCCAACAACTCCCCGTAGTTGGACCTTTAACTCCTCAAGTTCAATAGAGCCATTCGATATG
The DNA here is from genome assembly GCA_020205605.1 of Panax ginseng. Taxonomy (NCBI): domain Eukaryota; kingdom Viridiplantae; phylum Streptophyta; class Magnoliopsida; order Apiales; family Araliaceae; genus Panax; species Panax ginseng. The sequence goes on along the minus strand of CM035129.1, from coordinate 78,670,946 downwards.
GGTTTTAGAAATGGGCTTTGTACCTGTGTTCAAGATCAATAAAGAATTCAACTTCACATTCGGGGTAGACCGGAAGTTCTTCAGAAATACGTCAGAAAGTCAATAACAATAGGAATATTATTCAAATTTGACGTGTCTTTATTCAAATCCATAACATGGGCTAAGAAAGCTTGACATCCGCTTTTTCAATAAACGAATAGCTTTATGATTAGATATGACGTTGATTGATTTTAATGGTTTAGTTGCTTGAATTGCATAAACAACAGTTGGTTAGGAATATGAAAACTAACAACCTTACGAAAACAATCAATTTTGGCATGATGAGTAGTTAACCAATCAATCCCTAAAATCACATCAAAAGCAAGTATCTTTAAAGAGATAAGGTCAACAGTAAGGTGATGGTGCCAACTTGAATTAAACAAGATTTATAAAAGTGGATGTGATGAAAGTTTCTCCTAATCTGAGTTTCACAGATAGGTCAAAGTCTAATTTCTCCCAAGTCAAGTTTAAACGTTGAGCACACAGGTGAGAGATAAATGAATGGGTAAGACCCAGATTCAAGTAAGGTATAAACTTCGCAAGAATTTATAAATAGCTTACCCGTGATCACCTCGTTTGGGTTCCTCGATTTTGACCAACCACAACAAACGCTTCTTCCAGAACTGCTGACTTTGACTTTTCTCGGGGATGGTCTTTTGAGTCACCGTCCCCATTGAACTAGGTTTTGCTACTACCGTATAATCTCGAGCGATATGTCCTTCCTTCCACAATTATAGCATACCTTGAACTGTTGTGGGCGCTTGGACCGATATGTCCTCTTTTTCGTGATTTATAGCATATAACCGGTGGTCGTTTCGCTTCCCTTAGAAGAACCAGGTTATACTCTAAGACTGCGTCAGTTTCACATGGTCGTTAAATCTCCTCCTTTAAAATCTCCTCCTAACTCGCTTCTTCTATTTTCATGGCCATGATTACCACCAGAGTGGTTACCATTTTTGTCCGCTCTTTTTTCTTTCTCCGTTGGTTATCGTTGTTTTGTTGATCGCTATCTCCCAGATGATCCCGATTGTGGTCCCTCGGTTGACCGTACTCGTTATCTCACTCTAATAATTGAGCCCTGTTTACAACATCTGAATAGAGAGAAAATTTATGAGAAATGAGATATTGTCGTATGCCGGGTTTCAAACCTCTCAAAAACATCCGCGTCATACGTTCCTCATTCTCCACCAAATGAGGTGCAAACCTGGATAACTCTGCAAACTTTGCCTCGTACTGAGACACCGTCATGTTGTTTTGTTCTAATATGATGAATTCTACTTCCTTCATATGACGAACACTTTCAGGAAAGTATTTGTCATTAAATAGTTTCTAAAACGTCTCCCAAGACATGCTGAATGCGGCTGGATGGGTACGCTTCACAGACTCCCACCAGTAGTTTGCCTCGCCACGGAACATAAAGGTGGCGAATGGAACCTTCGTTCCTCCGCATCCCAAGACATCGAATATCTTGGTAATTTGCTTGACCCATGTTTCCGCCATGATCGGATTTGGCTTTCCTTAAATTTCGTGGTCCTAACTCTTTGAATCGCTTATCGTGACAACCGTGAATTGCTATCATTTCTCCTCAGTATTTTGAACACGAGTCTCCTCGTCCGATTTTGCATGAACCGCAAAAAGCTTCTAAACATCCCCTCGCTCATCATCTCGCCTTTTGGTGTTGTTCACAGGAGGAACATTGCCACTGCTGTACGCTCTCCTCGTTGGTGAGTAAAGCGCCTCCACGGCCTCATTTCCACTGTTAATATTCTCAAACGACATTCTCAACATCATCATAAAACAAGGGTTAATTAAGGAAATCAATATATCACATAATATCCCTATATATCGAACAACTAACAAATAAGCTTAAGTAGGACACACTAGCGAAGGATTTACTCTCATCTCTCCCTCCTAGTTCTATTCCCCGATCTCTGCCAGAGATCATATCCCTAAGCTCTGATACCAACTTTGACGCCCCCAAAATAGGTATACATCACCCATTCTGAGTTGTCAATACATGGTACAGAAACAACTACAACTTTATTATTACAACAGTAAAACTGTGAGTTTGAATACAAATATTATCTTTTAGACAATATCTATACTCAAATAAATCCTCATAACATTTATTGATACATTATTTTACAAAAATGGTGAGGACTACTAAACAACTCTCTCTAGAACCTTCATTCCATACCCCGACTCATACTCGCTATATTCTCGCCTCCTGAGAAGAAAAATGGAACAAAAAGGAAAAGGGTGAGCTCAACTAGCCCAGTAAAGAATATTATGACTAAGATAATATACAACAAATTATCATTAGTCTTCAACAGGAAAAAATCTAATAGAATACAATAGACAACAAGTTTTAAATCAATATTCAGCAATGAAATAATAATTCATTAGAAGAGTTAAGTAGAGAATGCAAACTACTATCTTCTATGTATGAATTTAAAAGTTCATCGCTCATCTTTTATCCCAAAGAACATCAATCAATATATATCCGAATCAAATATTCATCTTTGCACTATAGGCCAAAGATATTCATCGATTGGTCATGTTCATCTAAACACTGCTCATCTTTGCACTACACGGCCAAAGATATTCATCGAAATCATTCATCTTTGCACCACAGCCAAAGATATTCAATAATATCATCATTTAAGACCGAGGATGATGAAAATATTTTTAAAGAAACGAATCCAGTGAAACAAAATGACAAGGATTAAGGATTAAGGATTCGTACTTTGTTTTATCTATACCTCAAAACTAATCATAGTGGTGTAAAATTCAAGAATGATCAAAACATGGATACAATCAAAGCTAGTATTCACAATAGATATTTTAAATGAAAAGGGAAAATTTTCATTTTTTTTGATGAATAAAGGTCGTGATTCGTGAATAGTGTCAGATACGTGAATAGTGTCGATACGTGAATAAGTAACTCACACACAAAAAGTTCCAAATTTGATTAAAAGTTCAGATCAATACTTAAGATAATGATATTAGAAGAAATAATATCATTTTAAAAATATAATATCCCTTACCTCGAAAAGACAAGATTTCTAAAGTTGAAACACCTGATATAAGCTATGACTTGAACTTGCAATCAGATAGCAACAAAAAGACTCAAAGTATACTCAAAATACTCACAAGAATACGCCGATAATATAGAGAGAAAACTTCAGTTTCTGGTGTGATTTTCAATTCTAACCTAAGCACCCTATTTATAGGAAAATGCTTAGAACACCAAAGTAGAAAATTTAATATAATATTAATATATATAAAATTTTTCCTACGCACACTCTTAAAAACTGAAGTCAGCTCATTTCAACAACCAACCAAGCCCACCAAACATCTCAAAAATGTTTTTCTAATTTAAATTATTTTAAACTTTCAAAAATCAATTTTTTCGGAATTTCAATAATTCATAATAAATAGCTCTTTTATCAGAAAATTCGAATCTGGCGAGTTTTTATAGGAAATCCAATTATCTACAACTTTACAGAAGAAAGATTTTCTAAATTCCAAACAGAAATTGACTAAAATCCACAAACGGGCGATTTTACAGGCTATAATCAAATTTCTGTCAAGAAATGGGGTCCAACGACACATAAAACATGCTTTAAATATTTTTGGTAACAAAAATACTCCTCCTCCACATATACTCATATATCCCACATTTATCGTAAAAATATCATCATTATTATATTATTAAAATATAATAATATATTTAAATGAATTATTTTATCAGAAAAAAATAAAATTTCAATTTTCAACAATTGTCACATTAAAAATTTTCTCCATCTATATCCACATAAAATTAATAATTTCCTCATCATATGAGTCAATAATTAATTATTCATAAATAATATTATGTAATCACAATATCGACAACCGTGCGGTTCCGGAAAGATGGGGCTTTCCAATAAGAATTTCTCCTCATCATGCGCCGCAATTAGGTGACCAAACCTCTCCTTAGATGTAACTTTCTAGACATTGCCAATAATGTTATCTAATAATATTATTCAGATAATATGAATTATTGCTTCGATAATGAAAAAATACCGTGTAATGACAATTATTGAAACAACAAAGAATATAAAATATCAACGCAAAGAATTACTAAATCAATAAAATATCGAATAGTAATTATCGTAACCATTATTGAGTAGTGCCTTCTTCACGTAAGAATCAATAATTGGTGCAACATCGTGTTCTACCGTGTTTTAACCACCGAGTATTTTAACAAGATAATCTGCAGAATAACTACGCCCGTTATTTTTAAACAACTTATATTTGTCGTTTTTTCATCCAATTGTTTCCGTTATGGGGCCCCACATAGTCACGCTACCGTCGCATTTAATATTCCCGATCGCATCAATATTCCACGACCAAACTAATATTCCCCGACAACAATGAATATTTTATAACCACTTGCTTATTTTGAAATATTTGCGTATTTTACCCATAACTATCCACATTAATCAAATCAACCCTTACTATTTCAAAATAATAAAAAGAGAAAATTAAATTTCATTAATAATAAGTCGGGGTCTTACATCAGAGCCAAATCTGTCAAACAGAAAACGCTTGGATATCACGTGGAGTACAACTTTACGTCTCAATCCGGTGAGGGTGATGAACTGTCTGCTCATGTCTCCGATAGCCATATACATGCAAGGTCTGTCCAACGGCAGCATGATCAACCGTGCATACTTCTCCAAAGTAGGAGTCAAATTATGACGCCCCCAAAATAGGTATACATCACCTATTCTGAGTCGCCAAATTTATGGTATAGAATACAACTACAATCTTAATTATACAACAAGAGAGCTGTGAGTTTTAATACAAATACTATCTTCAGATCAGGCGCCCTCAATCCCGCCCCAAATCGTCATGATTCTAAGACACTAATCATTCTATAAACTGTTATGGAAGATATAAACATAGATTGTTTATACATAACATTACACACTATTCCCCAAGGTCGAGTAACCTTTACTTATACACAATTCATAAGCTATCTAATGATAATATATTATGCACCTATACTATTACAAACTAGTCAAGACAATTTATCCCAAGTTGTACTTGGCATTAACCTTTTCCTCGTAGATTCGCCAGTATTCGCCTTTATCTCGCAATGTTTTATCATGATATAGCAAGGTGAGCATGAAAGTTGCCAAACAAGTTTAAAAAAACAAGGTAAAGATATATCATGATTGAAAGAGTTTGAATAATAAGCTGGCTATCCTTCACAATGTAGTTGTGAATTAGCATGAACAAAATTTCAAAGCTGAATGAACATTGAAAATGAACATAACAATTATATCTGAACTGACTGGTAATGAAGGTGATCAGCCTTTCATACCTGATGAATACATGCAATATGTACAGAGTACAATTCATAAGCATATCTGTGTGAAACCACTCTTAAAAGAGTTTAAATAAAAAGAACTTGAAAAACTTGCAAACTTGCCTGAACCGTTGATTACCGTAACACAATATAATAAGCTTCTCCCGAAGACCTAATATTAATAATATAGATCTCCAGTATTAGAATAGTATCATCACAGTTATAAAATAACTTAAACATATTACCACATAATCTTATCAGTCTCTTATACACATAAGACATAGCTTCAAGTCAAACTATTTCAAATTCGAAAGTTGAAATTCCAGACAATTCTATCATCCCGATGATCTAATCGGACAATTAACGAGTCTAAGTTTAATTAAACTCTGCCTAAACACTTAACGATATCATAGATAATTTTCTTATCAGTCAAAACATTTTTCTTAGACTTGTAAAAATTTTCAGATAATTATTACCATTTATCATGCTTTTTCGATCATTGATAATGTATTTAATGAATTAAATACCACCTAATTCTTTAATCATTAATATCTATTTATCATTAAATATTAATGAAAATCTTAACATAATATTATAATATATTTATAATATATCAAAGTATTTTTAATACTTTAAAATCATATTTATATGATTTTTAAACGATTAAATCCATTATCCGATAATTGATATTAATAATAAAATATTAATATTTTCATGCCAAAAATATCAAAAGTTGTAGCTTATAACTTAAAATATTTTTCTAACACTTAAATCATTTTTATATGATTTTTAAATCATTAATTTATTTTTCTATAATTTATTTAATATAATCATTAAATAAACTAATTACCATTAATATTGATTAATTAATGAATTTTCATCACAAAATATTAAAGTCATCAAAATAACTTCAAATATTTTATAACAACATAAAATAATTACTTACCCCAATAATTATTTCCTCGCTACTTAAACGACAAAAGTATCAAGAATTTATCGATGTCTAAGCCGATTTTCAAGCGTTGGAGGACATAAGTTATATGTCCCCGAGCTAAGCTAGCCTTGCGCTTTTGCCCTCCACTCTAGGAGCCAAGAGATCCAAGCCTTCGCCTAGAGCCCATGACCCAACTCCTTACTTGAAATGGGCAAACCAGAGTATAACCCCCGCAAAGTCCAACCGTCTGGACCAAGCCAACCTTCCAACCATCTTAAAGCTCTCACTGAAAGTTACAGTTCTGCATTACTAGACCCAAATTTATCAAAGCGTTCTAGCTTTGTTACTAGGCATATCGAGTGTCGACCGCACCAACACCTTCTTCGCCGCAAACATGGGACGGCTGCTACAAGTGTAGAGTTAATTCGTGGTCGACTTGCCATTTTGAGGGGTATATGTGGCGGCACTTCGCACAAGTGCTATTCCCTTGCCCACCCATTTTAGTAAACACTTCAAGCAAAAATTGTGGCCGCAAGGCGTCAGAATCGAACAGCCGCCAGCAAATCGAATGCAAAAAGAGCACTTGACTTTCTCATCAATAATATTTAGAATATCATTCTTATTCTCTCTCTCCTTCTCCTTCGCTTTCCGATCCCATCCGCTTAATAGCTCGGGTCTCTCTTCCGCATAATCGGATCATCGGAACCGCTTTGGAAAAGACGATTTAATTCTCCACATAGTTGGACGAAGCCAGATATGTAATGTTAGCCTTCAACCTTGTCCCGCTTCCATATGTCTTGCTTGTGAAGAATCTCACATATATATAGCAAAGAATGGCCGACGCCGAACCCGCTTTTTTTTGGATGATAAGAAGCGTTGTAGAAGGGAACATGAATTGATGTTCCTCCCGTGAGATACTTGAGTAGAGCATAAGCAAGAATTGAAGCTAGGTAATCGTTTCACTCCAAAGATAATATGGACTTGGACGACGTTGAAATGATCACCAATGCATAGGCCGACTTTTTGTTCCACGACAAACCTACCAATCCTTGAAAACCTGCACCACTTGGAACAAAGAAATTTCTGGCATTTACGACAGAGATTTCACGAGAAGACAACGAGGTCATTGAGTTCGAAATGGGCCGACGATCGCTGTAATTCTCGTCACGAGGAAATGATTTCGGATCGATAAGGAAAGCGCCCCATTCTTTCAAGAACAATCACCGTCTCAAATGCATTTCTTCTTCTTCGAACAATTTAGCTAACTCAAAGATCCTCACGCTTATGCTTTATATGACCCTTTGAAATTTCTTGGGAGAGCCATTTGTCGAAATAGCAAGAGGCTTCTCAAGAGGAGGCCGGTTTGGCATTTCTTTCTCATGATCCTCACAAAACCCAATAGCTTCCTTAAAACCTTAATACCGAATCATCATCAATGGCCAAAATTGGGAGAAAATTCCGCTAAGTTTGGACCAAAGTTCGCACTAATCGGCAAATAATAATTCATGCTACAATTATCATGGACAACTCATAATGGGTATAGTATTGATTAATGATTGCTATGATTTTACGGCCCATGAGCATCTTTGCTAGCCCCAACTCAATAATTAAAAAAAATAAAAATAATTGTATGATAATTTTAATAATGCACAAAGGTTATTTTGGTAATTTCCATACTAAAATAATGTACAAGGGTATTTTTGGGAATTTTACTAGCAATAATTGATTTCTATCCTTAATATTGCACAAGGGCATTTTAGACATTTGTTACAACCCTTAGGGTTTTCAAAAATTAATTTTCTAATATCTTAAATTTAGATTTTCTAAATAGAAAATTAAGATCTCTAACTTATAATTAGGATTAATATTTCCTAATTAAATATTGCTAATTTAACAATTAATTCCATAATCGTAAATTAGGGTTTTCTGGCGTAACAATTAGAGTTCTAAAATTTCAAATTAGGGTTTGCTAATTAATTAAGCTTTACCCTAATTAGTATTATAATTAATAGCACTTAAGCATTATACTTATCCAATAATTTCTGGATTAGGGTTTTTAAATACCTAATTAGGGTTTTGGATTCCCGTGAATCGAAATTAGGGTTTTAATCGATTTCTGTGGTTTCTTGTCAAACGTAAAAATTTCTAACCTAACGTTGACGCTTTAATAATATTAGGTTTGACATGTATATAATTTATCTAGTCAACACTTGACCCTTAACCACATTCTCGCATACATAATACCGTAATCACAAAGATATATCCACATATACCCTTAATCTGAATAATTCACTAAAAGAAATTTTAATTCCTCAAAATTCCTTCCTGAAAACATCAAACACATACACTTATTCTCTGTCTAGGTCTATTATTTGACCTTAAACCAATCATTTAAGATTTTAATAATTTTCTAATTTCTCGGGCTGTCACATAGACAATCTCCACTCTCAGAATAAGTCCTTATTACATTTATTGTCACACTATTTAACAGAATAGTGAGAACTACTAACTAATACTATCATCCGGACCATCACTCCATTCCCCGACTCATCCCAGCTACGTTCTCATTTCCTGAAGAGAACAGTGAAAGAAAGGGTGAGCTCAACTAGCCCAAGTAAGTAATATTATGACTAAGATAATGCAGAATAAATTATCATTAGTCTTCAACAATGTTAAACTGATAAAATATAATAGACATCAAGTTTAACAGCAGCGGAACAAGCAATCCATTAAAAGAGTCAAGTAGAGAATAAAATCTACTATATTTTATGATTTAAAAGGTTTTCATCATTTTATTGTTTGAGACTCAATTTTTAATAAATAATCCACATCATCGAATCACCTTACACTACTACCAAGGATATTCTTTAGTATCACGACCACAAATTATCCATGCACTACGGCCAAGGACATTCGTGTATTCATCAATGGTCACGATCATGCCAACAACTGTCCATCAATGCACTACGGGCCAATGAGGACTTTTATCACATCATTTATAACATTATAGTCATAATTATACCGAATAATCCCTGGTCATAATCATACCAAGTCCATCTATGCACTACAGGCCACAAATGACTTTTAAAAAAATATAAACATGAGGATGATGACAATGATATAAGAATTTAATAAAACAAGTTCATGGATTAATTAATTCAGGAACTAATAACGTCCAAATTGTCAACATGATACTTCTTTGTAGAGTAAAATTCAAGAATGCTCAGAAAAATATTTCCATGAAAAGATATTGGATGAAGCGCAAATATCAAAGATATTCCACTAATTTCATAGAGTATAGAAGTCAAAACTTTAACCAACTGAGTATAATCAAGAATGAAATAACAAAAGAAATCACCATGCATGCAGCATTGATCAGATAAACAAAGTTATTCTAATGTAATAATAAGTAACGGAACTAGGTCAGGCGTAATACGAACCGACAAGATATTCCAACAGAATAATAAAGAATGAAATAACAACAAAAATCACCATACATGCGGTACTTCGCATAGACAGGTTATTCCAACATAATAATAAATAATCTGAATCAGTCCCACAAAACGCATGAGATAGGATATTCCAATGTAATAATGAAGACAGAATCTGTGTCCGGCGTGAAAACGCATGTATAGGATATTCCAATGTAATAATAAAGACGGAATAATAGAAGAATGTGACCAAGTATAGGTTAGTCCGCGTATACAGGTTATTCCAACAGAATTATAAAGAATGGAATAACAGAAGTTCTCTTCATGAATTCAAAAGAAATAATACCCCTTACCGTAAAAGAAACTTGATATAGGAGTAGTGAAGTAGTAGAATACTTTTCTTCTTTCTCTCTATAATTTCTCTCTCTAGAGTTTCAGTGAATTCGTAAGAAAATAATGAAGGAATGAGCTTTTATTTATAGAAAAATGGACTGCATAATAACTAACTCATGAACGGTCCAGATTGATTTACTTTAATCTGACGGTCCGTATTTAAAAAAAAAATCTTTTAAATAAAATATAATATATTCTATTTATAATCTAATAAAATGAATAACTTTATAAAAGATTTTACTATGCAGGCACTATGCAAATACTATGCATAATAAAATATAATATATTCTAATTATTGTCTAATAAAATAGATAACTTTATAAAAGTATTTTGTTTTATATAAAAAGATTTTACTATTAGCCTAATAAAACGAATAACTTTATAAAAGTATTCTGTTTTATATAAAAAGTTTTTCTGTTTTATTACATTAATAATACTAATAAAACAAAATTGAGTGACTTATCATGTAAGCCTTAATAATCAATACCGTGTGCTACTATGCAACCATGCGTATTACTGTACTTTTACCACTGAGTAGTTTAACGGTAAAACTTCCGCCGTTATTTTCATAAAATATTTTTGTCATTTTCTCAATCCGACAATAATTATATTGTGGGGTCCACCAATGACTGTACTGTCGTACGGATATTCCCTGATAAAAAGAATATTTCCCAACCAATCGAATATAATATGACAACTTGCATACTTTGCAAAATTTGTAAATATTACCCACAACTATAACATTATATAAAATTCATTCCATAATATTTAAAAATGATATTTATAGAAAAATCATATTTATTCATAAAAACTGGGGTCTTACAACCTCCCCTTCTTATGAAATTTTGCCCTCGAAATTAGGGTACGTACCTGGTATGTCAAAGAGGTAAGGATACCTTGATTTCATTTCAGATTCTAACTCCCAAGTCATTTCCTCAAAATCGTGGTTCCTCCATAAAACTTTGACTTGAGGTATAACCTTGGAGCGTAGAATATGTTCCTTCTTATCCAATATTTGAACAGGAACCTCTTCATACGTTAAATCTTCCACTATTTCGTCTGGTTCTAACTCAATAATGTGGTTCGGGTCTTCCACATATTTACGTAACATGCATACATGAAAAACGTTATGAACACGAGACATAATTGGGGGTAAAGCGAGTCTATAGGCCACAGTTCCTACTCGATCGAGGATTAAAAATGGGCCAATGAATCGAGGATTGAGCTTTCCTCTTTTTCAAAATCTCGTAACTCCTTTCCATGGAGCAACATGTAACAACACATGATCTCCTATATCGAATTCCACGTCCTTTCGATGAAGATCAGCATAACTCTTTTGTCGATCTTGTGAGGTTTTTATACGTTGTCGGATCGTTTGAATCTTTTCCGTAGTCATACGTACCAACTCCGGTCCCAACAACGTTGCTTCACCCACCTCATCCTAGCATACTGGAGAACGACACTTTCTTCCATATAACGCCTCGAATGGAGCCATGCCAATACTTGCTTGATAACTGTTGTTGTAGGAAAACTCCACAAATGGTAAGAACTTATCCCAACTTCCCTTGAAGTCAAGGACACATAGTCTTAATAAATCTTCCAAAGTTTGAATAGTCATCTCTGATTGTCCATCCGTCTGAGTATGATATGCCGAACTAAATCGTAAATCCGTGCCCATAGATTTTTGCAAACTAACCCAAAATCGTGAAGTGAATCTTGGGTCTCGATCAGAAACTATGGATACTGGCATACCATGCAGTCTTACAATCTCGTTTATGTACATACGAACAAGACATTCAAGTGTATAAGTTTCTCGTATTGTTAAGAAGTGAGCAGACTTGGTCAATGTATCAACAATGACCCAAATTGCATCAATGCCTTGAGAAACCCTAGGAAGACCAGTAACGAAATCCATGGTAATGTGCTCCTACTTCCATTCTAGAATTTCAAGTGGTTGCAATGGACCTTTTGGTACTTGATGCTCCGCCTTGACTCGTTGATACGTTAGACACCTTGAGATAAATAGCTCTATCTCTCTCTTCATATTGTCCCACCAAAATGTATGTCGAAGATCATGATACATTTTAGTACTCCCAGGATGGATTGCAAACAGTGTGTTGTGCGCCTCCATCATGATTTTATACTTTAACTCAAGGTCGTTAGGAACACACAGTCTAGATTTGACTCGAAGTATTCCTTCTTCATCGATTCTTGCTCCGGCATAGCACCTTCTTGTACTTTCTTCCTCATACGCATCAGCTCCAGGTCTGTAGTTCGAGCAGCTTTAACTTTATCAATTAAAGTCTGTTCTACTCGTATGTTTACCATTATCATATGGGTCCCTAGAGTCTTTAACTCTATCTCCATCCTTTGCAAGTCATACAAAATGGGCCTTTGCGTTGACAATATCGCACTCGTACCCGCATATGATCTTCTACTCAATGCGTCAGCTACCACGTTCGCTTTTTTAGGATGGTATTGGATGGTATGATCATAATCTTTCAATTGTTCAAGCCAACATCGATGTCGCACGTTGAGTTCCTTTTGAGTGAAGAAATATTTGAAGCTTTCATGATCCATAAAGATCTCCACTTTCTCCCCATACAAGTAATGCCTCCAAATCTTTAGTGCGAAGACAACAGCTGCTAACTCTAGATCATGAGTTGGATAATTCCTCTCATTTTCTTTGAGTTGTCGTGAGGCATAGGCTATGACTTTCCCATGTTGCATGAGAACAAATCCTAACCGCTTTCTAAGCATCATCAGATGATGACAAATCCCTCCGAGCGGATGGTATTGTCGTATTGTGTTGAAATGAGTCTCCTCTTGAGTTCTTGGAAACTCTTCTCATATTCTTCACTCCAACCAAATTTGTATCTTTCCGAGTCAGCTGAGTTAATGGAGTAGCGATTCGAGAAAACCCTTCTACGAATCTCCGATAATAACCAATAAGTAGAAAAGAAAGCAACGATTTGATCCATCGATTTAGGTTGCTCGACTTTGAATAACTTCAATCTTTGCTGGGTCAACAGATATTTCATGACATGATACCACGTGCCCAAGAAATGCTACTTCCTCAAGCCAGAACTCGCATTTCTTCAACTTAGCATAAAACTTATATTCACGAAGCTTTTGGAGTATCAGCCTCAAGTGTTGCTCATGATCTTCACGACTTTTGGAATAAATAAGGATGTCATCAATAAAGACGACCACAAAGTGATCCAAATATTCCTTGAATACTCGGTTCATCATATCCATGAAGGCAGCAGGAGCATTAGTCAATCCAAAAGACATGACTAGGAATTCATAATGCCGTCATCGAAGTTCCAAAGCCGCCTCGTAATGTCATCTGGTTCTAATCTTAAATTGGTGATATCCGGAATGAATATCAATCTTTGAAAAGAATTTGGGTCCTTGCAACTGGTCAAACAGGTCATCAATACGTGGCAATGGGTACCTATTTTTGATAGTGACATGATTCAACTCCCGATAATTAATACAAAGTCGCATACTCCCATCTTTCTTCTTTACGAATAGAACAAGAGCACCCCAAGGAGAAGTACTAGGACGAATAAAGCCAATGTCTAACAATTCCTTTAGTTGAGTCTTTTACTCCTGAAGTTCAATAGGAGCCATTCGATATGGGGCTTTGGAAATAGGTTTTGTACCGGGTTCAAGGCCGATACAAAATTTAATTTCACGCTCTGGGGGTAGGCTAGGAAGTTCTTCAGGGAATACGTCAGGAAATTCATTAACAATAAAAATATCACTCAAAACTGATGTATTTTTGTTTAGATCCGTGATATGAGCTAAGAAAGTTTGACATCTATTTTTCAATAAACGAATAGCTTTATGGCTTGAGATGACAGTGATTGATTTTAATGGTTTGGTTGCTTGAATTCGTATAATAGGTTGTTAGGAATATGAAAGCTAACAACCATACGAAAATAATCAATTTTTGCATGATGAGTAGTTAACCAATAAATCCCTAGAATTACATCAAATGCAAGTATTTTCAATGAAATAAGATCGACAGGTAATGTGAGGGTACCGATTTGAACCAAACAAGACTTATAAACAGTGGATGTAATTAAGTTTTCTCCCAACGAAGTTTCAACAGATAGGTCAAAGTCCAATTTCTCCAGAGTCAAATTTAAACGTTGAGCGCAAGTAGGAGAAATAAAGGAATTGGTAGAACCGGTATCAAATAAGGTATATACTTCGCTAGAGTTTATGATAAGCTTACCCGTGATGACCTCGTCCGGGTTCCTTGCTTTCTGGGAGGTCACAACAAACGCTCTCCCTTGCACTACCGACTTTGACTTTTCTGGGACGGCCTTTGGTGCCTCCATCCTAGTTGAACTTGTCTTAGGTGAACGACAAAATTGGGCTAGTTGACTTTCTCTTCCACAATTATAACATGCTTTGGACGGCATTGCATAGTTTGGACTGAAGTGTCCCTCCCCTCCGCATTTGAAGCATATGATAGGTGGTCGTTCTCCTTCCTTAACGACAGGTGCTGATGCTGATGTCTTTCCATCATTGTTGAATCTCCTCTTCTTGAAATGTCCATTCTTATTGTTTTGGCCCTGATTACCACTGAAGTGGTTACCATTTCTGGCCTGTTGATTTCCTCCACGCTTGTTGTCACTGCTTCGATGACTCCTCTCACTAGTATTATCACTTTGCCGGTTACTATCTTTTGGTTGGGATGACTCATTATCACGCTCCAATAACTGAGCCCTATTAACAACATCTGAATACAAACATAGTTTGTTAGAGATAAGATATTGACGTATCTCAGGTTTCAAACCTCTTAAAAACATTCGCGTCATTCTTTCCTCATTATCAACCAAATGGGACGCAAATCGGGACAACTCTGTAAACTTAGCTTCGTACTACGATCGGGAAAGTACTTGTCGTTGAACAGTTCTTGGAACTTCTCCCAAGACATCTTCAGTGCAGCAGGTTGAGTACGCTTTACAGATTCCCACCAGTAATCTGCCTCTTCCCGCAACATGAAGGTGGCAAAGGGAACCTTTTGCTCATCGGAGCATCCCAAGACATCAAATATATTGTTGATCTTCTTAATCCACGTCTCCGCCTTAAGTGGTTTTGGCTCTCCAAAAAACTCTGGTGGTCCCAGTTCCTTAAACTGCTTGGCGGTGACTGTCCGAGAGTTGCCAGTATTTCCACCTGCATTTTGGACAGGATCCGCTCTTGCCCGATGTTGGAATAAGCCTCAGAACATTCCATCGTTCATCATTTGGTCAGTGTTGTTGTTTGCCTAAGGAATGTCGCCTTCCTGGTGCACATTCTCCTGATTATTGATCTGTGGAGACTCAACGGTCTCCTGTGCTCCATTGATATTCTAAACATTCTCAGATGTCATTTTCAAATGCTACCACAAAACAAGGGTTAAATAACATATCACATATTATCCCTATACTCTGACCGACCAATTTAATAATCAAATAAACTTAGGAAGGTCATACTAGAGAAGGAATCCCCCGTTTCTCCCCTCCTAGTTCTTGTCTCGCATCTTAGCCAGGGATCATATCCCTAAGCTTTGATACCAACTGTGACGCCCCATCACTCCATTCCCTGACTCGTCCCAACTACGTTCTCATTTCCTGAAGAGAACAGTGAAAGAAAGGGTGAGCTCAACTAGCCTAGTAAGAAATATTATGACTAAGATAATGCAGAATAAATTATCATTAGTCTTCAACAATGTTAAACTGATAAAATATAATAGACATCAAGTTTAACTGCAGCGGAACAAGCAATCCATTAAAAGATTCAAGTAGAGAATAAAATCTACTATCTTTTATGATTTAAAAGGTTTTTCATCATTTTTATCGCTAAGACTCAGCTTAATAAATAATCCACATCATTGAATCACCCCTGTACTACTGCCAAGGATATTCTTTAGTATCACGACCACAAATTATGCATGCACTACGGGCCAAGGACATTCCTGTATTCACCAATGGTCATGATCATGCCAATAACTATCCATCAATGCACTACAGGCCAATGAGGACTTTTATCACATCATTTGTAACATTACGGTCATGATTACACCGAATAATCCCTGGTCATAATCATACCAAGTCCATCTATGCACAACAGGACACAGATGACTTTCAACAAAAATATAAACAAGAGGATGATGATAATGATATAAGAATTCAATAAAATAAGTTCAAGAATTAATTTATCCAAGAACTAATAACGTCCAAATTGTCAACATGATACTTCTTTGTAGAGTAAAATTCAAGAATGCTCAGAAGAATATTTCCATGAAAAGATACTGGATGAAGCACAAATATCAATGATATTCCACTAATTTCATAGAGTATAGAAGTCAAAACTTTAACCAACTGAGTATAATAAAGAATGAAATAACAAAAGAAATCACAATGCATGCGGTATTTCAGATGTACAAAGTTATTCCAATGTAATAATAAGTAATCGGAACTAGGTCAAAGCGTGAATACGCACCCAATTGTGATATTCCAATAGAATAATAATGAATGAAATAACAACAAAAATCACCATGCATGCGGTACTTCGCAAAGATAGGTTATTCCAACATAATAATAAATAACGGAATCAGGTCCGGCATAAAACGCACGCATGTGATATTCCAATGTAATAATGAAGACTTTTAACCAGTCCTGTAAAACGCATGCAGACGAGGATATTCCAATGTAATAATAAAGACGGAATAATAGAAGAATGTCACCAAGTATAGGGTAGTCACAGACAATTTGGTTATTCCATCAGAATAATAAAGAATGGAATAACAGAAGTTCTCTTCATGAATACAAAAGAAATAATACCCCTTAACGTAAAAGAAACTTGATATCAGAGTAGTGAAGTAGTAGAATACTTTTCTTTCTTTTCTCTATAATTTCTCTCTCTAGAGTTTCAGTGAGTTCATAAGAAAAATAATGAAGGAATGTGCTTCTATTTATAGAAAAATAGACTGCATAGTAACTAACTCATGAACTAACGGTCCATTGATTTACTTTAAATCGACGTTCCATATTTAAAGCAAAATCTTTTAAATAAATATATAATATATTCTATTTATAATCTAATAAAATGAATAACTTTATAAAAGATTTTACTATACGTGCACTATGCAAACAATATGCATAATAAAATATAATATATTCTAATTATTGTCTAATAAAATGTATAACTTTATAAAAGTATTTTGTTTTATATAAAAAGATTTTACTATTAGCCTAATATAACTAATAACTTTATAAAAGTATTCTTTTTATATAAAGTTTTTCTGCTTTTTTTATTACGTTAATAATACTAATAAAACAAAACCGAGTGACTTATCACGTAAGCCTTAATAATCAATACCATGTGCTACTATGCAACCACGCATATTACTGTACTTTTACTACCGAGTAGTTTAACGGTAAAACTTCCACCGTTATTTTCATAAAATATTTTTGTCGCTTTTCAATCCGAATAATAATTTCATTATGGGGTCCACCAATGATTGTACCGTCGCATGGATATTCCCTGACAAAAAGAATATTTCCCGACCAATCGAATATAATATGACAACTTGCATACTTTGCAAAATTTGTAAATATTACCCACAACTATAACATTATATAAAATTCATTCCATAATATTCAAAAATAATATTTATAGAAAAATCATTTTTATTCATAAAAACTGGGGTCTTAAACAAATCCTGGGTCCCAAATCGAAAAACATGTCTCTTCGATACCCAGTGCTCTAGCATACCCTCTACAAATCCTGTGGGAACCTAAAACATCAACATGGTTATAATATGTCTTTGCAAAGAAATCATCTACGATCACCACGTCTCGATGGTGATATACTATCATACCATGAAGATACTAGATACCACCAAAATGGTGGGGTATGATCAATACGGCTAATCACAAAGAAGACACATCAGACGGCCGTGTCATAAGACCACCCAGGGGTCAATGCTTAATATCTCTGGACATACATACATATGCATAACATAATAACATGCATGATACAATAGATGGCAATATGATATAGGGAATGGAAAACTGTGCATATATTCCTAAGTATATCATCATCTAATACATCTCTGTACAACTAAAATACAGGGAAATGGGGCAAAGCTACCCAACATCTAACAGAGGCCTATCAAAAGATATAGCGAGAATGGGGCAAAGCTACCCAGCAGCTAACAGAGGCCTATCAAAAGAGATAATGAGAAATACATCAGAAAAAGTCAATAGTGTCAATGTCTACATCATCGATCCTGTCCACCTGATGTAACTCCTCCTGAGTCACTAGATCTCTATCTACAGGGATGTCAGGCTTATACAATGGAGGATTTGCACCGGCAAAGCCATATGGGTCACTGAGGGGCCAGCCGCAGAGAATGGAAGGATCAAAAGTATCTACCTCGTAAGGGTCTCTCGCCCAAATACCGAATGAAAAGATGTGTCCTGGCCCAAATCGCCAGTCAATCATTAATCAGGTCACATGAGTCGATCTCTTACACAAAGCTAGCCAATTAAATCATCATCACGGATCCTGGAACCATATCCCCCATAAACTGTGTGGCGCGGGTCTGAGCTCTAATAGTACGAGGGATCCACCAATGCTGGAACATCTCATGAGACTAGGGGCCCTCTGATAATGTAAAACCGTCAATCCCCATCAATGGGATGTCAATGACGGGTGACTGCGAAATAGGCCAATAATTCCTGGCATGAATCAAGATCGGCATATGGATCTCTCCTGTAGTGCTCCTGATAGCACGCTTTCCTAAATAGAGCTCCTATCCTCCATCTGTGAAGAGAGGAATCCTGCAGGTGGAAATGATGTACTCTACTCCAGTCGGGTACCCATCCTCAAATCCATCACCCAAATGCTCTCCAGAGTAGGGAACCTATGTGATGACATTGGCTGTCAACAACTCCAGCTGTAGGCGATAATTAGTGAAACCCTCAGCAACAGGCAACATCTGCTATCAGTCAACACTCTTAACCTATATAGGGGAAAAGACAAGAGAAACAATCACCAGCAGAAATGGGTAGAATCCTAACCATGCCTCGGTCAAACCCTGTGATCGCATGCGCATTCCCCTAAGGAAGTAGGAAAAGGTATAGGAACCCCAATCATACTCTCCTATACGGTCCACGTGTTGAGTGGCACTGATCAAAGCGGAGGACACCATAAAGGAATTATTTGCTATGAAGCAGCCCCTAATGATCATCAGGAAAAATCACTGAAGAATGCAATCCCTGACTCTCACATCATCGGGTATGGGCTCACTCAACTGCCCGCTCATAGTATCTACGCCAAAGGACCCGCATTTAACCGCCTCCGCCTTGAGCGCCTCACGTAGGAACTCCTAATAAGGATCGGACGGCAATAGGGTAATATCCATCGCAAGGCATCGGATCCCTCAAACTCCATACCTGTGATAAACCGCCAATCCATAGGCATCATCATCACCTCACAATCTAGCAAATGGAGTGACTGAGTCTGGTGAAACCACCGCTCGGACAATGCCCTGAGGTAACCCTAGGGACAGCGGCGAGGAAGAATGGAGAAGAATGTCCCAAATCCCTAGCCATGTACAACCGCTCTGTAGTCATCATGCAAAGGCTAATACATAGAGTGGATGCTAAACCAGTTCCCTCGAGGCTGTGTGAAGCCGGGAACCTACATCAAATGCAGATCAACATCAGAATTCTTGACTCCTCACCAATAGGAAATAAGGAAGATTAAAGATCTAATTTCATACCTCGTTTTACATGCAGGTATGCTGAAGGATGCCTACTCAAGTTACCCAGAAGATCTGGGTTCGCCACTTGAATTCCTGGCAATTCCATACGGGGAACACGTACAGCAGGAGCAAGAACCTCAATGGGTATGTCCTCCTCCTCCTCCTCGACATCCGGCACTTCAACCCGGGTAGGACGTATCACCGCCTCCACCAAATGACGAGGTTGTCTGACAGACCGGCATTGAGGCTCTTCAAAAGACCTCCACTGTACACCAGAAGTAGTCCTACGGGAACTACTTGGCTGATCTGGATCCATAATATCTGGACAACAAATCTCCAAATCACCTCAGAAAGGGTGTGGTAAATTCTTACCTGGAGCTTTATCAAAATGCATTTTATGATTACATGCATGCATGCATTGTTTTAACATACACCTACAGTAGAGTTAAAAATGCATAACTACTCAATGCCTACATTTTGGAAAAATTTTGCCATAGCCCCCTTTGTAAATGGGACTATTCACAGGCACATAGGCATGACTAGGTGGCCATTCAGTAGCACACCTGTACACAGTCATATACATCCTACATGCATTATCACATCACAGAAAAAAATTCGTAAGTTTAGTCTAATTACCAGGATTATTTTTCTTTTCTACCTTTACTCATTTGTCCTCAGATAGGATAAGAAATGGCAGTAAAAGGTACCAATTTGACTATTTCAAAAGTTAAATTTTTTCACATCATTATGTTTAGCATGGTTTAATACTAACATTTGCTGTGTTGAATATTTTTTATCAAATCATATCAGCATGCATATTCACTACTATGTGTTTAAATGCATTTCATCTAATAAGTCATTTTCCAACAGATATAAATTGGAAAAAAATACATGCATAAGTTACCAGGACAGTGAAGAATGCTTGTGCGGTGGTAGAATAAGCAAAAAGTTGCCTGAACTCAGCAGATCTGAAGAAGAGCTCTCAGATTTCCTTCGCAGTGCAACTTGAGAATGACTTATAAAAGCAACCATTGGCCTATACATAGCCATGGTTGGCCGCAGGCTCACCTGCGGCTCTTGTAGGTGCACATGCAGCACTCCTATGTGGGTCCCACACCTCCGGCTCGCTCCAGTTAGAGTTGCAAAGGAGGTGTCACAAGCTGAAAAGGCCAAATCAGGAATAAAAATGCTACGCGATTTAGCGGAATAGCCTGGAATCCTAGTTTTGTGCAGGTCAGAATTAAACTCCCATCATCTCATCAGTATTCACCTGAATGCAGGGTATACTATACTGATGAGCTCAGCTTTCACAAATCATGCTCGGCAATACCCAACAAAGGTCTGATGCCATCGTTTCAAGGTCACAACCCTAAACCTCCCTAACGGGGGTTACAACGCAAAACCATGAAATGATAAACCTCCCCGGCGGGGGTCACAACGCACATCTTTCAATCATCCAAGTATCCCCGGCGGGGGTTACAACGTAATGCTACCATTGACACACACATCAATGAAGGTCAAGCAACCTTGACGTCATGACAGCTGATGGCAAGTAAACCCATCGAAGCAGCTTATACAAGTATCCCCGGCTGGGGCTACAACGCAATGCGACCATGGATACATACATGAATGAAGGTTAAGCAACCTTGACAATGCACTCAGTAGGGATCTATCCGGTGATACACACATCAACGAAGGTCAGGCAACCCTGATGGCGACAGACTGTTGGCATTAACTCCAACAGAATGAGGGAATATGCTATACACATCCTTAAACAGGTAAAGCTTTATCCCCACAGTTCTCTTATACACAAGAGGTACCTCTATGGAATATCAGCTACTGTCTAGGATTCAAGACTTTGGTAATAACCCCAACGTCAACATTCTTGAAGACTTGGATCGCATGTCCAAGCCATCGCTGATTGTCATCCCAACAGGATTACCTGACAATCATGCATCATACATTTGCATCATGTTGCTGCATATAGCATCATGTTTACCCCACTTGCATTTAAAGTGTCTAGGATTCTTTATCCTATCCATGCCTTGCATTGCATGAATATGATAAAGAGGGGCATCTGTAGACACTCGAAATTTTCTGCACGCCTGTTACTAACATTGCAGGATGGCAGATTCGTCTTTTAGAGATTACCCTAGAAGACAGCTCACATCCATTCCAGATACTAATGGAAGTTCAACCTCGAAACCCAGGACACACACCTGGAACATCATTTCCAACCCCAGAACACACACCGGAAGGATCATTTTCAACCTTGGAGATAACCCCGAGTTTCGTCCTTGGAATTAACCCCAAGGAATGATGTTGCAGTTCCGGCGATAACTCCGAAAATGCTTATTTCAAATACATGCTATCGGCTTCAAGCTCAGACCTCCTGCCGAGGCACTCATACCTCAAATACAGAGATAACATTGGGCAGACAGGCACACCCACAGATGACCGTGAGGCAGTCAAATAAGCAGTCCAATCTCAGATGTAACCCTGAGCAACGTCTGCTTTCAGTTCAAACCGGCAATAACCTCGGTGAGGAGTCAAACGACATCTTACCGCCTCAACATTTTCTCTCACAAGATGATATCGTAACATACCAACAAGTAGTCCAATCTCAGATGTAACCCTGAGCAACGTCTACTTTTAACTCAAACTGGTGATAACCCCGACGAAGAGTCAAACGTCATCTTGTCCTTCAACACCTGCGCGTCGTCTCAATACTTCATAAATACATACATCCAACGATGTCCCACAAGAACCGAGGAGTTATAATCCTGAGTGACTATTACGCATGGCAGTACTTTGGATAGAATTTCAAGCTTGAAGACCATGGGCATGGACCCCTCTTCCTGCCTTCGTACAACCTCTAATCCATGTCATTGCGTAACTCTCGACACAAGCGGTCCAAAGAAGGTCACATATACCTCGTTCGAATGCTCGGATTGAAGTTCTGCAAGTTTGAGCGGACATTACAATGCACGGGTGCACGTACTTTGAGACGACGGGACCCGCGAGGCCCAGATGCACCATGACGGTAGAGGTTGGGTACACACAAATTTTGCCATAGTGTACTGCTGCCATTAGTCTATAAATATAGACCTTGGGGTCAGCCATTTGAGAAGAGGAAGGAGAGAGAAAAGGCGAAGAAGCCCTGTCCAATTTACTCTGTACACACCCATATTGAGTTTTTCCTCAGTTTAAACATATGTTAGCTCACATATAACTACAATTTTATCCGGCGGGAGCTGAGTGTTTATCCATATAGAGTTATAGAAGTCTAATTTGGTAGCCCACTATAAGCCTTCTCACATTCTATAAAGCCTTCTTTCAATATAACACACATTGTTATACACATTGAGAGTCGTGTTGTGTGCGTTTGCCCGAACTTTGGTCCGTGGTTTTCATTTCTGCCTGTATATATATATATATATATATATATATATACTAATATATATATATATATATATATATTATATATGGACTAACATTATCGAGTTATATCTCGATTGAGCCTAGACTTATGTCTGGAGCATTTATTTGCTTTTATATATAATTGTTGTCAGACATATCTGATGAGCCTAGATTTTATATCTGGAGCATTTACCTACACTTATATATATAATTGTTGTCGGACATATCCGATGAGCCTGGATTTACATCCAGTGCGTTACTACTTATATATATATATATATATATATATATATATATATATATAGTCACATTTCTGTCAGGCCTAGAGTTCACTTCGTGGCCTTTTACACCTTTATATACATTTTGTCCTTCCTGGAGTTTACTTCGTGGCAGTTGATCGCTTTTACAGTTTTATTTACATTTTGTTCCACCTGGAGTTTACTTTGTGGTGGTTGATCATTTCCATATATATATATATATATATATATATATTTACCGTTGTTATATATTTACATTTTCGATACCCCATGGAGTTGCTTCGTGGTGGTTGATCAAGTCTCTTCATATATATATATATATTTACTGACTTTTGTATATATAATCGCCATCGCTTTCCATACAAATTGCGGTATCATGTGAGCCTAGGAATCATGTGATCACAGATTGATCTCATCAATCTAGATTAGGTTCCCATGATGGACCTTTTTTTAGTATGTGTGAGCAACTTGTACATTATTTTACGAAGGTATCGAATTTCCTTGGATGGTTGTCATGCCCATGAGGAGTTTAAGATCGCTATATAATATTTTCTCAAGATGCTTCGCATCTCGAAAATAAAAGCAAACAAGTCGAACATTTAATAATAAAATGGAAGTATCGAAGGCCTCAATTACTATTGAGCACAGGGTTTGAAAAACCTCTTTTTATAAAACCTCATTGCTATATCTTGTTTAAAACTGAATTTTTCTACAAATTCAAACCCTATGTATATAGGTGCGAACGAGGTACAACACTACTTCCAAATAATTGCGCATTGATCCACACACACACACACACACATTTATATAACATTTTCTTTGAAAAGTGGCGGTCACCGTGGCAGCACGGATGTCGGGGGGTGCCTAACTCCTTCCCTCTGCATAATCAAGCCCCCCGAACCCAAATGAATCTCGGTTTCACAGACCCGTTTAGCAGTGTCACATCACTTGGTCAATGTGCAAACCTTTTTGGTTATAGTTAGTGCAACCGATTAAATAGACCAATGGCGACTCTTTAAAGTCAAATCGTCGACATTATACATGTCGGACCTTTTTCACTTATTTTTTCAAACAAATCTCACATTAACATGAGAACACCAAAGAACAAGTAACGAAAAGGGACACCAAAAAATCCCGACGTCGATAATGATCTAAAAACTCATTGCACAATTATTCCTTCCTTGATCCGATGAAAGAATCCTAATACTTTGTCAATTGTTTCACTTTTGAATTCTTTGAAACTTTCAAATAATTCATACTTGTATTTCATCAAATACACACATTCAACTCTTTGAATGATCATCTCCTTTTCTTATACTAATTTATTCAATATGTAAAATTATTTTCACGTAAGTTAAGCATACTAAATCCATTAAGTAATATTCCAGTTATATACAAAACCTTATTATTATAAATAGAACAACAATTGTTCTTAAATAAAATATGTTGTCCTAATTGATCAATCAAATTGATTATGTTAAGGACTTGTGTCTGTACTGGATTGTCATTGTAATATCCCGAGTGTTTATGATAACGATCCTTAGAGAAGAAAATGAATGGGTTAAAGAATATATAATACTCAAATATAATTGAGTCTAAGTAAAGGTTATGAAATAAAATTTACAAGAATTTATTATCAAGAATGGTGGGAGTAGGAAATATAAAACCTATATTAAGGTAATGTGTTGAAGTTATTCAACGAAGAGATTTGGTGAAAACCTGAGTAAGGTAGGGTTTCGGTGATTCCGAGGACGGAATCCTTATAAGGGGGACGGATGTGACAACCCGAATTTTTATAAGTTATTAAAATAGGAATTTAATAATTAAAATTCTTATTATGGGATGTTTTGAGTTTGAGTATGTATATATATGTGCTATATATGTTGAAATATATGATCTGGTGTGAAGAGAAATATATATTCATATATTGAAAAAGTGAGGTTTAATAGTTAATTAACTATTGAAGGAATTAAATGAATTTAGTAATAAATTTTAAATATTTATTGAATTAAATAATATTTTAAATTTATTTATTTATTGAGATAAATAAATGGGTGATAAAATTATGGTGAATAAATTTAGTAACTAAATTGATTAATGTAAATTAAATTGAGTAACGATAATTTTACAAGGATTTAATTTAAGGAAATAATTAAATTAAATCAATTGCTTAATATTTAAGAAAATGATTAAATTAAATGAATTGTTTAATATTAAAGGTAATGAATAAATTAAATAAAGTAATGTTTCTAATTTATTAATTAAATTATATATATAATTATTTATTAATTATAAGTATAATGATAATAAGATTTTATTATTAATATGAGTTATTTAAATTAACTAAACTATGTTATTTAAATTAATCGAATAAGGGTGTGACATGAAACTATATAATATAAGATAATATAAAAATAATTTAGTTTGGGGGCTGGGGGAAATGTGACGCCCCCAAAATAGGTATACATTACCTATTCTGAGTCGCCAAATACATGGTACAAAATACAAATACAATCTTTAATATACAACAAGAAAGCTGTGAGTTTTAATACAAATATTGTCTTCTAGACAATATCTACTCTCATAATAAGTCCTCATTACATTTATTGTTATACTATTTAACAGAATAGTGAGGACTACTAATACTATCATCTGGACCGTCACTCCGTTCCCCGACTAGTCCCGCTTACATTCTCATTTCAAGAGAAAAAAGTGAAAGAAAGGGTGAGCTCAACTAGCCCAGTAAGAAATATTATAACTAAGATAATGCAGAATAATTTATCATTAGTCTTCAACAATGTTAAACTGATAAAATACAATAGACATCAAGTTTAACTGCACCGGAACATGCAATCCATTAAAAGAGTCTAGTAGAGAATAAAATCTACTATCTTTTATGATTTAAAAGGTTTTTCATCACTTTTATCGGTGGGACTCAGCTTAATAAATAATCCACAACATCCCTGCACTACGGCGAATGATATTTATTAGTATCACGACCACAAATTATCCATGCACGCCAAGGATATTCCTGTATTCATCAATGGTCATGATCATGCCAACAACTGTCCATCAATGCACTACGGGCCAATGAGGACTTTTACCACATCATTTGTAACATTACAGTCATAATTACACCGAATAATCCATGGTCATAATCATACCAAGTCCATCTATGCACAACAGGACACAGATGACTTTCAACAAAAATATAAACAAGAGGATGATGACAATGATATAAGAATTCAATAAAACAAGTTCAAGAATTAATTTATCCAAGAACTAATATCGTCCAAATTGTCAACATGATACTTCTTTGTAGAGTAAAATTAAAGAATGCTCAGAAGAAGATTTCCATGAAAAAATACTGGATGAAGCGCAAATATCAAGGATATTCTACTAATTTCATGGAGTATAAAAGTCAAAACTTTAACCAACTGAGTATAATAAAGAATGGAATAACAAAAGAAATCACCATGCATGCGGTGCCCTTGCAGACAAAGTTATTCCAATGAATCATAAATAACGGAACCAGGGCAGGCGTAATACGCATCGACAGGATATTCCAACAGAATAATAAACAATGGAATAACAACATAAATCACCATGCATACGGTACTTCGCATAGATGGGTTATTCCAACATAATAATAAATAACGGAATCAGTCCAACAGAAACGTATAGAGAGGATATTCCAATGTAATAATGAAAGGCTAAGCGGTCAGTAAAATGCGCGAGACAGGATATTCCAACAGAATAATAAAGACGGAACCAGGTCCGGCGTAAAACGCAAAGACATGATGTTCCAACAGAATAATAAAGAATGGAATAACAACAGAAATCACCAAGTATAGGGTAGACCGCGTATACATGTTATTCCAACAGAATAATAAAGAATGGAATAACAGAAGTTCTCTTCATGAATATGAAAAAAAGTAATACCCCTTACCTTATAAAGAAGAGTACTCCCAGGAGGCGGGATATACTTGAAGAAACTTGCACTATGCTCAAAGCTTTCTTAAACGCTAAAGAAAGACGCTCAAGATTGAATATTTCTTTCTACAATTTATCTCTCTAGAGTTTCAGTGAATTCGTAAGAAATAATGAAGGAATGAGCTTCTATTTATAGAAGAATGGACTGAATAGTAACCAATCCATGAACGGTCCAAATTAATTTACTTTAAACGACCGGTCCAGATTGGTTTACAATAAAATATAATATATTTTATTTATAATCTAATAAAATGAATAACTTTTAAAAAGATTTTACTATGCAAACACTATGCAGGCACTATACAAACACTATGCTTAATAAAATATAATATAATCTAATTATTGTCTAATAAAATGTATAACTTTATAAAAGTATTACATTTTTATATAAAAAGATTTTACTATTAGCCTAATAAAATGAATAACTTTATAAAAGTATTTCTGCTTTTATATAAAAGCTTTTCCACATTTTATATAAAAAGCTTTTCTGTTTTATTACATTATTAATACTAATAAAACAAAACTTCATCATCATTATTATTATTCATACTATTAATCGACCAGGTCGTTCCTAGGAAAGAGGGGGCTTTCCAATAAGGATTTTCCCTATTGGCGCGCAATTAGGTTACTAAACCTCTCCTTCGCAGAACTTCTAGACATCGTTAATAATGCAAATAATAATATTAACAACTTTGTCATCTCAATTATAAAATATCAACAATAATTGAATCAATTAACGTGAGATACTATGCAACAATTACTAAAGTAATAATTGAACAAAACTGAGTGACTTCTCACGTAAGCATCAATAATCAATACAGTGTGCTACTATGAAACCACACATATTTTTGTACCTTTAACACCGAGTGTTTCAACAGTTAACGGTAAAACATCCATTGTTATTTTCATAAAAATATTTTTGTCGTTTTCTCAATCCGAAAAAAATTTCGTTTTGGGGTCCACCAATGATTGCGCCGTTGTACGAATATTCCCGGTTAAAACGAATATTCCCCGACCAATCGAATATAATACAACAACTTGCATACTTTGTAAAATTTATAAATATTACCCACAGCTATAACATTATATCAAATTTATTCCATAATATTCAAAAATGATATTTATAGAAAATTTATTTTTATTCATAAAAGTTGGGGTCTTACAATCTCTTCTTCTTATGAAATTTCGCCCTCGAAATTAGGGTACCTACCTGGTATGTCGAAGAGGTAATGATACCTTGATTTCATTTCAGATTCTAACTCCCAGGACATTTCCTCAACATCGTGGTTCCTCCATAAAACTTTGACTTGAGGTATAACCTTGGAGCGTAGAATATGTTTCTTCTTATCCAAGATTTGAACAGGAACCTCTTCATACGTTAAATCTTCCGCTATTTCGTCCGGTTCTAACTCAATAATGTGGTTCGGGTCATTCACATATTTACGTAACATGGATATATGAAAAACGTTATGAACACGAGACATACTTGGCGGTAAAACGAGTCTATAGGCTATAGTCCCTACTCGATCGAGGATTAAAAATGGGCCAATAAATCGAGGATTGAGTTTTCCTATCTTTCCAAATCTCGTAACTCCTTTCCATGGAGCAACACGTAATAACACATGATCTCCAATATCGAATTCCACATCCTTTCGATGAAGATCATCATAACTCTTTTGTCAGTCTTTTGAGGTTTTTATACGTTATCGGATCGTTTGAATCTTTTCCGTAGTCATACGTACCAACTCCGGTCCCAACAACGTTGCTTCACCCACCTCATCTCAGCATACTGGAGAATGACACTTTCTTCCATACAACGCTTCGAATGGAGCCATGCCAATGCTTGCTTGATAACTGTTGTTGTAGGAAAACTCCACCAATGGTAAGAACTTGTCCCAACTTCCCTTGAAGTCAAGGACATAGAGTCTTAATAAATCTTCAAGAGTTTGAATAGTCCTCTCTGATTGTCCGTCCGTTTGAGGATGATAGGCCGAACTAAATCGTAAATCCGTGCCCATAGCTTTTTTCAAACTAACCCAAAATCGTGAAGGGAATCTTGGGTCTCGATCAAAAACTATGGATACTGGCATACCATGCAATCTTACAACCTCGTTTATGTACATACGAGCAAGACGTTCAAGTTTATAAGTTTCTCGTATAGGTAAGAAATGAGTAGACTTGGTCAATCTATCTACAATGACCCAAATTCCATCAATGCCTTGAGAAACCTTGGGAAGACCAGTAACGAAATCCATGGTAATGTGCTCCCACTTCCATTCTAGAATTTCAAGTGGTTGCAATGGACCTTTTGGTACTTGATGCTCCGCCTTGACTCGTTGATACGTTAGACACCTTGAGATAAATAACTCTATCTCTCTCTTCATATTGTCCCACCAAAATGTATGTCGAAGATCATGATATATTTTAGTACTCCCAAGATGGATTGCAAACAGTGTGTTGTGCGCCTCCATCATGATTTTATACTTTAACTCAAGGTCGTTAGGAACACACAGTCTAGAGTTGACTCGAAGTATTCCTTCTTCATCAATTCTTGCTCCGGCATAGCACCTTCTTGTACTTTCTTCCTCATATGCATCAGCTCCAGGTCTGCAGCTTGAGCAGCTTTAACTTTATCAATTAAAGTAGGTTCCACTCGTATATTCGCCATCATCACTTGGGTCCCTGGAGTCTTTATCTCTATCTCCATCCTTTTCAAGTCATACAAAATGGGCCTTTGCGTTGACAATATCGCACTCGTACCCGCATATGATCTTCTACTCAATGCGTCAGCTACCACGTTCGCTTTTCCAGGATGGAATTGGATGGTATGATCATAATCTTTCAACAGTTCAAGCCAACATCGTTGTCGCATGTTTAGTTCCTTTTGAGTGAAGAAATATTTGAGGCTTTTATGATCCGTAAAGATCTCCACTTTCTCCCCATACAAGTAATGCCTCCAAATCTTTAGTGCGAAGACAACAGCTGCCAACTCTAGATCATGAGTAGGATAATTCCTCTCATATTCTTTGAGTTATCGTAAGGCATACGCTATGACTTTCCCATGTTGCATGAGAACACATCCTAACCCTTTGCCCCGAAGCATCACTGTAGATGACAAATCCCTCCGAGCCAGATGGTATTGTCAGAACAGGTGCTGAAATGAGTCTCCTCTTGAGTTCTTGAAAACTCTTCTCACATTCTTCACTCCAACCGAATTTTGTATCTTTCCGAGTCAGCTGAGTTAATGGAGTAGCGATTCGAGAAAACCCTTCTACGAATCTCTGATAATAACCAGCTAATCCGAGAAAGCTACGTACTTCGGTCACTGATTTAGGTTGCTCCCAGCTTTGAATAGCTTCAATCTTTGCTGGGTCAATAGATATTCCATGACTTGATACCATGTGCCCAAGGAATTCTACTTCCTCAAGTCAGAACTCGTATTTCTTTAACTTGGCATAAAACTTATATTCACGAAGCTTTTGGAGTATCAGCCTCAAGTGTTGCTCATGATCTTCACGACTTTTGGAATAAATAAGGATGTCATCAATAAAGACGACCACAAAGTGATCCAAATATTCCTTGAATACTCGGTTCATCATATCCATGAAGGAAGCAAGAGCATTAGTCAATCCAAAAGACATGAATAGGAATTCATAATGCCCGTACCGAGTTCTGAAAGCCGTCTTTGGAATGTCATCGGTTCTAATCTTCAATTAGTGATATCTGGAACGAAGATCAATCTTTGAAAAGAATTTGGCGCCTTGAAACTGGTCAAACAGGTCATCAATACGTGGCAATGGGTACCTATTTTTGATGGTGACATGATTCAACTCCCGATAATCAATACAAAGTCGATACTCCCCATTTTTTTTCTTCACTTAATAGAACAGAGCACCCCAAGGAGAAGTACTAGGATTTAATGAAATCGATGTCTAACAATTCCTGCAGTTGGGTCTTTAACTCCTGAAGTTCAATAGGAGCCATTCGATATGGGGCTTTGGAAATAGGTTTTGTACTAGGTTCAAGGTCAATATAAAATTTAATTTCACGCTCTAAGGGTAGGCCAGGAAGTTCTTCAGGGAATACGTCAGGAAATTCATTAACAATAGAAATATCATTCAAAACTGATGTATTTTTGTTTAGATCCGTGACATGAGCTAAGAAAGCTTGACATCCATTTTTCAATAAACGAATAGCTTTATGGCTTGAGATGACAATGATTGATTTTAATGGTTTGGTTGCTTGAATTCACATTATAGGTTGATTAGGAATATGAAAGCTAACAACCTTACGAAAACAATCAATTTTTGCATGATGAGTGGTTAACCAATCAATCCCAAGAATTACGTCAAATGCAAATACTTTTAATGAAATAAGATCGACAGGTAATGTGAGGGTACCGATTTGAACCAAACAAGAGTTATAAACAATGGATGTAATGAAGGTTTCTTCCAATCTAGTTTCAATAGATAAGTCAAAGTCCAATTTCTCCGGAGTGAAATTTAAACGTTGAGCGCAAGTAGGAGAAATAAAGGAATGGGTAGAACCGGTATCAAATAAGGTATATACTTCGCTAGATTTTATGATAAGCTTACCCGTGATGACCTCATTCGGGTTCCTTGCCTTCTGGGAGGTCACGACAAACGCTCTCCCTTGCACTACTAACTTTGACTTTTCTGGGGCGTCCTTTGGTGCCTCCATCCTAGCTGAACTTGTCTTCGGTGAACGACAAAATTGGGCTAGGTGACCTTCTCTTCCACAATTATAACATGCTTTGGACGACATCGCACAGTTTGGACTGATGTGTCCCTCCCCTCCGCATTTGAAGCATATGAAGGTGGTCGTTCTCCTTCCTTAACAACAGTCTTGATCTTCGACGCGTCTTTCCATCATTGTTGAATCTCCTCTTCTTGAAATGTCCATTCTTATTGTTTTGGCCATGATTACCACCCAAGTGGTTACCATTTTCGCATGTTGATTCCTCCACGCTTATTGTCACCGCTTGCTCACGATGGTATTATCGCTAGTATTATCATTTTTTGTTTACCGCTCTCTTTTGGTTGGGTTGACTCATTAGCGCTACTCCAATAATCGAGCCCTATTAACAACATCTGAATACAAACACAGTTTATGAGATATAAGATATTGAAATATCTCGGGTTTCAAACCTCTTAGAAACATTCGTGTCATTCTCTCCTTATTATCAACCAAATGGGACGCAAACCGGGACAGCTCAGCAAACTTGGCTTCGTACTGCGACACGGTCATGTTGTTTTGCTCCAGTTTAATGAACTCTACTTCTTTCATGTGACGAATACTTTCGGGAAAGTACTTGTCGTTGAACAGTTCTTGAAACTTTTCCCAAGACATCTTCAGTGCGGCAGGTTGAGTACGCTTTATAGATTCCCACCAGTAATCTGCCTCTGCCTACAACATGAAGGTGGCAAAAGGAACCTTTTGCTCCTCGGAGCAACCCAAGACATCAAATATCTTGTTGATCTGTTTTATCCACGTCTCCGCCTTAAGTGGTTTTGGCTCTCCAAAAAACTCTGGTGGTCACAGCTCCTTGAACTGTTTGGCGATGATCGTCCGAGAGTTGCTAGTGTTTGCACCTTCATTTTGGATAGGAGCCGCTCTCGCCTGATGTTGCATGAATTGCATGAAGCCTCAGAACATTCCATCGTTCATCATTTGGTCAGTGTTGTTGTTTACATGAGGATTGTCGCCTTCCTGATGCACATTGTCCTTGTTATTGATCTGTGGAGACTCAATGGTCTCCTGTGCTACATTGATGTTCTCAACATTCTCAGACGCCATTTTCAAATACTGCCACAAAACAAGGGTTAATTAACATATCACATATTATCCCTATACTCCGACCGACCAATTAAATACCAAATAAACTTAGGTAGGTCATACTAGCGAAGGAATTCCCCATCTTTCCCCTCGTAGTTCTTGTCTCACATCTTAGCCAGGGATCATATCCCTAAGCTTTGATACCAATTGTGATACCCCCAAAATAGGTATACATCACCTATTCTGAGTCGCCAAATACATGGTACAGAATACAAATACAATCTTTAATATACAACAAGAAAGCTGTGAGTTTTAATACAAATATTATCTTCTAGAATATCCACCCTCAGAATAAGTCCTCATTACATTTATTGTCACACTATTTAATAGAATAGTGAGGACTACTAATACTATCATCTGGACCGTCACTCCATTCCCCGACTAGTCATTGCCGTTCTCATTTTGAAGAGAACACGGTGAAAGAAAGGGTGAGCTCAACTAGCCCAGTAAGAAATATTATGACTAAGATAATGCAGAATAATTTATCATTAGTCTTCAACAGTGTTATACTGATAAAATACAATAGACATCAAGTTTAACTGCAGCGGAACATACAATCCATTAAAAGAGTCAAGTAGAGAATAAAATCTACTACCTTTTATGATTTAAAAGGTTTTTCTTCACTTTTATCGCTGGGACTCAGCTTAATAAATAATCCACAACATCCCTGCACTACGGCCAAGGATATTCATTAGTATTGCGACCACAAATTGTCCATGCACTACGGGCCAAGGATATTCCTGTATTTATCAATGGTCATGATCATGCCAACAACTGTCCATCAATACACTACGGGCTAATGAGGACTTTTACCACATCATTTGTAACATTATGGTCATAATTACACCGAATAATCCCTGGTCATAATTATACCAAGTCCATCTATGCCCAACAGGCCACATATGACTTTCAACAAAAAAATAAACATAAGGATGATGATAATGATATAAGAATTCAATAAAACAAGTTCAAGAATTAATTTATCCAAGAACTAATAACGTCCGAATTGTCAACATGATACTTCTTTGTAGAGTAAAATTTAAGAATGCTCAGAAGAAGATTTCCATGAAAAGATACTGGATGAAGCGCAAATATCAAGGATATTCTACTAATTTCATGGAGTATAGAAGTCAAAACTTTAACCAACTGAGTATAATAAAGAATGGAATAACAAAAGTAATCACCATGCATGCGGTACTTCGCATAGACATGTTATTCCAACAGAATCATAAATAACGGAAATAGGTCAGGCGTAATACAGACCAAGCTGTGATATTCAATGTAATAATAAAGAATGGAATAACAACGAAATCATCATGCATGCGGTACTTGCAGAGACAAAGTTATTCCAATGTAATAATAAATAATGAAATCAGTCAGGCGAAAGCGATGCATAAGATATTCAATGTAATAATGAAGGCGAAACCGAAGTCCGCGTAAAAGGTATGCATACATGATATTCCAAATGTAATAATAAAGACGAAACCAGTCCCACAGAAACGCATGCATGTGATATTCCAAATGTAATAATAAAGAATGGAATAACAATGTAAATCACCAAGTATAGGGTAGAGCGCAGCGTATACAAAGTTATTCCAATGTAATAATAAAGAATGGAATAATGAAGTTCTCTTCATGAATATGAAAAAATAATACCCCTTACCTTATAAAGAAGAGTACTCGACGGTAGAGGGCGGGGATATACTTGAAGAAACTTGCACTACGCTCAAAGCTTTCTTAAACGCTAAAGAAAGACGCCAAGATTATAAAAGAATATTTCTTTCTATAATTTATCTCTAGAGTTTTTGATGAATTCGTAAGAAATAATGAAGGAATGAGCTTCTATTTTATAGAAGAATGGATGAATAGTAACCAATCCATGAATGGTCAGATTGATCGATTTTTAAACGGATGGTCCATATTGGTTTACAATAAAATATAATATATTCTATTTATAATCTAATAAAATGAATAATTTTAAAAAGATTTTACTATACTATACAAACACTATGCATAATAAAATATAATATAATCTAATTATTGTCTAATAAAAGCAGATAACTTTATAAAAGTATTACATTTTATATAAAAAGATTTTACTATTAGCCTAATAAAATGAATAACTTTATAAAAGTATTACATTTTATATAAAAAGCTTTTACCGCTTTTATTACATTAATAATACTAATAAAACAAAACTTCATCATCATTATTATTATTCACACTATTAATCGACTGTGTCGTTCCTAGGAAAAGAGGGGATTTCAATAAGGATTTCTCCCTATCATGCCGCAATTAGGTTACCAAACCTCTCCTCGCGTAACTTCTAGACATCGTTAATAATGCAAATAATAATATTAACAACTTTGTCATCTCAATTATTAAATATCAACAATAATTGAATCAATTAACGTGAGATACTATGCAACAATTACTGAAGTAATAATTGAACAAAACTGAGTGACTTCTCACGTAAGCATTAATAATCAATACCGTTTGCTATTATGCAACCATGCGTATATCTGTACTTTTAACACCGAGTGTTTCAACCGTTAACGGTAAAACTTTTGTCGTTATTTTCATAAAAATATTTTTGTCGTTTTCTCATTCTGACAATAATTCCGTTATGGGGTCCACCAATGATTGTGCCATTGTACGAATATTCGTAGTTAAAACGAATATTCCCCGACCAATCGAATATAATACAACAACTTGTATACTTTTCAAAATTTATAAATATTACCCATAACTATAACATTATATCAAATTTATTCCATAATATTCAAAAATGATATTTATAGAAAATTCATTTTTATTCATAAAAGTTGGGGTCTTACAGAAAAAGGTGGTAGCCAAACAAGGCCTTGTGGCCTTTGGCTTGTTCAACTGACGTCTTTTGTTATTTTCTAACGGAAGAGTACGTGGGGTGACCAGTTTCTTATACGCATCTTATTTTCTAAGGAGAAAGAACAGAGGTTTAGAAAGAGGGCTTGGAATTAGAGAGGAAATACAATGGAAATTTAGAGATTAAGCCTATGAGATTTTTGCCAAGAGGAAGGAGATTCACCATCTTTTTGCTAAACCTATAATCTAGAGGATTAAATGTATAATTTATCTTAATTTTCTTTGCAATACCTATTCTCTGTTAATTGGAAATTTTGTTGGATAGTGTTTCTATGTTTGTATGTTGTTGCTAAACTTGTTAGTTATCATTTATAATCCTTGGTTGACTTAAAACGAAGAAGTTATGAAGATTTGAAGTTTGTACATTGAGAAAACTGTTTCTATGCGAAGTCGTCTTGCGCATGCAGTCATGCATCTGGCCTCGCCTTAAGTCACGTGGTAGCGGAAAAAGGGCGTGATACGCGCCACATGTCTGCTAACTGTGATTGTTTTGACCTAATTTGGTAAAATAGCCATAACGTTTTCATACAAACTCCGATTAAGGCGATTCAAGATGATCCGGAATGGGAATGAATAGATCTACAACTTTTGTTCTTTAAGGTATTTATTTTGAAGTATTTAAGAAGGGTCAAAATGGTCATCTTTAGGACTGTTATGTTTTCGGAGGCATTTGGAGGGCGTCGGGCATGCACGTATGCAAGTGTAGTGCTCTTGATGATAATAGATGTTGATCTAAGTTATAGAACATGAATATGATGAAGTATAATGGTGCTTAACATTAATAAATAATATATTAGATAAGTTAAATACGCATATAAGTGATAAGTAGATTTTATACCTACTTATTCGATATCTGTAACTTGAATTAGTTGCTTATATTCATGTTTTTTAGCTACTTTTCATACAAGTTATGTTATTTTGTAGGCTATGACATGACATTGGCATGAATAAGCAAGGGAAAGCAATTTGGACATCTTTTGGACTAAAATACACAAGCAAATGCAAGAAGGGAATATTGAAGGACTTTTAATACCAAGTTGGATGCATGTTCTTGGCTTGGAACTTAAATTTTATTGAAGTTCTACTTCTTATTTTTTCAGAACATCTTGAATCATCCCAATCTGAGTTCGGATGTAAGAGTTATGGCCTTTTTATCAACGAAGATCAAAGCTAAGAGTTGACATATTTGCCATTTGCACAACATCTACTTCAAGCTCGATTTAGGCCTTGATCCGGACGGAATATGTCAATCCTCAAAGAATTCAAGTTATAGATCTCGTCGATATCTTCGATTTGATAGGTGGCAGGCCCCGTAATCTCAAGTGGATCAAAAGTTATACCTGTTTTACCAAATGACGTCATAGCTAGATGAAATGACCTTTAGCGCGGACCGCGCTATAAATGAACTACGACAGCATGGCGAGTGCGCATAGGCCACCGTAATGTCTAACATCAGAGCGCGGGGCGCACCCAAAATGGCCTAGGGATAGCGTGGGGCGCGCTAGGCGGTGGGGGGAGAGCTGAATTGGGTTATTTGGTGTCCAATTTGAGTTAGAATAAGATTCTTAGTTGCCTAACTTGCTAGGGTATCCATTAGAACTATAAATACATGATGAGAGGCATAAAAGAAGAGATATATAGGCTAGTTCTAAGACTCCAAAAAACCCTCTTGGGATAGATTTATATTAACTTATTCTTTACTTTCTTTCTTAGACTAGGAACCCTAGATTAGATTAGAATTGGAGATTGAAGCAACTTGGAGACCATTGAAGATCAAGAGCAGGAGCTTGAGGAAGATGGAGATTTGCTGACAACAGATTCAATTCTTTTCTCTACTCTTATTCTTATCTTTTAATGTGTATTCAAGTGTGGATTCTTAATTTTAATTCAATGAACTAATTCTTTGTTTGAGATTACAATGGATCTTATTGTGTAGTTTATTTTAATATGCTTCGCTATCAATTATTATGTTCTATTGTGAGAATTGTCTATTATGATTTGAACTTAATTGTTTAATTGATTTGCCATTAATTACCGTGATAATCTATATGAACTCGAGAGATGAAGTATAGGTTTAGATCTGATCATGATAACATGTGTTTGTGACTTCTGCATAGATGGAATTCATAATTCGTGTTTAGGATAGAGATATGCCTTTATGCCATATGTAATCTTATATAGAACTTGTGCTTTAAATCCTTTTTAATTTTAATTCACATAGAGATATAGTGGATTAGTTAATTAGGGTGTCTTGCTTAATTCTATCATCTGTGGATTTAAGTGAGTAAGGGTATTATGCATCGAGAGGTTGTTTTATCTGCTTTAGTGTTCTTGATTAACAATTCAGGATAGAGAATAATTGATGAGAAGTGTGTTAACTTAATGAAGCAATAAGTGAAGTTGTGATCTTAAATCTTCGTAATCTGATTTTTAATTAGTGGTAATTAGAATTAATTTGTTATAAATTGAAGACATGATACTTCTTTGTAGAGTAAAATTCAAGAATGCTCAAAAGAATATTTTCATGAAAAGATACTGGATGAAGCGCAAATATCAAGGATATTCCACTAATTTCATGGAGTATAGAAGTCAAAACTTTAACCAACTGAGTATAATAAAGAATGAAATAACAAAAGAAATCACCATGCATGCGGTAGATTTTTTGCATACAAAGTTATTCCAATGAGAATAATAAGTAACGGAACCAGTCGATTTAATACGCACCGGCGGTGATATTCCAATGAATAATAAAGAATGAAATAACAACAAAAATCACCATGCATGCGGTACTTCGCATAAACAGGTTATTCCAACGTAATAATAAATAACGAAATTAGGTCCGGCGTAAAACTCACAGACAGGATATTCCAACAGAATAATAAAGACGGAACCAGGTTCGGCGTAAAACGCATAGACATGATATTCCAACAAAATAATAAAGACGGAATTAGGTCCGGCGTATAACGCACAGACATGATGTTCCAACAGAATAATAACGAATAGAATAACAACAGAAATCACAAAGATAGGTTAGACCGCGTATACATGTTATTCCAACAGAATAATAAAGAATGGAATAACAAAAGTTCTCTTCATGAATATAAAAATAATAATACCCCTTACGAGTATTGAAAGAAAATAATATCCCTTACCGTAAAAGAAACTTGATATCGGAGTAGTGAAGTAGTAGAATACTTTTCTTCTTTCTCTCTCTAGAGTTTCAGTGAATTCGTAAGAAAATAATGAAGGAATGAGCTTCTATTTATAGAAAAATGGATTGCATAGTAACTAACTCATGAACGGTCAGTTGATTTACTTTAATCTAACAAATTCCATATTTAAAGCAAAATCTTTTAAATAAAATATAATATATTCTATTTATAATCTAATAAAATGAATAACTTTATAAAAGATTTTACTATGCAAATACTATGCAGGCACTATACAAATACTATGCATAATAAAATATAATATATTCTAATTATTGTCTAATAAAACAGATAAGTTTATAAAAGTATTTTTTTTATATAAAAAGATTTTACTATTAGTCTAATAAAACGAATAACTTTATAAAAGTATTTTGTTTTATATAAAAAGTTTTTCTGTTTTATTACGTTAATAATACTTATAAAACAAAACTGAGTGACTTATCACGTAAGCCTTAATAATCAATACTGTGTGCTACTATGCAACCACGCGTATTACTGTACTTTTACTACTGAGTAGTTTAACGGTAAAACTTCCGCCGTTATTTTCATAAAATATTTTTTTCGTTTTCTCAATCCGACAATAATTCTGTTATGGGGTCCACCAATGATTGTATCGACGTATGGATATTCCCTGACAAAAAGAATATTTCCCTACCAATCGAATATAATATGACAACTTGCATACTTTGCAAAATTTGTAAATATTACCCACAACTATAACATTATATAAAATTCATTCCATAATATTCAAAAATGATATTTATAGAAAAATCATCTTTATTCATAAAAACTGGGGTCTTACAACCTCCCCATCTTAAGAAATTTCGCACTCGAAATTATGGTACGTACCTGGTATGTCAAAGAGGTAATGATACCTTGATTTCATTTCAGATTCTAACTCCCAGGTCATTTCCTCAACATCGTGGTTCCTCCATAAAACTTTGACTTGAGGTATAATCTTGGAGCGTAGAATATATTCCTTCTTATCCAAGATTTGAACAGGAACCTCTTCACACGTTAAATCTTCCACTATTTCATCCGGTTCTAACTCAATAATGTGGTTCGGGTCTTCCACATATTTACGTAACATGGATATGTGAAAAATGTTATGAACACGAGACATACTTGGCAGTAAAGTGAGTCTATAGGCCACAGTTCCTACTCGATCGAGGATTAAAAATGGGCCAATGAATCGAGGATTATGCTTTCCTCTCTTTCCAAATCTCGTAACTCATTTCCATGGAGCAACACGTAACAACACATGATCTCCTATATCTAATTCCACGTCCTTTCGATGAAGATCAGCATAACTCTTTTGTCGATCTTGTGAGGTTTTTATACGTTATCGGATCGTTTGAATCTTTTCCGTAGTCATACGTACCAACTCCGGTCCCAACAACGTTGTTTCACCCACCTCATCCCGGCATACTGGAGAATGACACTTTCTTCCATACAATGCCTCGAATGGAGCCATGCCAATACTTTCTTGATAACTGTTGTTGTAGGAAAACTCCATCAATGGTAAGAACTTATTCCAACTTCCCTTGATGTCAAGGAAATAGAGTCTTAATAAATCTTCCAAAGTTTGAATAGTCCTCTCTGATTGTCCGTCCGTCTGAGGATGATATGCCGAACTAAATCGTAAATTCGTGCCCATAGCTTTTTGCAAACTAACCCAAAATCGTGAACTGAATCTTGGGTCTCGATCAGAAACTATGGATACTGGCATACCATGCAGTCTTACAATCTCATTTATGTACATACGAGCAAGACATTTAAGTGTATAAGTTTCTCGTATTGGTAAGAAGTGAGCAGACTTGGTCAATCTATCAACAATGACCCAAATTGCATCAATGCCTTGAGAAACCTTGGGAAGACCAGTAACGAAATCCATGGTAATGTGCTCCCACTTCCATTATGGAATTTCAAGTGGTTGCAATGGACCTTTTGGTACTTGATGTTCCGCCTTTACTCGTTGACAAGTTAGACACCTTGAGATAAACTACGTTATCTCTCTCTTCATATTTCTCCACCAAAATGTATGATGAAGATCACGATACATTTTGGTACTCCCAGGATGGATTGCAAACGGTGTGTTGTGCGCCTCCATCATGATTTTATACTTTAACTCAGGATCATTGGGAACACAAAGTCTAGAGTTGACTCAAAGTATTCCTTCATCATCTATTCTTGCTTTCGGCATAGCACCTTCTTGTACTTTCTTCCTCATACGCATCAGCTCCAGGTCTGTAGTTTGAGCAACTTTAACTTTATCAATTAAAGTCAGTTCTACTCGTATGTTTACCATTATCATATGGGTCCCTGGAGTCTTTAACTCTATCTCCATCCTTTGCAAGTCATACAAAATGGGCCTTTGTGTTGACAATATCGCACTCGTACCCGCATATGATCTTCTACTCAATGCGTCAGCTACCACGTTCACTTTTCCAAGATGGTATGATCATAATCTTTCAACAGTTCAAGCCAACGTCGCTATCGCATGTTGAGTTCCTTTTGAGTGAAGAAATATTTGAGGCTTTTATGATCCGTAAAGATCTCCACTTTCTCCCCATACAAGTAATACCTCCAAATCTTTAGTGCGAAGACAACAGCTGCCAACTCTAGATCATGAGTAGGATAATTCCTCTCATATTCTTTGAGTTGTCGTAAAAGGCATACGCTTATGACTTTCCCATGTTGCATGAGAACACATCCTAACCCTTTGCTTCAAGCATCATTTGTAGATGACAAATCCCTCGAGCGGATGGTATTGCCGTAACAGTCTTGAAATGAGTCTCCTCTTGAGTTCTTGAAAACTCTCTCACATTCTTCACTCCAACCGAATTTTGTATCTTTCGAGTCAATTTGAGTTAATGGAGTAGCGATTCGAGAAAACCTTCTACGAATCTCGATAATAACCAAATTTAATCCCAGAAAGCTACATACTTGATCATCGATTTAGGTTGCTCCCGACTTTGAATAGCTTCAATCTTTCTTTGGGTGATAGATATTCCATGACTTGATACCACGTGCCCAAGGAATGCTACTTCCTCAAGTCGAACTCGTATTTCTTTAACTTGGCATAAAACTTATATTCACGAAGCTTTTTGGAGTATCATTTCAAGTGTTGCTCATGATCTTCACGACTTTTGAATAAATAAGGATGTCATCAATAAAGACGACCATAAAGTGATCCAAATATTCCTTGAATACTCGGTTCATCATATCCATGAAGGCAGCAGGAGCATTAGTCAATCTAAAAGACATGACTAGGAATTCATAATGCCCGTACCGAGTTCTGAAAGCCGTCTTCGGAATGTCATTGGTTCTAATCTTCATTGGTGATATCCGGAACGAAGATCAATCTTTGAAAAGAATTTGGCTCCTTGTAACTGGTCAAACAGGTCATCAATACGTGGCAATGGGTACCTATTTTTGATAGTGACATGATTCAACTCTCGATAATCAATACAAAGTCGCATACTCCCATCTTTCTTCTTCACGAATAGAACAGGAACACCCCAAGGAGAAGTACTCGGACGAGTAAAGCCAATGTCTAACAATTCCTGCAGTTGGGTCTTTAACTCCTGAAGTTCAATAGGAGCAATTCGATATGGGGCTTTGGAAATAGGTTTTGTACCGGGTTCAAGGTCGATACAAAATTTAATTTCACGCTCTAGGGGTAGGCCAGGAAGTTCTTCAAGGAATACGTCAGGAAATTCATTAACAATAGAAATATCATTCAAAACTAACGTATTTTTGTTTAGATCCGTGACATGAGCTAAGAAAGCTTGACATCTGTTTTTCAATAAACGAATAGCTTTTTGGCTTGAGATGACAGTGATTGATTTTAATGGTTTGGTTGCTTGAATTCGCATAATAGGTTGGTTAGGAATATAAAAGCTAACAACCTTATGAAAATAATCAATTTTTGCATGATGAGTAGTTAACCAATCAATCCCTAGAATTACATCAAATACAAGTATTTTCAATGAAATAAGATCGACAGGTAATGTGAAGGTACCGATTTGAACCAAACAAGACTTATAAATAGTGGATGTAATGAAGGTTTCTCCCAACGGAGTTTCAAAAGATAAGTCAAAGTCCAATTTCTCCGAAGTCAAATTTAAACGTTGAGCGCAAGTAGGAGAAATAAAGGAATAGGTAGAACCAGTATCAAATAAGGTATATACTTCATAATAGTTTATGATAAGCTTACCCGTGATGACCTCGTTCGGGTTCCTTGCTTTCTGGGAGGTTACAGCAAACGCCCTCCCTTGCACTACCGACTTTGACTTTTCTGGGACGGCCTTTGGTGCCTCCATCCTAGTTGAACTTGTCTTCGGTGAACAACAAAATTGGGCTAGTTGACCTTTTCTTCCACAGTTATAACATGCTTTGGACGGCATTATGCAGTTTGGACTGATGTGTCCCTCCCCTCCGCATTTGAAGCATATGATAGGTGGTCGTTCTCCTTCCTTAGTGACAGGTGCTGGTGCTGACGTCTTTCCATCATTGTTCAATCTCCTCTTCTTGAAATGTCCATTCTTATTGTTTTGGCCTTGATTACCACTGAAGTGGTTACCATTTCTGGCCTGTTGATTTCCTCCATGCTTGTTGTAACCGCTTCGATGACTCCTATCACTAGTATTATCACTTTGCCGGTTGCTATCTTTTGGTTGGGCTGACTCATTATCACGCTCCAATAACGGAGCCCTATTAACAACATCTAAATACAAACACAGTTTATGAGAGATAAGATATTGACGTATCTCAGGTTTCAAACCTCTTAAAAACATTCGCGTCATTCTCTCCTCATTATCAACCAAATGGGACGCAAACCGGGACAACTCTGCAAACTTGGCTTCGTACTGCGATACGGTCATGTTGGTTTGTTCCAGCTTGATGAACTCTACCTCTTTCATGT
This sequence comes from Panax ginseng, assembly GCA_020205605.1. Taxonomy (NCBI): domain Eukaryota; kingdom Viridiplantae; phylum Streptophyta; class Magnoliopsida; order Apiales; family Araliaceae; genus Panax; species Panax ginseng. The sequence continues at coordinate 78,626,449 of CM035129.1, read as the reverse complement.
GACGAATACTTTCGGGAAAGTACTTGTCATTGAACAATTCTTGGAACTTCTCCTAAGACATCTTCAGTGCGGTAGGTTGAGTACGCTTTACAGATTCCCACCAGTAATCTGCCTCTGCCCGCAACATGAAGGTGGCAAAGGGAACCTTTTGCTCCTTGGAGCATCCTAAGACATCAAATATCTTGTTGATCTACTTAATCCACATCTCCGCCTTAAGTGGTTTTGGCACTCCAAAAAACTCCGATGGTCCCAGTTCCTTAAACTGCTTGGCGGTGACCGTCCGAGAGTTGCCAGTATTTCCACCTGCATTTTGGACAGGATCCGCTCTTTCCTGATGTTTCATGAATTGCATGAAGCCTCGGAACATTCCATCGTTCATCATTTGGTCAGTGTTATTGTTTGCCTGAGGAATGTTGCCTTCTTGGTGCACATTCTCCTGATTATTGATCTGTGGAGACTCAACGGTCTCCTGTGCTCCATTGATATTCTCAACATTCTCGGATGTCATTTTCAAATGCTGCCATGAAACAAGGGTTAAATAACATATCACATATTATCCATATACTCTGACCGACCAATTTAATTATCAAATAAACTTAGGTAGGTCATACTAGCGAAGGAATTCCCCGTCTCTCCCCTCCTAGTTCTTGTCTCACATCTTAGCCAGGGATCATATCCCTAAGCTTTGATACCAACTGTGATGCCCCCAAAATAGGTATACATCAACTATTCTGAGTCGCCAAATACATGGTATAGAATACAAATACAATCTTAATTATAAAACAAGAGAGCTATGAGTTTTAATACAAATACTATCTTCTAGACAATATCCACTCTCAGAATAAGTCCTCATTACATTTATTGTCACACTATTTAACAGAATAGTGAGGACTACTAGCTAATACTATCATCCGGACCATCACTCCATTCCCCGACTCGTCCCAGCTACGTTCTCATTTCCTGAAGAGAACAATGAAAGAAAGGGTGAGCTCAACTAGCCTAGTAAGAAATATTATGACTAAGATAATACTGAATAAATTATCATTAGTCTTCAACAATGTTAAACTGATAAAATATAATAAACATCAAGTTTAACTGCAGCGGAACAAGAAATCCATTAAAAGAGTCAAGTAGAGAATAAAATCTACTATCTTTTATGATTTAAAAGGTTTTTCATCACTTTTATCGCTGAGACTCAGCTTAATAAATAATCCACATCATCGAATCACCCCTGCACTATGGCCAAGGATATTCTTTAGTATCACGACCACAAATTATCCATGCACTACGGGCCAAGGACATTCGTGTATTCATCAATGGTCATGATCATGCTAACAACTGTCCATCAATGCACTATGGGCCAATGAGGACTTTTACCACATCATTTGTAACATTACAGTCATGATTACATCGAATAATCCCTAGTCATAATCATACCAAGTCCATCTATGCACTACAGGCCACATATGACTTTAAAAAAAAATATAAACATGAGGATGATGACAATGATATAAGAATTCAATAAAAACAAGTTCAAGAATTAATTTATTCAGGAACTAATAACGTCCAAATTGTTAACATGATACTTCTTTGTAGAGTAAAATTCAAGAATGCTCAGAAGAAGATTTCATGAAAAGATACTCGATGAAGCGCAAATATCAAGGATAATCTACTAATTTCATGGAGTATAGAAGTCAAAACTTTAACTAACTAAGTATAATAAAGAATGGAATAATAAAAAGAAATCACCATGCATGCGGTACTTCGCATAGACAGGTTATTCCAACAGAATAATAAATAACGGAACCAGGTCAGGCGTAATACGCACCGACAGGATATTTCAATAGAATAATAAAGAATGGAATAACAACAGAAATCCCCATGCATGTAGTACTTCGCATAGACATGTTATTCTAACAGAATAATAAATAACGGAATTAGGTCCGGCATAAAACGTACAGACATGATATTCCAACAAAATAATGAAGACGAAACCAGGTCCGACGTAAAACGCACAGACAGGATATTCCAACATAATAATAATAAAGACGAAACCTGGTCCGGCGTAAAATGCACAGACAGGATATTCCAATAGAATAATAATAAAGACGGAACTAGGTCCGGCGTAAAACGTACAGACAGGATATTCCAACAGAATAATAAAGATGGAATAATAGAATAATGTCACCAAGTATAGGGTAGTCCGCGTATGCTGGTTATTCTAGCAGAATAATAAAGAATGGAATAACAGAAGTTCTCTTCATGAATATAAAAAAAATAATACCCCTTACGAGTATTGAAAGAAAATAATATCCCTTACCGTAAAAGAAACTTGATATCGGAGTAGTGAAGTAGTACAATACTTTTCTTCTTTCTCTCTATAATTTCTCTCTCTAGAGTTTCAGTGAATTCGTAAGAAAATAATGAAGGAATGAGCTTCTATTTATAGAAAAATGGACTGCATAGTAACTAACTCATGAACGATCCAGATTGATTTACATTAATCTAACGATCCATATTTAAAGCAAAATTTTTTAAATAAAATATAATATATTCTATTTATAATCTAATAAAACGAATAACTTTATAAAAGATTTTACTATACAAACACTATTCAGGCACTATGCAAACACTATGCATAATAAAATATAATATATTCTAATTATTGTCTAATAAAACAGATAACTTTATAAAAGTATTTTGTTTTATATAAAAAGATTTTACTATTAGCCTAATAAAACGAATAACTTTATAAAAGTATTCTGTTTTATATAAAAAGTTTTTCTGTTTTATTACGTTAATAATACTAATAAAACAAAACTGAGTGACTTATCATGTAAGCCTTAATAATCAATACTGTGTGCTACTATGTAACTACGCGTATTACTATACTTTTACTACCGAGTAGTTTAACGGTAAAACTTTCGTTGTTATTTTCATAAAATATTTTTATCGTTTTCTCAATCCGACAATAATTCTGTTGTGGGGTCCACCAATGATTGTACCGTCGTACGGATATTCCCCAACAAAAAGAATATTTCCCGACCAATCGAATATAATATGACAATTTGCATACTTTGCAAAATTTGTAAATATTACCCACAACCATAACATTATATAAAATTCATTCCATAATATTCAAAAATGATATTTATAGAAAAATCATCTTTATTCATAAAAACTGGGGTCTTACAAAGATAATGCAGAATAAATTATCATTAGTTTTCAACAATGTTAAACTGATAAAATATATTAGACATCAAGTTTAACTGCAGTGGAATAAGCAATTTATTAAAAGAGTCAAGTAGAGAATAAAATCTACTATCTTTTATGATTTAAAAGGTTTTTCATCACTTTTATCGCTAAGACTCAGCTTAATAAATAATCCACATCATCGAAGTACCCCTGCACTACGGTCAAGGATATTCTTTAGTATCACGACCACAAATTATCCATGCACTACAGGCCAAGGACATACGTGTATTCATTAATGGTCATGATCATGCCAACAACTGTCCATCAATGCACTACGGGCCAATGAGGACTTTTACCACATCATTTGTAACATTACAGTCATGATTAAACCGAATAATCCCTGGTCATAATCATACCAAGTCCATCTATGCACTACAGGCCATATATGACTTTTAAAAAAATATAAACATGAGGATGATGACAATGATATAAGAATTTAATAAAACAAGTTGAAGAATTAATTTATTCAGGAACTAATAATGTCCAAATTGTTAACATGATACTTCTTTGTAGAGTAAAATTCAAGAATGCTCAGAATAATATTTCCATTAAAAGATACTGGATGAAGCACAAATATCAAGGATATTCCACTAATTTCATGGAGTATAGAAGTCAAAACTTTAACCAACTGAGTATAATAAAGAATGAAATAACAAAAGAAATCACCATGTATGCGGTACTTTGCATAGACAGGTTATTCCAATAGAATAATAAGTAACGGAACCAGGACAGACGTAATATGCACCGACAGGATATTCCAACAGAATAATAAACAATGAAATAACAACAGAAATCACCATGTATGCGGTACTTCGCATAGACAGGTTATTCCAACATAATAATAAATAACGAAATTAGGTCCGGCGTAAAACGCACAGACAGGATATTCCAATAGAATAATAAAGACGGAACCAGGTGCGGCGTATAATGCACAGACAGGATGTTCCAACAAAATAATAACGAATAGAATAACAACAGAAATCACCAAGTATAGGTAGATCACAGCGTGATACAAAAGTTATTCCAATGTAATAATAAAGAATGAAATAACAGAAGTTCTCTTCATAAATATAAAAAAAATAATACCCCTTACGAGTATTGAAAGAAAATAATATCCCTTACCGTAAAAGAAACTTAATATCGGAGTAGTGAAGTAGTAGAATATTTTTCTTCTTTCTCTCTATAATTTCTCTCTCTAGAGTTTTAGTGAATTAGTAAGAAAATAATGAAGGAATGAGCTTCTAATTATAGAAAAATGGACTGCGTAGTAACTAACTCATGAACGGTCCAGATTGATTACTTTAATCGACTAAGATATATTTAAAGCAAAATCTTTTAAATAAAATATAATATATTCTATTTATAATCTAATAAAACGAATAACTTTATAAAAGATTTTACTATGCAAACACTACGCAGCAATATGCAAACACCATGCATAATAAAATATAATATATTCTAATTATTGTCTAATAAAAAATGATAACTTTATAAAAGTATTTTTTTTATATAAAAGATTTTACTATCAAATTTAATAAAACGAATAACTTTATAAAAGTATTCTGTTTTATATGAAAAGTTTTTCTGTTTTATTATGTTAATAATACTAATAAAACAAAACTGAGTGACTTATCACGTAAGCCTTAATAATCAATATTGTGTGCTACTATGCAACCACGCGTATTACTGTACTTTTACTACCGAGTAGATTAACGGTAATACTTCTGCCATTATTTTCATAAAATATTTTTGTCGTTTTCTCAATCCGACAATAATTCTGTTGTGGGGTCCACCAATGATTGTACCATCGTACGGTTATTCCCTGATAAAAAGAATATTTCCCGACCAATTGAATATAATATGACAACTTGCATACTTTGTAAAATTTGTAAATATTACCCACAACTATAACATTATATAAAATTCATTCCATAATATTCAAAAATGATATTTATAGAAAAATCATCTTTATTCATAAAAACTGGGGTCTTACACATTACACTTCCTATCCTCCATAACCCCCATTACACCATCTTTACCTCTCCTTCTCCTTTTCAACTTCCATTCCCATTAAACCCATCCATCCCCAACTTCCAATCCACGTTTGTTTTCCATTTCCAATCCACGTTGGTTTTCAATTTCCGCGCCACTCGGAAATCCCAGGCGTTTAAAGTGGTTTAATTGCAGTGTTAGTCAAGTCCAACTCAAGTGTGGTTCCCAATTTATTCCAATGTCTCTTGCCTATTCTTCAGACTTAGCAGACAAGGAGGAACATGTTGTATTTTCAGGGAAGTTCTCTCTTTTAATTTTTCCTATCTTAGCCATTGAGGACAATATATGTTTTATGTTTGGGGGCATTTTAGTGTCGTATTGCGTATAGTTAGTTATTTACATTGTAGTTCATATAGTTATATTTAGTTTTTGCATTCAGTTTCTTGAAAAAAAAAATTAAATAAAATTTTTTTAAAAATTTTAAAAAATTAAAAAAATTAGTAGTTAGTTTACTATGTTTATATAGCATTTAGTACATCTTGCATGAGTCCATCTGTTTGATATTTTCAGTTTGTTTTGGCCAATGATGAGATTGGGATTGAGTAGACAAGTATAGTACGAATTATTAGAACTTTAATGTGATTTCTTGTTATGAATTGAATCTTTTCCTGTTTGAAACTGGTATAATAAGGATAGCACAGTAAAAACAACTTGTTGATTGATTGAGTTTAAATTGATACATAATGGGACTCTAAAGGATAATGCTAGTTTGAATGAAAGAATGATAAGAACAAGTAGTGATGGCTAAAGTTAGATAAGAACCTAAGTTTGGGGGAATATTTAGGGTATATAAGCTATAAAAAAAAGATTAAAAAAGTATGAATAAACATCGTGGCGTGCTTGTCTAGTTTTGTGGCCTTTGTTACTTGAGTAAGTAAGCCCGAGGGGATTGTCTTTACACCTAGCGCCCTAAGGTCTTAATGGTCTGGGAGTCGTTGGTCGAAAGCTCGTTAAGTTAGCATTGAAAGCCTATGGGAATAAGACATTGCATAGCTATGTGTATATATATAAAAAAAAATGAATAAAACGGGAAATAAGAGCAAAAAGCCCCCGTAGATGAAAAATGAAACATAAGTATCCCATGTTGACCCTCAGTATTGGTAATTGTTTGATTTTAGTTGGATCTAGCTTGTTTTTGGATTTCTTGAGTTTACACTGTATGATGCTTTCAAAGAGACTTGTTATGTGTTAAATTTGATTTTATATTAGTTAACATTGTTGTGGAGCACACACGCACTATATTAGTGATAATAGTCTAAGATTTGATGATTGACTGGAAATTATTGATTTGTTTAGATATGATGTATTATCATGGTTACTTGATTTCTCTAAGGCCGGTTGATTAAACTTGTTTCTATCATTACTGCTAGATTTTTAGGCATGTAGATGAGTTGTATTGCATAGCATTGTTGTTTTGTGTTTTTGCTTGAGGACAAACAAAGGTTTAAGTTTGGGGGTATTTGATAAGTAGATTTTATACCTACTTATTCGATAGTTGTTACTTGAATTAGTTGCTTATATTCATGTTTCTTAGTTACTTTTCATACAAATTATGTTATTTTGTAGGCTATGACATGACATTGGCATGAAGAAGCAAGGGAAAGCAATTTGGACATCTTTTGGACTAAAATACGCAAGCAAATGCAAGAAGGGAATATTGAAGGACTTTTAATACCAAGTTGGATGCATGTTCTTGGCTTTGAGCTTAAATTTTATTGAATCTCTACTTTTAAGCTTTTTGGAACATCTTGAATCATCCCAATCGGAGTTCGGATGTGAGAGTTATTGCCTTTTTATCAATGAAGATCAAAGCTAAGAGTTGTCATATTTGCCATTTGCGAAGCATCTACTTCAAGCTCGATTTAGGCCATGATCCGGACGGAATCTGTCAATCCTTAAAGAATTAAAGTTATAGATCTCGTCGTTATCTTCGATTTCATAGGTGGCAGGTCCCCTAACTCCAAGCGGATCAAACGTTATGTCTGTTTTACCAAACGATATCATAGCAGAAAACAGCCTAGCACGGACCACGCTATAAATGAACTACGCATAGCGCGGGGCGCGCTAGGCCACTAGAATGTCTGACACTATAGCGCGGGGCATGCCCAGAATGGCCTAGGGACAGCGTGGGGCCGGCTAGGCGGCAGGGGGAGAGCTAAATTGTGTTATTTGGTGTCCAATTTGAGTTAGAATATGATTCTTAGTTGCCTAACTTGCTAGGGTATCCATTAGAACTAAAAATACATGATGAGAGGCATAAAAGAAGAGATACATAGGCTAGTTCTAAGACTCCAAAAAATCCCTCTTGGGATAGATTTCTATTAACTTATTCTTTACTTTCTTTCTTAGATTAGGAACCCTAGATTAGATTATAATTGGAGATTGAAGCAACTTGGAGACCATTGAAGATCAAGAGCTAGAGCTTGAGGAAGATGGAGATTTACTGAAAACAGATTTAATTATTTTCTCTACTCTTATTCTTATCTTTTAATGTGTATTCAAGTGTGGATTCTTAGTTTTAATTCAATGAACTAATTCTTTGTTTGAGATTACAATGGATCTTATTGTGTAGTTTATTTTAATATGCTTCGCTATCAATTATTATGTTGTATTGTGAGAATTGTCTATTATGATTTGAACTTAATTATTTAATTTATTGGCCATTAATTACCATGATAATCTATATGAACTCGAGAGATGAAGTATAGGTTTAGATCTGATCATGATAGCATGTCTTTGTGACTTCTGCATAAATGGAATTCATAATTCGTGTTTAGGAAAGAGATATGCCTTTACGCCATATGTAATCCTATAGAGAACTTGTGCTTTAAATTATTTTTAATTGTAATTCACGTAGAGATATAGTGGATTAGTTAATTAGGGTGTCTTGCTTAATTCTATCATCTGTGGATTTAAGTGAGTATGGGTATTATGCATCGAGAGGTTGTTTTATCTGCTTTAGTGTTCTTGATTAACAATTCAGGATAGAGAATAATGGATGAGAAGTGTGTTAACTTAATGAAGCAATAAGTGAAGTTGTGATCTTAAATCTCCGTAATCTGATTTTTAATTAGTGGTAATTAGAATTAGTTTACTTATAAATTGAAATTCATTCATTTAAATAAGATTGAGTTGGTTACAGTTTAGTACTAGGTGATTTTTATTAAATATTTCTCTGTGGGAACGATACTCAACTTATCACTTTATTACTTGTTGACCACGTATACTTTGTGTGTTGTGCATAATTAGATTTTACCCAACACTAAGCACACACAAGAGAGACAAATTGGGCGTGTGGCGAATAAATGTCGAAACGCCGTGATAAGTGTTAATGAACATAAAAAGTGTTTTAAATCAAATGAAATGAATATTATAAGATATTGAATAGGGTTAATATAAAATCAATAATGATTCCTAGCAGGACTTAAGCACTTGAATGAACTTCGAATATGAAATATAGTGAGCTATAAGTCGAAAGTAACACAATAAAATTGAACATTGTGTATTGATAATAGGAAGGGTTATGAGATGTAAGTTAAAGTTTACATTACAACTATTATGCGTTGCTGTATGACTAATAGTTGATGTCTATGATTATATAATTGTGTAGGGCACGTAAAGTGCAGATATCTATAAGCTGTTAAACTGTTATCGGTAAACAACGATCAAGGCAAGTCTTTCAGTTCTTATTTGCTATGTGAATTTGATTGTTTTAAATCTTTATCGCAAAGAGCATGATGTGTTATATATGTTGAATGTATGAAATGTTAAAGTCAACTTATGACTACGTTGATTGAGTAAAGCATGCTGATTGAGTAAGGAACTAAGTCTTTATACTTGTTATATGAACTATAGCATGTATGTTATGTTAGTCCAATGTTTATGAGATATATGTTGAGCATGTTATTATGTGCTACGTGATGTATGAAAACTGTTAGATTTTGTTGGGCTATCAAGCTCAACCTTGCAAATAACTATTTTTGCAGGTTAAGAATTGAAGGTAACACTATGTGCTACTTGAATGACGTGGATCCAAAATAACACACGAAGATTAAGATTTTAGCTAAAGTTGTTATTTCCTTATACCATGATGAAGATTCATGAGATGTATTAAACGTTTTATGATGTATAGTTTTATGTTGAGTTGTAAAGCTAAAGTTAGAGTTATCTGATATGTAAAGGTTATCGGATTGAAATGTAAAATTTTATATAATAATAGTGATAAAGTGAATCATAAAATAAGATTGATTCAAAACATGTAGATGATAAAGGTTTTGATTCAGGGAATTAAAGTAAGAAGACATAAAAGTTTAAATTATTCTGTATTTTATAAAGTTTAACATCGAATAATGATGTAAAATCAGGAGGTAGATGTGTTATTAACGACCAAAGCTGGGAATTAAATTGTATGAATTTTGGGGTCGTTACAGTTGGTATCAAAGCTGTAGGTTATAAACCTTAGGTAGGAGTACCATAGGCTATAACCTTATAGAAGGAAGGTGAAGATAATGAAAGAATAAGCTCAAGTAGAGTTTGAATAATAAGAAGTAATATAAGAAATTTATAAAGAAAGGATTAAAACATGCGTAAAAGGATTCAAAGAAGAATCTCCCTGAGTTATAAGGAGTATGAATGTGGGGTTACCCAACTCCAATAATAAGAATGTAAGGTGATAATAAATAGACAATGTCTATATAAGAAGAGAATGATAAAGAAGTTAAGAATCAAAAAGTTATATTTAAGTATGGTACAATTGTACTCCTTAATAGTTGATGTATGGTATTTGGGCTAAACGATTCCTTCATAGAGCGGAGGTATATACGAACTACCAACTCGGAACCTAGTTTGTTGGTTGTTTGTGGGAAACCACTCAGCGTACCATATTGAAACTGTTAGAGACTCGATGGGTACCAAGTATAGAAAGTGGATACGTATGACGAAAATGTAGAACTTGAATGAAATATTGAGCAATGTAAATGAAGTTAGAAATTCTTAAAGGAAGAATTGTTTTATAAACAAGAAAATTCAAAGAAGAATCTTGACGAGATATAAAGATAAGAAATGGGAGTTACCCTAACTCCAATAGCTAAGATAACGAATAATGTAGTAAATGATGAAAAAGGAAAGAAAGGGGATCGTAAAACAAAACGATCACGAGTTAAGAAAAGACTTTTAAGGGAGATGATTCTAGAATAAGATCACGACGTGATCTATTTAAGTTATAAAAGAAAGATGGTCTGTAATGTTTGAATAATTATAGCTTGATGCTATGAAGGTGATGTACTATGAAATAGTATGAGATAACTCACAAGGAGTTATAGATGATGTGATACGAGGAATTCGTATCGAGCAAAGAGCAAGTTATGAGCAAGATAGGGTTAGGTGGGATTTCAATTGAGGACTCATGTGATGGTTGAGTTGTACAAATCTTTGTATGGGCAGAGATTTTGTGAATGTACTTAGTTTATCACATTGATAATCATTGGAATGTCAATGTCGCGCTATCAATGTATATGTGGTGAAAATGTGATTCTTTTCTTATGTGTATATTTGATAGTTAGAAACTATTAAGACTAGTCAGATATTATTAGGATTAGGTGCGGTTCTTAAAACTAATGCATATGGTAAGTCCGTGACTCACAATAATATGATATGTTTTGAACCCCTCAGCGAATGCACACCTATGGTCTGACTAGGATAAGTTCTTAAACTCATATTGTTGCGGCAAGTTCCTAAATTTACAATGTGCGGTAAGTTTGATGAACTATACTGGGGGTATAGGAAGATTGTAAGTTGAAATACAAAAATATTTGGTGTAAAGATTGAAATTGATGGAGAAAATTAGGTATTCCAAATCCTCTAGCTTTACTAGATTTTTGAAATTTATTGACTTCGTGTTGATGGTTATACTTTTGATTTTTTGAAAAAAATGTTGGGTCACACTAGTGAACCAAAGAATTTTTAAAAAACAGTGCTATTATTCGTATGTCTATGCTAATTGCTTTGGCTAGACAAAAATGATTTGAAATATATCAAAATATATTTTTTTATATATATCATCAATGCATCATGTAACCTGGTGCAAAGATGATAAAAATGATGGAGTCATCAATAAAATATTACTTAGTGTTGGATGTGATCTAAGGATCGTCAGCCAACTATGGTATGATGTAGTATGATAAAATCACCAAATGACGAAATCCTCAAACGGACTGTAAATACAATGCGGTATCATGACGTCATAAAAAGATATTTGAGATTTCTTTAAGATATGAGAAAATATATATATATATGTATATGTATATTTCGATTGATGTCCGAATTATTATAGAAGTCTATGCTATTTGATGCAGCTAGATGGATATTGAAAGATGTTCATGAAATTCAAGCGTTTATTGAAAAGTTATGCCAAACCAAATTGTTTTGGTGTGGATTCAGATGTTGAAAAGCTGAGGTGAACAACCCTATAAGGGGACATGTTTTTGGAGACAATAGTTCCGAGCGTAACGCATATAGTCGTTACAAAACACTACGTTGCGGCCCAACGTAGTGGTACAATGGGTTGGCCACCTAGTGTACGTGTGGAGGGTGTTTTCAGTCTTTGTGAATGATAAACACTCTGGTTTGCAGTCTGAAGGATTGAGTTAAAGCACTGGTAAACCGAGAATAGAGTTCATAGTCTTGTGACCCCACAACATGGTTTGGAATCTTTGAAAGTCCTGTTATTCATATCGCTTCTCAATTATTGAGCAATTGTGGAAGATTCTTGTTATTCTGAAAGGTGAAAGTGAAAAGGATGAGAAAATTAAGCAAAACATAATAATTTCAAGAAAGAAATGAAATTCCAAAAGGAAGAGAAATGTGAAACTCCTAGAAGAGGAAGAGGTGGGGAATATGATGATCTTAGAAAGATCCTTAGAGAATGAATTTTGTTGCAGAACCAAATGAATAAATAGATATTAACATAAAATCTATTCTGATAGATTGAATGAATAAAGATTAATAAATAAAATTTCGGGGACGAAATTCTTAGAAGAATGGGTGAATGTAATATCCCGAGTGTTTATGATAACGATCCTTAGAGAAGAAAATGAATGGGTTAAAGAATATATAATACTCAAATATAATTGAGTCTAAGTAAAGGTTATGAAATAAAATTTATAAGAATTTATTATCAAGAATGGTGGGAGTAGGAAATATAAAACCTATATTAAGGTAATGTGTTGAAGTTATTCAACGAAGAGATTTGGTGAAAACCTGAATAAGGTAGGGTTTTGGTGATTCCGAGGACGGAATCCTTATAAGGGGGGAAGGATGTGACAACCCGAATTTTTATAAGTTATTAAAATAGGAATTTAATTATTAAATTCTAATTATGGGATGTTTTGACTTTGAGTATGTATATATACGTGCTATATATGTTGAAATATATGATCTGGTGTGAAGAGAAATATATATTCATATATTGGGAAAGTGAGGTTTAATAGTTAAGTTAACTATTGAAGGAATTAAATGAATTTAGTAATTAATTTAAATATTTATTGAATTAAATATGTGAGACCCCAAAATTTATGAATAAAGATTTAAATTTCTCAAAATATATATATTTTTTAATATTATGGTGTGGATTTGATATAATGCTATAGTTGTGGGTAATATTTATAAATTTTGCAAAGTATGCAAGTTGTTATATAATATTCGATTGGTCGGAGAATATTCGTTTTAACTAGGAATATTCGTACAACGGCACAATCATTGGTGGACCCCACAACGGAATTATTATCGGATTGAGAAAATGACAAACATATTTTTATGAAAATAACGGCAGAAGTTTTACTGTTAAAACTGTTGAACTACTCGGTAGTAAAAGTATAGGTGGAAATAATGGCAACCCACGGTCGGTCACCGCAAAGCAGTTAAAGGAGCTGGGACCAGCGAAGTTTTTGGAAAAGCCAGAACCACTTAAGGCGAAGACATGGTTAAAGAAGATCACCAAGATATTTGATGTCTTGGGATGCTCCAAGGAGCAAAAGGTTCCCTTTGCCACCTTTATGTTTCATGAAGAGGCAGATTACTGATGGGAATCTGTAAAATGTATCCAGCCTGACGCACTCAAGACGTCTTGGGAGAAGTTCTAAGAGTTGTTCAACGACAAGTACTTTCCCGAAAGTATTCGTCACATGAAGGAGGTAGAGTTTATCATGTTGGAGCAAAACAATATGATCGTGTCACAATACGAGGCTAAATTTGCGAAGTTATCCCGGTTTGCATTCCATTTGGTTGATAATGAGGAGCGAATAACGCGAATATTTCTAAGAGGTTTGAAACCCGATATACGTCAATACCTCATTTCTCATAAACTATGTTTGTATTCAGATGTTGTGAATATGGCTCAGTTATTGGAGCGCGATAATGAGTCAGTACAACCAAAAGGTAACGACCAACAGCACGATAATAATCGTACCATTGGCAACGACCATCGGAACAACGATAACAATCGTGGAGGAAATTATCATGCCAGAAATGGTAACCACTTCGGTGGTAATCATGGCCAAGATAATAGAAGTGGAAATTTCAAGAAGAAAAGGTCCAATAATGATGGAAAGACAGCAGCACCAGCACCCGTTTCAAAGGAAGGAGAACGACTGTCGGTCGTATGTTACAAATGTGGAGGGGAAGGACACATCAGTCCAAACTATGCGATGCAGTCCAAATCATGTTATAATTGTGGAAAAGAAGGTTACTTAGCCCGATTTTGTCGTGCACCAAAGTCAAGTCCAGCTGGGACGGTGGCACCAAAGGCGGATACGGACAAAACAAAGTCGGTGGTTTCAAGAAGAGCATTTTTTGTGACATCTCAAAAAGCGAGTGACCCGAACGAAGTTAGCATGAATTAGTTAATTATAAATTCTTACGAAGTCTATATGTTGGTCGTTTTACTGATCAATATATGCGTGCAAGTATGCACAATCAACAAGTAATAAAGAGTAAGTAAAGTATCGTTCCCACGGATAATTAACTAATAAATTTCACCAAGCATTAACCCTTAACCATTTCAGTCTTATTTAAACGAATGATACTATATTTTTTTTTATGAAAACTAAGAAATAAAATAAACCTAACTATTCCTAGAGTGAGACTAGATAATGAAGACTTGAGATCATAATTTCATCTATTGACTCATTCAAATCCATACATTTCATGTTAAGCCAAACTAATTGTACCGGTTTGTTAGTCGAGAACACAAAAAGTAAAGTATAACCATCTCTCAATTTACCATACCCATATCACATATAATCCACAGTTGATAGAATACATATGAACCCCCACATTACCTAAACCACTATATGTCTATGTGATTTATGAATAATTAGGGTTTAATCCCAAGTTCTCAATTGACTAAGAATGGTGTGTCGGTATATGTCTATCCTAAGCACAAATCATACATCCCAACACAATGTAGAATATACAATCATAAGCTATCAAGATCAGATCTAAACCCATACTTCGTCTTTCAAGTTCATATGGGTTATCACAGTAATTGATGGCCAATCAACTAAGCAATTAAGCATGAATATTAATAGACAACCCCATAGAAATCAATAAGGCTATCAATGAAACATATCAGAAATAATTAATCCATAGAATCCATTACAATCTCATAATAGTGTTTAAATCATAACTGAATTAAAGCTATCATCCGCATATTGAATAAACATCATAAGATACAATAAAGAATCAAAGAGAAAGTAATAATAGAGAATGGTAGTGCAAATCTGTTCTCTTGATCCAAGGTTGAATCTCCAATGCTTTCCAATCGTTTCAAGTCTTGAATCTAATCAACTCTAGAAATCACTACTCTAATATATTCTAATCTAATTATTCCAAGTTGAAGAAAGAAAATAGCAGTAGCTTGAGCCCCCAAGGGGTGGAATATGTTTTACATAATAAAAATACATCTAATATATAAGCCCTAATTGAATCTCACACTCAATTATGCTTCAATTGCACTATTTAATGAAAAGTCAGCTTTGGTCAACATCAGACGTCGCGTGACCGCGCAGGAATTTGCCTAAAGTTGGGCGCGGCCGCGCTCAAGAAAAAATTCACATTTTTTGGCTCCAGGGTCACGTGTGGCTGATAAGTGTATTTTATATACGTGATTTAATATCCAATTCATGCTTATTTGTTGCTAATTTCTTGTGATCATGTTCAATTTAACTTGTTTTATGTTATTTCATCTGTAGAATGGTGGTTGTGGCATTCAACATACAATTGGTGATATTCAGTGCAATTGGGACTCAAATTGAGAAAAATTGGAAACAAGTGTACAGAAAGTGGTTTTTTGGCTCGAGTGGTCGCGCGTGGGGCGCATACTGGAAATGCACTATAAATTGCACATACCGCATGGTCCATTCCATTTAAGGTGCGGTTTTCCCAGTAAAATGGTCATAACTTTTGATCTGAAAAGCTTTACGGGGTCTACCACATATCAAATCGACGATATCGATGAACTCTACAACTTTCATTCTTTGATGATTGACAAATTCTGGCCAAAGGAAGGTTGAAAGTGGTCTGGAAGTGACTGCTATGAAAATGGCTAACAAAAATAGTGAAGTTTTACGTCCGTTGGTACAAAGATCATAACTCTTGCATCCAAACTCCAATTAGAACGATTCAAGATGTTCCAGAAAGCTACAAAGATGCTCTACAATGTAAGCTAAGTTCAAAACCAAGAACATGAAGTAAACATGAAAGCCCAAATGATGTCCAGATTTCTTTTCTTTGCATTTTCCTAGCTTTTCCCTACCAATAGTCGCTCACACCGCTCCCAAACATAAGATCTACAAAATAAACACAAAATGCATGAAAAGTAACTAAAAACATGAATATAAGCAACTAATTAAAGTAAAAGATTCCAGATAACTAGGTATAAAACCAACTTATCAAATACCCCCAAACTTAAATTGTTGCTTGTCCCCAAGTAACACAATATAATGCAATCTACATGCTATGCAAGCTACGCTACTATGACAATGAATCCCCAGATTTCCAGCCATATTAAGAATTCTAGTGAGACATGCCTTAGAGAAATATCAAGATCCAAGAACAAAGCATCAAATTAAGCTAAAGGCATAATGACATACAATTAGATAATCCTAACCTACTATAAAGATGTGTGTGTGTGTGATGTGTTCACAGATAAGCTTGACAAAGGTGAAGATACCACATGCTATATGCTTAAGACAGAAAATTGAAGTTTAAATCAAGAACTGCATATACTAATGAGACATCAACTACTCCAACACATCAATACAAATCAAGGTTCAATAATGGGTTTATTCTGCTTTATTTTTACTCACGGGGCCGATTTTCGCACTTTCCCGTAGTGTTTATTGATTTTTTTTTATTTTTATATTTTCTATGACTGTGCAATGTCTCATTCCATTAGGCTAATAGTGCTACCCCTTAGCGAGCTTTCAACCAACAACTCCCAGACCATTAAGACCTTAGGGTGCTATGTGTAGAGACAATCCCCTCAAGCGTACTTACTCAAGTAACAAAGGCCCCGAAACAAGACTAGCCACGGTAATTATTCAATTTTTTTTCTCTTTTTTTCTATTCTTATCCTTTTCTTTTTCTCTTTTTTTTATATAAAGCAAGCATACCCACGCGTTCCCAAAACTTGAGTTTAAGTGTCTTTATAGTCATTACTCACTTCCTACACAATTCTATCATTAAAAACAACATTTTCCTCTCAGCAGACTAGCATGCTAATCTTAACCAACAAGAAAATAGGAACATTATCATGCTACCTGGTAACATCTAAACAGCACTCATGAATTATATCATGTATAAAATTATAACTAAGCTCAAGATATCAACCAAGTTCAAAAATCTATCAAATTTCTATGTCATCATTGGCCAAATTAGAATTCAACTAACTAGAAGCCTGGGATTATGCAATGTTATGCAACTACACATACTAAGTAAACAAGACAAAAGAAAACTAAAAACAAACAAAAACAAAAAAAAAATTCATGTAGAATTTAACTACAAAGATAATAAAATACCCGTACTATGCAACTTAAACATGCAATCAAACTATATTCAACTAACTATATGCAACAACTACTCACTACAACCCAATACCCCCAAACTTAAAATAAACAATGCCCTCATTGTAATTAAAAGTGAAAGAATACTCCCCTAAGTGGCAATGTCATCTCCGTTCACCTCCTCAAGACCCGATGGTATATCAGGTGATGGCTAAGTTTGAGATATTCTATAGTTGGAAACTGAGTGTGGGCTTCTAACTGTCCGAATGCTTGAGTCAAAATTTCTAAAAATTTAGCAATTTTTTTCGTGGTGATCGAGCTATAGCCTTGGTGCATGATGTTTGGCTTGTAGTTAGGCATGGTCGCACGACCACATGCTTTAAGCGACAAATTTTTGTTTCGACTGCTTTGATCCTCGAATGCTTATAGCAATTGGATTAAACCCGAGAGGAGAAACAATAAAACTATTATTAAGACTTAAAACTATCTAACATCTACTAAATATGGAAATGTAAATAAGAATTAAACAAGGAGGGAAAAGATTGGATGGGGTGCCTCCCATCGAGCGCTCGGTTTATAGTCCGTTAGCTGGACTCTTTTCTTGACACCGCTATCTGATTCCTCTACGATAAGCTAGGAACCCTCCAACCATTAGAACTGCAATGTGCTTTGGTAGGTTCCCCATCATGAGAGTCTTCGGATTGAAGCCACCCAGCATATTTCCTGTACATGATGTCCCCAGTTCCATTGCATAGCTAGGTGTCTCGTCCGTTGTATTTAGGAATAAATTATTACATTGAGGCATGGAAAGTACAATAGACTTTTCCTATTTTATTTTCTCTTGCTCAACCCACCATGGTGTGTACGAGGCCTCTTTATCATACTGATCATTGCCTTGGATGTGACTACCAAGGGGACATGGGTGTGTAAAACTAACTGAATTTTTCAACTTTGGTTGAGAAGGTCCTTGGGGTATAATACAGGTGATCTGATATTCTTTATTTTCCAAACCCCCAGTTGTCTCCTCAATGTCCACTCCTTTTAGTTCATCCAGTGGCATGTATACTTTTGGCTCTCCATCGATTTCATCATCCATGTCATAGTACCAATTGTTTTGAGGGCGATTGTTCAAGGCTTCAAACATTTGATCCTTCTGATTCTGCAGATTTTGAATTGACCTCTCTTACTCAATCATCTTCTCCTCAGTTGATGCTATAAATTTGAACCACAATTCCACCAGTCTTGAATTATCTTTCTTAGTTTCGAATTCCATGTATTTAGGACCATTCATTGACGAATTAATGAGTTGTTCCATCTGTTTGTTAAGATTTTGGCTTGATAACTCCTGACTCATCATCATCTCTTCATGGTCTGCTATGCTTTTTGACATGAATTCTTTTAACCTTGAATTTTCTTCTTGTTGCATTGGAGGTGGATATGAGAAATCTGATGGATATGTTGGACTTGAGATACAGTATTGATCTTGATAGTTAAAACCCCATTCATATTCTGGGTGATACCCCCAACCTTGTTGATAATAAGGATAAACATCGTTGTTAAAGTAATCACCCCCAAACTGCACTTGTCCAACCTTGATGTTGCACTGATAACTCGGATGCTCTCGCTAGCACAATATTCGAGATGTAATCGCTATCTCGAAAAGCGTTGTAATGCAAGAACATCCAACCTCTCCGAAAGTGTTGCAATTTGTGTTGACAATATAGAAAATACATTGAGTCCTTCAGTTCTTGTGTCCCTTGGTTGAATCCTATTTGTATAAGGCCATTGATAAGCAAAGTCATCCATAGTACCTGAAAAGAGAAAAATATAGGAAGATAATTAAAATAAAATAAAATGTTTAAATTAAGACTAATTTGATTGAAATTAATGTTGGCAAAAATTATTAAAATAAGTCCCCGACAATGGCGCCAAAAACTTGTTGGTCGTTTTACCGATCAATATATGCGTGCAAGTATACACGGTCAACAAGTAATAAAGAGTAAGTAAAGTATCGTTCCCACGGATAATTAACTAATAAATTTTACCAAGTATTAACCCTTAACCATTTCAGTCTTATTTAAACAAATGATACTATATTTTTTATGTAAACTATGAAATAAAATAAACCTAACTATTCCTAGAGTGAGACTAGATAATGAAGACCTGAGATAATAATTTAATCTATTAACTCATTCAAATCCATACATTTCATGTTAAGCCAAACTAATTGTGCCGGTTTGTTAGTCGAGAACAAAAAAGTAAAGTATAGCCATCTCTCAATTTACCATACCCATATCACATATAATCCACAGGTTATAGAATACAATGAACCCCCACATTACCTAAACCACTATATGTCTATGTGATTTATGAATAATTAGGGTTTAATCCCAAGTTCTCAATTGACTACGAATGGTGCGTCGGTATATGTCTATCCTAAGCACAAATCATACATCCCAACACAATGTAGAATATACAATCATAAGCTATCAAGATCAGATCTAAACCCATACATCGTCTTTCAAGTTCATATGGGTTATCACAATAATTAATGGCCAATCAACTAAGCAATTAAGCATGAATGTTAATAGACAAACCCATAGAAATCAATAAGGCTATCAATGAAACATATTAGAAATAATTAATCTATAGAATCCATTACAATCTCATAATTGTGTTTAAATCATAACTGAATTAAAGCTATCATCCGTATATTGAATAAACATCATAAGATACAATTAGGAATCAAAGAGAGAGTAAGAATAGAGAATGCTAGTGCAAATCTGTTCTCTTGATCTAAGGTTGAATCTCCAATGCTTTCCAATCGCTTCAAGTCTTCAATCTAATTAACTCTAGAAATCACTACTCTAATATATTTTAATCTAATTATTCCAAGTTGAAGAAAGAAAATAGCAGTAGCTTGAGACCCCAAGGGGTGGAATATGTTTTATATAATGAAAATACGTTTAATATATAAGCCCTAATTGAATCCCCCACTCAATTACGATTTAATTACACTGTTTAATGAAAAGTCAGTTTTGGTCAACATCAGATGTCGCTATGGTACAGCAGAATTGGCTTTGAAGTTACGTGGCGGCCTTCAAGTAAAAATTCACATTTTTGGCTCTGTGGTTGCTTGGTGATAAGTGTATTTTATATACGCGATTTAATATCCAATTCATGCTTATTTATTGCTAATTTCTTGTGATCATGTTCAATTTCACTTATTTTATGTTATTTCATCTGTAGAATGGTGGTTGTGGCATTCAACATACAATTGGTGATATTCAATGCGATTGGGACACAAATGGAGAAAAATTGAAAATAAGTGTCTGAAGAAAAGATATCCATTTAATGTAGGTACTTTCGAGAAGCGGGCATTAATAACTTATAAACCACGTAAGTGGGGTTTTCCAATCCAATATCAAAGTGACATGGCACGCCCTTGAAGGTATTATTAGGCTATACACCCACCAAGGTGGGTTCTTAATTCAACAAGACGGAAGGCGGAAGGCCACGTAAAATGCATCCATAGTATATAAACCCCCACCGGGGTGGGGGGTGTCGATTCTGGAGTGTCCTGTTTTGAGCAAATTTCTTATTGGGCATGGTTTCAAGCAACTTGAATGACACTAGAACCCTATAGAAATTGCGGTTGGATCTTGTATGCTAGATATCTATTACTCTATCATCAACAACTTGAATATTAGAGAAGACATATTACGAAGATCTAAGCTGAGTTTTTGATAGCGAGTGTGGAGGATTATTTCGAGAAGTTTATCAAGACAATTGCAATTTTAGTCCTCGTGAAGGGTGTTCTCCAATATTCTTTGTGTTAGATTATTTATTGTAATTGGAACAATGATTTCTATGATTTATTCAGTGTTTATTTCATTTAATATGAACTAATTCACTTTTTAGACTTGTGATGGATCCTTAAGTGAATCGATGATTTTGTAGACTTTGATTTCCAATTTAATAAGCTATCTCCAGTTTATCTATATTAATTTATGCTTGAATCTATGAATTGCCTGATCAACAATTCTTTGTGGAGTTGGATGGAATTGAGAGAGGATATTCAAATCTAGACCTAGTTGATATAACATGTGTTCAGGATTTTGCTAGTAGCTTAAACTTGATGAGTGTTAAGGTAGAGATGTGCTTGACACCATATGTAATTGGATAGAGAACTTATTCTTCAACCTTCTTCAATTGTAATTCACATAGAGATATAGTGGGTTAGTTGATTAAGGTTTTTAACGGATTTCTATCTTAATTGTGGATTGAAGTTAATATGGTATTAGTGCATCGAGATGTGGTTAATACTGCGTTCGTGTTTTTGATTAATAAACTGGGACAGTGCATTAAATTGGGATAAAGGTATTAAAATCAAAGTGAAGCTTAGGGTGAAATCATAAGTCTAATTCTCCATTAATTGTTTGAAAATTCAGATTTTGATATTCGTGGTTATTTTGTGTTAATTTAATTATATTTAAATTTTAGTTTCGTTAATTTAAATTATTGAGTTTGATTTGTTTAATAAAATTAGGGTTAATAGAAGATTGGTAATTGTAAGTTAAGGTTATTCTTAATTAATCTCTGTGGGAACGATACTCTACTCATCACTTTATTACTTGTTGATCACGTATACTTGCGTGTTGTGTGTAATTAGATTTTACCCAACAAGTTTTTGGCGCCGTTGTCGGGGATATTTTTAGCATAAATCTTAAGTGTTTTACAATATCAGTTTAATTAATCCAGTTTTACTTAGACATTTTTTTTATTATGTTTCTTATTTTAGGTGTTGGACGTAGTTTATGTGAACTCGGTCCCAAAATCCAGACTTGCTGCCTTTTGAGGACGACATTGAGAAAAGTTTTCAGAGGTTGAGTAAGTGGATCAAGGAAACGAGGTAAGAATTTGAAAAACCTAAAAAGGAAGAGGGAATAGAAAGGGCAGCCGAAGATCGGAAAGTGTTGAGGGACTTCGCAACACCCAAGGTGGTGAATCTGCGATCTAAGCATCACCAAAGCCAATGAATAGCAAAGCAAATACGTTCGAGATTAAGCCTGAGATGATACAAATGATTCAGAATTCAGTTCAGTTTGGGGGATTTGCAAATGACGATCCGAATGAGCATCTAGTCAGTTTTCAGGAAATGTGCGACACATTTAGGTTTAATGGGGTTTCGGATGAGGCGGTGAGACTTCGATTGTTACCATTCTCTTTACGGGACAAGGCGAAGAGTTGGTTACATTCGTTACCATCTGGTTCGATAACTACATGGGAGGATCTAGCTCAGAAATTCCTCGCAAAATTCTTCCGACCGGTGAAAACTGCGAAGATGAGGAATGGGATTACAATGTTTGAACAACAACATGGGGAGTCATTATATGAGGCATGGGAGAGATACAAAGAATTGCTCAGAAAATGCCCACATCATGGATTACCCAGTGGCTACAAATGAACACCTTTTACAATGGACTACATGGGAATCTCAGGACAAGTATCGATGCATCATCGGGCGGAGCGTTAATGGCTAAGAGTTACGAGGAAGCCTACGAGTTGATTGAAACCATGTCAGCTAATAACTACCAGTGGCCCACAGTGAGAATGACACAGGCGAAGGCAGCTGGGGTATTAGAAGTAGATAGTATGACAACGATACAAGCACAGATATCTGCACTTTCAAAGAAGTTGGAGTCAGTGTCAGTAGCACAAGTAGCACAAACACAGCAAGTACAACAAGTGGCAATAATATGCGAGTTGTGTGCGGGAGAACACCCAACGAAGCAATGTGCAATTAATCCAGCGGCTGTGTAATTCATCGGCAATTACAATAGAATTCCTCAAAACACATATCAGAACACATACAATCAAGGAAATAGGAATCATCCGAATTTCTTATGGAGCAACAACTAGTAAAATCAAGCTTCACGACAATCATACCCTCCAGGTTTCTAGAATCAGCAACAATCAGTTCAATATCAAGAAAATAAACCCGAACTGAAGGAAAAGTTGGCAAAATTCATGACTACCACCGAGTTGGCTATAAACAATCACACCTTGCTTATGAAAGCACAAGAGATGTCGATCAAGAATCTAGAGAATCAGATGGGTCAGATTGTGTTGGCATTGAATATTAGACCACACGGGACATTGCCAAGTGACACCGAGAAAAATCCTAAGGGTAATCACGAGCAGTGTCAAGCCATTATGTTGAGAAGTGGAAAATAGCTTGTTGGTCAAGAGCCAAAAAATTTTGGTTACAAAGGAGATTGATCCAAAGACAGAAAATACAGTGGGTGAGGTAAAGCAAGGGAACAAAAAACAAATGGAAAAGAATAAACCAGTCAACGAACCAGCTGTTTATCCTCCCCCACCATTCCACCAAAGAGTTCAAAAATAAAAGTTAGACAAGCAATTTTCAAAATTTTTGGAAGTTTTCAAGAAAATTGAAATTAACATACCATTTGCAAAGGCCCTAGAACAAATGTCGAGTTACGCAAAATTTATGAAAGGGATTCTATCAAGGAAAAAGAAATGGGAAGATTTTGAGACTGTGGCATTAACAAAGTAGTGTAGTACGGTATTACAGCAGAAACTACCACCGAAACTCAAGGACCCGTGGAGCTTTACTATTCCATGCACGATTGGGGAGAAGCATTTTAACAAGTGTTTATGTGATTTGGGGGCGAGTGTAAACCTTATGCCATTGTCAGTATACTTAGAATTGGGTTTGCC
The DNA here is from genome assembly GCA_020205605.1 of Panax ginseng. Classification (NCBI taxonomy): domain Eukaryota; kingdom Viridiplantae; phylum Streptophyta; class Magnoliopsida; order Apiales; family Araliaceae; genus Panax; species Panax ginseng. Next base: position 78,602,339 of record CM035129.1, on the reverse strand, counting down.
CGAGCCAAGGCCTACGAGCATCTCCTTACAGTTGGCGGATAAGTCAGTCACGGAACTGAGAGGCATAGTAGAGGACATCTTAGTGAAAGTGGATAAGTTTATATTCCCTGCAGACTTTATCATTCTGGATTTTAAGGAGGACAAGAACATCCCAATTATCCTAGGGAGACCATTTTTGGCTACAGGGAGAACACTCATAGATGTACAAAAGGGAGAACTCACTATGAGGGTCCAAGATCAAGAAGTGAAATTCAATGTGTTTAAGGCCATGAAATTCCCTACGGATGAGGAAGAATATTTTTGAATGGATCTAATTGAGAAAATCATTAGTGATGACATGAGCAAAAGTTTGGTGAACGATTCGTTGGAAACAACATTATTGGGAGATAAAGAGATCGTTGATTCAAAATTGGTGGATTACCTTCAATTTCTAGACTCATTGCCACGAGTACCAATGTTTAGAACACCGTTTGAACCACTGCACACAGAGGAGGTAACCATAAAAAAACTGAAACCATCATTGGAAGAGCAACCAAAGTTGGAACTTAAGTCACTTCCTAAGTACCTCAGGTATGTGTATTTAGGCAATTTAAATTCTTTACCTATTATTATTGGTACCGCACTTAACAATTGCGCAGGAAGAAAGTTCTTGCCGAGGGTGCTTGGCAGAACACAAATCAGCTATTGGGTGGACCATTGCGGACATAAAAGGAATCAGCCCTTCATTTTGCATGCACAAGATCCTGATGGAAGATGAGGCAAAACCAACTGTGGAACAACAGCGGCAGCTCAATCCAATTATGAAGGAAGTGGTAAAGAAGGAACTTTTAAAATGGTTAGACGATGGCATCATCTACCCAATTTCCAACAGCAAATGGGTTAGTCCAGTCCAGTGTGTACCAAAAAAAGGAGGAATGATGGTGGTGCAGAATGATGACAATGAGTTAATCCCAACTAGAACGGTGACAGGTTGGCGGGTTTGCATGGATTACTGAAAATTGAACAAGGAAACCCGAAAAGATCATTTCTCGCTACCCTTTATTGACCAAATGTTAGATAGATTGGCGGGACACCAATATTACTGTTTGTTGGATGGGTATTCGGGCTACAATAAAATAGTCATCGCTCCGGAGGATCAAGAAAAGACCACATTTACGTGCCTTACGGCACATTTGCATTCAGGAGGATGTCATTCGGGCTATGGTGGAGAAAAATGTTGAGGTCTTCATGGATGACTTTTCAGTTTATGGGGACAGCTTTGATGATTGCTTGAAAAATCTGGTCATGGTTTTACAAAGATGTATGGATATGAATCTCGTACTAAATTGGAAGAAATGCCACTTTATGGTTGAAGAGGGCATAATTTTGGGCCATAAGGTATCGTCTCAAGGGCTGGAAGTTGATAAGGCGAAGCTGGAAACTTTTGAAAAATTGCCTCCACCGACCTCATTGAAGGGTATTAGGAGTTTCTTGGGACACGCTGGGTTCTACAAGAGGTTTATAAAAGACTTCTCTAAAATTGCGAAACCCCTATGCAGTCCGTTAGAGAAGGATGCGACATTCAGCTTTAATGAAGAATGCAAGATGGCTTTTGACTTATTAAAAAGGAAATTGACTACAACCCCCGTTATAGTTGCACCGGATTGGAGCATGCCATTCGAGCTTATGTGTGATGCAAGCGACTTCGCGGTTGGGGCTGTGTTGGGTCAGCGGAGAGACAAGGTGTTTCACGCTATATACTACGCAAGCAAAACAATTATAGAAACTCAAATGAACTACACAACCACAGAAAAGGAATTGTTTGCAGTGGTATATGCATTCGACAAATTCTGGGCTTACTTGATCGGAACTAAGGTGATAGTCTATACAGACCATGCAGCGATTCGGTACTTGATAGCCAAAAAAGATGTTAAGCCTTGCCTTATCCGATGGATTCTCCTACTGCAAGAATTTGATTTAGAAATAAAGGATAGGAAGGGGACGGAGAACCAAGTAGCTGATCACTTGTCAAGGTTGGAAAACCACGGGAAAGAAAAAGATGACAAATGTGAAATTAACGAATCATTCCCAGATGAACAACTATTTGGGATGTCAGCGGAGATTCCGTGGTATGGCGACTATACAAATTTCGTTGTGAGCAACATTTTACCACCTGACCTCACAAGAAAACAGAAAAAGAAATTTCTTCACGACGTGAAATGGTACATGTGGGATGATCCATATTTGTTCAAGCAGTGCGCCGATAAGGTGATTCGACGGTGCATCCCATATAGCGAAGCGAAGAATATTCTGCATGAGTGTCACTCATCGGCGTATGGCGGGCATTATAGGAGCGAGAGGACAGCAGTGAAGGTGCTGCAATGTGGGTTTTATTGGCCTACATTATTCAAAGAAGCCCGTTAGTTTGTCAAATAATGTGATAGATGTCAAAGGGTGGGCAACATTTCGAAACGTAATGAGATGCCCTTACAAACAATTCTGGAAGTGGAAATTTTTGACGTATGGGGTATCGATTTCATGGGACCATTTCCCACGTCCTTGAACAATCAATACATTCTGCTCGCAGTGGACTACGTGTCAAAGTTGGTTGAAGCTGCAGCTCTACCAACAAACGATGTCAAGGTGGTCCTCAAATTCCTTCAAAAGAACATCTTCACGAGGATTGGCACACCAACAGAAATTATAAGTGACGAAGGTAGTCACTTTTGCAATAAACCATTTACTTCTCTTTTGGCTAAGTATGGGGTGAACCACAAGATAGCTACAGCATATCACCCTCAAACCAGTGGACAAGCTGAGGTATCAAATAGAGAAGTCAAAAAGATATTGGAGAAAGTGGTGAATTCGAGTCGGGAAGATTGGTCCCTTAGATTGGACGATGCTCTATGGGCCTACCGGACTACATACAAGACGCCAATCGGGATGTCACCATATCAACTGTTGTATGGGAAGGAATGTCATTTACCGGTAGAACTACAACATAAGGCATATTTGGCAGTGCAAGAACTCAATTTTGATCAAAAAGCTGTAGGAGAGAAGAGATTACTTCAGTTGAATGAACTCGACGAGTTTCGCCTTCATGCCTATGAGAATGCCAAACTATACAAAGAAAAAGTCAAAAGATGGCACGACTAGAAAATTTTGCGTCGAACATTCGAGCCAGGCCAATCAGTATTATTATTCAACTCAAGGCTACGTTTGTTCCCCAGAAAGCTTAAATCAAGATGGTCGGGACCATTTACGGTCAAACAGGTATTCCCTCACGTTGCGGTTGAAATTTACAATCGCAATCCACTCGAAACATTCAAAGTCAACGGACACCGTCTAAAGCATTACTGGGGTGGCGAAGCTAACACTGACGTGTTTGCCATCATATTGTCCGATACAACTTAAGCAGGAAGTAGTCAGGCTGAATGACTTAAAATCAAGCGTTCATTGGGAGGAAACCCAATTTTTAGTTCTTTATCATATTTTTCATTCATATTTGCTTAATCATAGTTTTTCGTAAGTTACTAGGTAGAAGAATAAAATAAAAGTCTCGTTAATCTCTCCACAACATAACATGACATCCAAGAGTCACTAATTTTCATGTTTCATATCATGCAGGCTGGGAAAAGGGTCATCAAGCGAGTATAGTGAAGCAAAAGTAAGCTAAATTGAAGCAAAACAAGAAAGTCTGATAGTAACCAAGCCCGCCGGGGAGGGCCCTAAAAGCACTACCACCCCCGCCGGGGCGGGGGTCCTCGACTTCAGATATCAGTGACCTAGCCCGCCGGGGAGGGCTTTTCTAGTTCAATACCCCCCACCGGAGCGGGGGTCCTGGAATTTTGACAGACGTGGGCAGTTGGTTGGGCTTCTCTCCTTCCCAATAACCTCCCACTTTTACACTTCCCCACTACTCCATAACCACCACCCACTTTCCCCACATTTCCAAGACTTCATTACTCTTCTCCACCTAATCACCTCCTCACTCCATCAATGCTAGCCTCCCCTCCCCATCTATAAGTACCATCACATATAATACCAACTCTCCCACCACACTTCCTATAAAGAAAAAGAGAGTAAAGTTGTAAGCTAAAGAGATAATAGTGCAAAGTTTGGGGGAGATTAGAGCAAAACTAGCAATTGAGAGAGCCATGGCTTCACAATCATCTGCGAAATGCCAAAGGGGGGTGAGTTCACAACCATCCCAACCAACCCGCACATTCGATCGCCGTAAATTTGCAAGTATCGCCGCCGCTGACCGGTATGACTACATGCTCACCAAAGCCCTTACACCGGAGCGGGGGTTGGCATCGGATCCTAATGATGGGGAGCTCATGCCGCAAATTTACCAAAAGGGATGGATAAAATTTACCGAGGAGCCAGAACCAGCCGTTGTAAACATTGTCAAGGAGTTTTACGCAAATGCGGTGGACAAAGAACCATTCCAAGCATTTGTGCGGGGACGGCTGGTTCCATTCAGTGCCGATGCCATCAACACATACTACCAACTACGGGTGCCTCGCCACTGCTAATATGAGCATCTCCGTACTTCGGACCAAGATTTTGATGCTATTATCACAGAGATGACAAAGCCGGGAACGTCATGGATGAAGGGTCGCAAGGGAGGCACCGTGTTCCATTGCAAGGACCTTAGCCGGTATGGCAAAATTTGGTATGCCTTCCTCTGCGTAAAACTTCTTCCGTCCCAACATACTTCGAACGTCACCAAAGAGAAGGCGTTGTTGTTGTACGCCATTGTGCAAGATTTTATAATTGATGTCGGGGCTATCATTTGCTTCTCCATTCGCCGGTGCCTACGTGGGAATTTTTCTGGAATCTTGCCACACCCGTCACTCATATGTGGGTTGTGTCGTCAAGAAGGAGTTAGATGGTCTGATGATTAGCCCACTCAAATGCCGCTCGCGCTGCTTGATTCAAGAATGATAGCAGGTACCATGGGCCGAGGCTATATCTAGATCTTAATTCCTTGATCTCAGTAATCAACTGAATGCATATACCAAGGCAACTCGTTGGGAGATGCGCCGATTGGCAATGAGGCAAGAGCACATGTTCGACGCTATGCACGCATCTTTTGCCTCGCTGAACACAACTCTTCAAAGTTTCAACCCGGTGGCACAATTTCCATATCAACAGCCCGATCTAATGCCAAGGTTCCCACCGAGTGATTCTGATGAAGAAGAACAATAACCACCTACTTAAGCATTGACAGGGAAGTCCTCACGTACTTATTTTGATCAATTATCTAATGAGGACATTGTATTGTTTACGTTTGGGGAATTTAAATTCATGTTTGCATGCATTCTAGCTTTTAGGATTCATTTTTAATTTTGGTCAATTAAATTTATGTATTGCATTTTATTTTCAGTATTGCATGGTAGCTTAGGTTTGCATAGTAGATAATAGTGTAATGCATTTCATTTTAAAAAAATATGTTATTTAGTAATTATTGTGTTGTTTAAGTCCATCATTGTTGTGTTTCATGTTATTGTGGGCCTATGATGTGATTGTCAAATAAGTAGCAAATACAGGATTGAGTGTTAGAACTATGACACAATGATCATTTATGAATCGAATCTTGAGTTTGTTTGAAGCTGGTATAAAAGGTTAGCACATTTAACAAACATCTGTGTTGAAACCGGTACCTAAGTGGTCTCTAAAGGATAATGCTAGAGTAAATGATAAAATGACAAGGATGGCCGGTAAAGGCTAAAGTTAGGCAAGAACCTAAGTTTGGGGGATGATATGTGGGGTATATAAGCTTTATTTAAATTAAAAAAAAATATGAATAAACACCATGGCGTGCTTGTCTAGTTTTGTGACCTTTGTTACTTGAGTAAGTAAGCCCGAGGGGATTATCTTTACACCTAACGCCCTAAGATCTTAATGGTCTGGGAGTCGTTGGTCGAAAGCTCGTTAAGGTAGCATTAAAAAGCCTAAGGGAATAAGACACTGCATAGCTATGTGTATAAAAATAAAACGGGAAATAAGAGCAAAAAGCCACCATATATATATATATATAAAAATTATGAATAAAGCATAAACTACCCCGCGTGAACCCTTGAGATTTGTGATTGCTTGATTTTAGTTGGAACTATCTATTTTTGAAATTTTTAAGTTTGTGCTACATGATTCCTTCTAAGAGACTGGTTATGTATTGAATTTGAGTTAGTATCGGTTATCATGGATGTTACACACACACTATACCAGTGATGATGGCTTGGGATTCGAGGATTAAAGTGATTTGTAGATTGGTTTGTGATGGTTGATATTGTATAGTTGCTTATTTTCGCTGAGGCCGTTAAGATAATTTTGATTCTGCGATATTCTTGGATTTGATAGCATATAAGTGAATTCGTGTTTATATTATTGCATTGCATGTAGTTGATTTGTGCTCGAGGACTAGCACGATTTAAGTTTGGGGGATTTTAATAAGTGTATTTTATATACGCGATTTAATATCCAATTCATGCTTATTTGTTGCTAATTTCTTGTGATCATGTTTAATTTCACTTGTTTTATGTTATTTCATCTGTAGAATGGTGGTTGTGGTATTCAACATACAATTGGTGATATTCAGTGCGATTGGGACTCAAATGGGGAAAAATTGGAAACAAGTGTACAGAGCAGCATAGCCATTTAACAGAAGGTACCCCGTAAGCATTAATACTTATAAACCCGCTAGAGGCGAGGGTCTTCAATCCGATTAACGATGATACGACACCAAGGTGCATTATTAGGCTATACACACCACGCAAGGTGAGGGTCTTCATTCGAACAAGGTATAAGGCGGGCACTGCTTGCAAGCGTCCATAATATATAAACCCCCGCCGAGGTGGGGGGTGTCGGTTCTGGAGTGTCCTGTTTTGAGAAAATTTCTTATTGGGCATGGTTTCTAGAAACTTGAATAACACTAGAACTCTAATTGATGGAAATTGCGGCTGGAGCTTGTATGCTAGATATCTATTACTCTATCATCAACAACTTGAACATTAGAGAAGACATATTACGAAGATCTAAGCTGAGTTTTTGATAGCGAGTGTGGAGGAGTATTTCGGGAAGTTTATCAAGACAATTGCGATTTTAGTCTTCGTGAAGGGTGTTCTCAAATATTCTTTATGTTAGATTATTTATTGTAATTGGAAGAATGATTTCTATGATTTATTCAGTGTTTATTTCGTTTAATATGAACTAATTCACTTTTTAGACTTATGATGGATTCTTAAGTGAATCGATGATTTTGTAGACTTTGATTTCCAATTTAATAAGCTATCTCCAGTTTATCTATATTAATTTGTGCTTGAATCTATGAATTGCCTGATCAACAATTCTTTGTGGAGTTGGATGGAATCGAGAGAGGATATTCAAATCTAGACCTAGTTGATATAACATGTGTTCAGGATTTTGTTAGTAGCTTAAACTTGATGAGTGTTAAGGTAGAGATATGCTTGACACCGCATGTAATCGGATAGAGAACTTATTCTTCAATCTTCTTCAATTGTAATTCACATAGAGATATAGTGGGTTAGTTGATTAAAGTGTTTAACGGATTTCTATCTTAATTGTGGATTGAAGTTAATATGGTATTAGTGCATCAAGAGGTGGTTAATACTACGTTTGTGTTCTTGATTAATAAACTGGGACAGTGCATTAAATTGGGATAAAGGTATTAAAATCAAAGTGAAGCTTAGGGTGAAATCATACGTCTAATTCTCCATTAATTGTTTGAAAATTCAGATTTTGATATTCGTGGTTATTTTGTGTTAATTTAATTATATTTAAATTTTAGTTTCGTTAATTTAAATTATTGAGTTTGATTTGTTTAATAAAATTAGGGTTAATAGAAGATTGGTAATTGTAAGTTAAGGTTATTGCTAATTAATCTTTGTGGGAACGGTACTCTACTCATCACTTTATTACTTGTTGACCACGTATACTGTGTTGTGCGTAATTAGATTTTATCCAACAAGTTTTTGGGCCGCGCGGGAAATGCACTACCAATTCGCCCGCGAGGTCCATTTTCTGCTGCAGTGTCCTCTGGTAAAATGACCATAACTTTTGATCCAGAATGAGTTACGGGGCCTGCCACCTATCAAATCGAAGATATCGACGAGCTCTACAACTTTTATTCTTTGATAATTGAGAAATTCAGGCCGAATGAAGGTTTAAGGTTAGACGTCCGTTGGTACAAAGATCATAACTCTTGCATCCGAACTCCGATTAGAACGATTCAAGATGTTCCGGAAAGCTACGAAGACGCTCTACAATGTAAGCTAAGTTCCAAACCAATAACATGAAGTAAACATGAAAGCCCAAATGATGTCTGGATTGCTTTTCTTTGCATTTTCCTTACTTTTCCTTACCAATAGTCGCTCACACCGCTCCCAAACATAAGATCTACAAAATAAACACAAAATGCATGAAAAGTAACTAAAAACATGAATATAAGCAACTAATTCAAGTAAAAGATACCGGATAAGTAAGTATAAAACCAACCTATCACTATACTGTGTTAGATACCAGTTCTACTCACTCTTTTATTTCACCTAGTTGTGTTTAATGTTTGAACTTAACTTCGGAGAAGTTAGACTTTGACTTATCTATTGAAACTCCATTGGGAAAAACCTTCATTACATCCACTATTTATAAATCTTGTTTTATTCAAATCGACACTTTCACGTTACCTGTCGATCTTATCTCTTTGAAAATATTTGCCTTTGATGTGAGTTTAGGAATCGATTGGTTGACTACTCATCAAGCTTTTCATAAGGTTGTTAACTTTCATATTTCTAACCAACCTGTTATGCGAATTCAAGCAACCAATCCACTAAAGTCAATCATTGTCATATAAAGCCATAAGTAAAGAGCCCCAGTCCTTTCGTTGTTGACTTCCTTGTGTGGAATGCACCGAAGCCAGACTTTTCATAGGGGATGTTGTGAATGACGATGACAAGTTGATAGGTATCAATATGACGTGTTATCCAAGTCTTGGATGAGAGTCACAGTTTTGAATGATATTTCTATTGCTAATAAATTTCCTGACGTATTCTTGAAGACTTCTTAGCCTACCCCTAGAGGGTGAAATTGAATTTTGTATTGACCCCAGTACAAAACCCATTTCTTCAACCCTTAAATATTTCTTCAATCAAAACGAACGTATAATATGCGAAAGACGTTGGCTCAAGCTGTTGAAGATTATGATCGTACCATTCAATACCATCGTGGGAAAACGAACGTGGTAGCTGATGTGTTGAGTAGAAGGTCGTATGCGTTTACGAGTGCGATGTTGTTAACACAAAGACTCATTTCATATAACTTAAAAGTGATAAAGATAGAGTTAAAGACTCTAGGGACCCACGTGAAGATAAAAAATATATGAGTAGAATCGACTTTAATCAATAAAGTTAAAGCCGCTCAAGCTACACACCCGAGGCTGATAAATACGAAGAAGAAGGTTCAAAGAGGGTGTTATTCTAGAAGCAAGAGTCGATGAAGAGAGGAAATCTTAACCCTCGATTTAATTCGCCCATATGAAATCTTCGATTGAGTAGGAACTATGGCCTATAGACTCGTTTTACCGCCAAGTATGTCGCGTGTTCATAACGTTTTTCACGTATCGATGTTACGTACATATGTGGACGACCCGAACCACATTATTGAATTAGAATTAGATGAGATAGCAGGAGATTTAACGTATGAGGAGATACATGTTAAAATCAAGGATAAGAAGGATCACATTCAACACTCAAAGGTTATACCTCAAGAGTTAGAATCTAACTAGGTATCCTCACCTGTTCGGCATGCCAGGTACGTACATAAATTTTGAGGGCAAAATTTTATAAGGAGGGGAGATTGTGAGACCCCAAATTTTATGAATAAAGATTTAAATTTCTCGAAATATATATATATATTTTAATATTATGGTGTTGATTTAATATAATGTTATAGTTGTGGGTAATATTTATAAATTTTGCAACGTATGCAAGTTGTTATATAATATTCGATTGGTCGGGGAATATTCATTTTAACAGGGAATATTCGTACAACGGCACAATCATTGGTGGACCCCACAAACGGAATTATTGTCGGATTAAGAAAATGACAAAAATATTTTTATGAAAATAACGGCGGAAGTTTTACCGTTAAAACTGTTGAACTACTCGATAGTAAAAGTATAGTAATACACGTGGTTGCATAGTAACACACGATATTGATTATTGATGCTTACGTGAGAAGTCACTCAGTTTTGTTCAATTATTGCTACAGTAATTGCTGCATAGTATCTCACGTTATTTGATTCAATTATTGTCGATATTTTATATATTATTAAATCAATAATTGAGATGACGAAGTTTTTAATATTATTATTTGCAATATTAACGATGTCTAGAAGTTCTGCCAAGGAGAGGTTTGGTCACCTAATTGGCTTGATAGGAGAAATCCTTATTGAAAGCCCCCTTTTCTCAAAACGACACGGTCGATTAATAGTGTGAATTATAATAATGATGATGAGTTTTATTTTATTAGTATTATTAATGTAATAAAACGGAAAAGCTTTTTATATAAAGCAGTAATACTTTTATAAAGTTATTCCTTTTATTAGACTATAAATATAATATATAATATTCTATTATGTATAGTGTTTTGCATAGTAAAATCTTTTTATATAAAACAAAATACTTTTATAAAGTTATTTGTTTTATTAGACAATAATTAGAATATATTATATTTTATTATGCATAGTGTTGCATAGTGCCTGCATAGTGTTTTGCATAGTAAAATCTTTTTATATAAAACAGAATAATTTTATAAAGTTATTTGTTTTATTAGATTTTAAATAAAATATATAAATATATATATATATATATTTAGAATATATTATATTTTATTACTTAGTACAGCATAGTATCCTTTCTATTTTCCTATAAATAGGATGCTTAGTTAGAATTGAAAACCACACCAGAAGTTAAGAGAATTCTTCTATAATCTTGAGCTTATTTCTTTAGAGTTTTAAGAAGTTTTGAGCGTAGTGCAAGTTTTCTTCAAGAATATCCTCGCCCTACCAGTCGGAATACTCTTCTTTTACGGTAAGGAATATTATTTGTTGTACTCGTAAGGGGTATTATTTCTTTCTTATTCATAAAGAGAACTTCTGTTATTCCATTCTTCATTATTCTGTTGGAATAACCTGTATATGCGGGCTACCCTATACTTGGTGAAATTGTTCTGTTATTCCATTCTTTATCATTATGTTGGAATAACTGCCTATCTGTAAGTACCGCATACATGGTGAAATTCTTACATTATTCTATTTTTATTATTTCGTTGGAACATCACATCTGCGTGCATTTGCACATGACACGGTTCATTATTTATTATTCATTTGGAATATCATGTGCATGCGTTTACGCATGAACTAGTTCCATTATTTATTATTACATTTGGAATATCACATGCAAGCGCTCTACGTATGACACTGGTTCCGTTATTTATTATTACATTGGAATAACTCTCTCAAATGCGATATCGCATGCCTGGCGATTTCTTTTGTTATTCCATTCTTTATTATACTCAGTTACTTAAAGTTTTGACTTCTATACTCCATGAAATTAGTGGAATATCCAATATCTTTTCATGGAAATATTCTTCTGAGCATTCTTAAATTTTACTCTACAAAGAAGTATCATGTTGATAATTTGGACGTTCTTGGTTCCTGGATAAATTAATTCTTGAACTTGTTTTATTGAATTCTTATATCATTGTCACCATCCTCATGTTTATATTATGTTGAAAGTCATCTGTGGCCTGTAGTGCATAGATGGACTTGGTATGATTATGACCAGGGATTGTTCGGTATAATCATGACCGTAATGTTACAAATGATGTGGTAAAAGTCCTCATTGGCCCGTAGTTCATTGATGGACAGTTGTTGGAATGATCATAACCATTGATGAATACATAAATATCCTTGGCCCGTAGTGCATGGATAATTTGTGGTTGTGATACTAATGAATATCCTTGGTCGTAGTGCAGGGAAGATGTGGATTATTTATTAAGCTGAGTCTCAGCAATAAAAGTGATGAAAAACCTTTTAAATCATAAAATATAATAGATTTTATTCTCTATTTGACTCTTTTAATGGATTGTTTGTTCCGCTGTAGTTAAACTTGATGTTTGTTATATTTTATCAGTTTAACACCGTTGAAGGCTAACGATAATTTATTCTGCATTATCTTAGTCATAATATTTCTTACTGGGCTTGTTGAGCTCACCCTTTCTTTCCTTTGTTCTTGTGAAATGAGAGCGTAGTCGGGACTAGTTGGGGAAGCGGAGTGACGACCGGATGATAGTATTAGTAGTCCTCACTATTACATTAAGCGATTGTGAAAATAAATGTAATGAGGACTCTTTTGAGTGTGGATATTGTCTAGATGACAATATTCTTATTAAAACTCTCAATTTACGTTTTGTCGAATTTTACACGATAGATGTATTATTAAGTTGTATTTGAATTTTGTACCATGTATTTGGCGACTAAAGATGGGTGATGTATACCTATTTTGGGGGCGTCACAAAATAAATATTTTAAATTTATTTATTTATTGAGATAAATAAATGGTTGATAAAATTGTGGTGAATTAATTTAGTAACTAAATTGATTAATGTAAATTAAATTGAGTAATGATAATTTTATCTGAAGGATTTAATTTAAGGGAATAATTAAAGTAAATTAATTGCTTAATATTTAAGAAAATGATTAAATTAAATGAATTGTTTAATATTAAAGGAATGAATAAATTAAATAAAGTGATGTTTCTAATTTATTAATTAAATTAGATATATAATTATTTATTAATTATAAGTATAATGATAATAAGATTTTTATTATTAATATGAGTTATTTAAATGAACTAAACATGTTATTTAAATTAATCGACTAAGGGTGCGACATGAAACTATATAATATAAGATAATATAAAAATAATTTAGTTTGGGGGGGAAAAAGGTGGTAGCCAAACAAGGCCTTGTGGCCTTTGGCTTGTTCAACTGCCGTCTTTTCTTATTTTCTAACGGAAAAGTACGTGGGGTGGCCAATTTCTTATACGCGTCTTATTTTCTAAGGAGAAATAACATAGGTTTAGAAAGAAGGCTTGGAGGAAGAGAGGAAATACAGTGAAAATTGAGAGATTAAGCCTATGAGATTTTGGCAAGAGGAAGGAGATTCACCATCTTTCTGCTAAACCTATAATCTAGAGGATTAAAGGTATAATTTATCTTAATTTTCATTGCAATACCTATTCTCTGTTAATTGGAAATTTTGTTGGATAGGGTTTCTATGTTTGTATGTTGTTGCTAAACTTGTTAGTTATCATCTACAATCCTTGGTTGATGTTTAAATTCGTGAGAATTGGTTTGTAAGAAGAAAGGTAAAATAATAGTGTTTATATTATAGAATATGGCTTAGAAAGTACAAAATTTCATGGTCAATACTTGTTATAATTTGTGAATTGATGTTGGATTACGTTAGTATGTTAAGAAAAAAAAGCGACGTAGTTTGAATCATGTCAATTAGTTAAAAACGAAGCCGTGGCGATCGAATTCGCTAAATGTGTTTAAAACATGAAAATATATCATGAACATTGAATTGGAACCCTTAAATTGATTTCTTAAAGTTTTTGAAATGTTAAAATTATTATGTAGATGAGTAGTTCAGTGTTTCACGAGTTCATAGAATCGAAAACCAACTAATTCCAACTTAAAACGAAGAAGTTATGAAGATTTGAATTTTTACATTGAGAAAAATATTTTTGTACGAAGCCAGGTGTGGGCGCGCAGCTAGGCACTATCAAGTCACACGGGGGTGCGGAAAAGGGGCGCGGCCGCGCCCCATGTCTACTAATTGTGACTACTTTGACCTAATTTGGTAAAACGGCCATAACTTTTTCATACGAACTTCGATTAAAGCAATTCAAGATGATCCGGAACGAGGACGAATAGAACTAAAACTTTTGTTCTTTAAGGTATTTAGTTTGAGGTCTTTAGGAAGGGTCACAATGGTCATCTTTAGGACTGTTGTGTTTTCGGCGGCAATCGGAGGGCGTCGGGCATGCACGTATGCAAGTGTAATGCTCTTGACGATAATAGATGTTGTTCTAAGTTATAGAACATGAATATTATGAAATATAATGTTGCTTAAAATTAATAAATGATATATTAGATAAGTTAAATACGCATACTAAGCACACACAAGAGAGACAAATTGGGCGTGTGACGAATAAATGTCGAAACGTCGTGATAAGTGTTAATAAACATAAAAAGTGTTTTAAATTAAATAAAATGAATATTATAAGATATTGAATTGGGTTAATATAAAACCAATAATGATTCCTAGCAGGACTTAAGCACTTGAATGAACTTCGAATATGAAATATAGTGAGCTATAAATCGAAAGTAACACAATAAAATTGAACATTGTGTATTGATAATAGGAAGGGTTATGAGACGTAAATTAAAGTTTACATTACAACTACTATGTGTTGCTATGTGACTAATAGTTGATGTGTATGATTATATAATTGTGTAGGGCACGTGAAGTGCAGATATATGTAAGCTGTTAAACTGTTATTGGTAAACAACGATCAAGGCAAGTCTTTTAGTTCTTATTTACTATGTGAATTTGTTTGTTTTAAATATTTATTGAAAAGAGCATGATGTGTTATATATGTTGAATGTATGAACTGTTAAAGTTAACTTATGACTACGTTTCTTGAGTAAAGCATGCTGATTGAGTAATGAACTCAATCTTTATACTTGTTATATGAACTGTAGCATGTATGTTATGTTAGTCCAATGTTTATGAGATATATGTTGAGCATGTTATTATGTGCTATGTGATGCATAAAAATTGTTAGATTTTGCTGGGCTATCGAGCTCAACCTTGCAAATAACCATTTTTGCGGGTTAAGGATTGAAGGTAACACTATATGCTACTTGAATGACGTGGATCCAAAATAATACACGAAGATTAAGATTTTAGCTAAAGTTGCTATTTCCTTATACCATGATGAAGATTCATGAGATGTATTAAACATTTTATGATGTATAGTTTTATGTTGAGTTGTAAAGCTAAAGTTAGAGTTGTCTGATATGTAAAGGTTATTGGATTGAAATGTAAAATTTTATATAATAACAGTGATAAAGTGAATCATAAAATAAGATTGATTCAAAAACATGTAGATGATAAAGGTTTTGATTCAGGAAATTAAAGTAAGAAGACATAAAAGTTTAAATTATTCCGCATTTTATAAAGTTTAACATCGAATAATGATGTAAAATCAGGAGGTAGATGTGTTATTAACGACCAAAGTTGGGAATTAAATTGTATGAATTTTGGGGTCGTTATAGTCATCGGTTATTCTAGATCGGAGGAGCTCCTTAGATATCTTATATCTATCAGTCCTACTTTCCTCACCATCAACTACTTGACGTGCAGGAGTATAGTAGGAGTATCCATAGTTTCAGGCTGATGCTGAAGCTTGTTACTAATGGATACGAGCATGATGCATTTAGCCAACTTTACATCATCTTGCCACTTTCTAAAAGTAGCAATCTCTTCCTCAGAGGCATTGTCTGCAACCATTGCAGGGATAGGCGTATTATGGATATAAGATAGCTTTTTCAGCCGTGAGAACTTTTCTCAATTTCCTTAACCAATCTGTTTAATACGGTCCGGTTAAATAACATCTAATATGCTTCACAATGTAGTAATTTAGACATTATAAAATTCTGTAAATGAATTTGTAATTAACAACATTTTAGCATACATTCTTTTATTAATTACCAAAATAAATTAGGTCTTGTTTTAAATTGGTAACTCCCACTATTTTCATCAAACTATATTACCCTTAATATATATAGTTCATCAATATCTAATTGAAGATATGCTAGTGAGAATAAGGATCCCATTTCAAATGTTTATATCTTTGTGGTGACACAACAAACTATATATAAATAAATAGGTAGACAACTCTTGTCAATTACATCAACTATGCAACTCCTTGTATTTTGTCTCTTAGATTATTTTGATCAAGTGGTGGCACATCCGAATCAAAATTATCCAAGTTAAGTCCAACTTAGCACTCCGTATATTCAAAAAAGAAAAATATTGTCCTTGTGGTGACACAACAAAATAATATTGTTCAATTTTCTTTATAAGCATCAAATGTGATAAAATTAACATCACAAAGAATTAAGATAAGCCTTGTGGTGACACAACAAACTTATAATAATTAATTGATACTCTATTATTTTTATCATGCTAGAAGGCTACGTTCGATATTCCAAATATCTTTGAACGCTTAGGACTAAGTATAAAAAATTTGAGGGGTTTATTATTAATTTGTCTCATCTTGTTTAACGTGCACACACACACACACACACACACACACACACACACATATATATATATATAATACGCGTCATATTAATTAACATGCAAAGCATGTTTGCATAATATATAATATATATAGTATAAGCATGCACATATAGAATACTCTATTCTACTCGGATTGATTATGGATTTTATTCTAGTTTGGTTAAATTGAGCCACCAAGTGAACCAAAAAGGTTAAACCCTAGGGGTGCAAGAATTAATATTTAAATATAATTATTACATTTAAACCCGGACTCCATTACAAATGGGTCTTCAAGCGCTCATTGCTCCTTGATCTCCAATTTTTCAAAATTAATTCTAACTATTCCTATTACAAAAATATTTAAAATAAATAGAAACCTTGATCAACAATTAATGGGAAGTACATAGGAGGGAGTTAGAATTTACATTAAGAAAAATTAGAGAAAACGAGGTACGCAGACCCCATTTAATAAAAATCATACATTCATGCATCCAAGTAAAATAAAATCTAATCACATTGGTCAATAGTCCATAATCAATCCCATTTATTATCATACACATCACAATATGCATCAATAAATAACATTCATCTCATGAATAATAAACATTCAATGTATATATTGATATCATTTAATGGGCAAAATTAGTTAGCATAAAATCTAATTTTGAATCAAAATAAACTCCCTTATTTTAATCCAAATTTAAATCAAAATAAACCTCTTTTATTTTAATTTATCCAATTTTGAATAAAATAAACTATTTTATTTTAATCAAAAGCTTTAATCAAAATAAACTCATTTATTTTAATTAATTATGGAATCCAATTCCAAGTAAAAGAAACTCCTTTATTAAAGGAAACACAGATTCTCCTTTCTATTCACAAATAAACTCTTTTATTTTGAATAATATGAAATCTTATTCCATACCTAAATAAACTCCTTTATTTAAGGAAATATGAATTTTCTTTCCTATTCACAAATAAACTCCTTTATTTTGAATAATATGAAATCTTATTTCATATTTAAATAAAATCATTTATTTAAGAAAACATGGAATCCAATTTCAACTCCAATTAGTTATCATGGAATCCAATTTCAACTCTAATTAGTTAGCATGAAATCTAATTTTAAAATTAAAATAAACTTTTTATTTTAAGATTAAAATAAATTTTTATTTTAATTATAAAATCATTAAAATATTATATATATATATATATATATATATACTATGATAATATATATATATATATATATATATATAATGGTTAACGTGATTATAATATTATACTAGCTTATACTAGAAACATGATTCATATTGAACATGTTCAGGATGAAACTTTGGAAATATTAAATCATTAATTTCAAAACACACGGAATCAGCAAAATTGATATCAGTTTTTTTATTTTTCATTTTTTTAAATAAATTTTATATAACAATTTATGCCCAATTAAATTGTTCTAAACACATATCAATATACAATTCAAATTAAAATAATTAATAATTTGCATAAAGGTTTGGCTCTGATACCACTGTTAGATTTGTAATAGTCATGAACGCAATAAAATTGCACAAAATAAGCGAAAACGTGTAAAAATCAGAGTTTAAAATTTTACAAACCATATACCTGGATCATCCTTTATGCACAATTATTAACTAAACGAAAAGATATGAAGAACAAGAATCATACCCTTGAAGATTCGAGCTTCCTCATGTACAAGTTCACCTCCAATCCTTTTCGTGTTCAACTTGAAACCACCGGATTTGGTTCCTTCCTTTGATCAATGTTAGCCACCCATGTGTTTGGCCTCTAGAGGTGATTTACCAAGGAAGAAGAAATATTCAAGAAGAAGGGTGGTTGGCTAAACCCTAGTTTTCTATCTCTATAGAAAAAGAACGTACTCTCCAACTATTTGAATTGCGTATCTTTGATATATGATATAAGATTCCTCTTATAAAGATATCAGGTAACCCTATTTAATTAAAATAATGTATTATTTATTTAATTAAATTCTTTTAATTAAATGGGCTCCCTAATCTTATTAGGGATAATTAATTAAACTCCTTTAACTAATTTTTCCTCCTAATCCTATTAGGAATAAATGAGAGTACTTATATTAAATTAATTCTTAAACTCTTTTAGAAATTAAAATAATAATAATTGTAATAATATTAATAAGACTCCTCTTATTAATTTATATTTAATATTTCTAAAATATTAAATAATAAATATTAAGCTATTTAATTTATTCTATCACTATAGATTAAATTAAATATACTTGACATATTATTACGATTATGTCATTAAATTTTTAAATAATTATTCTTCCTTTTATGGTGTGACCCTTTAGGTTCTCCATATTAAACCGGATGTGAATAAATCAATTAGAACAATTCTAATCTTATTTAAATAAATTAATTAAACGATTAATTTATTTAAATAAATAATATTTATTCTACAATAGGGATATGTTAGAGTTTATGCCCTAGAGGCCAATTATTTGATATAATTGCTTAATGTTTTGATATTATATTTGATTGAATAAATATATGATTTTATTATGGTTTTATTTACTCCGTAATATAATTGTTAACATAATAAAATTCCTTAGAATAGTGATACAAATTATATAGTTTCAAGTATGTGACTTGAACATGAGATTATATATTACCATTAGTATCAGTGTTCTTAAATGTCCCTAATCGAGTATCATTGTTGATGGGACAACAATGATGCATTGAGACTAGTATGTGGATCGTTGATGACCAAATCTCATTGGTCATAAATATATAAGATATTAAGTCAATGCATAGGTACATGTTAGAGAACGATGTAACCGGATGGACTCCACCATGAGAATTCTATATGGAGCATTATGCGGAGTGTCATTAGCAATTCTCATAGTGACAATGATGTAATGGTCCTCCGAATTGAAATCACTATATTACTACACGAGAATTTATGTACTTTGATATCATCAAATGTCACCTTTAATAGGGTGGACTATAAAGGTGATTATTGGGTTCATCATTAATCGTGTGAGAAATATGAGTGATCTAGATGGAATTTAACCATCCTATATATTATGGGTGATATCCATAGGGGCCTCTTGATTGAGTAGGACTATGAAATGCATGGTCATGCTCAAATAGTGATTTGTTTCATATAGTCTACTCATTGATCAAGAAAACTCAGATTAAATTATGAAGAGTATGACACATTCCATGACTCGAGTTTAATCTAGGATATTAAGGTTAAAAGGATTAAATTACATTGAAACATTGGTCACTTTAAAAAGGTTGCATCGAATCATCGATCTTATTATTACTTGGGTAGCGTTGATGCATTACTAGATGTCATTTCATTGTTTATAATTTTATAATATGATTTTAAAATTATTGCCAACGTAATAATAACCTATAGGTCACACACATAGAACGTTATTTAAAAGGGAATTAATTTAAATTTAAGGATTTAAATATATTACTATGATTAATAGTATTTAAATCACTTAATTTAAATTAAAAGGATAATTTGTATATATGTATATTTAATTAAGTAAGACTTAATTAAGAGATATATATATATATATATATAAATTCGGATTTTATAAAATTAGGTTTTGATTTGATTAATTCCTTTTAACTACTATATATATGATATATAGCGACTACTTAGGTAACATATCATAATTGAAAAACCCTAGCCATTTCTTAGAGAGACTAGAGAGAAAGCAGGATTTCAAAATCCATTCCTTTTGGTGGCTAGTACCGCAAGTCCTTCTTATTGCGTAATCGCTCGACGGTTTCATGCGACGTTCGATGTGGATATGGTAGAGGCAATCGGTTTGTAATTGCGTTGGAGATTCGAAGTATGATCGGTTTGATTCTCGCTTTTGTTTATATCCGGTATAATCTCTAAACCTCTGAATTAATTGATTTTCGCATGGATCCTATTTTAGGTTTCGGAAATTGCTTTAAAATTTTAATTTCATTGTAATGCGTCGCGTCAAGCCCAACAGAGGAAGCCTCCCCTAGTGATCAACGACTTTCCAGATAATATAGATTTCAATATTAATCATAAAAGAACCTTTGAGTTAATAGTTACCGTACAATTCAATCCTTCCACCATACAATGTCCCAATTAAATATAAGACATGAAATTACTGTCAAGTCTACTTTTATTTAATTATACGTATTTCGATTCCTAAATGCCCAACTCCTAATGAATGCAAATTAGAAACTACTTTCTAATTTCATTCCACCTTGGCCAAGGATTCCTAGGTTGTCATTTATCAAATCACATAGGAAATTTCTCTTCTTTTACTAGAAGTGATAGATTCTTTATTGATCATTCATTATCTTTATATATAACTGATTACACCCAAGAACACCCTTTGATATACTCTAAGAGTCTTAAGGAATAAGTCAAAGTGTAATTCATTATATATAAGATACTATGATGATCTCAAGTTTAAGGATCATTTGTACTACTATCACTACAGGAATTCCTATTGACAGACAAGTAAAACTCCATTAAGTATTCCTTTGCGAGTCACGTTCAGTGAACTTATTCTCTAATAAGCACCTACATACTTACTTTAGTGTCTCCACACAAATGATCATGAGATAAATCATCCTCATCAAATGAGCAAACAACGTACGTACCAATCTATCCGGATTCACTAATCCCCTTTTTTAGTAATCCATTGATTGGGAACATTTTAGTTTTAAGCTTTCTAAGAATTTAGATCTCATTAGCATGATCTCATCATGATTCTAAAATCAATGCTTAAAACTATGGGTTTATCACATATTATAAAACAACATCATGTAGATAATTAAAAGTCTTTAATAAATAAATACTTTTTATTAATAAATGAATAAGATTGTTACAAAGTATATGTTTTATCATCAAACATGATTGGCTTGTGTGCATACTACTTTCACATGTATATGACACTATTTACGAATATGGTACTATTCACGAGTACTGTTCACGGAGTATAAATTTTCTTGTGGAATTTCTACCTTTTCGTGTCGGGGTTACTATTCACGTATACGACACTATTCATCGAAAAATGAATTTTTCTTTTCTTTGTTCCAGATGTCTATTATGGTTACAATCTTAGATTGTATTCATGTTTTGATCTTCATTCTTGAATTTTACTCCACTATAATTTATTATAGAGTATTTTTGAACTTGGATTATATAAAGTACGAATCCCTAATCTTTGTCCTTTTATCTCAATGAAATCGTTCTTTAAAATATTTTTCATCATCCTCAGTCTTTAATGGTGATTGTGACACCCCCAAATCCAGGTACTTCATTCCCACAGGATTTGGTGCTCACTTATCAAAAACTATTATATCTAACTACCCATAATAAGGGATAAAGACATAATTAAAATAATTTAAACAATAATCTCTCCCATTAAAGGGTTACATCATCATTTCAAATTAAATCTCAAGTAATCTAACCTTAAAATTATTACATAAGTTTGCAGAATACATCACATATTTAAAACAAGTCTTGAAACATAAAACATTTAAATAAAATTAGCATAAGTCTTCATCATTTGGACATCTTGCCCTTGCCTTTGCTAGTCGACGGCTCATCAACTTTCTCCACTTTAGTTGTAGTGTTAATTGCAAGAGTGAGCAAACAAATGCTCACTGATACAGAACGTAGAAATGATAATAACATGAGAGTGAACAACGAAAGCTGAACAATAAGGAATGTTTTACAAATCAAACTAGAAAACAAGTTTGAACTTTAATTATCTGAGGGTCTTAAGACCACGAACTATGTCCCCGGTTCTTAGGTATTATTACCCAACCTTAGCAGTCATTTAGACTATACGGACCCTTCTTATCGTACTTAGGGGGATCAGCCCTTTGTACCATGTATTGTGCACAAACATCTAAACGTTACACGTACAAAATCCCCTATGTTAGGTTTGTTCGTCTCAGTATTTATAATACAAGTTAGTACCAAAGTAAGTTTGGTTTGGATACATTTCAAGGGTAATTTAGAATTCAACGATCATCAACTAAGGATTAGTTGAATACAATATTGATAACATTATGCTATGGAATAATCATAACTAAATCGACACTGAAAATTAAGGTCATGCTTTAGGAATAAACTAACAGCATAAACATCGAATAATTATAATATGCCTTGCTTGAACAATATTAAGCCAAGGTTAAAACCTTATTTAGAGTTGAATCTTAAGCATGCATAACAAATAATAAGTTGAATGATAAAACTTGTTCAACATTAGTGTGTTAGAATGTAGAAATTTGCATGCTAATTAAAAAGTTAAAGATTGGCTCAAAATCAAGAGATAAGGTTTAGGAGCTTGCACGATATAATTAGGGTTAAGAAACTTTCACAAAGAAAGCTTAGAGTTAGGAAAACTTTCTCAAAGATAGTTAGATACTTGCACAATTATAAAAGTAGGGTTAGAGAACTTGCCTCGTGCGTAGGTTAAACAATCATTACTCACGTTCACCCCAAGTCCTACACATACCATATGTATTAACAATACACATTAGTTATACTAACATTACCTTCATGTGTTGCTTTCTTACTTTTAGTATAGCTACTAACTAAGTTTAAGTTTAAACAAAGTCGCATTGCACCACGTACACATTAACAACTTGATATAACATCCTATTACATGTCCAACATGTTATCATTAATTTATACTAACACACAAAGGATTGCACTTGAATTCGCGCATCCCGACGCCCTCTGATTGGCTCCAAATACACAACAGTCCTAAAGATGGCCATTTTAACCCTTCATAACGATTTCAAATTGAACACCTTTAAGAATAAAAGTTATAGGTCTATTTATCCTCTTTTCGAATCATCTTGAATCACCTCAATCGGAGTTCATATGAAAACTTTATGGCCATTTTACTACAGGAGGTCAAAACTGTCCAACCCAGGCCACTTTTTCGGTACTGGGTAAAGAAGTCGATGTATTACCTTGAAGTTCGATCTTTGGCGCAGATTCCAAATAAACAAGCGAACTCTTGGCCGATTTTTGGGGATGGGGCACGAAATTTGGCGCTGGGGCTCTGAATTACAGAACACCCATAACCAGAAACAAAACCAAGCTACTATATCTTAATTTCTAACACCAATTAACATGTATAACTTATGCAAATTACACATAAACTTCACCAAGCATACAAATACTAAATTAACACAACTTAAACCATAATTCTAGAAAAATTAAATACTAGAATAGCATATTTTAAAACTAAAAACTCTATTTTTGATATTTCTACTAGAAATCAACATTGTGAATTCATTAGTTGGCCAAATCAGTCCATTCAAATTACATTTTGTTCGTATCTCAATGAACTACCACATACAAACATTAATTTACAGATGATTACACCCATTGGACAAGAATTTTGGTACTTTCTATGGTCATATCATAAGAACACAAACACTGCTATTTTCTTTTATTCTTACAATTCAATTTCCACGAATTTGATACTCAAACAACCCTCAAATATGATAATTCATAGTATATAACCCATATATGCAAGTATATGTATTACTCTACATAACTATAGTTTATAGGGATTATCTCCTATGAAATCAAAACATAGAAATTAAAAACAATTATACCTTAAATCTGTGATTATTGAAGCAAATGATATAGAATGACTTCAATTCCTTCCCTTTCCACAGCAAAGCTCTCAATCCCTTAGCAACTCTCTCTGTGTTTTTCCCCTTTTTCTCACAAACTCTCTGTTTTTAGCTTAGGCAATGAAATAAGACGCGAAGGAAAAATATACTGGCCTTCCCCACGTAGTCTTTTAGTTAAAGAACTCAAAGACGCGTCAGTTGAATAATGCCAAAGGCCATAAGGCCTTGTTTGGCAACCAAAACTCTCCCAAATCAGATTATTATTATATCCTTTATATTATATAGTTTTTTCCCGTGTCACACATTAATTTAGTCAATTTATATAACCTTAGTTTAGTTAATCTCAATAACTTATAACAATAAGAATCTTATTATTATTGATAAATAATTATATATCTAAATTAATTAATAACTTAGAAACGTCACTTTATTTAATTTATTTATTTCCATTAAATTAAACAATTCATTTTATTTAATTATTTTCTACCATAGTAAACAATTGATTTAATTGAATTATTTTCTTAAATTAAATCCTACAAATAAAATTATCATTACTCGATTCACATTAATTAATTTAGCCACTAAATTAATTCATGAAAATTCATCAAATATTTATTTTCCTCAATAAATAAATTATTTTAAATATTCATTTAATTCCATAAATTTTTAAATTAAATTACAAATTTCTCGTTCGTTACATCCTTCCCTCCTTAAAAGGATTCTGTCCCCAGAATCACAACTCGAAAATTTATTCACTACATTCTTCCCTCCTTAACAAGATTTTATCCCCAGAATCGCTATACAAAATCAAGCAAACAACTGAGAATAATTCTTCATCATAACACTTTTAAGTTCCCACGTAGATTCTTCAGCATTGTGGTTCCTCTAGATTACCTTAACAGAAGGTATCACCTTATTCCTCAGGACTTGCTCTTTTCTGTCAACGATTTGAACAGGGACTTCTTCATAAGACAAATCTTTCTCAAACTATAAGGGCTCATATTCTATAACATGCTTATAATAAGGCTTATATGGCCTCAATACTAACACATGGAAAATATTATGAATATGCTCTTGTTGCCTCTTTTATAGTTCAAACAAAAGAGCTCTAACTCATGCAAGCATACATGTGTCAACAAGTAATACAGAGTAAGTAAAGTATCGATCCCATAGAGAAAGTTGTTAATCTTAGACTACTATGCATTAATCAACTCACTATACTTATATGCTAAGACTAATGACATCAATTGTTGAATTGAGCTAATTATGATGACCAACTAAAAATAAGAATATAAATGGACTAAATATATGATGGAAACAATGGGATCCTAACTTCATTCAGTATTTCGTCTAATCGCCATTGTCATGCAAGAAGTGTTCACATATCACAGGAAAATAGCCAAGGGCACGTAAAGAGTTATAACCATTTTTTAATGCACTATAACCTACTCACATAGCATCTACAGATGTTAGACTCTATGTAATCACCAATACAATCACAATTACTATATGTCTATGCACAATTGCAATTCTATTGATTTTAAGCACAAATCCTTATTCTAGCTCATACGGCGAAACAATATATGTCTATCTGATTCACAAAATATGCAAGACTTACACTAGCCCCATATTCGAATGCTATCATGATTACAATCCATATTTATATGTTCATTGTCAATCTCATACAAATACTGAAACGAATGGTGATTAATCATTCATACATGTAAAACAACCATGATAGATATCTCATATGATATGCAAAACAAATCTAACATTTAGATGTACAACTAAACTACATATTAAAATCCGTTAGAATCCCATAATGGAGTTTAGTTCATTACTGAACCAATAACAATTATGGGATCAAGGCTAAACATGATCAATAAACAAACGAATGAAGTAAGAAGGAGAGAACGATCAAACCCAATCGTTGAATAGAAACCAATGATTAACTATTAAATCCACAAAGAAATCCAATAAACAATAATCAAAATCAACGATGAAAGAGAATTCCAAGAAGAAGCAGAGAAGTAGACGTTATGGCTTTTTTTCTCCGTTGGAATCTCTCCCAATGTGTAAACCCTAGTTACTACTATGAAAAATACGTAAAATGAATCTCCTCTCTCTCTGACACACGTCAGAATCATTTTTAAAAACCCTTAAACATCATTTAATTGAGAATTAAAAGTAAAATAAAATTACAAAGATCAACATCACAAGATGTACCGCTACCTCTAGCTTTCTCTCGCTGCACATGAGGCTTGCGATAAGTTCGATCCAGCCTAGACGTCCTCTCATGCGCCACGCTTAATAATGCCTCATGAATATCGTTCTATTATCTCGCTGATCATCAGCGTCCATCACCTCGCGGGCACTCAATTTGCAGAAGTTTCCCATGTCATTCGCACTCGGCAAGCGTAAGCGCAAGAGTCTTCACTTGTCTTTGCCAGCGGCCGTCGCTGTTTGTGGTTCTCGCAGCTTCGATTCGGTTTTGTTCTTGTCATTGCCGCTACTTGTTCGTTCATGCTTTAATCCTCTTGCTTTCTTGATTTCCATGCTTCATTACACCTCCACGCCATGCACATCCTCGCCTTGTGACTAGCCTTCACGCATCCACTCGCCGATACCTCTAATTCCACCAAAATTAAGCTGATTCCTACACTTATTCATCAAAAGGAGTTTTAAGTAAATGCAATACAAAATAACGTGAAATGCAACTAAAACATAATAAAATGTATTTGAGGTGGGCAAAATTCGCATGGATTGGTATACAATAAGTGGGTAAAAATACCACTTATCAGCTCTAACTCTGGAGGTAAGGCTACCTCGTATGCCACCTCGCCAACTCATCGAAGCACTTTGAAAGGTCTTATAAATCTAGGGCTCAATTTCCCTTTCTTGCCAAATTGAATTTTCCCCTTCCAGGGAGATACTTTCAAGAAAACATAACTACCGACATCGAATTCCTGGTTCTATCGATGCTGATCGGCATATTTCTTCTGTCAATCTTGTGCAGCTATCAGTCTCACTCGAATCACTCTGATGATCTCAATAGTTTGTTACACCAATTCTGGACCCAATAGCTGACGTTCACCAACCTCGTCCCAACATAATGGAGTTCTGCATTTCCTACCGTATAACGCTTCGTAAGGCGGCATGCCAATACTTGCATGATAACTATTATTATAAAAAAATTCCACCAATGGCAGATGGTCATCCCAATTCCCTTTAAAATCCATAATACACGCTCTGAGCATATCCTCCAGTGTTTGGATGGTTCTCTTACTTTGTCCATCGGTCTGAGGATGGTACGCCGTGCTCATTCTCAGCTGTGTTCCCAAACACTCTTGTAATTGTTTCCGGAAATTATATGTGAAACGTGGATCTCTGTTTGATACAATAGACACAGGTACACCGTGTCTTGACACAATCTCTTTCACGTATAGTTTTGCTAACCGATCTAGAGTAAATCGAATCTTGATTGGCAAAAAGTGTGCTGACTTCGTCAACCGATCAACAAGATCAAAAGGGCTTATGGCTTACTAATTAGGTTTAGGATTTCCTAATTAGGGTTTAGGATTCCCAAATTTAAAATTAGGGTTTCTCGACATTCGTTTAGGGTTCCTAACTGTACGTTAGGGTTTTTAAACCTGATATTAGGGTTTTTAATCCCTTATTAGGGTTTACTAATTTTAAACCCTATCCGATCAATAATTGATCAATAACTCTATACAGTACAAATGCGTATTCATCAACACAATTATTAAAATTGTATTTTCTACCAAATCCCTATCTGAACTTAAGGTTAGGGTTTTAAATTCTCAGTTAAGCACAATTCTACTATTATTTCTCATTCAATACACAAATTGACTAATTCTTAAAACTTGTATCACCGATACACAACATAATATTGATAATCAATATCAATATTAATTAAAATAAATTAAAAAAATTTATTCATAAAATTCGGATTATTCGAAATCCCGGGTTGTTACATTCTCCCCTCCTTATAAGGATTCCGTCCTTGGAATCACCGCTATCTTATACCTTGCAATCTTTTAAAGTTGTATCTTCAATTCACTCTTATTAACACAATATTAATTTTTGTCTCATATACTAGCCTGTGATTTGGATCTATAAAAGAAAACAATTCACAGCGATATCTAAACCATATTACTCGCGTAATTTAAGTATTGCTTAAATTGTTACATTGCTACACCTCCCGAAAGTAGCCATCAGATTCTTATTCCGTCATGTTGAATGCACGGACTGTTGGTCTTTCTGGCTATGCAGGTCCTTTAATCGCCAAGGTTCTGCTACCAGGTCCCTCGTTGACACTTTCCTTCTCCACATTCATCTTTGGACAGTTCCGAACCATATGATCACTCGATCCGCACGCAAAACAACCTTGTATCTACTTTGAATTGGGATAATTGGGTGACAGGTGTCCCTCTTAACCGTATCATGCATTCTCCCACGTGAGTCTTTCCATTAATATTTAAATAATGATAAATATTAATGAAAAATATCCCAAATAGTCAAAAGTTAATTTTCATAATTTAAAATAATTTTTTAAAATCATTTTTGTAATTCTTAGAATTTATTTTCTATTTTTAATCAATTTTTGGAAAATCAGAAAATAAAATTAAATAACCCGTCGTTATATGCTATAGCAACACTTTCTGTCGTCTCAGGTGTTCTTTGCTCAAGAACACTGACAAGTCAGTGTTTAAAAGGTCTCGTTTGAACAGCCTTAATTCTCAGCCTGAGCATGTTCTGGGCTTGTTTAAACATTTATTGTGTAGTAGGAATGTAACACTACATTATCCAACCATCATCTTTGTCATACAACAAATCAACAAGGAGATCTGAGCCTCCAAAGTCACTATCAGAGTGTTCTTGGGTTTTCTGGGTAACCCAGAAACCCAGGAAATTTGTGGTACCACTTTCCAGCCAAATTAATTAGGTGTTCTGGTCATCAAATAGGTCTGTTCTTGGTCTAAACAGGTAGTCCTTATGATAAAGAACAACTACATAACATGATTTCAGTCCAACAATAACACAATCATCAGATTTGATCTGGTCAAACCTTGTCAGAGGGCTCGTGCATACCTTTTTTGGAAATTCCAGAAACAGACATCAAAGTCGAGTAGGCTAGTTTGACCAGCCACTCCATTCAATATGTTGATGATTTGAAGGATCTAATGACATATATCTATAGTACATATTAAAGGCTACAAACTAGATATCATAACATCATCATATCACATAGCAACAGACAGATCAAGACGTTTCAAAAGCTTGTCAGACGCTAGAATTTGATTTCTAGGTTACCCATAATTCATCTGGTCATGCCCGGTCAATGGGTTTTAACCAACTATATCTTGAACTCTGGACATGGAATAGCTTTGATTCCACTTCTAGATCAAAGACCTCATGTCAGACTATGAATCTAAACAATAAAACAACACCGAACATTAACAGGGAACGATCTGGAGCCACTGACATATGGTTGTCAGACAACTTTAGGGTTCAAGAACAGTTTTGAAAAACTTCACTTTTAAAGCCATTTGATGCTATAGATCTATGATGGATCATCATAAAACATCTACTATCACATAGATAAACACATAAACAACACTTTGGTTTTAACATACAAGATCAAAAAGGCTTAGGGATTTATACCTTTCTCTACTCCAATCTTTGATCCTTGATCTTGATGATCTATGGGCTCTACTAGTGAATGAGTCACTTTAATTTTTTGTGGCTAAGGAGAGAGAAGAGGTTAGTTAAGATTTGGATAGCAAATGAGCAATTTTGGTGAACTTTCTCTCTCTCAAATCTATATATATATTATGATGCAATGAATGTTGCTGAGATTGCTGGCAATAGGTGACTGATGGGAGTTATTTTTAAGTCATATGGAGTGGTTCACCAACTCCTAATTTAGTAAGATTTGCAAGTTAGCTCAATAAGGAATGTAAAAAGGGCACTATGGTCATTTGCATTATCATTTTAATGGCATTCTTGAGAATTGATCCAAAACCTTAGGGTTTAACCCTCGAAATTTAACCCTAAGGTTCTAACCCATAGGTTTTAAAACTTTAGTTTCTAGAATTTTCTAATTAGGTTTTTTAAAATAGAAAATTAAGATAACTAAAATATAATTACTGTTTCCTAATTATATTAAAGGTTACCAATCACAATAGGACTTACTAATTAGGATTAGGGTTTCCTAATTAGGGTTTAGGATTCCCAAATTTAAAATTAGGATTTCCCAACATTCATTTAGGATTCCTAACTGTACGTTAGGGTTTCTAAACCTGATATTAGGGTTTTTAATCCCTTATTAGGGTTTACTAATTTTAAACCTTATCTGATCAATCATTGATCAATAATTCTATACAGTACAAATGCATACTCATCAACACAATTATTAAAATTGCATTTTCTACCAAATCCCTATCCGAACATAGGGTTAGGGTTTTAAATTCTCAGTTAAGCACAAATATACTCTTATTTCTCAGTTAATACATAAATTGACTAATTCTCAAAACTCGTATCATTGATACACAACATAGTATTGATAATCAATATCAATATTAATTAAAAAAAAAAAAAATTTATTCGTAGGATTATTCAAAATCCTGGGTTGTTACAGTAATCACAATGTTGAAACCAAAAGTTACGAGTTAATAGGTTGTGAGATTTTGAAATGTGATGTTATTAGAATTGGTGTTTTTCTATAACCACCATGTTGGTTACTATAATATAATTGAGAATTTAGTTTCGTGTGAAGTGAATGAATATGATAATGAAGTTAATATTAATATAACTAATTGGTATTGTGGTCCTAATGGTATATGTAGGATAATTGGCGAACATGTATTATACTCGTGTATCTTACACACGAGGCAAGTTCCCTAACTTCATTCTCTCTATAATGAATGCAAGTTTCATAACCATGTTTACCCTTTGTTGTCAAGCAAGCTTTCTAATTCATTATTATGCAAGTTTCTAAATCGTATACTATAGTTAAAAAAAGCTTATTGATTCCATCTTGTTTATGTTAATCCATGCTCTTGTATTCTAATTCTTTACATTGAGCGAGTTTTACAATCCTAACTCTTTTGGATGTAGTACTTTGCCTATGTACTATGTTTATTCAATTATAAATTGTTATTATCAAATCCTTGACTTGAATGTCATTGTTCAATCATATACTATTGTGTTGAACTTTCAAATAGCAAGCAAACTTTTATTGATTGGACTAAGCTATAGTTAAATAGTGTTCTAAAAATCTGAAACCACTGATAAGCTAATTCCAAACTAAATTTCCTTTAGTGCAGACATCCTAAAATCAAAGTGAGATGAACAACCCTAATATAGGGGATTATATACGTGTTAACATTTAGATGTTTGTGCACAATACATGGTACGAAGTGCTGATCCCCCTAAGTACGAAAGTTAAAGTCTATATAGTCTAATGACTATTAAAGGTTGAAGTAGAAATACTTAATAACCTCAGGACATAGTTCAAGGTCTTAAAGACCCTCAGCTAAAAACCTCAAACTTGTTTACTAGTTTTGTCTCGAAGAACAATTTCTTGATTATTTTGTATTCATTGCTTACTCTTAAATTATTGCTAGTCTCACTCTTTATATCAGTGAGCAATTGTTTGCTCACTCTTGCATTTAACACTGCACCTAAGGTTGAGAAATTTGATGAGCCATCTTCTAGCAAAGGCAAGGCCAAAATGTCCAAATGAAGAAGACTTGTTTAGTTATTTACTTAACTCATGTTATAACACTACAAGAAATTACATAAAAAATGACGCTAAAATTTGTCACATAAAATTCATTTTTCTTCACTAAAATATTTGGTGACGAGTGTTAATCGTCACAGAGACTGTCACCGTATAAGCGTGGTATTAGGTTTATTTGACAATATTTGATGGCGTCACTAAATGTTTTAACTTATAGTGACGATCTACATCGTTGTCACTATAATTAATTACTTTTAGTGACGTTAATAGCATCACTATTTGAATGAAACTTTCGTCACTATATATTATGTTTCGTCATAAAAACTTAATTCATTAAATGACAAAAATCTTTTTCCGTCATTAAATGATATTGTTTTAGTGACGATAATATGTTAATCTATTTAAATCATCTAATTTTAATGCCGACAATATTGTCATATTTATGATTATTCTTTCGTCATGTTATTGTGTTTATCGTCACCAAAAATAAGAAAATAAATGACTACAGAATAATTTGTCACCTAATACTATATTTAACATGACAGTTATGTTGTTGTCATTTCATATTTTAAATAATATTACAAAATAATTTGTCACCAAATAGTTACTTTTGTGGGACATATTTTTCAATGTCACTAATTCAATACTTATGGTTACGAACATCCTTTTACCACCTCAATTTTGCGAAAGAAAGAATATAAATTGTGAATGATGTTTCTTTCACTAATAACTATATTGTCACTATATTTTTTTTTCTTCACTATTCCTTCGCTAGAAAAGTCTTCATGTGAAGGAATGAATTCCTTCACACAATTTCCTTCATTACATCCCTAATTTCTTGTAGTGATATATAAATATATATTTATGGAGAATGATCCATATCATGTATTTGCTATGAATTAAAAATGGGCAAATGGTATCCTAAGCGTCTGTTCCACTAATCAATGGCTAAAATTAAAAATGAGGATACGACGTAAGCTAGTAATACTAGTGGATAGGCTAAACAAACAAATTGGACGATTATACCCCCAAGTCTCCAAAGTCAACGAAGGTCGACCCATTTTTTTAAACATTATGCTAGTAATACTAGCGAACGACAGTTGAAGCAACCACTATCGGGGTAAGAAAAGGTTTTACAGATATTTGCCTTAGATCATAAAACGGGAAGACTGATATATATTGCCTCAGTAACTGCATAATCCCCATTGAAGGACGATGAGATTGGTTTCAAATACTCCGCAAAGGAATTTTTCTCTAAATAAATTCAAAAAACATTCACAACATGTAATTATTGAAGGAAACTCTCCACTCGTTAAAATAAATTTATTCGTTGCAAAATATTTATTGTGAGAGAAGTCATGCATCTTTCACTAAATAAAATAAATCCCTTACAAAATATAATTTACGAGATAAAAATTGTGATTTAGATTATTAAAATTATACAAGATTTAAACCAAATACTGATTTAGATTATCAAAATTGTCCAAGATCATCAACAACAATAGCAACCATCAACAACAATGACATGAAATCATTTCAAAATCGTAGTTGTTCAATTAGAACAACTAATAATCAATTCAAATCAAAATCTAGAAACATACCTAAAATGTCAAATAATTTATGCCTTCACAAATTGAGATTATTGAAAATTGACAATGGAGGTTCTTAACTAAATGGAGGCTGCCAATGATAAAAGGAAGACTGGTGACGTCGCTTGGATACAAGTTTAATTTGTTTGGGAAAATTTTTGCCTCCATATAAAAATGTGAAGTCATTGCATACTTTGCCACTAAATATAAGGATTTATGAAGAACCAGTGTTGTCACTTATCCACTCATCTAATTATTGACGTACTATTATCTCGTCATATAAAATTGTTATTTGTGATAATAAAAATTTTCATAATTTATTAATTTTTCGTCTTTACAAAATTTGCCTCCAAAATTTCTTAATTTTTTTTTGCCTCCAAATCAAATTGCGACGATATTTATGTACGTTGTCACTAAATATAAGAATTTATGACGAACCATTTTTATCACTTATCCACGCATCTAATTAGTGACGCACTATTATCTCGTCACATAAAATTGGGATTTATGACTATACAAATTGTCATAAATTATTATTATTTTTTGTCTTTAAATAATTTCCCTCCAAAATTTTTTTACCTCCAATTAAAATTGTGACGATATTACATACTTTGTCACTAAATATAAGAATTTATGACGAACCATTTTTGTCACTTATCCACTCATCTAATTAGTGATAAACTATTATCTCGTCATATAAAATTTGTATTTATGACAATACAAATTGTCATAAATTATTATTTTTCTGTCTTTAAAAAATTTCCCTTCAAAATTTTTCAGACAAATTTTGCCTCCAAATAAAATTGTGATTAATTTGTATTTGGCGTCACTCAATGTGAACATTTGTGACGAAAGCACATTTTCACTAAATTTTATAAGTAATTAATAATAAAATATTATGTTGTCATTGAAAGAAATATTGTGTGACAATAAATACTGTCATCATTTATTACAAAATGTCACTAAAAGGTTTCCCTCCAAAATTTTGGTACGAAATTCTACCTCCAAAATAACTTGTGACGAAATTTTGTTAAACGTCATCAAATGTGTAAATTATTGACGATATAAATGATTAATAGTAGCAAAATTAAAGGTCATCACAAAAGCAAAATTTTAGTGATGATTATGAATTTCGTAATTATTAATTAACAAATTATGACAAAATTTTGTGCGGGACAAAAAATTCGTCATAAAATGTGTGATTTCTTGTAGTGTAAGACTTAATTTATTTTGTGATGTATTCCGCAGACTTATGCAATAATTAAATTTTAGATTACCTGAGAATGTTTTAAGTTGATGTAACCCTTTAATGGGGAAGATTATTGTTTAAGTTATTTAAGTTATATCTTTATCCTTGTTTATGGGTAGTTAGATGTAAATATGTTGGAAAGTGAGCACCAAATCCTGTGGAAATAAAGTACCTAGATTTGGGGGTGTCAGAGGTTGGTATCAAAGCTTTAGGTTATGAACCTTAGGTGGGGAAACCTTAGGAAGTAATCTTTAAGGAGACAGAAAACATAGTTGTCATAAACTCATATCGAGTTCTAAGGAATGAATTGTGGATATTCATTAAAAGACAAAACAATTAAAGATTTTATATGCTACGTGTTAATAACTTATGTGCTCGTAAGTATTGAAGAGTTTCACGTAATAAATAAAACTTAAAAGTATTTTATTGTCAGGATGTCTAATTATGAAGGATCCGGTCCAGCTAGGGAAGTGATACCTCAGATACCTAGAGATGAGGAACCCCGAGATGTCCACGTTGTGCGGGAACAGTTATTCCAGAAGGAGCCTGTGTCTGATCCTGAGGAGGAGAACTCTGAGGAGATAGAGGAGGAGGATGAGGAAGAGAATCCTATGGAGTTTCCACCAAACTCCATATCAGCTGAGATGTATGATGTGATGTATGATCGAAACATAGAATTACATGATAAGGTTGAGGAGCTGAAGGAGTTGGCTTCATCACTTGTTCATTTTCCCTTTTCCCTTGCTAGTGGTAAGTTCATTGGCCTTCTCAACCTTAGCTGCAAAGAGTATATATATGCAAGAGTGAGCAAAACAAATGCTCACTTGAAATAACATTGAATAACAATGGCATAATAAATGCCAATGAATAAGCTCATCGGGGTTGAATAATACTCTGTCAATGATAATCAAAAACTGGTATCAACATACGAAATGTAATTGAGGGTCACAAGATCACGAACTATGTCCATGGTTACAAGTAATCTTTCAACTTTAACCTAAACAGTAATACTGTAGGGACTCCCTGTACTTAGGGTGATCAGCCCTTCGTACCATGTATTGTGCACAAACATCTAAATGCATTGCGTAAAATAACTCCCCTATAATAGGGTTGTTCTTCTTAGTTTTAGAGTACAAGTCCACACCAAAGAAATTTTGGTTTGTATAAGCTTCAAGGGCAATTTAGAGTTTCACGATCATTAACTAAAGGATTAGTTGAATCAACAAGACTTAACAATACTACGAGTGATCAATAATAATTTAATGTGAAATGATTAAGAATCATAGGTGAACCAACTATACATTAAACTCATGCTTAGAAATAACAAAAAAAACACATAAGTATTGAATTAAACAATAAACCTTGCTTGAATAATATTAAGCTAAGGCTAAGAAATTGAATTACTGAATATGCACTAACTGATAACAAGCTGGAAACAAAGCTTGCTCAACATGATAATAACTTGCGCAGAATAAATGAAATATGACGGCTCAATATTAGAGATTAGAGTTCAAGAAGTTTCATTCACTATAAAAGAATGAAACTAATGAAACTGCTTAACTATAAACAAGTTAGAATAAATCAACAATGATTAGAATTCAAAACTTGCTCAATTAAAGTTTAGGGTAAGGAACTTGTCTCGTGCGTAAGCTATAAATTACAACTCACGTTCACCTACACACATTATTAGAATCACAATATCTATTAGATATACTAACATCCACTTTCCAAAATAGAACTCACTTTTAGTTAAAATCGTTACTTTAATACAAGTTTTACTTTACACCATATGCAGTTCAGAAATCATAAGTGTTAACTTCACAATACTTACTCACTATTCATTGTGTACCTTAAATCATAACATATCACTTTAATAACTTACTAACCTTTTAACAACTTTGGAATTACTAATCACATGATATGATTCTGTTTTAACCTCTTCATTACATGTTTGTCACATTAACATATCATTAGACTAAGTTACAATAGGTCTTCAAGGTCTGTATAAGTAACATGCATCACTGCCTCTGATCAGGGTATGGCACAACTGTGCCATACATAAGCTCGATTGGGGCAAGTAAATGCTTCTTTTCCGGCCTCGACACTCAACATAACCTGCTACTGTGCACGTAATCTAAAATACTAAATTGTAATTGTAAACACTATGTTTAGCCCAACTATCACGAATTTCATCCACAAAACAGTAAATTAAACATACCCAATTTATATAAAACTCATATATACATGGTTCCTCACATATATGATATCTTAGAACATTTAAACAACAACTTCAATTAACTAAAATTCTTAAATTCCATGTTTTTGTACAAAAACTCTATTTTTGACATCCTTCAAAAAAATTAACATTGTGATCACCATTGTACACCATATTAACTCATTCAAACTATGTTCTCTTCGTTTCTTACCAAATTAACATATTCAAGGCTCAATTTACAAATTAGTTTACAAATTAACCACCAAATTTGGTACTTTCACAATCCATATATATAAACATGAACTGTAAACAATTTTATTTCTTTTTAACATAATTAGCACACTAATTCTTTGTCTAAATGCTAATTCTAATATTACAATTACACACAATTACAATTAATCAGTTGTATAACAATAATTCTAAAAATTGAATTCACAGAGACTTGAAATACATGACGTAGAACATACACGTATATATAATATTAAGGTTATGGAAGTATACCTTCAATTGCTTGAACAATCTTTTCTAAAATAAAGAAATTTGCTTGAAAATCTCAGGAATCCTCTCTCAACTCTCTCTCAAACTCTCTCAATTTCTTTGTAAACTCTTAAGCCAAACATTTTTACGTAACATAGGATAAAGCCAACTCTCACTTAAGCGAAAAACAAATAAACTTATAGCCATAATACGTATACTTAATTATATCGATCAATTACAAAACTTAAATGTATATCAGTTAAAAATATTAATTATATATATATATATATATTAAATCAAATTCAAATTCAAAAGCTATAAGGCTTTGTCTGGCAAAACACTTTTAAAATAAAGACTTAATATCTTTAAATCTTGTTTAGGTAAATCTGTAACAACCTGATATTTTCTATATAATTAAATCAGAAATTTTGCGTATAAATTTATTTATTTTATTTTATTTTAATGGTGGGAATACGTGCAAGGTAAAGTATATGTATTTATGTGATAAATAAAAATTTATTTATTACACGAATAATTTCAAATAATTTTCTTAGAATTATTGACCATTATAAATTATATTTTTATAATTAATTTTGTAGTAAAAACATTTTTATTATTTATTTTCTATGAAAATATGATTATTATATTATGTAATAATATATGAAATGATTATTAGAATTATTATAATAATTTTTTTTTATATATGAATTTTAGTTCATATTAGTTAAGTTAATTATTTTAACTTAATTAATAATACTATATATATGCAAGATAAATCGGATATGGAATCTAAACCCTAATTTTGGATTTTGATCAAGGAATGAGAATAATAATATAATATTATTTTTTATTTGGTCTTTATAAATATGTATTATATATGTGTGGATCCAGTAATGGTTTCATCGATCATGTTGTATCATGACCAAACCCTAGCATTAATTTGTTAAACCCTATTTTGAAATTCAATTATGAGTTTGAGACTGTTATGTAACTGTGTTATATAATTTATGTTTAGTAATATAGAATTTAAAGTTAATTAGGGAAAACCCTAATTATTAGAAACCCTAATTTTTTAATTAGGAACCCTAACTTTGAAATTATAAACCCTAATTAGTAATTAGAATCCCTAATTACTGAACTAGAATCCTAATCGCTAAAGTATAAAGCTTAATGTTAATTAGGAAAATCCTAAATATTACTTAGAAAACCCTAATTACTAATTAAAACCCTAATTATCAAACTAGGAATCCTAAATGATAATTTATGAACCCTAATTGCTAATTTAGCAATCTTAATTAAAATTTGTAAATCTTAAATCTAATTTTTATGTTCTAAATAATTAGAAACTAAATGTAATTATGGAACCCTAATTATTTATTTTTAGAAACTAAAATTTTACATTTTTAGCCAAATTAGAAATTCTAGAAAACTAATAATTTTTAACCTTAGGGTTAAACCCTAAGGGTTTGTCAAAATAATATTTTTGCCATTAAAATCATAAGCCAAAAGACCATTATGCCCTTCTTACATTATTGAAGCTAACTTGTCATAGTGGCTAATGCTTTAGTTGGTGAACAACCCTAAACATAACCATGTTCTACAAAGCTCAGCAACTCAGCCTATACACCAGCCAAATACATTGCATACAAGTCATATATAAGATCAAAGAGAGAGAAATTTCATTAGTTAGCCATTTGTGCAACCGATACTCAATCAACTCTCTATCTCTCTCAAAACCCACGAATTTTTAAAGTATTTCATTCCCCAAATCAAGCCCCACTAACACTCACAACAAATCAGAGGCCTAGATTCAAGAATTTGTTCATAAAGATATAAAACCCTAATAAAAAATATGACCCTTGATCCTCTGTTAGATGTTAATTTTTTTGTGTTAAACATGTTGTATGGTGTATAACTAGATGATCTGGGTTGCTAGATGTTAGATCCATAATATCTATAGGCTCAGATTTCGTGTTTTCAAAAATCTGGAAATTTTTTATGTGTTGTCTGACAACCAAATGTCAGACCTCATAGATCTCTTACTGTTTCTGGTTTTGTATGTTTAAAGCTTTGTAGTTGTAGTATGTCATGTGGACTTTACTCTAGAACTTGAATCAAGTCCAAATCATGTATAGATTTTATTTTATTATTGGTCAAAGTCGGTTGACCGACCATGACTAAGTGAATATAGGCAGCCATGAACTTGCCCAGAAAGCTCTGACAACAAGTTCATGGGCCCGGATCTTTCTTATTTTTGTTGATTTGCGTTTGTAGTTGTATCTATGTTGAAGTTTGGTATATGGACTACATGTTTATGCCTTAAAATCTCCTAAACATCAAACTAGGTGAATATAGTGGACGGTCAAACTAGGCAGCACGATTATGTTTTCTATTTTCTGGGTAACCTAGAAAACATATGAACATAGTCTCTGACATGGTTTGATCCGATCTTAACGGTTGATTCTGTTGTTGTTATATGTGTTTTTGGTATTAGATTTGTTCTCTTACATGTTTTTTACACACTGAAAGCATTAAATCACAAAAACGATACAAGGATTGCAAGTTGTGGAAGCCCAAAAATGACTACTCGAACTGTTCTTCTTTCCTAGAAATAAAGAACAGCTCTGACAGCCACTTTGCATGCTTAGATCTCGTTGGTTTTATGTTGTTTGGTCATGTTTGTTGTTTGATCATGTAGTCTTACACTAGTACTACAAGATCAAAGCTTTAGATTGCCCAGAAACATCATTGGTTAAGATTTAATGTTAGTCAAACATGCTCACTCGATCACTCACATAAGTTTCTGGGAGCCAAGAACACTGAAGAACACCTACAGCGAGGGTCCTGTCGCTATACACACTTTTAGTGACAATTATTTTCCAAAATTAATTATTTTAATAAGTAAATAAAAAACATAGTTTTTAATTATTAAAAATACAAAATAAATTACTAAAAATTATTTTAAAGCTTAAAAATTAGTTTTTAATAATTTGGCATATTTTCCATAAATATTAGCATTTATTTAAATATTATTGATATTTAATTTATTTAATAAATGCATTCAATAATTTAATTAAAAATGCTTTTTCTATATTAAAAATCATATTAAATGATAATAAGGTATTTAAAAATATTTTAAGTTATAAAATATAACTTTTAATATTTTAAAGTTAATTTCATTAATTATTTAATAATAATTATATTTAGATTTATTTAATAATTATGTAAAATAAATTAATTAAAAATTATTTTAATATTATAAAAATCATTTTAAATGAAAATAAAGTGTTTAAAAATATTTTAAGTTATACAATATAACTTTTAATATTTAAATTTAAAATTAATTAATAAATTAATATTAATGATATTAGATTTATTTATTAATTATATTAAATAAATAGTTTAAAAATGATTTTATTGATTTAAAAATCATTTAAAAAGGATATAAATGAATTAAAAATATTTTAAGTTATAATAAATGACTTTTAATATTTTGATAAATAATGCATTAATATTTAAATATTAATGGTAATTATTTAAAAATGATTTTAAAAATCATTTAAGGGTAATATTAATACTTTAAAAGTATTTTAAGTTATTATAAATAACTTTAGTATTTTGGCAATGGTTTCATTAATATTTTAATATTAATTAAATATTATTGATAATCGAATTATTTAATATTTAAATCATTTCATAATGATTTTGGTATTTGAAAAATCATTATAAATTATAATAATTAATTAAAAATTATTATAAGTCATTTAAAAATAATATGATTCATATTTAAGTTATTTAAATGGATATTGAACAACAGGATAGAGTCTTAGACTCGATAATTACCCGATAAAGCTGTTGGTACACTGAAATATTTCAGAAATTGATCTGGACTTATATATATTGTCTGTATATGTGTTTGTTTGTGATCCAATGACTACTAAACATATGTGGCAATGTGATTAGGTTATGTGCTAACTACAAATTGCAGTACTATGTGTTATGATATATTATTCTAATCGAATAAATGATCTTATTAATGATAGAGCTTGATATAAAAGATAAAACTAAGTTGCATAACTATAAGCAGCAGACCAGGCAAGTATCCTATCTTTGCATTTACTTTATGCAATGGACATGCGTCAACAAATATCTAAACTATTCTTTTTCATTGTTCAAATATCTTAACCTTTGTATATACTTATGAAATGATTCTGTATAAGTAAGTTATTAGATTATAATATGTTGTACAAGTTCCTAAATTCTGTTATTATAAATCAAGATATATATTCTGTTCGTTAATTTCTAAGTATGGTTATACAGGTGTCCTCACTTGGATAATCATTATATTTTATCACATGTTGATACATACTTGTTGGTTTCCAGTATGTATACATTGACTTAAAAATCGTCTAAGCTATTTGATTCAGCTAGACACAAATTTAAAAATATTATTGAATAAGATAAAACTTTATTGTATCCAACCGAATTGTTTTGGTTCGGATTCTAGACTAGTATGAACATCCCAAATTTGGGAAACTTTTATGCGCCTAAGGCGAATATGCTGGATGAAAATATCGTTCGAATATGTAGTATTGATCAATACAGGGCATAACGAGTAAATCACCCCCATGCCTGTAAGTTATGACGGTTTACAAATGAAGTTATCTTTAACCTTTTCAAAAATAGAAAATAATGTTCATAGTCTGTTGACTGATCCCCATTTATAGTCAGTACATAGTTTCAAAAATTTGAAATCAAAATTATATGTTGTTTATTATTGGTTCAGCTTACTTCACAACTGTTGATTCGTTGTAGAAGTGTCGTTTAAAGAAAATATTTAATCCTTTCGGGTAATATTTATTGTTTCTATTACTTGCTGGGCGCTCAAATGCTCATCCTTGCTTAATTTAAATGTTTTCAGCTAAGTGTGATCAACTAGAAGGTTCGACCAAGAAAAAAGGAAAAGGGAAAGTTGCTGAATGAGTGTTATGCTATATATTATGTAATAGTTTGTCTTTATTAAGATAAGGATGATATTTATTATTTCCATGTTATGAATGTTTAAAGGTCGCGTACCAGGGATTAAACTTTGTTATATGTAAATTAAGTTTGGTATTTATATTATTGTTATTATTATTAGTATTATTTCGCTCATAGAAATGGTATAGTGAAGCACCGAGTTTGGGTTTCAAGTACCTGAATTTGGGGGCGTCACAGGTTGTTATCAGAGCTTTAGGGTTAGAAACCTTAGGTGGGGATAGACCTTAGGCTATAACCTTAGGACTGAGGGAAACGTTGAAAATATAATAACTCATATAGAGTTTAAAAAGAGATT
This sequence comes from Panax ginseng, assembly GCA_020205605.1. NCBI lineage: Eukaryota > Viridiplantae > Streptophyta > Magnoliopsida > Apiales > Araliaceae > Panax > Panax ginseng. The sequence goes on along the minus strand of CM035129.1, from coordinate 78,559,622 downwards.
AATCAAATAAATTCATCATCAAACAAAATAAAAGATAACTTATATAAAACTATTATTTGTTGTGTGTATATACTATATGCTAATTAGGATAATTTATGTGTGTAGATGTCAGGTGAAAAAAGGATTAGGATACCCTCAGATCATAAAGAAGGAGCCAATATCAAAGCCAATAGCTGAAATAGAGGCTCAAGTTGAAAGAAACCTCGATGAGGTGGTTATTGTGGAAAACGTAGTACCAGATCCAAAAATGGTGGAACTAACAGATAGTTATTCGGGCACTGAAGTTGGAGCTGATCAAGCATCAACCGAGGTACAAAATCTAAGGAACAAGGTTTCTTCTCTAGAAAAGCTGTGGGAAATAGGAAAGCTGTTAAATAGTCAATTGTAGAAAGCATTAATAGAAACAATGGAAGAACAAGATAAGCTTAAAATCCAAATTGATCAAATGTGAGCCAAAAGAAACAAAGCGTGTGCAACTCCGAGCAAGAAGGGGAAAAAAAGATGAAAGACCATGATATAGGAAATTTTGATAACAATCAAGGGAACCTTAACTGAATAGAAAAGTGTACAAATTATAACAAGAAACATGAAGGCTTGTGCCGTAAAGGGGAAAATTTTCAATTGCGGACATGAGGGAAATTTCTCTCCTCATTGTCCTAATCCAAAGTAAGGTATCTATTTTATTTATGGGATAGAAGGTCATCAAGCGAGATATTGTCCAAGATAAAAAAAGGCGTAGTGAATAAGTAGTATAGGTTCTGTTTAAGTAGGTGTGCTTAATGTAATATATATGATTAGTATGTTTGTGTAATGTAATATCCTCAACTTTTGTATAAGTTATAACAGTAAAACCCAATTTTTGTGTTTATAAAGGGATAACAGTATGTTCTATGTTATGTAAAGTACTTTGAATTAATCGAATGAATATAAATCTATGTTTGATTAATGAAATAAGTTTGATACGTGAAACTTATATGATAAGGTTTAGATTGTAAAGAATAATTTATGGTCTTATTTATCAGATAATGCCGCCAAGACGTTAAACTCAAAATCAAAGGGCAGTAGAATCTATCAACAACGTTGGGGGACAACAAGCAGACCCGATGCAGAACTTTGTAAACATGGTAGCTCAGGCTATGCAACAAAGAATGCCAACAGCAGGAAATCGATAAGACAATCGCTTGGAAAATTTTAAAGATTTTAAGGCTGTAGGACCGCCCGAATTTAGAGGTACAACTGACCCTGTAGAAGCCCAAACATGGGTTAAGGAAATTGAAAAAGCGTTTGTGATAGCTATGGCAGCTGAGGGGCAAAAAACAGCTTTTGCCACCTATATGATTAAAGGGGAGGCTAATTTTTGGTGGGAAGCAAATCAGGCGAAGGCAGGAGAAGGTGTAGTTACTTGGGCTAGGTTCAAGACTTTATTTTTCGAGAATTATTTCTCAACTAGTATGCAGGCTAGGATGGAGGTGAAGTTTTTTGAGTTGAAGCAGGAGAACATGACTGTTGTAGAGTATGCCACAAAGTTTAATGAATTAGCTAGGTTCGTTCCGCATTAACTTGATATAGAATTTATTTTCCAAAATTGTCTATTTTAATAATAGACAATTATTGTCTATGATTTATGTTTAGTAATATAGAATTTCAAGTTCATTAGGAAAAACCCTAATTATTAGAAACCCTAATTTTTAAATTAGGAACCCTAACTTGAAATTATAAACCCTAATTAGTAATTAGAAACCCTAATTACTAAACTAGAATCCTAATCACTAAAGTATGAAGTTTAATGTTAATTAGGGAAACCCTAATTATTACTTAGAAAACCCTAATTACTAATTAAAATTGTCAAATTAGGAATCCTAAATGCTAATTTATGAACCCTAATTGCTAATTTAGCAATCTTAATTAAAATTTGTAAATCTTAAATCTAATTTTTATGTTCTAAGTAATTAGAAACTAAATGTAATTCTGGAACCCTTATTATTTATTTTTAGAAACTAAAATTTTACATTTTTAGCCAAATTAGAAATTCTAGAAAACTAATAATTTTTAACATTATAGTTAAGGGTTAAACCTTATGGGTTTGTCAAGATTACATTTTTGGCATTAAAATCATAGGACAAAAGAACAGTATGCCCTTCTTGCATTATTGAAGCTAACTTATCATAGTGGCTAATGTTATAGTTGTGGGTAATATTTACAAATTTTGTAAAGTAAGCAAGTGGTTATATAATATTCGATTTATCGGGGAATATTCATTTTAACATGGAATATTCGTACGACGGCACAATCATTGGTGGACCCCACAACGGAAGTATTGTCGTAGATAGAAAACGAAAGAACTATCTTTTTTATAAAAATAACGGCAAAAGTTTTACCGTTAAACTATTGAACTACCCGGTGGTAAAAGTACAGTAATACGCGTGGTTGCATAGTAACACACGGTATTGATTATTGATGCTTACGTGAGAAGTCACTCAGTTATACTCAATTATTGCTACAGTAATTGCTGTATAATATCTCTCATATTATTGATTCAATTATTGTAACAGTATCAATATTCTATATTATTAAATCAATAATTGAGAGGACAAAGTTATTCATATTATTATTTGCAATATTGACGATGTCTAGAAAGTTATGTCGAGGAGAGGTTTGGTCACCTAATTGCGCACCAATAGGGAGAAATCCTTATCGGAAAGCCCCCCTTTCCTGGGAATGATCTAGTTGTTAAATATTGTGAGTTATAAAATTAATGATGATTAAGTTCGTGTTGATTAAAGATGAATTTGATAGTTCCATTATGTTGGGATTATTAGTGTTAGTGGAAATCGACATTTATTTTGATAATATTTGATTTCTGGAGGTTATATTAACCAATCAGGTAATTAATCGGATAAATGAGCAATTAATTGCTATTAATTCACATGCTTATAACTATTTGTTCACATGTGTGTAATATTGATTCACATGCATGTACTATTAGGGGAGGTGGTGCAAGATTGATAATACTTGCATGACTAAATTAAAAATGGAGGTATAGATGAAGACTGTAACTATTTTTTTCATATGTATAGAACTATTGATTCACATGAATGTACTATTGATTCACATGATATACTATTAGGGGAGGTGGTGTAAATTTGATATTACTTGTAGGACAAAATTAAAAATAAAAAAAAGATGAAGGTATTATACTGTAATATTTCGAGCCCCAAAACGTTCAATTATCGAAACTATATTTTCCTATAAATAGAAGTTCATTCTTCTTCCATTCTCACCAATTCACTAAGACTCACAAGAGCAATTATAGAGAGAGAAGCCATAGAGAGAAAGAAGAAGAGAAGTCTGCTACCTCACTATTCCAGTATCCAGTCTTCTTCTGAGGTAAGGGATATTATATTTTTCAGTATTCGTAGAAATAATATATTCTTCCATACTTTGTAGTATATGAGTAATATTATTTCATTTCATATTCCTAATTCTACACTCATTCTGTTAAAGTATTGCGTCTATACTCCGTGAAATTAGTAGAATATCCTTGGTATTTGCTCTTCATCTAGTATCTTTTCATGGAAATATTATTATGAGCTTTCTTGATAATGATTAATCTTTTCATACCAAAATACTATTCATGAGTTACTATTTATGGGTTACTATTCACCCGGTTACTATTCACTCAAATATTATTCACTCGGGTATTCGGGACACTTTTCATGCTAGAGTATTATTCACGAGTTACTATTCATGGGTTACTATTCACCCAATTACTATTCACTCGGGTATGTGGGGCACATTTCATGCTGGGGTACTATTCACGATGTACTATTCCCGAAGTACTATTCACAGGGTACTATTCACGGGGTAATATTCACCAGAAAAATATATTTCTTTTCTGTCCAAATTATTTTTGATACATGAATATTATTCTTAAATTTTACTCCACAAAGCAATATTATGTTAACAATTTGGATTTTTTTAAACTCTGGATAAATTTAAAGTCCTTAAATTTTTTTCCTTGATTTCGTTTGATTAATGCTTATATCATTGTCATCATCCTCATGCTTATATTGTGATGAAAGTCATGTTTGACTTATGTGCATAGATGGACTGTTGATTGTTATGATTATGACCATGGATCAGTCGGTATAATCGTGACCCATAATGTTACAAATGATGTGGTAAAAGTCCTCATTGGCCTGTAGTGCATTGATTGACAGTTGTTGGTATGATTATGACCAGAGATTATTTAGTATAATCATGACCATTGATGATTACATGAATATCCTTGGCCCGTAGTGCAGGGATGATTCTATGATGTGGTTTATTTATTAAGCTAAGTCTCAGCGATAAAGTAAATGAAAAAATTTTTAAATCATATAAAATAGTAGATATCATGGTCTGCTTGACTCTTCTTATGGATTACTTGTTCCGCTGCAGTTAAACTTGATGTTTATTGTATTTTATCAATTTAACACTGTTGAAGACTAATGATAATTTATTCTGCATTATCTTAATCATAATATTTCTTACTGGGCTAGTTGAGCTCACCCTTTTACTTTCATTGTTCTCTTCAGGAAATGAGAACGTAGCTAGGACTAGTCGGGGAATGGAGTGATGGTACGAGATGGTGTTATAGTAGTCCTCACTATTCTATAAAATAGTATGACAATAAATGTAATGAGGACTCTATTTGAGTTTGGATATTGTCTAGAAGACAATATTCGTGTAAAAACTCTCAGCTAATGTTGTATAATTAAGTTTGTATTTGTATTCAGTACCATGTATTTGGTGACCCAAGATGGGTGATGTATACCTATTTTGGGGCGTCACATTTATGCCTTAAAATCTCCTAAACATCAAACTGGGTGAATATAGTGGATTATCAAACCAGGCAGTACGATCATGTTTTCTATTTTCTGGGTAACCTATAAAACATATGAACATGGTCTCTGACATGGTTTGACCGGATATTAACGGTTAATTATGTTATTGATATATGTGTTTTTAGTATTAGATCTATTCTCTTACATGTTGTTTACACACTGAAAGCATTAAATCACAAAAATGATACAAGGATTGCAAGTTGTGGAAGCCCAAAAATGACTACTCAAACTGTTTTTTTTACCCAGAAATGAAGAACAACTCTGACAGCCAGTTTTTCGTGCTTAGATCTCGTTGGTTTTATGCTGTTTGGTCATGTTTGTTGTTTGATCATGTAGTCTTACACTAGTATTACAAGATCAAAGGTTTAGATTGCCCAGAAACATCATAGGTTAAGATTTAATGTTGGTCAAACATGCTCACTCGATCACTGACATAAGTTTCTAGGTTTGACCAAGAACACTGAAGAACACCTATAGCGATGGGTTCTGTCGCTATAGGCACTCTTTAGTGATAATTATTTTCCAAAATTAATTATTTTAATAAATAAATAGATAAAAATAATTTTTAATTATTAAAAATACAAAATAAATTACTAAAAATTATTTTAAAGCCTAAAAATAGTTTTTAATAATTTGGCATATTTTTCATAAATATTAGTATTTATTTAAATATTATAGATAATTAATTTATTTAATAAAAGAATTAAATAAATTAATTAAAAGTGATTTTTCTATATTAAAAATCATATTAAATGATAATAAGGTATTTAAAAATATTTTAAGTTATAAAATATAACTTTTAATATTTTAAAGTTAATTACATTAATTATTTAATATTAATGATATATAGATTTATTTAATAATTATATTCAATAAATTAATTAAAATTGATTTTAATATTATAAAAAGCATTTTAAATGAAAATAAAGTGTTTAAAAATATTTTAAGTTATAAAATATAACTTTTAATATTTAAAGGTAAAATTCATTAATAATTAATATTAATGATATTAGATTTATTTTTAATTATATTAAATAAATAGTTTAAAAATGATTTTATTGATTTAAAAATCATTTTAAAAGGATATAAATAAATTAAAAATATTCTAAGTTATAATAAATGACTTTTAATATTTTGATAAATAATGCATTAATATTTAAAATTAATGGTAATTATTTAAAAATGATTTTAAAAATTATTTAAGGGTAATATTAATACTTTAAAAGTATTTGAAGTTATTATAAATAACTTTAGTATTTTTTAGCAATGGTTTCATTAATATTTTAATATTAATTAAATATTAATGATAATCGAATTATTTAATATTTAAATCATTTCATAATGATTCCGGTATTTGAAAAATCATTGTCAGGAATAAACATGTGGATGATATTCCTATTTATATATGATTTGATTATGATATATATATATATATATATATGAATGAATATGCAAGTATGTTTGTATTAAGAAAAGCTATAAAGTCCTTTGATAGATAATAGAAACATATGTACAAGGGCTTAGAATGAATTGATCAAATATGTTAGGTTGATCCTACATAAGCAAAACAACTTTTTAAAGTCCTTAAAAAGAAATGAAGTACAAGGACTATAAATATAGAAAGATCAAGCATATTAGGTTGATTCATCAAGCACTGCAGGAGAAACGAGGAAGGATCGTAGTGTGTCGAGGAGCACTTCCTCGGAGCTGTAGTCTTCTGAGGAAGTCATGTTCAAAATCGTAGAGACAACCTGCCTACGAGCCGACCGAGTATCTGCCAAAGCCAAGTCAAGAATCGTAGATTACACTTAGAGTTGTAGAAGTCTACTAATCGTATCACAGGCAGAGGTCGTAGTCGAGCAAAGATCAGATGAAGACAACAAGCACAACGATAGAAATCGTAGTGTCAAGATCTGATCTCGGAGTCATAGTGTCTGCACAGCCGAAGCTGAATCGTAGAGTGCAGAGCTAAGACTTCAACAGATGTGCTCACAAAGCCAAGGTAGGATCGTAGAGCAAACACGATTCTCAACAATTGAGCACTCCCAGAATATCCAAAGGAATGAAACCTCTGGTTGGTAATGTAAAGATACATCTCACCTCAAGGAAGCCAGAGAGTATTTAACGAATGGCATGCAAGCTAATAGAAGATCTAAGCATCAACTCAATTAGCATTCAGATTGAGTTGAGAAGATATTCAAGATGAAGTCTTCCACAAAATGATCATAAGAAGACTTCAGTAGTTGACTAAGGAAAGTCAGCATATGCAGTAGCTATCAAGTTGAAAGATGACAACGATCTTGGAAGTAACCATGATCGTAGTGTTTGCCAAACAAAGAAGAAACTGATGGAGTATACACAAAGATACTGGTCAACCTCTGAATAACAAGGCTAAAGTGATTAAGCATTGGGCCAGTCCATTGATGATAAGTGAACGGAAGATCACAAGGAGAAAGCGAGTTGGACACGCCACAAATCTGAAGTGTCTTGTTATTCAGAAGGGGCCAGAGCAAGCAGTCAAGCCATAAGTATCTGAGAACAGTCGAGGCAAACAGAAGTGTTGAAGCACTGCACTAGAGAAGGAAGAGGTGTTCCACATTGGAGATCTAATGAACACTCTTCTAGATCGTAGTGCTAACTCTACAAGTTAAGAAGCAACAGTCAACAAGACACTACGATCAAGTCCAAGAAGATATGCATTAGAATCATAGAGTTCAAACAACCGAAGATTGAGGCATTGGCAACGGCTCAATCTGAAGATTGATATTCGAATAGAGCTTATTGAGAGCATCGATGCAAAAGGATAACCTCTAATTTAGAAATCAGAAGAAAGAAATAAAGTTGACTACCTGCCCGAGACATGAAAGTGACATCTCTGATGGGGTAGGTGAAACAGTAGACTGCAGTGTCAGAAAGTCAGAATAAGATGTCATGTCACATCTGCAGTCTGCACCAAATAACTCGAGATCTATGAAGCCATTTGAATAGCTTCCAACTGTTACTTTCTAACGGGAAGATTAGAAAGTAATATAAATCAACAGAGCCTCAAAGATCAAGACTTGCTGATGATTGCCAAGTTGCAGAATCATTGAGTTATTGAATGCTATTCTTGACTCTACGAGTTCCACCAAAGAACAACAGAACAAGTCTCAGTGACAGTGAGACTACATAGGTGGAAGTGAAGCAGCTTTGAAGAAGGACTAAAATAGACTAGAAATTCACTCAAAAAAGATGAGAATGCCATTGAAGATTGTAGCCAAGCTAAGAGCCGAGAAGGACAAGGAGATATCATTTACAAAAGTGGCAAAGCACAAAGAAGATCAGGAGAGCCACTCTACGAATCAAGATGAACCTAAAGCTGAAACTGAACAAGTGCCGAACTATGTTTGCAAAACATTCAAGAAGGGTTCAGGGATTGCTAAGTGCCAAAAGAAATCTACCAAAAGCTCAGGGACTTAACAAATCCAGATGGTGATGGTGCATAGCTGACATCAGATGAAGATGATCAGAAAAGAGTAAAGATCAGCTGCACCAAAGAAGATATGGTCCAGACTTGAAGCAGAATGCAAAGAGGACCACACCAAGTCGCTAAGTCTGAGAAGATGTTCAGAGCTTAATGACATCTTAGCGAATTTCGACCAACAACATCAACAACTACAACAACAAGAAGCCGGGAACTGAGGGGTCCCTTATGCAGAGGACTAAATGAAGATTCCAAGCCTGCTGGGCTTGAAGAGTTCCTAGGGAACTAAAGAAGTTCTAAGGCTACTGGCCTTGAAGAGTTCTTAGTGAACTAAAGTCCCAAGGCTGCTGGCCTTGAAGGAATCTTAGTGATTCAGGGTACCGCCCTTCCTTAGTGGAAATCCTGCTAGTTGAAAGCAAAAGAGTGGATTAGGAGCTTGAGTCTCTGAACTACTTAAAACCGTTTGTGTCGTTTCCTTTATGTAATTTACTTTATGTACATTAAATGCTATAACTGCTATGTATGTTTTAATTACTTACCACTGAACTAACTCTATGAACAATGAATGTATGATTATGAATATATCAATGAAGGGGATCTTTTACCTATTCCGCTGTGCTTGAAAATATTCTTATGTTTGTCATATGCTAATTCATGTGCAATGCAAAATAAACGAGAAAAGTATTTGAAATTAAAAAGGATCTATTCAACCCCCCTTCTAGATTTATATTGTGCCTACTGGGAACTAACAATTGGTATTAGAGCAGGGTCTCATGCTATATTCAAAAGCTAATCACTTTGAGTGTTATCCTAGGCAAAAACATTGTTCTAAACTTTGTGTAGTATTAAGTCACTTGTTATGCAGATGAGCTCACACATTGGAAATATTGTGTATAGGTAAGTGTGTATATACACCTGAAGCTTCTCAGATTGGTCCATGTTCTTGATTGCCATATCAACAAGACCAATCCCTTTCTGCAGTCAATCTTGTAGTCTGAAGACTAGGCGAGAAAGCTCAAGAGTCAAACATCCACCAACCAGAAAGATGAAAAGGCCATACATGCTAAGAAATGCTTATTCAGAGAAGAAAGAAGAACTTCTCAAACAAGTGTCTGGCCAACCAGCAGCTGGATGTAAACCTTTTGAACTCAAGGATGTCAAAGAACTGAAAATGATGATATTCTCTTAGCTTGCATCTTCAAGACCACGACTGATTGACTGAAGGTCAACTGGAGCAAATAGCTGTCAGGAGCAAATGAGAAACTAAGCACATCAATGCCTAAACCTAGTATATCTAAGATAAATGACTGTTAAGAAACTGACAGTAAAAAGGTACGGTTCCTCACTAATATAAATATGTACATCATAATTGCAACCCCTTATGAACTATAACAGTATTCGTTCAAGGAATCATAATCTACCTAAAAAGGTGAAAAGAGAAGGTACATTGAGGGTGGAAACTCAAATGCCTATAAACTTTCTCTCCATCCAGTTTTTAAGTTGAAGATGACATCTTGAAAGTAATCTGAAATGGGTCATAAGAGCATCACAGGTTAAATTAATTTTATGTGAAGTAATCTTTGCTGATGGGTTAGTTTGTATATACTTCCTATGGTCTAAGTGTTTAATAACATACAGAGTACGATCAGTTCTACAAAAGTATCTTGAAAATTCATAGAAACTGATCACCTCCATGAATCAACCAGATACTAATAAATCGTAGAGTTGATTCTCACTCTGTGAATATTTAAACCTTGTGAACATAACCTAGCAAATGATGATACCATCAAAGAAAAAGAGTGTTTTATTAAAACAACAAATCTTACTTACACTCACCATCATGCATCTCAAAATGTATTATCTAAATTAGTCACATGCATGAATATGACTGGTGGTGATCAATGTGATGATTATCAAAATATATGAGGAACTGGGATTTAGAAAACTAACCTAGTAGGACTCATCTAACCATGGGTACCAGAAATAGAAATTCATAATCTGCATGTACTTGGTCTATCTGGCCACACTAAGGAATGCTGAAGCAAAAGACTTCAGTCAAGAAGATTCAACCAGCAAAAGGCTTAAGACTGTTCAGAAATGATTCTGATAAAACTCCTATATGTCAAAGCCTGTCCTTGAAGACCTGTTGAGCTGATCTGAATAAAGCTCACATGGTTGCTAATTTTTATATAAAGGCAGGCCACTCAATGTAAGATGAAAAAGGGTCTTAGATGCTCAATCATGCAAAGAGAAGAATCCTCAAGAAAGCTCTCCACAGAGGATCATCGAGCATCAAATATAAGAGGAACTCATTACGGGAGCAGAACTCCACAAGTTCAAACTGATAAAGAAGACTACGTTCGTAGTACTAACAAAAGATCATAGAATGATCAGTCTTGGAAGTTATCCATGTCCACGATGAAAATTAATTTGATTGATTAGTGGTGATTCTAATCAGAAAGAGACATGCAAGGATACCTTCTAATGCACATGAAGAAAAAGAAATCACATCTCACTGAAAAGACATCATCAACCATGGGGGAGCAGTGATTTTTCAAGAAACAACAACACTGAAAATATCCTATGAAGCAATGTACCAACTACAGAGTTCCAAAACTTTGTGGTTGAAGAACCAAATAAAGATCCATAGTCAGTAGGAACATCTCAAAACGTACCACTGATAACCTATCAGCCACCCAACTCAAAATCATGGAGCGCCTACAATCAAACACATGATCGTAGTGTAAAAGTAGGAGGACACCTCGATTACAGCAAATGCAATGATCTAAAGTTGGGAAAGGATCTTTCCACTAGAAAAAGGTCAAATGAGATATTAGTGCAAACTAATCCTAAAAAGTACTTCATCTGGAAAGCGCCTCAGGGAAAAACCTGACCCTTAGTTTACTCTAAGAGGTTGGCCCTTCCTGAGCTACCTTAACCAAGAAGGATTTCTTAATAAAGTTCATCTCAAGGACCAAGAAAGTCAACAATCGTAGAGTAAAGGTAGAGGCAAACTCAATGATCGTAGTGCAACCTCAGCGATCATAGAAACACTCAACGATCGCAGTCTCACTAGAGGCTACTCTAGCTCACAAGGAGCTTGAAAGAAAAGGACAATTGCTCAACCATTCAGATTATGGGGAGACTAGTTCGAATGCTGATTGAAAAGATGTCTTGCTAAAGAGAAATGCCCAAGGCTTCATGAAGAACATCAGTGGCTGAGGCATATAGCTTCAAAGTGAGAAGTAATGTCAAAACCATCCACTGCATCATCTCTTAAAAGTTAATCGTTGAGTCAATAAAGGAAATCGTAGAGTCCATAGCTGCCCTATCATGCTACTCTATAAATCAGAGAGGTCAACGGTCAATCCACGTCAATCAAACGTCTACTCTTCTAAAAGAGACATCTAACTGAAAAGTTAATGGGGAGTTACAACTTGTTATTAGGCATCGTGCAACCAATGGTTAGTTGACACATCATAACATATGTAGTGTGAGAAGGAACTGCCATAAAGACAAATTTAAAATTTGCAACCAGAACTCATTAAACCTCTCTCCCTCCCTTTTTCAAACCCTAGAATCCTCTTTGAAGCCAAACCAATCAAACTTCCAGAGCCCAAATCACATTCAGCTAAATCTCTCCGAACCACATACCATATACCTTGAACTCCTCAAATGGCAGAATGGAAAGTTGTAACGGGCATTCATCTCGGCTTTACAATGTTTGAAGAATCAGAGACAAAGTTTAAAGACATACTCGAACTTCGTAAAGGAAGTTGGGTTCTCTGAGTGCCTGGAAGCCAACACTCCAGTTTATACATAACTAGTGAAGCAGTTCTACTCAAATGCTTCAACGAACTCTGGGCTTCTAACTACTAAGGTGAAAGGATCTAGTCTAAAGATAAGAGCATCAGACCTCAATTAATGTCTAGGGTTTCCCAATCAAGGTCTGATAAACTTGGATGAAGTCAACATTGAAGAAGGCAAGAGGCTAATACGGTACCAAAGAAACCCTAGTCAGAAGGATATGAAGAAGAAGAAGGAATTTCCTGAGGAATTCGAGTTCCTTGTTGAGATAGTGGGAAAATGTATACTATGCAAAGACACTGCACACGACAATGTACTCGACAAGCAATTGAAGATCATGTCTGCCATAGTTCTGAAGAAGAAAATCAACTTTGGAGCTATTCTATTCGATAAAATCTCCAAATGGATAGAAAAAGCTGAGTTGAAGAAATCCACAGACAAACCACTTACAAAAGTGTTTCATGGAAGACTGTTAAGCATAGTGATGAAGAAGAAGCTAGGAAGCAGGATCAAGGATAATGAGGGAGAACCTCTGAATGTGCACAACATAATGTCTCCACAACTATTTGTGAATTGGAAGAAAAATCCAAAGGAAAATAGGAGGCTAACACAAACAAGAAGCAGCTGAAAAGTCTCTGCAAAGAAGAGAAAAGCAAAGGAGGTGGAAAGCTCTGAGTCTAATGACTCTGCATCAGTTGCTGCCACACCGGCAAAGAAGAAGCCTAAGAATGTGAAAAATACAGAAGCTTTGTCAAGACATGCCTCCACTGACAAGAAGAAACAAGGAGCAAGAGAGAAACTAACATCAACTGCTGAAAACCCAAAAAGAAGGAGTAACAGACCACTCCAAGAACCACCCAAGAAGAAAGAAAAAGGGATGAAGATATCAGTTCCAGTTCGCCAAGGAAGCACATTTAACAAAGAAGAGGACGTAGAGTCAAAAGAAGAAAAGGAAACTGATGATCTTGAGACTGAATCCCCAGAGATCAGATCCAGCAATAAAGGTGGAGCTGGATCCATGAAAGAAGATGTAAACTCTGCTGATGAAGAGGAATATTTATGTCCTATGGCCAATTCTCAGAGTACTCACTTTAAAGTTGAAGATAAGCTGTAAAATGACCCATCTGAATCTCCAAATGCAAATGTTCAAATAAGTTCTCATTATGGATCAAAAGATGATGAGATCGAAAAAGAAATACCTGCCCCTGCCAATGCTAAAACTTAAGGAAGTTTATCTGATGATTCAAAGGCCTTAAAGTCTGAAGAGGAAGAAAAGTCTAACTCTCAAATTGATGAACCGCCAAGGAGAAGGAAGAGCTACAGATTACTTGCTCAATTTTCCTTCAAGAAGAGGAGTGATCACTCCACTGCAGTCATTGAATTAAATGATGATGAATCTGAATCACAGAAAGAAGATGCTGAAGATTGGTCTAGCAATGAAGAAGATGAATCTAAGGAAGATCTTTCTGAAGAAGGTTCTGGAAATGAAATTCAGCAAGAAGAATTTAATGATGAATCTGAGGAAAGGAGCCAACAAGATTCAAGCTCAAGAAGTGAAGAATTGAAGAAAGACTCTGGTTTTGAAAATTGGGAATTGGGAAAACCAGCGAACTATTCTATCATCTCCCCAGCCAAGATTAACAAAATAGTGGAAGTCTTGAATGAAAAGGGTAAGAAGAGCAGAAGGAAAGAAAAGAAGAAGACAACAGAAGAAGAAGCTGAATCATCATCTGAGGGGGAGCCAAAGGATGATGAGCCTGTGTTTGCAAAGGCTGAGGTGGAGTCAGAAGAAGAAGAAGATGAGCATACAAAAGAAATATAGTCAATGTCCCAAGGTGAGCAGATGCAAAAAGATCAAACAGATGAATAACACATCAATAGACATCCTGGAAGCATACATGGAGCCAAAGAGGTACATCTCTAACTAGTTAGGTATGTTCTGGATCCAGGATGTAAAATGTCATAGTGTATTAAATTCCATATTATTATAAATGACATTCATGATTATCTGTTTTAGAAATACAGCAGCTCACTGTATATAAGATTCATTCATAACATGCGTATGCACTTATTGTTTTTATCATAATCAAATAGGGGGAGATTGTCAAGAATAAACATGTGGATGATATTCCTATTTATATGTGATTTGATTATGATATATATATATATATATATATATATATATATATATATATATGAATGAATATGAAAGTATGCTTATATTAAGAAAAGCTGTAAAGTCCTTTGATAGATAATTAAAACATATGTACAAGGACTTATAATAAATTGATCAAATATGTTAGGTTGATCCTACATAAGCAAAACAGATTTGTAAAGTCCTTAAAAAGAAATGATGTACAAGGACTATAAATATAGAAAGATCAAGCATGTTAGGTTGATCTTATAATGTAATAGATAGGCTTGTCTCGATCGCCCTTTTAATCGCACCATAAATCGTGAAATGATGCCAGAGAGTTAAGGATAACTCGAGAGCTATCAAGGCAGAATCGTAGTATGCAAGATAATAGATCTCAGAGTTCATAGACTGCCAGGAGAAACGAACAAGGATCGTAGTGTGTCGAGGAGCACTTCCTCGGAGCCATAGTCTACTGAGGAAGTTATGTTTAGAATCATAGAGACAGCCTGCCTACGAGCCGACCGAGTATCTGCCAAAGCCAAGTCAAGAATCGTAGACTACACTCAGAGTCGTAGAGTCTATTAATTCCAAAGCTAAGTCAAGAATCGTAGACTACACTCAGAGTTATAGAAGTCTACTAATCGTATCAAAGGCAAAAGTCGTAGTCGAGCAAAGATCAGATGAAGACAACAACCACAATGACAGAAATCGTAGTGTCAAGATCGATATCGAGTCGAAGTGTACGCGCTGTAACCAAATTTGAATCGTAGAGTGCAGAGCTAAGACTTCAACAGATGTGCTCACAAAGCCAAGGTAGGATCGTAGAGCAAACACTATTCTCAATAATTTAGCACTCCCAGAATATCCAAAGGAATGAAGCCTCTAGTTGGTAATGCAAAGATACATCTCTCCTGAAGGGAGCCAGAGAGCACTCAAAAAATGGCATGCAAGCTAATAGAAGATCTAAGCATCAACTTAATCATCATCCAGATTGAGTTGAGAAGCCATTCAAGATGAAGTCTTCCATAAAATGATCATAAGAAGACTTCAGTATTTGACTAAGGAAAACCAACATATGCAGTAGCTGTCAAGTGGAAAGATGACAAAGATCTTGGAAGTAACCATTATCGTAGTGTTTGCCAAACAAAAAAGAAACTGATGGAGTATACGTAAAGATACTAGTCAGCCTCTAAATAGTAAGGCTAAAGCGATTAAGCATTGGGTCAGTCCATTGATGATAAGTGAATGGGAGGTCACAAGGAGAAAACGAGCTGAACACGCCACAAATCTGAAGTTTCTTGTTATTCAGAAGGGGCCAGAGCAAGAAGTTGAGCCATCAGTATCTTAGAACAGTCGAGGCAAACAGAAGTGTTGAAACATTGCACTAGAGTAGGAAGAGGTGTTCCATATTGGAGATCTAACGAACAATCTTCTAGATCGTACTGCTAACTCTACAAGTCAAGAAACAACAGTCAACAAGACACTACGATCAAGTCCAAGAAGATATGCATCAGAATCATAGAGTTCGAACTACCGAAGATTGAGGCATTGGCAACGGCTCAATCTGAAGATTGATATTCGAATAGAGCTTATTGAGAGCATCAATTCAAAAGGACAATCTCTGATTTAGAAATTAGAAGAAAGAAATAAAGTTGACTACCTGCCCGAGACATGAAAGTGACATCTTTGATGGGGTAGGTGAAACGATGAGAAGCTATGATGTCGTCGAAAAGTCGAAAAAGATGTCATGTCACATCTTCAGTCTGCACCACATAACTCGAGATCTGTGAAGCCATTTAAATAGCTTCCAACGGCTACTTTCCAACTGGAAGATTAGAAAGCAGTATAAATCAATAGAGCCTCAAAGATCAAGAGTTACTGATGATTGCCAAGTTACAGAATCGTTGACTTGTTGAATGCTATTGTTGACTCTACGAGTTCCACCAAAGAACAACAGAACAAGTCTTAGTGACCGTGAGACTACATAGGTGGAAGTGAAGCAGCTTTGAAGAAGGACTCAAATAGACTAGAGCTTCACTCAACAAAGATTAGAATGCCATTGAAGATGGCAGCCAAGCTAAGAGCCGAGAAGGCCAAAGAGATAGAATTCAAAAAAGTGGCAAAGCACAAAGAAGATTAGGAGAACCACTCTACGAATCACCATGAACCTAAAGTTGAAACTGAACAAGTGCATAATCATGTCTGTAAAACATTTAAGAAGGGTTCAGGGATTGCTAAGTGCCAAAAAAAGTCTACCAAAAGCTCAGGGACTTAGAAAATCCAGATGGTGATGGTGCACAGCTGACATCAGATGAAGATGAGCAGAAAAGAGTAAAGATCAGCTGCACCAAAGAAGATGTGGTCAGACTCAAGCGAGAATGCAAAGAGAACCACACCAAGTCTGCTAGGTATGTAAGATGATCGAGAGCTTAATGACATCTTAGCGACTCGCACCAACAACATCAACAACTACAACAACAAGAAGCTGTAATTCGAGGGTCCTTGTCGGGAGGGACTAAATGAAGATTCCAAGCCTGCTGGGCTTGAAGAGTTCCTAAGGAACTAGAGAAGTTCCAAGGTTGCTGGCCTTGAAGAGTTCTTAGTGAACTAAAGTCCCAAGGCTGCTGGCCTTGAAGGAATCTTAGTGATTCAGGGTGCTTCCCTTCCTTAGTGGAAATCCTGCTAGTTGAAAGCAGAAGAGTGGATTAGGAGCTTGAGTCTCTGAACCACTTAATACCCCTTGTGTCATTTACTTTATGTAATTTACTTTATGTACATTAAATGCTATAATTGAAGGAATCTTATGTAATTTACTTTAGTGGAAATCCTGCTATCTGAACTATTCTTTTTCATTGTTCAAATATCTTAACCTTTGTATATACTTATGCAATGATTCTGTATACGTAAGTTATTAGATTATAATATGTTGTACAAGTTTCTTACTTATGTTCTTGTGACGACCCCAAATCCGGGTACTTGAAACCTGAACTCGGTTCTCCACGATACCATTTCTTTAAGCTGAATAGTACTAAATAATAATACATTCGAACTTAATTTACATACATCAAAGTTTATTTCCCAGGTACGAGACCTTCAAATACATTCCTTACAATACTTGAATAGATACCAATACAACTATAACCATTAACTCATAATATAAACTCATTCGAACAGCTTTTCTTTCCCTTTGTTCGTGCCTGAGCCTTCAGGTTGCTCATACATAACTGAAAACATTTAATTTAAGCAAGGATGTGCATTTGAGTGCCCAACAAGTAATAGCAATTATATATATAAGTTGAAAGAATATAAGTATTCTCTTTACATAACACTTCTACAACGAATCAAAAGTTGTGAAGTAATCTGTACTGATAAAAAATTCACATAACAACTCTCTTTCAAATTCTTTAAATTTGGCTCTGGCTCTACCCATGAATAGGGTTTAAGAAACATATTATGAACATTCTTTTCATTTTCAAAAGGTTTAGCGAAATCCATCCATCCGCAAACCGTCATAACTTACTAGACGGACGTGAGGGTGATCACCAGATTGTACCTGTATTGATCAATACTACATAACACGAACGACGATTCATCGTTTCACTCTATCACTTTCGAGTAAAAATTTTCCCATATAGGGATGTTCATACATGCCTGGTTCCAAACCCGAAGGTTTTTAATCTTGCTCAACAATAATATGTAATTCAACATATATATATATATATATATATATATATACGGGTAATTGAAAAAGTGTATCAACATGTGAATAAATTCCATGATTATCGAAATGGGGACACTTGTATAACCATTTAGAAATCAACTTAACAGAATATATATCTGAGCTAACATGTTGATAATCAAAGCGTACATAATCATGCGTAGGGAATAGAATAATCACGAAACTTCTTACTCATGTCCATTGCATAAAGGAAATGCAAAGGTAAGATACTTGCACGATTTCTTTGATTACAAAATCTCAACTTAGGTTTTATCTCTTTATCACAACCTATCAATAATCGGATCATTCGTTCGATTAGAACAATATATCATAACACATAGTAATCTTGCCTATTACAAATCAACACATAGTCTAATCACGTCATCACATAATCGCGGTGATCATACTTTTAGTTCATATTCTATACTTGAAATATTTTTATACATTTTCAAATATCTCATCCATGTTCTTACAAAGAGCCTTTTCTTTCTTTTATAAGGTTCGACATTTGTCTGCTGCATGAAATGACTTTATCGGAATTAATTCTTGAGTCTAAGACTCTTATTACGTATCTCAACATCGGTCATTTTATTTTTAAATGACTTAAAATAATTTTAAAGCTTTTATGATATTTTATCATGCATTTTCAAACATCGGAATCATAATTAAATGATTTATCAAACAATTCTATTATCATTAATAATTAATTAATATTAAATTATTAATGAAACCATTGCTAAAATATAAAAGTTATTTATAATAACTCAAACTATTTTTAAAACATTTATATTACCTTTAAATGATTTTTAAAATAATTAAAATCATTTTAAATAATTACCATTAATATTTAAATATTAATGTACTATTTATCCAAATATTAAAAGTCATTAATTATAACTTAAAAATATTTTAAAACCTTAATATCCTCTTTAAATGATTTTTAAATAAATAAAACCATTTTAAACTATTTATTTAATATAAATATTAAATAAACTCAATATCACAAATTATTAACCAAATATCATTAATATATAATTATTAATGAAATTATCTTCTAAATATTAAAAGTTATAATTTATAACTTAAAATATCTTTAAATACTTTATTTTCATCTAAAATGATTTTTAAAATATTAAAATCATTTTTAAACTAATAACTAACTTTAATATCATTAATATTAATTAATTAATGAAATTCATCACAAAATATTAAAAGTCATCACAAATAACTTAAAATATTTTCTTATACCATAAAATAATTTTTCATGATTTTCATGAATTAAAACTATTTTTAAATCATTTATTTAATATTATAATTAAATAAATAAATACCTTTATATTCCAAAATATTAAATATTTATGAAATATACTCAAAATAATTAAATATTATTTTTCAGACTTTAAAATAATTTTTTAGAATTTATTAAGTATTTTTAATAATTAAAATCTAATTTTTCTAATTTTTAAATCATTTTCAGAATTTTCAGAAATTGAAAAATTTAAAATAAATCAAAACTGTCGCTAAAGGCTTTAGCGACGCTTATCTGTTGCCTTAGGTGTTCTTGAGCTTCAAGAACACTGATAAGGCAACTTCAAGGTGCCTAGTTTGACCACGATTTTAGATCTGATCGTGATGTTTCTGGGAAATCTAACACATACATCTTGTAGTACTCATGTAAGACTAAAATTACCAACAAACATCATGGCTAAACAACATCAGATCTAAGAGTTATTAGCCATCAAAAGACTTACAAAGCTGTTTCTTCAACCAGATGAGCGAATGAGGTGCCTACTTTGGATCCTTATAACTTGAAATCTATGTATGTTTTGTGTGATATATCAATTCCGGTGTGTAGAAAACATGTAGGACTACAACTTAAAAGCTTCATAACATTAAAACATCATAACATGAGCAAGATCTAGCGGTCAAAGTTGACCACGTAATTTGTTCTTCAAAAATGCAGGTTCGTGTTCTTGGCGTTTTGATCAACGTACTTTGACCATGAATAACTCTTAATCCATAATAGATATGGACCTGATTCTTTCTTTATGTTACAGACCACATAACAGACTACACATATCAACTTTCAAAACAGAAAACACATTAAAGATAACTGAGATATAAGGCCTGACATTTTCCAAAAAAATATTTTCTGGACACTTAGAATATTTTCTGGGTTTGAAGAACAGCCGGTCAACCCATTTTGACCGCTTATAAATCCCGATCTATAATATCTATGAACTTGATTCGTTTTGCATATTAAAGACTACATGTCAGGCTACATATAACAACTTTCAAACAACAAAACTCATTATCGACCAAAGAGTTATAAGCCCTGACATTTGATGAAAAATCACAGAATTCGGTTTTTTCTAACTTGCTTAAATCTTCAAATTCGTGCACTTTGATGTTATGGGTCTGTGTTTTTACAACCCAGAACATTAATAGACTCCCTATTACACTACTTTAAACAATCAATTGCATCAATTAACATAGAATCGAAAGATTTCAAAATTAGGGAATTTCATACCTTTTCTAGCTTCAATTTCTGATTTTTTTAGCTTTGATGCTTCTGATTTGTTGTTTGTAATGGCTGGGCTTTGATTATGAGGTTATGGGAAAGATAATTTCGGAGGTTTGGTCTAGAGAGAGTGTAGCTAGAGACTTTGGAAAAATGTTAGTGTAAAATGAGGATTTTCTCCTCAATCTCTATTTATAGATCATTTCAAATGCATTGGATGCTAAGCAATGGTTGATTGAGTGTGCATAATTGAGTATTGGATGCTCAATTGGTAGGGTAATTATGTTTTCCATGCTTTGCTAGCAAGATTCCTCCAATAATACACTAATAAGCCAAAAAGGGCATTTTGGTAATTTTGTATATAATTTCAAGGGCATTTTTGTACATAGCAATTAAATGTAGTATTTAATCACTAGATGGTAATTCTTATCATTTACCAATTACTTTCTATCTTTGGTAAATTAAAATACTTGTTCATTAACATCGTAATTTAAACGGTAATTTAAAATTAGGGTTTTCGATTTAAAATTTAGGGTTCTATAATTAGGTTTTTTAGCGCGCCATCAATTAGGGTTTCTAATTGACCATTAGGGTTCTCTAATTATCATCGTGTATGTTACTAACACGGTCATTACAATCTCTAACTTCAACCGAATTAAGGTTATAATAATTAGGGTTTGTCACAATTATCGTAGTAAAAAATAGTAATTAGGGTTTTCTTCTAATTACAGAGCATTCGTGTACACAAGTAACTTCATATATACAGTCACCACTCGGTCATTTCTCATAATCGAGTTTAATAATTAGGGTTTCACAATTGCGATCTTGTCTTTATGACCTAATCAACCGTCATTCTTTCAATATTATTTGTCGCACATATACGATACATAATTATTGTCTTTGTAAAATCATTATAACAATAATATAATATTATTATTCTCATCTCTTGATCACAATCCCAATTCAGGGTTTGGATTTCATATTTGACTTCTCTTTCTTACACAACATCAATAATCAAGTTAAAATAATTAACTTTAATATTACGAACAATTCATATAATAAAATATTTATTATATAAATCTAATTGTCACTTCATATATTATTTCCAATCATGTTTTCATGGAAAATAATTAATAAAAACATTTTAAACTACGAGGAATTAATTACCATAACAATATAATTTGTGGTAATTAATTACTCCAAAATTATTTCTAATTTTCAAGTAATAAATATATTTGTATCTATCGTTCACATTACTAGACTTTTATTCTCGTCATTAAATAATAATAAAAAATTTATATGCAAAATTTCTTATTTATTTTATATAGGAAATCTCGGGTTATTACATTCACCCTCCTTATGAGATTCCGTCCCCGGAATCACCGCTTAAAACTTCATAAGCGAAGGGTACATATCACATATAATCTTTTGCGTAGACCTCGATCATACTTGATCGAAGGCTGGTCTTTAACTATTCTTCATAACACTACGATTAAGCGGAAATTTGATTTCTAAAAGAACTCAAAATTTCTTTATAAAATCATCTACTATATATATATATATATATATGTAGGAAAACATATAAGATATATAAGTGATTCACATAGCTTTTTTGGAGTTACATTTCCAATTTGCCACCGTATCTGGACCAGTCGTGTTGTAGACCCTCGGAGTTGCTAACGTTGAGTTCTTGGTTGAGTGTGGTTACATTGTTGCTAAATAACCACCGCTTCTCCCCTGTAGGTATGTTTCTGCCTCCATTCCCCTCTTTGGGACAGTTCCTCACCTTATGCTCGGTTGATGCGCATATAAAGCATCCTTGATCATCCTTGAGTTAGAGGCGGATTGGGAGAGATATGACCTCTCTTGCCTTGCACTTATGCTGCACATGCTTACCCCTGAGGACACTCGCCAAAGTGATTCTTTCATGATTTTTGCCTTTTCGCACTACACCTTCTTTGCACCTTCCTGCTTCACTTGCACGTTCTCTGAAAAATTCCTCATTCTCTTCTCACCCCTATTCCCACTACTACTTTTTATCTTCATTGCTCCTCCTGACTTGCTTTTGTTCTTCTTCTCCTTGTGGTAGAGGCTCATGGCCTCACTCCCCTGTTCAGCTATGATAGCCTTTTCCATGAGTGCTGCAAAAGTATTGATTTGCAGTACTGACACCTTATTATAGAGGTAGGGTTTTAAGCCCAACTCAAACCTCCTTGCCTTTCTAGCTTCTGTGCTCACTTGACGTGGAGAAAACCTAGCCAACTCATTAAACTTTGCGGCATTCTCCGCAACAGTCATGTTCTCCTGTTTTAATTCCAGGAATTTTACCTCCATTCTAGACTGCATACTAACAGAGAGATAGTTTTCGAAAAATAAATTCTTAAATCTATCCCAAGTAATTTCTTCTTCTCCTGCCCGAGTCTTATTTGCCTCCCACGAAGTTAGCTTCCCTTTCAACATATATAAGTAAAAAGCGGTCTTTTGCCCTCATCTACTCTAGCAATTATGAGCGCCTTTTCTATTTCGTTCACCCATATCTGGGCTTCTGTAGGGTTAGCTGATCCTCTGAACTTTGGGGGTCCTACGGCTTTGAAGTCTTTGAAACTTGCCAAGTGATTGTCTGGCTGGTTCCCTGCAGCTGGTATTCCCTGCTGCATAGCCTGAGCCATCATGTCTGCAAGGTTTTGCATCAGTTCTGGCTGTCGTTCTCCAACATTAGTAGATTCTTCTACCCTTTGGTTTCGAGTTTGACATCTTGGCGGCATTATCTGGTTAATTAAAACCATAAATTATACCCTTACATTTTAAACCTTATCGCATAAGATTAATGTATTAAACTCGTTTCATTTCTCAAACTTAGATTCATATCCATTTATCGAATATTTACATAGCACATACTGTTTTAATCAACAGCTATCCCTTTGTGACTATGAAAGTTGGGATTTAAAATCTTGACCAACATAAAAGTTGAAAATAGTTCATTACTTATCACGCACATTACATAAACACAACATAATCCATACCACTTATTTACCAAGCCTTTTTCTCGGACATTCATTCAATCGATGTTCTTCCATCCCACAATTAAAACATCCACCTTTCTTATAGTCGGGGCAACGAGGAGAGGTATGTCCCTCACAGCCGCAAATATAACATATCTTCTTTACTTTCTTCTTAACAGGTTTTCCTAAGTCAGGATCTTTTACCTTTCTTTTTCCCTTACCTCTCGGAGCTGCACACGATGTGTTACTTGAGGCTCCCATCTGGTCAATTTGGATTTTGAGCTTATTTTGCTCTTTCATAGTTTCTAGCAACGCTTGACGCAACTGAATATTAAGCAACGTCTCTATCTCCCATGACCTTTCCGGTAGTAGTAACCTTGTTCTCCGGATCCTGTACCTCCGTTAATGCTTGGCGACTTCAACTTTAGTGTTCGAATCACTATCATCAAATCCACCATTTACGGATGCGATGCTACGTTTTCCACGATAGCCACCTCGTCCGATTTGGGTTCTGGTAAGCTTCTATTTCAGCTGTTGGCCTCGATATTAGCTCGGGGGTATGGATCTGATCCTTCTTATTCCACATATCTTTTCCATCAGACGTCTACATACATAGGTTACCCTGATTAGCATATAGTATATATACACAGCAATCAAGAGTTTTATATACGTTGTCTCTTATTTTGTTTGACGATAAATTTATTCAATTCTCATCAACGCCTATCTCTCTGCCGAAAGGCAGCTTAATCCACTCTGCATCGAATCGCATGAAGGTGATGTCTAAAGCCTGCTCCAAGGTATATATCTTGGTGTCTTTGGCTTCTATCTCAATCTTCAACTGTCCTATCTGTATGTCTCTCTGCTGCTCCAACCTCCTCGTGGAATCGGGCTAACTCCATACGTGTTCGGTGAGTGGCGGCGTCCTTGTCTTCTTGTTCCTAAATCTGGAAATACGATTACGTGCCTCCGCTTAGCTTCGACATTCTAACCTTTAAGTCATTGTTCCTAACTAACAAATCTCTTATCATCTCACTGTATGTGTACTCCTCGCTAGAGTCCATCGTCTCTTGGGTCAAGGAATTACTTTCTTGACTTTCGTTATTCATCCTATGACCACAATAATCGAGACAACATTAGTACTGAAATAAAATATATTCATCGATAAAATGAAGGAATATTTTATTTAGTACCACTTGATGAATCTCTTCGACTCATCATATCCTATAACTTCTCACCAGAGTACTTTATCTCTTGGTTCACTGAATATCTATCTTAACTTTTGTCCTCCATTCTACTAAGGTTATAACCTAGGTTTTGTATTCCTAACGTTTATAACCTACAGCTTTGATACCAACCTGTGACGACCCCAAATCCGGGTACTTGAAACCCGAACTCGGTTCTCCACGATACCATTTCTTTAAGCTGAATAGTACTAAATAATAATACATTCGAACTTAATTTACATACATCAAAGTTTATTTCCCAGGTACGAGACCTTCAAATACATTCCTTACAATACTTGAATAGATACCAATACAACTATAACCATTAACTCATAATATAAACTCATTCGAACAGCTTTTCTTTCCCTTTGTTCGGTACCGAGCCTTTCAAAGTTGCTCATACATAATCGAAAACATTTAATTTAAGCAAGGATGTGCATTTGAGTGCCCAACAAGTAATAGCAATTATATATATAAGCTGAAAGAATATAAGTATTCTCTTTACATAACACTTCTACAACGAATCAAAAGTTGTGAAGTAATCTGTACTGATAAAAAATTCACATAACAACTCTCTTTCAAATTCTTTAAATTTGGCTCAGGCTCTACCCATGAATAGGGTTTAAGAAACATACTATGAACATTCTTTTCATTTTCAAAAAGGTTTAGCAGAAATCCATCCGCAAACCGTCATAATTTACGGGCACGGAGGGTGATCAGCCCCGTTGTACCCTGTAATCAATACTACATAACCTGAACGACGATTCATCGTTCACTCTATCCGCCTCGGGTGCAAAAATTTTTCCATATAGGGATGTTCATACATGCCTTGTTCCAAACCCGAAGGTTTTTAATCTTGCTCAACAATAATATGTAATTCAACATATATATATATATATATATATATATATATATATATATATATATATATATACGGGTAATTGAAAAAGTGTATCAACATGTGAATAAATGCCATGATTATCCAAATGGGGACACTTGTATAACCATTTAGAAATCAACTTAACATAATATATATCTGAGCTAACATGTTGATAATCAAAGCGTACATAATCTGTACAGGAATAGAATAATCCTGAAACTTCTTACTCATGTCCATTGCATAAAGGAAATGCAAAGGTAAGATACTTGCCTGATTTGCTGATTACAAATCTCAACTTAGGTTTTATCTCTTTATCACAACCTATCAATAATCAGATCATTCGTTCGATTAGAACAATATATCATAACACGTAGTAATCGCATCTATTACAATCAAAGACATAGTCTAATCACGTCATCACATAATCGCGGCAGTGATCATACTTTTAGTTCATATTCTATACTTGAAATATTTTTATACATTTTCAAATATCTCATCCATGTTCTTACGAAGAGCCTTTTTCTTTCTTTTTTATAAGGTTCGACATTTGACCGATTGTCGGCTGACTTTATCGGTAATTAATTTGAGTCTAAGACTCTTATTACGTATCTCAACATCGGTCATTTTATTTTAAATGACTTAAAATAATTTTAAAGCTTTTATGATATTTTATCATGCATTTTCAAACATCGGAATCATAATTAAATGATTTATCAAACAATTCTATTATCATTAATAATTAATTAATATTAAATTATTAATGAAACCATTACTAAAATATAAAAGTTATTTATAATAACTCAAACTATTTTTAAAACATTTATATTACCTTTAAATGATTTTTAAAATAATTAAAATCATTTTAAATAATTACCATTAATATTTAAATATTAATGTACTATTTATCAAATATTAAAAGTCATTAATTATAACTTAAAATATTTTTAAATCCTTAATATCCTCTTTAAATGATTTTTAAATAAATAAAACTATTTTTAAACTATTTATTTAATATAAATATTAAATAAACTTAATATCACAAATCATTAACTAAATATTATTAATATATAATTATTAATGAAATTATCTTCTAAATATTAAAAGTTATATTTTATAACTCAAAATATCTTTAAATACTTTATTTTCATCTAAAATGATTTTTAAAATATTAAAATCATTTTTAAACTAATAACTAACTTTAATATCATTAATATTAATTAATTAATGAAATTCATTACAAAATATTAAAAGTCATCACAAATAACTTAAAATATTTTCTTATACCATAAAATAATTTTTCATGAATTAAAACTATTTTTAAATCATTTATTTAATATTATAATTAAATAAATAAATACCTTTTATATTTCAAAAATATTAAATATTTATGAAATATACTCAAAATAATTAAATATTATTTTTAGGACTTTAAAATATTTTTTAGAATTTATTAAGTATTTTTTAATAATTAAAATCTAATTTTCTAATTTTAAATCATTTTGAATTTTCGTAAATTGAAAATTTAAAATAAATCAAAAGCTGTCGCTAAAGGCTTTAGCTGACGATTATCTGTTACCTTAGGTGTTCTTGAGCTTCAAGAACAACGACAAGGCAACTTCAAGGTGCCTAGTTTGACCACGATTTTAGATCTAATCGTGATATTTTTGGGAAATCTAACACATACATGTTGTAGTGCTCATGTAAGACTACAATTACCAACAAACATCATGGCTAAACAACATCAAATCTAAGAGTTATTAGCCATCAAAAGTCGACAAGACCTGTTTCTTCAACCGATGAGCAATGAGGTGCCTACTTTGGATCCTTCTAACTTGAAATCTATGTATGTTTTGTGTGATATATCAATTCGAGTATTGTAGAAAACATGTAGGACTACAACTTAAAAGCTTCATAACATTAAAACATCATAACATGAGTAAGATCTAGGCGATCCAAAGTTGACCACGAATTTGTTCTTCAAAAATCGGGTTCGTGTTCTTGACGTTTTTTCAACAACGACTTTGACCATGAATAACTCTTAATCCATAATAGATATGGACTGATTCTTTCTTTACATTCTGCATAAACATAAGACTACATATATCAACTTTCAAAACACAAAACACATTAAAGATAAGCTGAGATATAAGGCTCGACATTTTCCAAAAAATATTTTACGGACACTTAGAATATTTTACGGGTTTGAAGAAAAATTAGAATTCAACCCATTTTGACCGCTTATAAATCCCGATCTATAATATCTATGAACTTGATTCGTTTTGCATATTAAAGACTACATGTCGAGCTACATATAACAACTTTTAAACAACAAAACTCATGATCGACAAAAGAGTTATAAGCCACGACATTTGATGAAAAATCACGTAATCCTGTTTTTCCAACTTGCTTAAATCTTCAAATTGTGCACTTTGATGTTATGGGTGCGTGTTTTTACAACCTGAACATTAATAGACTCCTATTTACACTACTTTAAACAATCAATTGCATCAATTAACATAGAATCGAAAGATTTCAAAATTAGGGAATTTCATACCTTTTCTAGCTTTGATGCTTCTGATTTGTTGTTTGTAATGGCTGGGCTTTGATTATGAGGTTATGGGCAAGATAATTTCGGAGGATTGGTCTAGAGAGAGTGTAGCTAGAGACTTTGGAAAAATGTTAGTGTAAAATGAGGATTTTCTCCCTCAATCTCTATTTATAGATCATTTCAAATGCATTGGATGCTAAGCAATGGTTGATTGAGTGTGCATAATTGAGTATTGGATGCTCAATTGGTAGGGTAATCATGTTTGCCATGCTTTTCTAGCAAGATTCCTCCAATAATACACTAATAAGCCAAAAAGGGCATTTTGGTAATTTCGCATATAATTTCAAGGGCATTTTTGTACATAGCAATTAAATGTAGTATTTAATCACTAGATGGTAATTCTTATCATTTACCAATTACTTTCTATCTTTGGTAAATTAAAATACTTGTTCATTAACATCGTAATTTAACCCGGTAATTTAAAATTAGGGTTTTCGATTTAAAATTTAGGGTTCTATAATTAGGGTGTCTTAACGCCATCAATTAGGGTTTCTAATTGACCATTAGGGTTATCTAATTATCTGTGTATGTTACTAACACAGTCATTACAATCTCTAACTTCAACCGATTAAGGTTATAATAATTAGGGTTTGTCCTAATTATCAGCGTAAAAATAGTAATTAAGGTTTTCTTCTAATTACCGACATTCGTGTACACAGTAACTTCATATGCACAGTCACCACTCAGTCATTTCTTATAACTGAGTTTAATAATTAGGGTTTCACTGAAGACAAGATCTTCGTGCTATGACCTAATCGCCGTCATTGCTCAATATTATCTGTTCAGCACATACACGATTACATAATTATTAGATTTGTAAAATCATTATATAATAATATATATATTATTATTCTCATCTCTTGATCACAATCCCAATTCGAGGTTTGGATCTCATATCGACTTCTCTTTCTTACACAACATCAATAATCATGTTAAAATAATTAACTTTAATATTACGAACAATTCATATAATAAAATATTTATTATATAAATCTAATTGTCACTTCATATATTATTTCCAATCATGTTTTCATAGAAAATAATTAATAAAAACATTTTCTACTACAGTGAATTAATTACCATAACAATATAATTTGTGGTACTTAATTACTCCAAAATTATTTCTAATTTTCAAGTAATAAATATATTTGTATCTATTGTTCACATTACTAGACATTTATTCTCGTCATTAAATAATAATAAAAAAAATTTATATGCAAAATTTCTTATTTATTTTATATAGGAAATCTCAGGTTATTACAGTTCTTATAAATCAAGATATATATTTTGTTCGTTAATTTCTAAGTATGGTTATACAGGTGTCCTCACTTGGATAATCATTATATTTTATCACATGTTGATACATACTTATTGGTTTTCAGTATGTATTCATTGACTTAAAAACCGTCTAAGCTATTTGATTAAGCTAGACATAGATTTAAAAATATTATTGAACAAGATAAAACTTTATTGTATCCAACCAAATTGTTTTGGTTCAGATTCTAGACTAGTATGAACATCCCAGATTTGGGAAAATATTATGTGCCTAAGGCGGATATGTTGGACAAAAATATCCTTCGAATATGTAGTATTGATCAATATAGGGCATAATAGGCTGATCACCCCCTTGCATGTAAGTTATGACGGTTTACAAATGAAGTTATGTTTAACCTTTTCGAAAATAAAAAACATGAAGGCTGATCCCCATTTATAGTCAGTACGTAGTTTCAAAAAATTGAAATCAAAATTATATGTTGTTTATTATTGGTTCAGCTTACTTCACAACTTTTGATTCGTTGTAGAAGTGTCGTTCAAAGAAAACATTTAATCCTTTCAACTAATATTTATTGTTTATATTACTTGCTAGGCACTCAAATGCTCATCCTTGCTTAATTTAAATGTTTTCAGGTAAGTGTGATCAACTAGAAGGTTCGACCAAGAACAAAGGAAAAGGGAAAGTTGTTGAATGAGTGTTATGCTATATATTATGTAATAGTTTGGCTTTATTAAGATAAGGATGATATTTATTATTATCATGTAATGAATGTTTAAAGGTCGCGTAACTGAGATTAAACTCTGTTATATGTAAATTAAGTTTGGTATTTATATTATTTTTATTATTATTAGTATTATTCCGCTCATAGAAATGGTATCGTGAAACACCGAGTTTGGGTTTCAAGTACTTGAATTTTGGGGCGTCACAGGTTGGTATCAGAGCTTTAGGGTTAGAAACCTTAGGTGGGGATAGACCTTAGGCTATAACCTTAGGACTGAGGGAAACGTTGAAAATATAATAACTCATATAGAGTTTAAAAAGAGATGAATCGAATAAATTCATTGTTAAACAAAATAAAAGATAACTTATATAAAACTATTATTTGTTGTGTGTATATACTATATGCTAATCAGGATAATTTATGTATGTAGATGTCAGGTGGAAAAAGGATTAGGATACCCTCACATCATAAATAAGGAGCCAATATCAAAGCCAATAGCTAAAATAGAGGCTCAAGTTGAAAGCAACCTCGATGAGGTAGTTATTGTGGAAAACGTAGTACCATATCCGAAAATGGTGGAACTAATAGATAGTGATTCGGGCACTGAAGTTGGAGCTGATCTAGCAGTAACCGAGGTACAGAATCTGAGGAACAAGGTTTCTTCTCTAGAAAAGTTGTGGGAAATAGAAAAGATGCTAAATAGTGAATTGCAGAAAGCATTAATAAAAACAATTGAAGAACAAGATAAGCTTAAAATCCAAATTGATCAAATGGGAGCCAAAAGCAACAAAGCGTGTGAAACTCCGAGAAAGAAGGGGAAAAGAAAGATGAAAGACCGCGATATAGGAAATTCTGATAACAATTAAGGGAACCTTAACCGAATAGAAAAGTGTACAAACTATAATAAGAAACATGAAGGCTTGTGCCAAAAATGGGAAAATGTTAGCTACAATTGCGGACATGAGGGACATTTCTCTCCTCATTGTCCCAATCCAAAGTAAGGTGTCTGTTTTATTTGTGGGATAGAAGGTCATCAAGCGAAATGTTGCCCAAGATCAAGAAAAAAGCGTAGTGAATAAGTAGTATAGGTTCTTTTTAAATAGATGTGCCTAATGTAATATATATAATTAGTATGTTTGTGTAATGTAATATTCTCAACTTTTTTATAAGTTGTAACATTAAAACCCGACTTTTGTTGTCACAAAGGGATAGCAGTATGTGCTATGTTGTTGCCTCTTTTTTAGTTCTAACAAAAGAGCTCTATCTTATGCAAGTATACATGTGTCAACAAGCAAGTCCGAGTAAGTCGGGTATCAATCCACGGAGAAAGTTGCTAAATTAAATTATTATGCATCAACTAAATCACTATTTTTATATGCTTAAACTAACACTTATTATTATGAATTACTCTAAATGCAAATAATAACTAAAATAAGAATAATAATGTAATAAATCACATATGAAAATAATGGGATCCTAACTTCATTTAATAATTCATCTAATTGCCACCATCATGCAAGGTTGTTCACATATCACAGGAAAGTAGCCAAGAGCACTAATATAGACATAACCATTTGTCAATGAATTATGACCTACTCACATAGCATCCACATGCAATAGACACCATGTAATCATCAACAAAGCCAATCTCACTATATTTCTATGTGAAATTGCAACAGTATTGAATTTAAGCACAAGTCCTTATTTAACTCATACGGTGAAACAATATCTGTCTATTTGAGTCACAAAATACAAAGCTAAGCAAAACAGCCCCATATACGCATGTTATCATGATTACAATCCGTACTTGCATGTTATTTTTCAATTCCATACAAGCACTTAAAACAAATGGTGATTAATCATTCATGCATTCAAATCAACCATGATAGAAATTCCTTATGATATGCAAATAATCCAGCAGTTAAGCAATTAATTAAACTATATATTAAAATCCGTTAGAATCCCATAATGGAGTTTAGTTCATGACTGAACCAAAAGCCATTATGGGATCAAAGTAAAACATGGATAATAAACAAACAATTGAAAGAGAAAGGATAAAATCGATCAAACCCAATTGCTGATTACAATCCAATAGTAACGTTCAAATCCTCAATAAAATCCAGCAAAGAAACAATAGTCTCCCACAATGATTGAAAATCCAAAGAAGAAGTAGAAGATATGAAGTTTTTGGTTAGTTCTACGTTGGAAATCTCTCAAAGTGTAAAAACCCTAGTTCCAATATGAAAAACACGTAAAACTAACTGAATAATATGTCTGACACTAGCCAGAATTGTTTTAACCAATTACAACTCTTCCAAATTAAAAATTAAAATAAAAGCGGATCAAAGTGACTTTAGTTGTCGGCGTGTGCAGCCGCTTCCCCTTTATTATTATTAGGTGGCGCGCGGTCTTCAATTCCTGCTCAACTCGAGTAATCGCGTGGGCGCGCGTGTTTAAGCTTGTATAGCCGCGCGGCTTCTACAGTTTTGATTATGTGTTTTGCTACTACTTTGTCCTGCTGCCATTGCTTCTTTGTCATGTCAATCTTCCTTCATCAATCCTCTATTGCATATTTCCATTTGCTCCTTGCGTCATACGTCCATTAGCCTCATGCCATCTAACATCACCAAATTATGCCATATCCTGCACTTTTGCAACAAAGGGAGTTCTCAGTACATGAAATGAAAAATAAACAAAATGCAACTAAAAACACACTAAAATGTACTTAAGATGGGCATAGTTCGCGTGAATTGATATCCAATAAGTAGCTGTAAAACCCACTTATCAAATACCCCTAAACTTGAACTATTGCTTGCCCTCAAGCAATGCATATATATAAAAAACTGAAAATGCAACTACATGCTATGCAACTAAATCATGATGCAAACGAGTCTCACATTGTTCCAGCAATAACAGAATTTCAGTCCAAAATGCCTTAGCGAATTATCCGGATTCAAGAATACAAATTCAAACTGAACTATAGGCATAATATCATACACTTAGATAATTCACATATGCTATAGAGATGCTGTGTGTGTGTGTGTTGTGTTCACCAAAACTTGATTTAAGCAAAGAATACACATGCTAAACTGCTCAAAATAAAAAATTATACCCTAAATCAAGACTCATGTATACTTATACAACAAAGACTGTTCCAACATATCAAAAAAAACTAAGGTTCAACACTGGGCTTAACTACTTTATTGCTACTCACGAGGGTGAATTTCGCTCTTTCCCGCGGTGTTTATTGCTAATTTTTCTTTTTTTTTTTTTTTTTTTTTCACATGAGTGTGCAATGCCACATTCCATTAGGCAACCTTTGCTACCCCTTAGCTAGCTTTCAACAAAACTCTCCTAGACCATGAAAGACCTTAGGGCGCTAGGTGTTAAAACACCCCTACGGGCATACTTACTCAAGTAGCCAGGGCCCCGAAATAAGACTAGCCACGTTATTGCTTTTTTTTTTTTATATATACATACCATACCTATGTTTTCCCAAAGTTTGAATATCAATGTTTTATACAATCTAAGTTCACTTTTCACATATTTCCCTTTTTAAAACTACATTTTCTATCGAGCAATGCAACACATAATTCTTATACCTACAAGTGATTGTGAAAACGTCCGCGCAAACATTATAACTAGGTTCATGTTATCCAAAGTACTCAACAATCCTTCAAATTTCACTATCATCATCGGCTAGACAAAATTTCCATAAAGCTAGACTTTGTGAGACATGCAAACTAAACATACACACATAATAAACAAAAATTTTGACAAGCAAACTACTATATGCAACATAAACATGCAAATTTAAACTAAACATGAAAATACTAACTGAAACTACTAAATGAAACTGAACTATATGCAACTACACTACTACCCCAATACCCCCAAACTTATAATATTCAATGTCCCAGTGAATGAAGGAAAAGGGTTGAAGAAAACTCCCCTAATGCTCAGCTGCACCACCCTTCTCGGGTGGTGAATCCAGTGGTGGATATGGTACGGCTATCCCGAACTGAGGCCACTCTACCATCATCCCCTGCTGCACAAACGCCTCTGCAAGTGACCTCGTCAACCTCGTTACAAATGCTACAAAGTTATCGTACATTGCGTCGACCTTGCACTCCAACCTTCGGAGCTGACGATCTCCGGGAATAGTGGGAGCTTGGGTTGATGGGCCTGCTTCATCTGTCTGAGATGGTTGCTGTTGTGGCTCTGGGAATGTGGGTTGGATGATAAATCCTCTTCCTCATTATTACGGTACACCTCTTGCCCAATCCTCGAATTTAGCGATTGTAGCGTGGGTGATATCCTGGCTTGGGTTTTGCATTTGTTCATTGTCCCAATGGAAGCCCTGATGAACACACTACATAGCTACAACTGACGCATGTGGAATTGTCCCTGTAGTGCTTCCCCGCAGATACCGCAACATATTTTGATGGATAAGATGCCCCACATCAATGTATTTTTCGGTGATTATGCCCCACATAATGATTGCCCTCTCTACTGTGATCTCATGCTGATGAGACGAAGGAACAAGCTTTGCACATATGAACCAATTCCATGCCTTTGCATATCGATTCAGGGCGGTGATTGGGAATATACGAGGCTGATTCGTGCTGGCTTTATAAGTCCACTTCGTGCCTGGCACACACAATTCAGCAATAACCAATTCCAAGTCCGTTTCATTATGTGCACCTGTTACCCAATTGGCAGACCCCGTCGGTAGTGTATCAGTAATTCTGAATATGGCTCTGATGGCGGGTGGTCGGTAATCTATTTCAATACCACAGACCAAAGATAGACCGCTCATGGTGGCTTTAGCATTAGCATAGAATTCCCAAACTATGCTCATCGGAATCGGCATAGGAGTCACAGTTAAGCCAGACCATCCTCATTCGCGAATCATAGCACATAGTTGACAATCTTGTTTGTAACGTCCGAGAAAATCGGATTTTTATGATAATTAAATTTTTATTTGATTATGTGAATTAAATGAATTTAAATGATTATTATGTGAGTAAGCTATGTGAAGGTCGTTCTATGACCTGGAATGTGCTAACGTGGTTAGTAATCTGGCTACGTGCTAGAATTATTTGTTTGGAATTTCCAAGACGAAAATATTTATTTTCCAAGAAATTTCTGTAAAAACACTATTCATCCATTTCTGTTCGGGGAATTATTTTGAAATTCTGAGAAACGCGTGATGATAGAATATTGAGATTAGATGGAGTATCTAAAAATATTTCATTTATGGCAAACGCAGTTTTCGCCTGGGCACTTAAAACCTAAGGGTTGAGTATATTAATTTTCAAGGAGGAAATAATATGCGTAGAAGGAATAGCGTTAGGGTTAATGCGAGTTTTATACATTTATGGTACTATTTAGTATCTATGTGTAATACGATGAGTAAATATGAAATACGATACGATTATTGTACGATGAGAATACGTGAAATATACGTTTAGAATACAATTCGTATTATAGTATTAAGATTAAGTCTTAATAACTAAGTCATTTGAATTGGATTTTATTAGTCCAATTATTAAATGACCAAGCCCAAGGAGATTAGTGAGTTGAGCCCAAGTCTAGGCCCAATGTTTATTTAGTTAAGCCAAATTCATTTAAACCAAACTGTGGATCAAACCGGTGGGTCACCGAATGGGTAAAACCCATGGGATGACCCATGGCTAGTGGTGGGCCGACCACTTTATGTTGTAGCCAAGCATAAGGCTAGGTCACCAAGTATATTACTTGGTGACCAAGTGTGAATAGTAAGGAGGTGAGGTGTGTTAAGTCTATTTTTCCCTCCATTCTCATTTTCTATAAATAAGGAGGCAAGGTTGGTCATTTGAGGGTTTAACAAGTTCCAACCTAGATTATTTTGAGAGGAAAAGAGAGCTAGACCCAACCAAAAGATATATTTTGGCAGATTGGACTTACAGTTTTTAAGAAATTCATAAGAGTTCTTAAGGTATATTCCTTATCTTTCCTCTCCATCTCTTTTTGATTTTTCTTTTATATTGGAGAATCATAGATGGATGGTATGTGTCTTGTATGAGAGATTAAAGATGACTTACCATAGATTTAATCTCTATAAGTCATGAGATTTTAAGAATCATAAGGTTTAATATGGTTTTGAACCATGAAAATATTGTTTGTTGAGATCGATTGTTTATAAACGATTGAACTCCATCAATACGTTAATGTATGCATCTTGTTTGGTTAGGATGTAGATATGAAATCCATGGATTATTCCATGTGATTTGGCTTAAAGAATCCTAGTAACGAAGTTAAGGCGAATTTTACGTAATTAGACATTAAACATCGAAAACGTTGAATTCTGGATTGGGGGTCAAAAGTTGTCGTGAGACTTGAAAACGTTGGTTTTCAATGTCAACACGTGAGATAGGGTGATTAAAAGTTGTGGGTTCGAGAATCGTCGGATTAAACGCTCATTAACGTTTCCGAATGTATATAAAATGAACTCAATGGTCAATTTTGAGTTAACAGTTTCAAAAGTGTCGAATTCTTATATGAACGCGTAGATTACGTTATTTGTGACATGTAGGCTTTTGAATGGACCAAATCGGGTTTATAACGAAGAAGTTAAGGCCCCAGAAATTTCGCAAACTTTTGAAAGTTCTTTGAGAATCTGCATCGAGGTCCGAAATGGCAGTATGACTTTAGTGTTATTTGTCGCCCGCAGTCATTGATGCGATGAGAGTTGAGCATCGCTAAATGAAATGCATCATTAAAGTCGAGGGTCTTGCCACTACTAATCGTAAGCAGCAGGCCCTTGATCTAATCTTATGATGATGATCGCGCCGCAGCACGAGTGGTGAACCGTAGACAATGATTTAGGTTTTGAACTTCATTTATTCGGGGACCTAAAGGGATAATGTTTTTACACTTCATAAGTGTATCAAAGCTATTCCTATATTACCTATACTAAGGTATATGGTATGAAACTTAGGAATGGAATTCATGTTAACGAGTTAAGAACGTTGAACACAGTTGGTACTTCATCAACGAAGTTTGAGTCCAGTTAATAAATGTCAGTTGATTAATAAACTGGGTCGAAGGGTAATAAGTCTTGTCGACTTTAATAAAGATATTAAGTTAACAAAGACATAGAAGAGAAAGAAGCTTGTAGGAACAATTTAAATAGTTGTTTGATAGCTAATTACAGTGTGCTATGTGAATATAACATGGAGATTCTGTAAAGGCTGTGGTCAGTCGAGTAAATTATTTGAAGATGCTGAAAGGCAAGTTTTCTTAACGCTTGTCTAACTTTCATGTTAGCCAAGTTGTATGTGATTCGTTGAACTGAGTTGCATAATGGGTTTTAAAGAAAGGGTCGATGCCAGATTTATTTCAACTAGACTACTCGTATGATATAGATTGATTGAAATTCATATCTTTTTATATAGAAATGTTAATGCTATCCTATGCCAAGTAATTGGTACGGACGTGAAGGTAAGGTTTGTCTATGAACAAACAAAAGTATTTTTCATCGATATTTCGATGGGCACGCGAGTTTGCCAAAAATATTAAACATAAATATGTTTAATGAATGAGTGTTGATCAACATAGGGTACTATAGGCTGATCACCTAGAAGTGCTCATAAGTTATCGGATGAACGACCTTAGTGCTGTGGACTCCTTTTCATGTATGAAAATAGAAAGTTATTGTTCATGGTCTATTGACCGGTTCAGAATTCCTAATCTATTCTATACTTTGGGAATTGATGTTATGAACTGTTAAAGTATTATTGATTCATAATACTTCATAACTATTGTTCAGTTATGTCGGAATTGTTATATGATTCACGAATGTGGTATTCCTGTTATACTTGCTTAAAACTTGTTGAGCTGTCATGCTCACTTCTTGCGTGAATCATATAACTGCAGTTAAGAATGAACGTACTATGAATGCTCAAAGAGATAAGGGAAAAGCTAAGATGGATGCTTAGGCAGTGTGTAATAATTTAGAAAGTTTGTATGTATTATACATTATGAACAATGAATGATGTAACTAGTTATGAACCTGTGAAGGATTATACTTTGATTGAAATAAGAAGATAGTAATTACATTCATTTTGTTGTATTTCAATGGAATGATTGTATGGATATTAGTATAGTGGAGCACCATATGTCGGGTTGAAAGATACCCGAA
This sequence comes from Panax ginseng, assembly GCA_020205605.1. Taxonomy (NCBI): domain Eukaryota; kingdom Viridiplantae; phylum Streptophyta; class Magnoliopsida; order Apiales; family Araliaceae; genus Panax; species Panax ginseng. Next base: position 78,521,195 of record CM035129.1, on the reverse strand, counting down.
TTTGGGGGCGTCACATTGTTTCTCAGGCTTGAATCCTCTTTCTTTCACAAAGGTTTTGGTCACAATTTGGTAATACTCCTGCTGGGCTTCGATACTGAGAAATCTGGTATGATCCACGACATCTTCCCCTTGACTGCTAGGGGAGGATGATGATGATGAAGAAGAAGATCGTGCTCTCTTTGGACCCATTATTTTGAATGTTGAAGATGATGATTTTCTTGCCTGATAGAGATTTCTGACCATTTTGAATAACCCCCAAACTAATTGCTGCACAACTCAATTGGAAACCCTAGTTTTATAATGCAGTGCAGAGATTGAGTAGAAGATGAACGTGGAATAAATCGTGGATGATCACATGGTGGAGGAGATATACACGGCTTCAATTTTGGTAACTGATAGAGAGGAAGAGACGTGCGTGTGGAGGGGAGTAAGTGATTCCGCCTTCGATTATGTGAAGTGAGAGACCAAATAATTACCAACACGTTTTTAAAACTCAAAAAAATTTCCATGTCTAGTGTAAGCGGCATACAGTTTTTGATTTTAAATGGGCATGGAAGCGCAATGGCGCTGAAAGTGACAATTGTGGTATGGCGGAGTATATCTTGCGGGTGCACAGTTACATCTTTATAATTATTCTGTGCACATAGCGACCACAGTACCTATATCGCTAAATTTTATTCCCGACCTTTGCAAGACAATAATGCATGCACTCCAATACACCTACAATAATATCAATAGACACTATCAAAGCATGATTTACTAAATAAAAATGAGTGATTATTCTGTCACCCTAATTTCAATGCAATGCACAAACATACTCCTATTCGATTTCAGGTACGATGGTAATTATGTAAAGATACTCATACTATCCTAACTAAGAATGAAAATGAGCTAACAAAAGTAACTTGAACTGAATAAATACTAAGTAGAGATAGAAAAAATGGGTTGCCTCCCATTAAGCGCTAAGTTATAGTCAATTAGCTTGACTGTCTCTGATTCTCATGTCGAAGAAAGAATTGAGGTGACTTTTTGTCTGTCCACCTCGCCACCGAAGTAAAGCTTCAATCTCTGTCCATTCACCTTAAAAGGCTTATCCGAAAACTTATCAAATACTTCAATTGCACCATGTGGAAAGACAGTCTTCATTGTAAATGGCCCTGACCATCTCGATTTCAGCTTTTCGGGAAAAAGTTTAAGTCTGGAGTTATAAAGCAAAACCCTTTGTCCCGGTTCAAATGTCCTCTCTATGATTTTTTGGTCATGCCATTTTTTTACCTTCTCATTGTACAGCTTTGAATTCTCATATGCCTGTAATTTGAATTCATCCAACTCATTGAGTTGGAGTAGGCATTTCTCCCCTGCAGCTTTCAAATCAAAATTAAGCTTTCGAATTGCTCAATATGCCTTATGCTCTAGCTCCATAGGAAGGTGACAAGCTTTTCCATACACCAGCTGAAAAGGTGTCATGCCCAACGAAGTTTTGTATGCAGTCCTATAGGCCCATACTGCATCATCAAACTTTAAAGACCAGTCCTTCTTCTTGGGATTCACAACTTTTTCAAGGATTCTTTTGACTTCTCGATTCGATACTTCAGCTTGGCCATTCGTTTGGGGGTGATAAGCTATAGCAATGCGATGGTTCACCCCATACTTAGCCAACAAAAGGCGTGAGCTTGCATTGCAGAAATAGCGCCCTAAATCATTGATGATGGCCATTGGAGTCCCAAATCTTCTGAAGATACTTCTGTCTAAAACCCTGAGGACTACCTTGGCATCATTTGTCGGAAGAGCTGCCACTTTGACCCATTTCGACATATAATCAACCGTGAGCAAGATGTAGAGGTTACCGAAGGAAGAAATGAATGGTCCCATGAAATCAATCCCCCATACATCAAAAATTTCAACTTCGAGGATCGTATTCAAGGGAATTTCATTTCTTTTCGAGATGTTCCCCACTCGCTGACATCTATCACACCGCTGGACAAAATTGTATACATCCTTGAAAATTGTTGGCCAGTAAAATCCTGCTTGTAGTACTCTAGCCGCTGTTTTTTCTCCTCCATAGTGACCTCCATACACAGTAGAATGACAATCCTGCAAAATCCCCTCGGTCTCGCTATAAAGAATACACCTTCTTATCATTTGATCAGAACACTGTTTAAACAAATAAGGCTCATCCCATGTATACCATTTGACATCATGCAGAAATTTCTTCTTTTGATAACCCACCAAGTCAGAAGGTACCATCTTACTCACTAAATAATTCGCAAAGTTTGCGAACCATGGCACTTCCCCTTTCACCACAAACAACTGCTCATCTGGAAAGGATTCATTGATAACCACATTGTTGTCTGCCTCCCTTTCTGGATTCTCAAGTCACGATAAGTGGTCCGCCACTTGGTTTTCGGTGCCCTTTCTATCCTTGATCTCCAAATCAAATTCCTATAGAAATAAAATCCATCTGATCAACCGGGGTTTTGCATCCTTCTTTTCCACTAAATGTAAAATTGCCGCGTGATTCGTATACACTATCACCTTTGTGCCAATCAGATATGCTCAAAGTTTATCAAAGGCGTACACCACTGCCAATAACTCTTTCTTTGTGGTGTTGTAGTTCAACTATACATCTGTAAGGGTCTTGCTGGCATAATATATCATATGAAACATCTTCTCTTTCCTTTGCCCCAAAATAGCCCCTACGGAATAATCATTGGCATCACACATCAGCTTAAATGGCAAATCCCAATCTGGTGCAGTAATCACTGGTGCTGAAGTTAGTTTCCTCTTTAAGTGTTCAAATGCTGACACGCAAGCCTCATCAAAGTTAACTCTGCATCCTTCTCCAATAAACTGCATAGTGGTTTAGTTATCTTGGATAAGTCCTTGATGAATCTGCGGTAGAAACCTGCATGCCCCAGAAAACTGCGAACACCTTTTACTGAAGTAGGTGGTGGAAAGTTTTCAATGGTTTCCAGCTTCACCCTATCCACCTCGAGTCCGTTCTTCGAAACTTTGTGTCCTAGTATGATTCCTTCTTGTACCATAAAATGGCACTTTTCCCAGTTCAGCACTAAATTTGTCTCAACACACCTCTTAAAAACCATAACCAAATTCTCCGGGCATAAATCAAACGAGTCCCCGAAGACTGAGAAGTCATCCATAAATACTTCCACATTCTGCTTCACCGTGTCTGAAAATATAGCCATCATGCATCTCTGAAAGGGGGTTGGAGCATTGCACAACCTGAAGGACATCTTTCTGAAAGCGAAAGTGCCTTAAGGACATGTGAAGGTTGTCTTTTCCTGGTCTTCTCGAGCTATCACAATTTGATTGTAGCCCGAATATCCGTCCAGAAGGCAATAGTACTCATGACCTGCTAATCTGTCCAACATCTGATCAATGAATGGTGGTGGAAAATGATCTTTCCTCGTAGCCTTGTTGAGCTTGCGGTAGTCCATGCAGACTCTCAACCCCGTCACTGTTCGTGTTGGAATTAACTCATTATTCTCATTAGTCACGACGGTCATGCCCTCCTTTTTCGGTACACACTGCACTGGGCTCACCCATAGGCTATCTGAGATCGGATAGATTATGCCTGCAACTAGCCATTTCAGTACCTCTTTCTTGACCACTTCTTTCATTATCGGATTAAGTCTCCTTTGCTGCTCAACTGACGGCTTACTCCCATCTTCCATCAAGATCTTATACATGCAAAACGAAGGGCTGATCCCTTTGATATCTGCTATGGTCCATCCAATAGCTAATTTGAACTCTCGAAGCACTCATAGCAGTTTTTCTTCCTGAAAAGATGTTAGTGCAGAAGAAATAATCACAGGTAATTTTGAATCTTTATTTAAAAATACGTACCTGAGATGTTCTAGAAGTGGTTTTAATTTAAGTTCTGGAGGTGTCTATGGAGATGGCTTTAATTTTACCGATAACTCTCTAGCTTTCGTCAATGGCTCGACAGGTGTTCTAAATTTTCTAAATTTTGGAGTGGTATCCAGATATTGCACAAGTTCGTTAAGTTCCTCGTCCTCCAAATCTGAATTTTCAGCAATAATACTTCTCAAAGGTTCATAATCCACTAAACTCTGTACTTCTTCATTTAGAACCCGATCCACCAAATCAACCCGGAAGCATTCTTCTTCATCTGATGGGAAGTTCATTGCTTTGAAGACGTTAAAGGTGATCTCCTGATCATGTACACGCATAGTGAGCTCTCTTTTCCGCATGTCTATCAAAGTCCTTCCTGTAGCTAAGAATGTTCTCCCCAATATGATTGGTATACTTTTATCTTCCTCGTAATCCAAATTGATGAAGTCAGATGGAAAGATAAATTTATCCACTTTCACTAGTACATCCTCAACTATACCCCGTGGATACGTGATGGATCTATCAGCTAGCTGTAAAGAAATGTTTGTCGGCCTTGGACCCGGCAATCCCAACTGATTAAACACTGACAAGGGCATCAGATTAATACTTGCCGCAAGATCACATAGACACTTCTCGAAGTTCATCTGTCCGATCGTGCATGGAATTGTGAAACTGCCTGGATCTTTCAGTTTTAGAGGTAGTTTACGCTGAAGCGCTGCACTGCATTCCTCTGTCATGGCCACTGTCTCAAATTCATCTAATCTCCTATTACTTGACAATATACCCTTCTTGAATTTTTCATAATTGGCATCTCTTCCAATGCCTCAACGAAAGGTATGTTGATCTGCACCTTTTTAAATATCTCCAAAAACTTGCTGAACTGCTTATCGTCCCTCTTCAAAATTCAATCTTTGTGGATACGGAACCTGAGGGTGAACTGGTGGTACTGAACTCTTAGGCTTCTCATCTGAACCTGCTTTATTCTTCTCTCCTCGCTGCAACTCAGATTCCTCTTGATTTTCTCTCTGCTCAGTCGACTGCTCTGCCTCGCCCGGCCGTGCGACCTCATCAGTACAACATGGCGCGAGCGCATGACTCTCAGTCTCTGCAATATTTTTCCCAGACCTCAATGTGATCGCTTGACACTGTTCTTTCCTGTCTCTTCATGGATTTGCTTCCGTATTACTTGGCAATGAACCCTGGGGTCTGTTGTTAAGCATACTCGCCATTTGCCGCATATGAGTTTCTAGAATTTTAATAGCCACTACTTGGCTTTTGATCATAACCTCCATGTTTGCCATGTACTTCAACATCATCTCCTCCATTTCTGATTTCTTTTCTTATTGAGGTGCAGATGGAGTATGATGTTGTTGTTGAGAAAATCCCAATGGAAACGGTGGTTTTGGTGTAAAATGTGGTTGAGATGGTTGTGACTAAAATTGTTGATTTGGCTGAAACTGATTCTGCTGATTCCCTCGGTTATTTGACCAACTGAAGTTTGGATGATTGCTGATGTTAGGGTTGTATGTGTTTTGAAACTGTCCTTGATCTTTCTTGTAATTTCCCACATAATATATCGACTCCGAGCTGATAGCACATTGATCCGTGGAGTGCAACCCTACACAAATCTCACATACGAAGGCAACCGTTTTCGCTTTGCTCTATGCCAATGTATCTATTTTCTTCGCCATGACTGCCATCTGTGCCGACAACTGAGTAATAACATCCACCTCTAACAAACCTGCAACCTTGGGCTGTCGCATCCGAGGTGTAGGATTTTGAAAGTTATTTGTTGTCATAGTTTTGATAAGGTTATAGGCCTCTTCATAGCTCTTTGGCCATAATGCCCCTCCTGTAGCTGCATCTACAATAGGTCTTGACTGCCATCCCAATCCATTGTAGAACATGTTGATCACCATCCAATCTGGCATACCTTGGTGCAGACACTTCCTTAGCATCTCATTATATCTCTCCCATGCTTTATATAAGGACTCACCCTGTTGTTCCTCAAACTTAGAGATAGCTGTCCTCATCTTCGCAGTCTTAGCCATTGGAAAAACTTGGCGAAGAACTTTTGTGCTAAGTCCTCCCATGTAGTTATTGACCCTGAAGGCAAAGAATGAAGCCAACTTCTTGCTTTATCCCTTAAAGAGAACGGAAACAGCCTAAGTCTAATAGCATCCTCTGTCACCCCGTTGTATCCATAGCAGCACCCCCAAACTATACCGAATTATGCACCATCTAAATAGTTCCCGGTTTAATCTCAAAAGTATTTGCTGCTATCATCGGTCTGACTATGCTAGACTGAAGTCCATTAATATTCAGCATGAAATAGTCCCTTAGAGCCCGATGCTCTTCTCTTTTCTCTACTCTTTGTTCTTCTGCCATACTAGATGTAGTACCCTCTAACTGTGCTTCCAAATTTCTCCGCACACTTGCTTTCCAGCCTCTTCCGTTAATATTACCCTGTGCTGGTGTCAATTCTGAGTTGGACGATCGTGTGTGCATAAAAATTCTACCAGTACCTGAAATCAAAACAAAAACAAGAATAGAAATGAGATAAGATTAGATTTGTCTAAGTCATACAATATAGCTTAAAATTGATGATAATTATTTAAATTTAAACGCCTTTCCCCGGGAATGGCGCCAAAAACTTGTTGCCTCTTTTTTACTTCTAACAAAAGAGCTCTAACTCATGCAAGTATACATGTGTCAACAAGCAATACAGAGTAAGTCGAGTATCGATCCATGGAGACAGTTGCTAAATTAAATTATTATGAATCAACTAAATCACTATTTTTATATGCTTAAACTAACACTTATAATTATGAATTAATCTAAATGCAAATAATAACTAAAATAAGAATAATAATGTAATAAATCAAATCTAAAAAATAATGGGATCCTAACTTCATTTAATAATTCATCTAATTACCACCATCATGCAAGGTTGTTCACATATCACAGGAAAGTAGCCAAGAGCACTAATATAGACATAACCATTTATCAATGAATTATGACCTACTCACATAGCATCCACATGCAATAGACACCATGTAATCATCAACAAAGCCAATCTCACTATATTTCTGTGAGAAATTGCAATGGTATTGAATTTAAGCACAAGCCCTTATTTAACTCATACGGTGAAACATTATATATCTATTTGAGTCACAAAATAGAAAGCTAAGCAAAACATCCCCATATACGCATGCTATCATGATTACAATCCATACTTTCATGTTATTTTTCAATTCCATACAAGCACTTAAAACGAATGGTGATCAATCATTCATGCATGCAAATCAACCATGATAGAAATTCCTTATGATATGCAAACAATCCAGCAGTCAAGAAATCAATTAAACTAAATATTAAAATCCATTAGAATCCCATAATGCAGTTTAGTTCATAACTGAACTAAAAGCCATTATGGGATCAAAGCAAAACATGGATAATAAACAAACAATTAAAAGAGAAAGGATAGAATAGATCAAACCAAATTGCTGATTACAATCCAATAGTAACGTTCAAATCCTCAATAAAATCCAACAAAGAAACAGTAGTCTCCCACAATGATTGAAAATCCAAAGAAGAAGTAGAAGATATGAAGTTTTTGGTTAGTTCTATGTTGGAAATCTCTCAAAGTGTAAAAACCCTAGTTCCAATATGAAAAACACGTAAAACTAATTGAATGATACGTCTGGCACCAACCAGAATTGTTTTAACCAATTACAACTCTTCCAAATTTTAAATTAAAATAAAATAAATCAGCAGCTTTAGTTGTCGCGCGGGGCCGCGTGCTTCCCCTTTGTGTTACTCACGCGGGCGCGCGGTCTTCAATTCCTGCTCAACTCGGGTAATCGCGCGGGCGCGCGTGTTTAAGCTTGTATAGTCGCGCGGCTTCTGCAGTTTTGATTATGTGTTCTGCTACTGCTACTGCTTTGTCTTGTTGCCATTGCTTCTTTGTCATGTCACTCTTCCTTCATACATCCTCAATTGCATATTTCCACTTGTTCCTTGCGTCATTCGTCCATTAGCCTCATGCCATCTAACATCACCAAATTATGACATATCCTGTACTTTTGCAACAAAGGGAGTTCTCAGTATATGCAATGCAAAATAAACAAAATGCAACTAAAAACACACTAAAATGTACTTAAGATGGGCATAGTTCGCGTGAATTGATATCCAATAAGTAGGTGTAAAACCCACTTATCATATGTTATGTAAAGTACTTTGAATTAATCGAATTAATATAAATCTATATTTGATTAATGAAATAAGTTTGATACGTGAAACTTATATGATAAGGTTTAGATTGTAAAGAATAATTTATGGTCTTATTTAATCAGATAATGCCGCCAAGACATCAAAATCGAAATCAAAGGGCAGAAGAATTTGTCAACAACATCGGGGGACAACAAGCTGACCCGATGCAGAACTTTACAAACATGGTAGCTCAGGCTATGCAATAGGGAATGGCAGCAGCAGGAACTCGACTAGACAATCGCTTGGCAAATTTCAAAGATTTTAAGGCTGTAGGACCCCCAGAATTTAGAGGTGCAACTGACCCTGTTGAAGCCCAAACTTGGGTTAAGGAAATTGAAAAAGTGTTTGTGATAGTTAGGGTAGCTGAGGGGCAAAAAACAACTTTTTCTATCTATATGATGAAAGGGGATGCTAATTTTTGGTGGGAAACAAATCAGGCAAGGGCAAGAGAAGGTGTAGTTACTTGGGCTAGGTTCAAGACTTTATTTTTCGAGAATTATTTCTCGACTAGTATGCAGGCTATGATGGAGGTGAAGTTTTTGGAGTTGAAGTAGGAGATCATGACTGTTGCGGAGTATGCCGCAAAGTTTAATGAATTGGCTAGGTTCACTCCACATAAAGTTAATACGGAGGCTAGGAAGGCGAGAAGGTATGAGTTGGGATTAAAACCCAGGCTCTACAACAAGGTGGCAGTGTTACAGGTAAACACTTTTGCAGCACTCATGCAAAAAGATATTATAGCTGAGGAGGGGAGTGAGGTCATGAGCCTCTACAACAAGGAGAAGAAGAACAAAGGCAAGGTCGTAGGCGCTGTGAAGGTGGAAACTAATAGTGGGAGTAGGGGTGAAAAGAGAAAAGGGAGCAATTTTGGAATGTTCAGGTGAAGCAAGAAGGTGTGAAGAAGAAACAGGTGGTATAGTGTGGGAATTGTGGAAAGAATCACTCTGGGAATGTCTGAAAGGTAAGTTTGTGTGTTACAAGTGCGGAAAGAATCACTCCTCTCCCAACTGCCTCAATCCTAGAATGAATAGTGGGTGTTTTCTATGCAGATCGACGGAACATAAGGTGAAAGACTGTCCGGAAAGGAGGATGGAGACAGGAAGCGTATATACGGGGAAAGGCAGTGAGACTCTGGAAATTACGGGACCAACGTCATCAAGCAAGGCAACAAAATCAACCACAAGGGTCTTCAACATGATGGTCCAGGATACTGTGGCAGCTAATGATGGAACTCCAGGTATTATTCGTATAACTTTTATTTTCGTATATATGATTTCCTTATATACAATAAATTATTTTATAAAAAAATTTTGAAGGAGGAATTTGAGTTCTATTAGAAATCAAATTTTTGTTTAATCAGATAGACAAGCTTTACGTTGAATAGTTAAAGATCAGTTTGATCGATGATCGAGATCTATTTGTAATGACTATGTATGTTATATACCCTTATATGTATAATTTTTGAAACGGTGATTCTGGGGACGGAATTTTTATAAGGGATGGTGAATGTAATAACCTGATATTTTCTATATAATTAAATTAGAAATTTTGTGTATAAATTTTTATTTTATTTTAAAGGTGGGAATACGTGCAAGGTAAAGTATATGCATTTATGTGATAAATAAAAATTTATTTATTACATTAATAATTTTAAATAATTTTCTTAGAATTATTGACCATTATAAATTATATTTTTATAATTAATTTTGTAGTAAAAACATTTTTATTATTTATTTCTCTCGAAAATATGATTATTATATTATTTAATAATATATGGAATGATTGTTAGAATTATTATAATAATTATTTTATTATATGAATTTTAGTTCAGATTAGTTAAGTTAATTATTTTAACTTAATTAATAATACTATATATGCAAGATAAATCAGATATGGAATCCAAACCCTAATTTTGGATTTTGAACAAGGAATGTGAATAATAATATAATACTATTTTTATTTTAGTACTATAAATATGTACTGTATGTGTAGACCGATAATGGTTGGTCAATTATGTTGTATCATGACCAAACCCTAAAATTAATTTGTTAAACCCTATTTTGAAATTCAATTATGAGTTCGAGACTGTTATGTAACTGTGTTATATGATTTATGTTTAGTAATATAGAATTTAAAGTTAATTAGGGAAACCCTAATTATTAGAAACCCTAATTTTTAAATTAGGAACCCTAACTTCGAAATTATAAACCCTAATTAGTAATTAGAAACCCTAATTACTAAACTAGAATCCTAATCGCTAAAGTATGAAGCTTAATGTTAATTAGGAAAACCCTAATTATTACTTAGAAAACCCTAATTACTAATTAAAATTGTCAAATTAGGAATCCTAAATGCTAATTTATGAACCCTAATTGCTGATTTAGCAATCTTAATTAAAATTTGTAAATCTTAAATCTAATTTTTATGTTCTATGTAATTAGAAACTAAATGTAATTTTGGAACCCTAATTATTTATTTTTAGAAACTAAAAATTTTACATTTTTAGCCAAATTAGAAATTCTAGAAAACTTATAATTTTTAACCTTAGGGTTAAGGGTTAAACCTTATGGGTCAAACCCTAAGGGTTTGTCAAGATTATATTTTTGCACTTAAAATCATAGGACAAAAGTCCATTATGCCCTTCTTGCATTATTGAAGCTAACTTGTCATAGTGGCTAATGCTTTAGTTGGTGAACCACCTTAAACATAGCCATGTGCTACAAAGCTCAGCAACTCAGCCTATATACCAGCCAAATACATTTCATACAAGTCATATATAAGATCAAAGAGAGAAAAATTTCATTAGTTAGCCATTTCTGCAACCAATACTCAATCAACTCTCTCTCTCTCTCAAAACCCACGAATTTCTATAGTATTTCAGTCCCCAAATCAAGCCCCACTAACACTCAAAACAAATCAGAGGCCTATATTCAAGAATTTGTTCATAAAGGTATAAAACCCAATCAAAAATCTGACCCTTGATCCTCTGTTAGATGTTAGTTTTTTTATGTTAAACTTGTTTTATGGTGTATAACTAGATAATCTGGGTTGCTAGATGTTAGATCCATAACATCTATAGGCTCGGATTGGGTGTTTTCAAAAATTTGGAAATTTTTTATGTGTTGTCTGACAACCAAATGTCAGACCTCATAGATCTCTTACTGTTTCTGGTTTTGTATGTTTAAAGATTTGTAGTTGTAGTATGTCATGTGAACTTTACTTTGGAACTTGAATCAAGTGCAAATCATTTATAATTTCATTTTATTGATGGTCAAAGTCAGTTAACCGACCATGACCAAGTGAATCTAGGCAGCCATGAACTTGCCCAGAAAGCACTGACAGCAAGTTCATGGGCCTAGAACTTTCTTGTTTTTGTTGATTTGTGATTGTAGTTGTATCTAAGTTGAAGTTTGGTATATGGACTACATGTTTATTTTAAGACCCCAACTTTTATGAATAAGAATAATTTTTCTCGAAATATATTTTTGAATATTATGGTGTAGATTTGATATAATGTTATAGTTGTGGGTAATATTTACAAATTTTGTAAAGTAAACAAGTGTTTATATAATATTCGATTAGTCGGGGAATATTCATTTTAACAGGGAATATTCGTACGACGGCACAATTTTTGGTGGACCCCACAACGGAAGTATTATCGTAGTTAGAAAACGATAGAATTATCTTTTTATAAAAATAACGGCGAAAGTTTTACCGTTAAACTGTTGAACTACCCGGTGGTAAAAGTACAGTAATACGCATGGTTGCATAGTAGCACATGGTATTGATTATTGATGCTTACGTGAGAAGTCACTCAGTTATACTCAATTATTGCTACGATGAAATTTTGCATAATATCTCTCATATTATTGATTCAATTATTGTCACAGTATCAATATTCTATATTATTAAATCAATAATTGAGAGGACAAAGTTATTCATATTATTATTTGCAATATTGTCGATGTCTTGAAAGTTCTGTCGAGGAGAGGATTGATCACCTAATTACATGCCAATAGGGAGAAATCCTTATCGGTAAGCCCCTCTTTCCTGGAAATGATCTGGTTGTTAAATATTGTGAGTTATAATATTAATGATGAATAAGTTCGTGTTGATTAAAGATGAATTTGATACTTCTATTATGTTGGGATTATTAGTGTTAGTGGAAATCGACATTTATTTCGATAATAATTGATTTTTGGAGGTTATATTGACCAATCTGGTAATTAATCGAATAAATGAGCAATTAATTGCTATTAATTCCCATGCTTATAACTATTTGTTCACATGTGTGTACTATTGATTCACATGCATGTACTATTAGGGGAGGTGGTGTAAGATTAATAATAATTGCATGACTAAATTAAAAATAGAGGTATAAATGAAGGTACTATACTATAACTATTTTTTTTCACATATATAGAACTATTGATTCACATGAATGTACTATTGATTCACATTATGTACTATTAGGGGAGGTGGTGCAAATTTGATAATACTTGCAGGACTAAATTAAAAATGAAGAAAAAGATGAAAGTATTATACTGTAATATTTCGAGCCCTAAAACGTGCAATTATCGAAACTATATTTTCCTATAAATAGAAGTTCATTCTTCTTCCACTCTCACCAAATCACTAAGACTTACAAGAGTAATTATAGAGAGAGAAGCTATAGAGAGAAAGAAGAAGAGAAGTCTGCTACATCATTATTCCAGTATCTAGTCTTCTTCTGAGGTAAGAGATATTATATTTTTCAGTATTCGTAGAAATAATATATTCTTCCATACTCTGTAGTATGTGAGTAATATTATTTCGTTTTATATTCCTAATTCTACACTCATTTTGTTAAAGTATTGCGTCTATACTCCGTGAAATTAGTAGAATATCCTTGATATTTGCGCTTCATCCAGTATCTTTTCATGGAAATATTATTATGAGCATTCTTGATAATTATTGATCTTTTCATACCGAAATACTATTCATGAGTTACTATTTATGGGTTACTATTCACTCAATTACTATTCACTCAAATATTATTCACTCGGGTATTCGGGGCACTTTTTATGCCAGAGTACTATTCACAAGTTACTATTCACGGGTTACTATTCACTCGAATATTATTCACTCGGGTATTTGGAGCACTTTTCATGTTGGGGTACTATTTACGAGGTACTATCCCCGAAGTACTATTCACAGGGTACTATCAACGGGGTACTATTCACCCAAAAAATATTTTTTTTCTGTCCAAATTATTTTTGATACATGAATATTATTTTTGAATTTTACTCCACAAAGTAGTATCATGTTGATAATTTGGATATTTTTAAACTCTGGATAAATTTAAAGTCTTTAAAATTTATCCTTGATTTCGTTTGATTAATGCTTATATCATTGTCATCATCTTCATGCTTATATTGTGATGAAAGTCATCTTTGACTTACGTGCATAGATGGACTGTTGATTGTTATGATTATGATCATGGATCAGTTGGTATAATCGTGACCCGTAATGTTACAAATGATGTGGTAAAAGTCCTCATTGGCCTGTAGTGCATTGATTGACAGTTGTTGGTATGATTATGACCAGGGATTATTTAGTATAATCATGACCTGTAACGCCCGAGAAAAATCAGATTTTGATGACAATTAAATTTTTATTTGATTATGTGAATTAAATGAATTTAATTGATTATTATGTGAGTAAGTTGTGTGAAGGTCATTCTATGACCCATAATGTGCTAACGTGGTTAGTATCCTGGCTACGTGTTAGAAATAATTGTTTGGAATTTCCAAGACGAAAATAATTGTTTTTCGAGAAATTTCTGTAAAAACACTATTCATCTATTTCTGTTCGGGGAATTATTTTGAAATTCTGAGAAATGCGTAATGATAGAATATCATGATAATATGGAATATCTGATAATATTTCATTTATAGCGAATGCAGTTTTCGCCTGCAGACTTAAAACCTAAGGGTTGAGTATATTGATTTCCGAGAAGAAAATAATATGCGTTGAAGGAATTGCGTTAGGGTTAATAAAAGTATTATACATTAATGATACTTTTTAGTGTCTATGTATAATATGTTGAGTAAATATGAAGTACAATATGATTATTGTACGTATAGTATACGGAAAGAATATGTGAATTGTACGTATAGAATACGATTCGTATTATAGGGTTAAGATTAAGTCTTAATGAATAAGTCATTGAGTTGGATTTCTATTAGTCTAATTGTTAAATGACCAAGCCCAAGGAGTTAGTGAGTTGTGCCCAAGTCTAGGCCCAATGTTTATGTAGTTAAGCCCAATTCATTTAAACCTAATCGTGGATCGAACCGTGGGTCACCGGATGGGTAGAACCCATGGGGCAACCCATGGGATGTCATATGGAAAGAGTGGGGGCCGGCCACTTTATGTGGTAGCCAAGCATAAGGCTTGGTCACCAAGTATTTTACTTGGTGACCAAGTGTGAATAGTAAGGAGGTGGGGTGTGAATTGTCCAAATTTCCCTCCATCTCATTTTCTATAAATAGGAAGCTATGTTTAGTCATTTGAGAGTTTTTCAATTGCCAACCTAGATTATTTGAGAGAGAAAGAGAGCTACACTCAACCAAATCATACACTTGGAAGCTTGATCATAGAGTTTTTCAAGAAAGTTTCATAAGAGTTCTTAAGGTATAATCTTTACCTTTCCTCTCCATCTCTTTTTGATTTTTCTATTATATTGAAGAATCATAGATGGGTGGTGTATGTCTTGTATGAGAGATTAAAGATGACTTACCATAGATTCAATCTCTATAAGTCATGAGATTATAAGAATCATAAAGTTTAAAATAGTTTTGAACCATGAAAATATTGTTTGTTGAGATTGATCGTTTATAAACGATTGAACTCCATCAATACGTTAGTAATTGCATCTTGTTTGGTTAGGATATAGATATGAAATCCATGGAGTATCCCATGTGATTTGGATTAGAGAACCCTAGTAACGAAGTTATGGCGAATTTTCCGTAATTAGACGTTAAACGTCGAAAACGTTGAATTTCGGATTAAGGGTCAAAAGTTGTCGTGAGACTTGAAAATGTTGGTTTTTAATGTCAACACGTGAGATAGGGTGATTAAGAGTTGTGGGTTTGAGAATCATCGGATTCTGACTTAAACAAAGAAAACGAGCATTGAACGCTTATTAACGTTTACGAACGTCTAGAAAATGAACTCAATACTCAATTTTGAGTTAACGAATTCGAAAGTGTCGAATTCTTATATGAACGCGTAGATTACGTCATTTGTGATGTGTAGTCTTTTGAACGGATCAAATCGGGCTTAAAACGAAGAAGTTACGGCCCCGGTAATTTCATAAAGTTCTAGAAAATTGCTCGGATCTGGCACTGAGGTCTGGCATCGCGGCACCAGACATAGTGTTATTTGGCGTGCCGCAGCGCCGGTATAATAAAGTTGGGCACTGCTAATTGGCACAGCAGCGCCACTGTTCCGCGCCGCAGCGCCAAGTTGGGAGCCTGGCCACTGCTAACTGGCGTCGCAGCGCTAGTCTAGTACTATGAGTGTCGCGCCGCGGCGTGAGTGATGGACTTCAGACAATGACTTAGGTTTTAAACTTCGTTTGTTCAGGGACCTAAAGGAATGATGTTTGTACACTTCATAAGTGTATTAAAGTTATTCCTATACTACCTATACTAAGGTATATGGTATTAAACTTAGGAATGTAATGCATGTTAACAAGTTAAGAACATTGAACAACGTTGGTATCTCGCCGACAATGTTTAAGTCCGGTTAATAAATCTCAGTTGATTAATAAACCGGGACGAAGGGTAATTAGTCTTGTTGACTTTAATAAAGATATTAGGTTAACAAAGACATAGAAGAAAAAGAAGCTTGTATAAGCAATGTGAATAGTTGTTTGATAGCTAATTAAAGTGTGCTATGTGAATATATCATATAGATTCTGTAAAGGCTATGGTCAGTCGAGTAAAATATTTAAAGACGCTGAAAGGCAAGTTTTTCTTAACGCTTGTCTAACTTTCATGTTAGCCAAGTTGTATATGATTCGTTGAACTGAATTGCAAGCCTTGTTTTAAAGAAAGAGTCTATGCCAGATTTAACTCGGCTAGACTATTCGTGATATATAGATTGATTGTGATTCATATCTTTCTATATAGAAATGTTAACGCTATCCTATGCCAAGTAATTGGTACGGAGCGTGAAGGTAAGGTTTGTCAATGAACAAACAAAAGTATTTTTCATAGATATTTCGATGGGTACGCGAGTTTGCCAAAAATATTAAACATAAATACAGTTAATGAATGAGTGTTGATCAATATAGAGTACTATAGGCTGATCACCTAAAAGTGCTCGTAAGTTATCGGATGAACGGCCTTAGTGTTGTGGACTCCTTTTCAAGTATAGAAACTTAAAGTTACTGTTCAAGGTCTATCGACTGGTTCAGAATTCCTAATCTATTATATACTTTGGGAATTGATGTTATGAACTGTTAAAGTATTATTGATTCATAATACTTCATAACTATTGTTCAGTTATGTCAGAATTGTTATATGATTCACGAATGTGGTATTCCTGTTATACTTGCCTAAAACTTGCTGAGCTATCATGCTCACTTGTTGCATGAATCATATAACTGCAGTTAAAGATGAACGTACTTTGAATGCCAAGAGAGATAAGGGTGAAGCTAAGATGGATGCTTAGGCATTGTGTAATAGTGTAGTAAGTTTATATATATTATACATTATGAACAATGAACGATGTAACCGGTTTATGAACCTGGCAAGGATTTATACTTTGATTGTAATAAAAGAGAGTAATTACCTTCATTTTGTTGTATTTCAATGGAGCGATTGTATGGATGTTAATACGATTGGAGCACCATCATCGGGTTGAAAAGATACCCTAATTTGGGGCGTCACAAGGTTGGTATCAAAGCCTTAGGTTATAAAACTAAGGAAACCTTAGGCTAATAACCTCGTAAGGAAGGTAAAGTCTCGAGGAATGAAATTCAAGTCCATTGAATTAATAAGATATTGAGATAACTCATTATCGAAAGGATTAAAAGATGAAAATTAATCTTAAAGATATTAAATGTGATTTGTGTTTATACTATTGTGTATTATTTACTAATCAACGTGTTATGTGCTATTGTAGATGTCGACCGATAGCTTGATGTTTAGAAACATGGAAATGATAAGTGAGGACTCAGTTAATCAAGTTAAGGTTGTACCAATGCCAGTGGCGGAGGTACCATTAGTGATTCTAGAGGAGTCGAAGACAGTGGAGTATTTTTTCTGAGGAGGACTACTCCGAGGGAGATATGGATATAGCGTCATATCTTAATATGATGGTCTATGAGGAGGTAACAACAATTAATACGATGGTACCTACACTAGAGTCAATACCTCTAGATGCAATGAGAGCATTGTATCTATCAATGCTTGACATGAATGTGCAACTGAGTACAGTTGTGCAGAATCACAGTGAAGAGATTAATTATCTCCATAAAGCTAAGGTGTCTGCAGAAGTAGATTTTGAGTCAGAGCACGATAGGCGGGTGTTTCTGATAGAGCAGGCTAGAGATTATAAGGAAGAGGTCGATAAGCTTAGCACGAAAATAATTACGAAGGACCGGAAGATAGCACGGATGTCTTACATCCATAAGAGTGTTCATATGGATTTCAAGTTGAAGGTTGTTTGTCATCCTAAATGAGAAACACGGGGATGCTGTTATGCATTATTAGAAGTCTAGAATAAATAATTATGTGTGTAGTGGCGTAAAACCATCTTTTGTATAAAAGGGTAAATATCCCAAATTTTGTGAAGTTCAATTGCGGGATAGAAATGTAATAGCCCTTAGCTATGGAAACAAATTGTAAATAGTTTTGACTATGAGGAAGCATAATTATATAATGAATTTTTATTAAATGTGCTTGTTGTGGTATGAATGGTTGTTGTTGATTGAGAATGATAATCGAGTAGTTAAATAGATAATAGCGAAGCTTTATTTATTTAATCATAATTATGTCGCCGGGAAGGAAACAACGTAACCAAGAGGCCGAGTCTCATAATGAGAATCAAAGGGGGTCCTAATAACCCTATGCAAGAGTTCGTTAATTTATTAATGGCTACATTTAACCAAGGGGGGTGGGATTCCTGTAGCTCCTGGGGTAGCAAGAACAACTACCTTTAAGGACTTTAAAAGTGGGGGTCTTCCCGAGTTCCGAGGAACGACGGACCCGTTAGAAGCCCAGACATGGGTTAGAGAGATTGAAAAGGCGTTTGTGATAACAAACGAGGGTGAGGCGTAAAAGACTTCTTTTGCGACTTACATGATGAAGGGGGAAACCAACTACTGGTGGGAGGCTCACCAGGGTGGGGCTAGGACAGAGGCTGTTACGAGGGAACAGTTTAAGAAAGTCTTCTTCGAAAACTATTTCCCTACTAGGATCTGATGTAGAATGGAAATTATGTTCTTAGAACTTAAGCGAGGATATAATGAGTTCCCGATGCCGCCAAGTTTAACGAATTGGCGTAGATTTGCTCCACATCAGGTGGATACAGAAGCGAGGAAGACGCATAGGTTTGAGTAGGGCTTAAAACCACGCTCTCTGATGGGATATCGATTTTCAGAGTGCTTCCTACGGGACTATTGCGGAGAAGGCAATAATAAATTTGAAGGTGGTGGTGAGGCTTTGTCTCGATTCACAAAGAGAAGAAGATTAAGAGTAAGTTAGAGGGAAGTAATAAGCCTGAAGTTGCCAGCGGAAGCGACAACTTGCCAAAGAGAAAGAGTTTTAACCCTAGGAATACCGGGGTAAGGCAGGGAGATCCCAAGCGGAGGATGGAAGCATGTAAGACATGCAGAAAGTCTCAATGGGAGTCTGTTTAAAGGGGAAAGTAGTATGCTACAACTGTGGGCAGGAGGGGCATTTGTCACCCAACTGTCCTAACCCTGAGAAGAACTAGGGATGTTTTGTCTATGGGTCAATGGACCACATGGCAAGAAATTGCCCAAAGAAGGGTTTAGAGGGGAATAAGAGTTCTGGTAGTGGTAAATTAGTCATTACTGGACCAGCACCATCGGTGGGTAGACCCTCAGCTCATACGTTTAATATGACTGTCCAAGATGCGGTTGCATAAACGGATGTGGTAGCAGGTATCATTCCGGTCAATGAGATAAATGCTTATGTGCTATTTGATTCGGGTGCTACATGTTTTTTTATAGCATGTGAATTTGCTAAGCAATTAGGTTTAATCCCTGAGAAGTTACCTATACCTTTAGATGTTAAGGTAGAAAACGAAGAAATAATCCCCATTGAACATATTCATAAGGATTGTTATGTAGAAATTAGAGGGAATAAGTTATTGGTAGATTTGGTACCGATAAGGCTAAAAGAATTAGATGTAATTCTTGGAATGGACTGGTTAGTCAACCATAAGGCAATTATAGATTGTCATAGGAAAAGTGTAAACCTTCGGCTTTTTAAGAAAACCAAGGTAGTGTTTTTCGGTAGTAAATCACCGAGACGCTCTTGTTGTTTGTCTATGACACAAGCTAGGAAGATGTTGAGAAAAGGGTGTGTAGGTTATTTGTGCCATGTTGTGGATACCCAAAGAGTGGGCACATCCTTGGACCAGATACCTATAGTGCAAGAGTTCACAGATGTATTTCCGGAGGAGTTACCGGGTATTCCACCGGATAGGGAGGTAGAGTTTGTAATTGATCTGTTACCGGGAACAGCACAAGTTTCAAGGGCACCATATCGTATGGCGCCAGTTGAGATGAAGAAGTTAATGGTTCAATTACAAAAACTGTTAGATAGGAAGTACATTCAACCAAGTGTGTCTCCTTGGGGAGCACCAGTGTTGTTTGTCAAGAAGAAGGATGAGTCGTTAAGACTTTATATCTACTATCGAGAGTTGAACAAGTTAACGATTAAGAATAAATACCCGTTGCCCAGGATCGATAATTTATTTGATCATTTGAAAGGGGCACAGTATTTTTCTAATATAGATTTACGCATGGGGTATCATCAATTAAAGGTGAGAAAGGAGGATGTACCTAAGATGGCGTTCAGAACTTGTTATGGTCATTACGAGTTTTTGGTGATGTCGTTTGGGTTGACGAATACACTAGCTACATTTATGGATATGATGAACAGAGTGTTCAAACAATATTTAGACAAGTTCGTAGTAGTGTTCATTGATGATATTCTAGTCTATTCAAAGACGTAAGAAGATCATGCAAAACATTTAAGAATAGTGTTGGAAACACTAAGAAAGGAGAAGTTGTATGCGAAATTCACAAAGTGTGAATTTTGGCTGGAGAGAGTGCAATTTCTAGGACATGTTATTGATAAGGATGGCATTTCCACAGATCCGACAAAAGTAAAAGCAGTTAATGAATGGGAGCAACCGAAAACGCCAACTGAGGTTCAGAGTTTTCTTGGGTTAGCGGGATAATATAGAAGGTTCATTCCGGACTTTTCTAAAATAGCTACTCCGTTGAAAAATCTGACAAGAAAGTCGGTGAAGTATGTGTGGATTGAAAAATGTGAGAACAGTTTTCAGGAATTGAAGAAGAGATTAAGTGAGGCACCTGTATTGTCCTTACCAGACAATACAGGAAATTTTGTAGTATATAGCGATGCTTCGCATAAAGGACTAGGTTGCGTGCTCATTCAGCATGGCAAGGTCATTGCGTATGCGTCACGTCAATTGAAGGATTATGAGAAGGTCTATCCTACTCATGATTTGGAATTGGCAGCTGTAGTTTTTGCCTTAAAAATATGGAGGCATTATCTTTATGGTGAGAAATGTGAGATATACACGGACCACAAAAGTCTGAAATATATCTTCACACAGAAGGAGTTGAACATGAGATAGAGCAGGTGGTTAGAGTTAATAAAAGATTATGACTGTGATATTTTATATCATCCGGGGAAAGCAAATGTAGTAGCCGATGCGCTAAGGAGGAAGGGTAGAGAGAAACTGTCAATGTTAACAATTCAGAATGAGTTGGTAACAGCGATGGAAAGAATGGAGTTAGAAATTAAGTTACCAGAAGAAGCAGAGGAAATGTTATTTTCCATGAAAACCCGACCGACCATAGTGGAACGGGTTAGGGGAGTACAACTGAGCAACGACCGAGTGGGTTGTTACAACCGTTAGAAATTCCAGAGTGGAAGTAGGAGTACCTCACAATGGACTTTGTGGTGGAACTTCCGACAACTAGAAAAGGATACGATGTTATTTGGGTTATAGTGAATTGATTGATGAAATTGGCTCATTTTTTAACAGTAGGAGTTAGGTATAACCTAGATCAGTTAGCTAAGCTGTAAGTCAAGGAAATTATTTCCAGACATGGAGTACCTGTTTCGATTGTGTCAGATCGTGATCCACGATTCACATCGAACTTTTGGAGGAGTTTGTAAGAGCAAATAGGACGCGATTAAGATTGAGTACGGCGTATCATCCTCAGACGGATGGTCAAAGTGAGCGGACAATTCAAACGCTTGAAGATATGTTAAGATCTTGCATTATGGATTTCAAAGGGAGTTGGGACGAATATCTACCGTTGGTGGAATTTTCGTACAATAATAGTTTTCACGCTAGTATTGGCATGCCGCCTTATGAAGCGTTGTATGGAAGGAAGTGACGAACTCCATTGTGTTGGGATGAGGTGGGTGAACGTCGGATGTTGGGACCTGAGATGGTACAGCAGACGACGGACATGGTGAGGTTAATACATACTCAATTAGTTGTTGCTCTAGATAGGCAGAGGAAGTATGCAGATCCTCACAAGGAGAATAGAGAATTTGATGTAGGACCTTTTGAGATTTTAAGAAGGTAGGAGAGGTAGCTTTTGAAGTGGCTTTACCTCCTAAGATGGATTGCATTCAAAATGTGTTTCATGTGTCAGTGTTGCGTCCTTATAAACCGGACTATAAACACGTAATAGAGTATGAATCTATTCAAATAGAGAAAGACTTGTCCTATGAGGAACTTCCAGTTCAAATTATTGATAGAAAGTAACAAGTTTTAAGAAATAAGGTAATACCTTCAGTGAAGGTGCTATGGAGAAACCATAATGCTGAAGAAGCAACGTGGGAGCTCGAAAGTAAAATGAAGGAAGACTTTCCTCATTTGTTTATGTAATTATAAGCAATGATTCTGGGGACATAATCCTTATAAGGGGGAGAGAATGTAAAGCCCGAAAAAAATCGAATTTTTATGACAATTAAATTTTTATTTGATTATGTGAATTAAATGAATTTAATTTATTATTATGCGAGTAAGCTATGTGAAGGTCATTCTATGACCTATAATGTGCTAACGTGGTTAGTATTCTGGCTACGTGTTAGAAATAATTGTTTGGAATTTCCAAGACGAAAATAATTGTTTTCCAAGAAATTTCTGTAAAAACACTATTCATCCATTTCTGTTCGAGGAATTATTTTTAAATTCCGATAAATGTGTAATGATAGAATATCATGATAAGATGGAATATCTGATAATATTTTATTTATAGCAAACGCAGTTTTCGCCTGCGGACTTAAAACCTAAGGGTTGAGTATATTGATTTCCGAGAAGGAAATAATATGCGTAGAAGGAATTGCGTTAGGGTTAATGCAAGTATTATACATTAATGATACTTTTTAGTGTCTATGTATAATATGTTGAGTAAATACGAAGTACAATACGATTATTGTACGTATAGTATACGGAAAGAATATGTGAATTGTACGTATAGAATACGATTCGTATTATAGGGTTAAGATTAAGTCTTAATGAATAAGTCATTGAGTTGGATATCTATTAGTCTAATTGTTAAATGACCAAGCCCAAGGAGTTAGTGAGTTGAGCCCAAGTCTAGGCCCAATGTTTATGTAGTTAAGCCTAATTCATTTAACCCTAATCGTGGATCGAACCGTGGGTCACCGGATGGGTAGAACCCATGGGGCAACCCATAGGATGTCATATGGCAAGAGTGGGGGCCGGCCACTTTATGTGGTAGCCAAGCATAAGGCTTGGTCCCCAAGTATTTTACTTGGTGACCAAGTTTGAATAGTAAGGAGGTGGGGTGTGAATTGTCCAAATTGCCCTCCATCTCATTTTCTATAAATAGGAAGCTAGGTTTAGTCATTTGAGAGTTTTTCAATTGCCAGCCTAGATTATTTGGGAGAGAAAGAGAGCTAGACTCAACCAAATCATACACTTGGAAGCTTGATCATAGAGTTTTTGAAGAAAGTTTCATAAAAGTTCTTAAGGTATAATCTTTACCTTTCTTCTCCATCTCTTTTTGATTTTTCTATTATATTGAAGAATCATAGATGGGTGGTATATGTCTTGTATAAGAGATTAAAGATAACTTACCATAGATTCAATCTCTATAAGTCATGAGATTATAAGAATCATAAGGTTTAAAATAGTTTTGAACCATGAAAATATTGTTTGTTGAGATTGATCATTTATAAACGATTGAAATCCATCAATACGTTAGTAATTGCATCTTGTTTTGTTAGGATGTAGATATGAAATCCATGGAGTATTCCATGTGATTTGGATTAGAGAACCCTAGTAACGAAGTTAAGGCGAATTTTACGTAATTAGATGTTAAACGTCGAAAACGTTGAATTCTGGATTAAGGGTCAAAAGTTGTCGTGAGACTTGAAAATGTTGGTTTTTAATATCAACACGTGAGATAGGGTGATTAAGAGTTGTGGGTTCGAGAATCGTCGGATTCCGACTTAAAACGAAGAAAACGAGCATTGAACGCTCATTAATGTTTACGAACGTCTAGAAAATGAACTCAATAGTCAATTTTGAGTTAACGGATTCAAATGTGTTGTATTCTTATATGAACGCGTAGATTACATTATTTGTGACATGTAGGCTTTTGAACGGACCAAATCGGGCTTAAAACGAAGAAGTTACAGCCCCGGGAATTTCACAAAGTTCTAGAAAATTCTTTGAGAATCGACTTTGAGGTTTGGCGTCGTGGCGCCGGACATAGTGTTATTTGCCTACCGCCATGGCGTCAGATCTGATAAACTTGAGCACTACTAATTGGCGCCGCAGCTCCACTATTCCGCGCCACAGTGCCAAGTTGGGAGCCTGGCCACTACTAACTAGCGCCGCAGCGCCAGTCTAGTACTATGAGTGTCGCGCCTCGGCACGAGTGATGAACTTCAGACAATGACTTAGGTTTTAAACTTCGTTTGTTCGGGGACCTAAAAGAATGATGTTTGTACACTTCATAAGCGTATTAAAGTTATTCCTATACTACCTATACTAAGGTATATGGTATGAAACTTAGGAATGTAATGCATGTTACCAAGTTAAGAACGTTGAACAACGTTGGTATCTCGCCGACAATGTTTAAGTCCGGTTAATAAATGTCAGTTGATTAATAAACTGGGACGAAGGGTAATAAGTCTTGTTGACTTTAATAAAGATATTAGGTTAACAAAGACATAGAAGAGAAAGAAGCTTGTATAAGCAATGTGAATAGTTATTTGATAGCTAATTACGATTGTCTTTATGTGAATATATCATGTAGATTCTGTAGGCAAAATTTGTAGTCGATCGAGTAAAATATTTGAAGGCTTATTTGAAAGGAAAGTTTTTTCTTAACGCTTGTCTAACTTTCATATTAGCCAAGTTGTATATGATTCGTTGAACGGAATTGCAAGCCTTGTTTTAAAGAAAGAGTCGATGCCAGATTTTAACTCGGTTAGACTATTCGTGATATATAGATTGATTGTGATTCATATCTTTTTATATAGAAATGTTAACGCTATCCTATGCCAAGTAATTGGTACGGAGCGTGAAGGTAAGGTTTGTCTATGAACAAACAAAAGTATTTTTCATCGATATTTCGATGGGCACGCGAGTTTACCAAAAATATTAAACGTAAATATGTTTAATGAATGAGTGTTGATCAACATAGAGTACTATTGGCTGATCACCTAGAAGTGCTAGTAAGTTATCGGATGAATGGCCTTAGTGTTCTGTGGACTCCTTTTCAAGTATAAAAATTGAAAGTTACTGTTCAAGGTCTATCGACCGGTTCAGAATTCCTAATCTATTCTATACTTTGGGAATTGATGTTATGAACTGTTAAAGTATTATTGATTCATAATACTTCATAACTATTGTTCAGTTAGGTCGAAATTGTTATATGATTCACGAATGTGGTATTCCTGTTATACTTGACTAAAACTTGTTGAGCTGTCATGCTCACTTCTTGCGTGAATCATATAACTGTTGTTAAAGATGAACGTACTGTGAATGCCAAGAGAGATAAGGGCAAAGCTAAGATGGATGCTTAGGCATTGTGTAATAGTGTAGTAAGTTTATGTGTATTATACATTATGAACAATGACCAATGTAACCGGTTTATGAACCTGGGAAGGATTTATACTTTGATTGTAATAAAAAGATGGTTATACAGGTGTCCTCACTTGGATAATCATTATATTTTATCACATGTTGATACATACTTATTGGTTTTCAGTATGTATACATTGACTTAAAAACCGTCTAAGCTAATTGATTCAGCAAGACACAAATTTAAAAATATTATTGAACAAGATAAAAATTTATTGTATCCAATTGAATTATTTTGGTTCGGATTCTAGACTAGTAAGAACATCCTGAATTTGGAAAACTTTTATGCGCCTAAGGCGGATATGCTATACGAAAATATCGTTCGAATATGTAGTATTGATCAATACATGGCATAATGGGATGATCACCCCCGTGCCTGTAAGTTATGACGGTTTATAGATGAAATTCTGTTTAACTTTTTCAAAAATAGAAAACAATGTTTATAGTCTGTCGACTGATCCCCATTTATAGTCAGTACGTAGTTTCAAAAATTTGAAATCGAAATGATATGTTGTTTATTATTGGTTCAGCTTACTTTACAACTGTTGATTCATTGTAGAAGTGTCGTTCAAAGAAAACATTTAATCCTTTCAGCTAATATTTATTATTGCTATTACTTGCTGGGTACTCAAATGCTCATCCTTGCTTAATTTAAATATTTTCAGCTAAGTGTGATCAACCAGAAGGTTCGGACAAGAACAAAGGAAAAGGGAAAGTTGTTGAATGATTGTTATGTTATATATTATGTAATAGTTTGGCTTTATTAAGATAAGGATGATATTTATTATTATCATGTAATGAATGTTTAAAGGTCGCGTACCTGGGATTAAACTCTGTTATATGTAAATTAAGTTTGGTATTTATATTATTGTTATTAGTATTAGTATTATTCTGCTCATAGAAATGGTATCGTGAAGCACCAAGTTTGGGTTTCAAGTACCCGAATTTGGGGGCGTCACATTAACATAGTACATTTTTATGCAATATATTAGATTCTCATTTTATTAAAACAATTATATTAATTCACTATTTAAATTAAGTTAATTACACACATTATTCATGAATTTAATTCAAAACATTTTCATTGCCCACAAGGCATAACCATCAAAATATATTATTTCGTAATATAATTTTAACTTAATTAAATTAAGTAATATAATATAGTTAATTTCCTTTTCATAACAATTCCATTTAATTTCTTCAATAGTTAAATTAACTATTAAACATCATGCATAATAAATTTCTACTCACCAAACCACATAATCTAAAATAGATATATCTCATAATAAGAAATTTATTTATTAAATTCTTATTTAATAACTTCTAAAAATTTGGTTTGTCATAATACAAGACATGCGTGAAGGCTCGTCTAGGAGTCTGTCTCAAGGGGAAGTCAGTTTGTCATAACTGTGGGCAGGAGGGTCATATTTCACCCAATTGTTCTAACCTTAAGAAGGACCATGGGTGTTTTATATGTGGGTCGATGGACCACAAGGCATGGAATTGCCCAAAGGAGGGGTCAGAGCGTAGCAAGGGTACTAGTAGTGGTAAGCTAGCCATTATTGAACCAACACCACCGGGTAGACCCATGATCCATACTTTTAATATGACTATCCAAGATGCGGTTGCATCAACGAATGTAGTAACATGTATTATCCCAATCAATGAAATAAATGTTTGTCTATTGTTTGATTCGACTGCTACTTATTCTTTAATAGCATGTGATTTTGCTAAACGATTAGTATTACTCCCGGAAAGATTAGAAATACATTTAAACATTAAGGTAGCGAACAAAGAGATAATTTCTGTTAAGCACATTTATAAAAATTATTGCATAGATATTAGGGGTAACAAATTATCGGTAGATCTTATACTGATAAGGTTGGGGGAATTTGATATAATTCTCGGGATGGATTGGTTGTTTAACCATAGAGTGATAATAGATTGTCAAAGAAAAAGTGTGAACCTTCGGATTTCTAAGAAACCCAAGGTAGTATTCTTTGGTAGTAAATCATTGGGACACTCTTGTTGTCTAACTATAACATAAGCTAGGAAGATGTTGAAGAAGGGGTGAATAGCATACATGTGCCATGTTGTTGATACCAAGAGAGTGGGACCATCATTGGAATAGTTACCTATAGTATAAGAATTTGTGGATGTATTTCCAGATGAATTATCAGGTCTTCCGCCGAATAGGAAGGTTTAATTTGTGATTGATGTACTACTAGGTACGACACCAGTTTCTAGGACGCTATATAAGATGGCGCCGATAGAAATGAAAGAGTTAATGGTTCAATTACAAGAATTATTAGATAAGAAGTACATTCAACCGAGAGTTTCTCCGTGGGGAGCACTAATATTGTTTTTAAAGAAGAAGGATGGATCGTTACGACTTTATATCGACTATCGTGAGTTGAACAAGTCAACGATTAAGAATAAATACCCATTACCCAGGATCGATGATCTTTTTGATTAGTTGAAAGGGGCAAAGTATTTTTTTAAGATAAATTTGGGCACGGGGTACCATCAGCTAAAAGTGAGGAAGGAGGATGTCCCTAAGATAACGTTCAAGACTCGTTATGGTTATTACAACTTTCTGGTTATGCGGCAGCTGCATTTATGGATATGATGAACAGAGTGTTCAAGTAATACTTGGACAAGCTTATTGTAGTGTTCATTGATGATATTCTAGTCTATTCTAAGACGCCAGAAGATCACGCTGAACATTTAAGGTTAGTGTTGGAAACACTACGGAAGGAAAAGTTGTATGCGAAATTCAAGTGTGAATTTTGGCTCAAAAGAGTGCAATTTTTAAGGCAAGTTATTGATAAAGATGACATTTTAGTGGATCTAGCGAAGGTGGAAGCAGTTAATAATTGGGAACAACCAAAAACACTAACCGAGTTATGATGTTTTTTGGGGTTAGCAGGATACTATCGAAGGTTCATTTAGGACTTTTCTAAAATAACTGATCTGTTGACAAATTTGACTAGGAAGTCTGTGAAGTATGTGTGGACAGAGAAGTGTGAGAACAATTATCAGGAACTAAAGAGGAGGTTAAGTGAAGCACCTGTATTATCTTTACCAGATGATACCAGGAATTTTATAGTTTATAACGATGATTCACACAGAGGACTGGGTTGCGTACTCATGCAGCATGGCAAGGTCATTGCGTATGTGTCACATCAGTTAAAGGATTATGAGAAAGTATATCCTATTCATGACCTAGAATTAGCAACAGTCATTTTTTCATTAAAGATATGGAGACATTATCTATATGGGGAGAAGTGTGAGATAAACACGGACCATAAAAGTTTGAAATATATCTCCACACAAAAGGAGTTGAATATGAGGTATAGAAGGTGGTTTGAATTGATAAAAGATTACGATTGCGGTATCTTATATCATCTAGGGGAAGGCAAATGTTATGGCCGATGCGTTAAGTAATTAAGAAGGGTCGGGAAAAGCTATCAATGTTAACAACACAGAATGAGTTAGTAACATAGATGGAAAAGATGGTGCTAGAAGTTAGATTGCCGAGTGAATCGATAGGGGAGCTATTTACAATAGAGACTCAGCCAATAATTGTGGAGCGAGATAAGGAAGGAAAACTGAGAAATGAGGAATGCGAACGAATGAAGAAGAGAATTGAGGATGAAGAGACGACTAAGTATAGCCTTGGCTACGTTTTAAAGAAAGAATTTGGGTTTCGTATGATACAAAATTAAAAGAAGAGATAATGGGAGAGGCCCGTAGTTTGAGGTAATCGATACATCTAAGTAACACCAAGATGTTTCAAGACCTTTGACAAAACTTTTGGTGGCCGAGCATGAAGAGAGAAATAGCAAAATATGTTAGTAGGTGCTTAACTTGTCAAAAAGTGAAGGCCGAACACCAACGACCGAGTGGATTATTTCAATCACTAAAGATTTCGGAGTGGAAGTGGGAGCATATCACGATGGAATTTGTGTTGGGACTTCCAACGACGAAGAGGGGATATGACACTATTTGGGTAATAGTAGATCGTTTGACGAAGTCGACTCACTTTTTGCTGATAGGAGTTAGGTATAACCTAGAGCAATTATCTATGTTTTATGTCAAAGAATTCATTTCAACACATGGGGTACAAGTTTCGATTATGTCAGATCATGATCCACGATTCACATCAAATTTTTGGAGGAGTGTAGACACTCGAAATTTTTCTGCCTACCTGTTACTAACATTGCAAGAAGTGCAGAATCTTCTTTCAGAGATAAACCTGGAAGAAAACTCAGCTTAATCCCGAAAAACACACTAGGAGTATCATTTTCCCACCTCGGAGATAACCCTAGGGAAAGTAGTGCAAATACCAGAAATTCCAACGGAGAAGGCCGATTCATCTTGGAGATAACCCCGAGATGTTCAGTCTCAGTCCCGAAAACAACACCGAGAAAGATCATGTCAACCTTGGAGATAATCCTAGAGAGTGAAGTTGCAGTTCCAGAGATAACCCCGGACATGCTCATTTCAAACCATGTAGTCAGCTTCAACCTCAGGAATCACACCGAGGCACTCAATTCCCAAACCTGGAGATAACCCCGGGAGGACAGGCACACCTCATAGACAATCCTGAGGTCATTCCACACTTGCAGCAGCCCAATCTCAGAGATAACCCTGAGCAACGTCTATTTTATCAGCCAAAACGGGAGATAACCCCAGTGAAGGGTAAAATCATCAAATTGCCACCTCAACCCCACATGGTGCCATCTCAACAAACATCTCAACATAAATTCTACACAATAATGTCCCACAAGAACTAAGGAGTTACAATCCCGAGTGACTATTAAGTTTGACAGAACACCGGATAGAATTTGAAGCTTGAAGACATAGGACATGGTTCCATCTTCCTGACTTCGTACAACCTTGAATCCCATGTCATTGCGTAGCTCTCGACAACAGCAGTCCAAAATAGGTCTTATACACCTCAGTCGGATGCTCGGATTGAAGTTTTGTAAGTTCGAGTGGACATCATTTTGCACATGTGAACGTACTTTGAGATAGTGGGATGCACGGGCAGGGCACCCAGGCGTGCATGAGTGCATCTACTTGATTCTTGTGAGTACACCACTGCGGCTCCTAGCTCTATAAATATAGGGCTTAGGGTGGCCATATTCTAGAAGAAAAAGGCAAGGAAGCCCTGTCA
The DNA here is from genome assembly GCA_020205605.1 of Panax ginseng. Lineage (NCBI taxonomy): Eukaryota > Viridiplantae > Streptophyta > Magnoliopsida > Apiales > Araliaceae > Panax > Panax ginseng. Next base: position 78,490,450 of record CM035129.1, on the reverse strand, counting down.
AATTTGCTCTATACACACCCTATATTGAGTGCTTTCTCCTTTTAAACACTTGTGAGCTCACATATAGCTATATTTTTACCAGCAGGAGCCTCATCCACTTAATGCTATAGAAGTCTTCTTTGGCAGTCCACTGTATCTCTTCATCTTGCACACACTCTTCTTCACATTGAGAGTCGTGTTGTGTTTGTATGCCCGGACTTCGGTCCGTGGTTTTTATTTTTATTTGTATATATATATCTGGTGCGTTTACTGCTTTTATATATATATATATATATATATATATTTATGTCAGGCCTGAAGTTTACTTCATGGCCTTAGACCTTTATTTACATTTCGTCCCGCCTGGAGTTTACTTCATGGCGGTTGATCATTTTTACTACTTTATTTACATTTAGACCCGCCTGGAGTTTACTTCATAGTGGTTGATCGTATTTATTGCTTTATTTACATTTCTGATCCCCCATGGAGGAGCTTCGTGGTGCTTGATCATGTCACTATTGTGACGCCCCCAAAATTGGTATACATCACCCATTCTGAGTTGTCAATACATGGTACAGAAACAACTACAACTTTATTATTACAGTGAGAAAAGCGTGAGTTTGAATACAAATATTATCTTCTAGACAATATCTATACTCAAATAAATCCTCATCACATTTATTGATACATTATTTTACAAAAATAGTGAGGACTACTAAACAACTCTCTCTAGAACCTTCATTCCATACCCCGACTCGTACTCACTATATTCTCGCCTCCTGAGAAGAAAAATAGAACAAAAAGGAAAAGGGTGAGCTCAACTAGCCCAGTAAAGAATATTATGACTAAGATAATATACAACAAATTAGCATTAATCTTCAACAGGGCAAAAATCTAATAGAATACAATAGACAACAAGTTTTAAATCAATATTCGTAGCGGAAATAATAATTCATTAGAAGAGTTAAGTAGAGAATGCAAACTACTATCTTCTATGTATTAAAAGTTCACAAATCTATCTTTTATCCTGTAACATCAATCAATATATATACGGAATCAAATATTCATCTTTACTCTGGGCCAAAGATATTCAATAATATCATCATTTAAGGCGAGAGGATGATGAAAATATTTTAAAGAAAGCGAATCCGATTGAAACAAAATGACAAGGATTAAGGATTAAGGATTAGTACTTTGTTTTATCCATACCTCAAAAATAATCGAGTGGTGTAAAATTCAAGAATGATCAAAACATGGATACAATCAAAGCTAGTATCCACAATAGATATTTTAGGCGAAAAGGAAAATTTTCATTTTTGATGAATAGTCTAAGTATTCGTGAATAGTGTCGATATCGTGAATAGTCGTGTATCGTGAATAGTAACTCAACACAAAAAGTTCCAAATTTGATTAAAAGTTAAGATCAATACTTGACATAATGATATTAGAAGAAATAATATAATTTTAAAAATATAATATCCCTTACCTCGAAAGACAGTACTTTTAGGTGAAACACCGGATATAAGCTATGACTTGAACTTGCACCATATAGCAACAGTACTCAAAGTATACTCAAAATACTCACAAGAATACGCTCGATAATATAGAGAGAGAAAACTTGATTTGGTGTGATTTTCAATTCTAACCTAAGCACCTATTTATAGGAAAATGCTTAGAACACCAAAGTAGAAAATTTAATATAATATTAATATATATAAAAATTTTCCTACGCACACTCTTATAAACTGAAATCAGCTCATTTCAACAACCAACCAAGCCCACCAAACATATCAAAAACGTTTTTCTAATTTAAATTATTTTAAACTTTCAAAAATCAATAATTTCGGAGCTTCGGAACTTCAATAATTCATAATAAATAGCCCTTTTATCAGAAAATTCGAATCTCGCGACATTTTATAGGAAATCCAATTCTCTACAACTTTGTAGAAGAAAGTGTTTCCAAATTCCAAACAAAAATTGACCGAAATCCACAAACAGGCGATTTTACATGGTATAATCAAATTTACATCAAGAAATGGGGTCCACAAACACATAAAACATGCTTTAAATATTTTGGTAACAAAAATACTCCTCCTCACATATACTCATATATCCCACATTTATCGTAAAAATATCATCATTATTATATTATTAAAATATAATAATATATTTAAATGAATTATTTTATCAAAAAAGATAAAATTTCAATTTTCAACAATTGTCACATTAAAAATTTTCTCCATCTTTATCCACATAAAATCAATATTTTCCTCATTATATGAATCAATAATTAATTATTCACAAATAATATTACGAATCACAATATTGACAACGGTGGGTTCCCATGAAAGAGGGCTTTCAATAAGAATTTATCCTTCTTGGGCGCGCAATTAGGTGACCAAACCTCTCCTTAGATGCGAACTTTCTAGACATTGCCAATAATGTTATCTAATAATATTATTGAGGATAATATGAATTATTGCTTCGATAATGAAAAAATGCGTGTAATGACAATTATTGAAACAACAACAATATAAAATATCAATGCAACAATTACTAAATCAATAAAATCTTTGAGCGGATAATTACGTAACCATTATTGAGTAGTGCCTTCTTACGTAAGAATCAATAATTGGTGCAATACTGGTAATGCTCTTGTGTTTTAACCTTTGAGTATTTTAACAAGATTACTTGTAACAACTACTGTAGATTATTTTAAACAACTTATATTTGTCGTTTTCTTCATCAATCGCTTTCCGTTATGGGCCCACACATGGTTGCTTAGCGTCGCATGCGAATATTCAAAGCGATCTGAATATTCCACGACCAAACGAATATTCCCCGACAACAATGAATATTTTATAACCCCTTGCTTATTTTGAAATATTTGCGTATTTTACCCATAACTATCCACATTAATCAAATCAACCCTTACTATTTCAAAATAATAAATAGAGAAAATTAAATTTCATTAATAATAAGTTGGGGTCTTACAACCTCCCCTCCTTATGAAATTTCGTCCTCAAAATTGACGTACGTACCTGGTGTTTTGAAAAGGTGAGGATACCTCGCTTTAATTTCCATTTCCAATTCCCAGGTCATTTCCTCTATAACATGATTCCTCCACGAGAACTTTAACTTGTGGTATGACCTTTGTCGTGGGACATGCTCCTTCTATCAAGATCTTGGCAGTACCTCTTAAATACGTTAAGTCTTGGCTATCTCATCCGGTTCTAACTCTATAACATGGTTCGGGTCTTTCACATATATGAAATCTGATATTTGAAACACATTATGAACACGAGACATACTCGGGAGGTAAGCGAGTCTATAGGCTACATTTCCTACTCGGTCAAGAATTTGAAATGGACCAATAAATGGTGGATTGAGCTTTCCTCTCTTCCCAAATCTTGTAACTCCCTTCCATGGAGCAACTTCGCAACAATACATGATCCCCTATACTAAATTCCACGTCCTTTCGATGAAGATCCGCATAACTCTTTTGTCGATCTTGTGCTTGGTTTTGTATCGTTGTTGAATCATTTGGATCTTTTAGGTGAGTCATACATTCTACTAACTCGGGTCCCAACAATGTTGCTTCACCCACCTCATCCCAACATATTGGAGAGCGACACTTTCGTCCATATAATACTTCAAATGGAGCCACACCTATACTTGCGATAGCTTTGTTGTTGTAGGAGAATTCCACCAATGGTAAATACTTATCCCAAGCGCCCTTGAAGTCTAGGACCACGAGTTTTAATAAATTTTCAAGAGTTTGAATAGTCCTCTCGATTGTCAGTCCATTTGAGGATGGTATGCTTGGCCCAATAAATAAATCCGTGCCCATAGCTTTTTGAAAGCTAACCCAAAATCTTGAAGTGAATCTTGGGTCACGATCGAAACTATGGATCTTGGCATGCCATGCAACCTCACAATCTCATTTACATATATATACTAGCAAGGCGTTCAAGGAATAAGTCTCCGTATCGGCAAGAAATGAGCGGACTTGGTTAATCTATCAACAATAACCCAAATAACATTGATGCCTTGAGAAGCCGTAGGAAGACCCAACTTGAAATCCATGGTAATGTGTTCCCACTTCCATTTCGGAATCTCAAGTGGTTGCAATGGACCCTAAGGTACTAGATGCTCCGCCTTTACACATTGACAAGTTAAGCACATCGAGATAAACTTTGCAATCTCTCTCTTCATATTGTTCCACCAAAATGTATGTCGAAGATCACGATACATTTTAGTACTTCGAGGATGGATTGCAAATGGCGTGTGTGTGCCTCCATCATAATCTTGTACTTCAAATCAGTCGTTAGGAACACAAAGTCTAGAGTGGACTCGAAGTATTCCTTCTTCATCAATTCTCGCTTCAGGGATAGCACCTTCTTGTACTTTCTTCTTCATGCGCATCATTTCAAGATCCGGTGGCTTGAGCAACCTTAACTTTTCTATTAAAGTTGGCTCTATACGTATACTTGACACCATCGCACTCATTCCTGCATATGATCTTCTACTCAACGCGTCAGCTACCAAGTTCGCTTTTCCAGGATGGTATTGAATAGTGTGGTCGTAGTCTTTCAATAACTCGAGCCAACGTCGCATCCGCATGTTGAGTTCTTTTTAAGTGAAGAAATATTTAAGGCTTTTATGGTCTGAATATATCTCCACTTTCTCACCATATAGATAGTGCCTCCATATCTTTAGCGCGGAAACAACTGCTGCCAACTCTAGATCATGAGTAGGATAATTCTTCTTATACTTTTTAAGTTGTCGCGAGGCATAGGCTATGACTTTCCCATGTTGCATGAGAACACATCCTAACCCTTTGCACCGAAGCATCATTTGTAGAATAACAAATCCATCCGTGCCGGATGGTATTGTTAGAACAGTGCGAAATGAGTCTCCTCTTGAGCTCTTGGAAACTCTTCTCGCATTCTTTGCTCCAAACGAATTTTGTATCCTTAGGAGTTAATTTGGGTTAATGGAGTAGCGATTCGAGAAAACCCTTCCATGAATCTCCGATAATAACCAGCTAAGCCCAAAAAGCTACGTACTTCAGTCACCGACTTTGGTTGCTCCCAACTTTGTATTGCTTCAATCTTCACCGGATCAACAGACAATCCATGTTTCGACACCACGTGCCCAAGGAATGCTACTTCCTCAAGCCAGAACTCGCATTTCTTCAATTTGGCATATAGTTTGTTTTCACGAAGCCTTTGGAGTACCAGCTTCAAATGGTGCTCATGATCTTCACGACTTTTTGAATATATGAGGATGTCATCAATAAAAACAACAACGAACTGATCCATATTCCTTGAATACTTGGTTCATCATATCCATAAAAGCCGCAGGAGCATTAGTCAATCCGAAAGACATGACTAAGAATTCATAATGCCCGTACCGAGTTCTGAAGGCAGTCTTTGGAATATCCTTAGTTCTAATCTTCAGCTGATGATATCCAGAACGAAGATCGATAAGAATTGTGCTCCTTGCAACTGGTCAAACAGGTCATCAATACGAGGTAGAGGATACCTATTCTTGATGGTGACATGGTTCAATTCCCGATAGATAATACAAAGTCGCATACTCCTGTCTTTCTTCTTTACGAATAAAATAGGAGCACCCCAAGGAGATGTACTAGGACAAATGAAACTGATGTCCAACAACTCCTGTAGTTGGACCTTTAACTCCTGAAGTTCAATAGGAGCCATTCGATATGGGGTTTTAGAAATGGGCTTTGTACCAGGTTCAAGATCAATAAAGAATTCAACTTCACATTCTAGGGGTAGACCGGGAAGTTCTTCAGGAAATACGTTAGGAAAGTCAATAACAATAGGAATATTATTCAAATTTGACGTGTCTTTATTCAAATCCATAACATGGGCTAAGAAAGCTTGACATCCGTTTTTCAATAAACGAATAGCTTTATGATTAGATATGATAGTGATTAATTTTAATGGTTTAGTTGCTTGAATTCGTACAACAGATTGGTTAGGAATATGAAAACTAACAACCTTACGAAAACAATCAATTTTGGCATGATGAGTAGTTAACCAATCAATCCCTAAAATCACATCAAACCAAGTATCTTTAAAAAGATAAGGTCAACAGGTAAGGTGATGGTGCCAACTTGAATCAAACAAGATTTATAAATAGTGGATGTGATGAAAGTTTTCTCTAACGGAGTTTCCACGAGATAGGTCAAAGTCTAATTTCTCCGGAGTCAAGTTTAAGCGTTGAGCACAAGCAAAGGAGAGATAAATGAATGGGTATGCCGGTATCAAGTAAGGTATAAACTTCATAAGAATTTATTAATAGCTTACCCGTGATCACCTCGTTTGGGTTCCACGCATTTTGACCGATCCTGACGCGCTCTTCCGAGAAATCGTTGACTTTGACTTTTACAGGGACGATCTTTTGAGTCACCGTCCCCCCATTGAACTAGGTTTTGCCTCTTGTACAATCTCTCGGCGATATGTCCTTCCTTTCCACAATTATAGCATACCTTAAACTGATGTGGGCAGTTTGGACTGATATGTCCCTCTTCTCCGCATTTATAGCATATGACCGATGGTCGTTCTCCTCCCTTAGAACCAATTGCTACCGGCACTGTCGTCTTCACATGGTCGTTGTTAAATCTCCTCTTTTTAAAATTTCCTCCTGACTCGCTTCTTCTATTTTCATGGCCATGATTACCACCAGAGTGGTTACCATTTTTGTCCATCTTTTTCTTTCTCCGCTGGTTATCGTTGTTTTGTTGGATCGCTATCTCCGGTATGATCTCGATTGTGGTCCTCGGTTACAAGTACTCGTTATCTCGCTCTAATAATTGAGCCCTATTTACAACATCTGAATAGAGAGAAAATTTATGAGAAATGAGATATTGTCGTATATCTAGGGTTTCAAACCTCTCGTAAAACATCCGCGTCATCGTTCCTCATTCTCCACCAAATGAGGTGCAAACACGGATAACTCTGCAAACTTTGCCTCGTCTTTGAGATCGTCATGTTGTTTTGTTCTAATCGATGAACTCCACTTCCTTCATATGACGAACACTTTTAGGAAAGTATTTATCATTAAATAGTTTTAAAGCGTCTCCCAAGACATCTTTGAGTCTTGAATTTGGATGGGTGCGCTTCACTGAGACTCCCACCGATGATGCGCCTCGCCACGGAACATAAAGTTGGCGAATGGAACCTTCTATTCCTCCGTGCATCCCAAGACATCGAATATCTTGGTAATTTGCTTGACCCATGTTTCGCCATGATCGGATCTGGCTTTCCCTTAAATTCTGGTGGTCTAACTCTTTTGCTGCTTGCATGTGACAACCCGTGAATTGCTATCATTTCCTCTGTATTTTGAACACGAGTCTCCCTAAATGCGATTTTGTATGAAGCGCAAAAAGCTTCTAAACATCCCTCGTTCATAATCTGCTTTCGGTGGTGTTGTTCACGGGAGGAACATTGCTAACTTTGTTGCACGTTCTCCTCGTTGGTGATTACAAGGTCTCCACGGTCTCATTTCCCTTTGTTAATATTCTCAGTCGACATTCTCAAATACTGTCATAAAACAAGGGTTAATTAAGGAAATCAATATATCACATAATATCCCTATATCTTGACCAACTAACAAATAAGCTTAGGTAGGACACACTAGTGAAGGATTTACTCGTCTCTCCCTCCTAGTTCTATTCCCGATCTCCTTGGAGATCATATCCTAAGTTCGATACCAAGCGTGACAAATGTCCCATCGGTGGAATGACACCTCACATTAGTACCTATCGGTTTGCCCAGCATGAAGCATCCCTACGGAGAGTCCGCTTCAGGTGCATCCCCATCAACAGGAAGTCACCAGCGAGAGGCTTGGGGCTCTTTACTTATAGCTCTGATACCAACTGTAACGCCCCCAAAATAGGTATACATCACCCACTCTGAGTTGTCAATACATGGTATAGAAACAACTACAACTTTATTATTACAACAGTAAAACTGTGAGTTTGAATACAAATATTATCTCTATATAATATCTATGCTAAAATAAATCCTCATCACATTTATTGATACATTATTTTACAAAAATGGTGAGGACTACTAAACAACTCTCTCTAGAACCTTCATTCCATACCCAGAGCTCGTACTCGCTTTATATTCTCGCCTCACGAGAAGAAAAATGGAACAAAAAGGAAAAGGGTGAGCTCAACTAGCCCGATAAAGAATATTATGACTAAGATAATATCGACAAATTATCATTAGTCTTCAATAGGGAAAAAATCTAATAGAATACAATAGACAACAAGTTTTAAATCAATATTCGCATTGAAATAATAATTCATTAGAAGAGTTAAGTAGAGAATAAACTACTATCTTCCCCTGTAACATCAATCAATATATATACGAATCAAATATTCATCTTTGCACTCTGACAGCCAAAGATATTCATCGATTGGTCATGTTCATCTAAACACTGTTCATCTTTGCACTCTGGGCCAAAGATATTCATCGAAATCATTCATCTTTACTACTGAGGCCAAAGATATTCAATAATATCATCATTTAAGGCGAGGATGATGAAAATATTTTTAAAGCGAATCCAGTGAAACAAAATGAAAAGAATTAAGGATTAAGGATTAGTACTTTGTTTTATCCATACCTCAAAAATAATCATAGTGGTGTAAAATTCAAGAATGATCAAAACATGGATACAATCAAAGTTAGTATCCACAATAGATATTTTTAGGCGAAAAGGAAAATTTTCATTTTTGATGAATAGTCCGTGATTCGTGAATAGTGTAAATGTATCGTGAATAGTCCGTATCGTGAATAGTAACTCAAACACAAAAAGTTCCAAATTTGATTAAAAGTTCGAGATCAATACTTGACATAATGATATTAGAAGAAATAATATCATTTTAAAAAATATAATATCCCTTACCTCGAAAGACAAGATTTAGTTGAAACAGGATATAAGCTATGACTTGAACTTGCACCATATAGCAATGAAGACTCAAAGTATACTCAAAATACTCACAAGAATATGCTCGATAATATAGAGAGAGAAAACTTGATTTACGGTGTGATTTTCAATTCTAACCTAAGCACCTATTTATAGGAAAATGCTTAGAACACCAAAGTAGAAAATTTAATATAATATTAATATATATAAAATTTTTCCTCACGCACACTCTTATAAACTGAAATCAGCTCATTTCAACAACCAACCAAGCCCACCAAACATATCAAAAACGTTTTTCTAATTTAAATTATTTTAAACTTTCAAAAATCAATTATTTCGGAGCTTTGGAACTTCAATAATTCATAATAAATAGTCCTTTTATCAGAAAATTCGAATCTCTCGATATTATATAGGAAATCCAATTCTCTACAACTTTGTAGAAGAAAGTTTTTCCAAATTCCAAATAAAAATTGACCGAAATCCACAAACGGGCGATTTTACAAGCTATAATCAAATTTCTGTCAAGAAATGGGGTCCACCGACACATAAAACATGCTTTAAATATTTTTGGTAACAAAAATACTCCTCCTCCACATATACGCATATATCCCACATTTATCGTAAAAATATCATCATTATTATATTATTAAAATAAAATAATATATTTAAATGAATTATTTTATCGAGAAAAGATAAAATTTCAATTTTCAACAATTGTCGATTAAAAATTTTCTCCATCTATATCCACATAAAATCAATATTTTCCTCATCATATGAATCAATAATTAATTATTCATAAATAATATTACGAATCACAATATTGACAACCGGTAGTTCCCAAGAAATAGGGGCTTTCAATAAAAATTTCTCCTTCTTGGCGCTTGCAATTAGGTGACCAAACCTCTCCTTAGGCGAGAACTTTCTAGACATTGCCAATAATGTTATCTAATAATATTATTAGGATAATATGAATTATTGCTTTGATAATGAAAATCTTCGTGTAATGACAATTATTGAAACAACGACAATATAAAATATCAACATGACAATTACTAAATCAATAAAATCTTGAAGCAGTAATTCTGTAACCATTATTGAGTAGTGCCTTCTTACGTAAGAATCAATAATTGGTGCAATACGGTGTGCTACTGTGTTTTAACCACCAAGTATCTTAACAGTATTAACAGTAACAACTACGCCATTATTTTTAAACAACTTATATTTGTCATTTTCTTCATCCAATCGCTTTCCGTTATGGGGCTTACACATGGTGGTCATAGTCATATATGAATATTCTCGATGATCACGAATATTCCACGACCAAACGAATATTCCCCGACAATAATGAATATTTTATAACCACTTGCTTATTTTGAAATATTTGCGTATTTTACCCATAACTATCCACATTAATCAAATCAACCCTTACTATTTCAAAATAATAAATAGAGAAAATTAAATTTCATTAATAATAAGTTGGGGTCTTACAACTATATATATATATATATTTACCGCTTTTATACATTTACATTTCTGATCCCCCATGGAGGTGCTTTGTGGTGGTTGATCATGTCTCTATATATATATTTACCGCTTTTATATATTTACATTTTTGATCCACCATGGAGGTGCTTCGTGGTGGTTGATCATATTTATATGTATATATATATATATATATATATATATATATATAACTGCTTATTTCTTTTCTTATAAACTGCGGCATCATGTGAGCCTAGGAATTATGTGATCACAGATTCAGTCTACTGAATCTAGATTTGGTTCCCGTGATGGACATTTTCAGTTGTAAGCAGCTTGTAAATTATTCACGGTGTTTGAATGTCCTTAGATGGCTTTCATGCCCATGAGGAATTCGGCACTGCTATATATTATCTTCTCGAAGATGCTTCGCATCTCGAAAATAAAAGTAACCATGCCGAATATTTAATAATAAAAATGGAAGTATTAAAGGTCTCAATTACTATTGAGCACAGGGTTTGAAAAAACCTCTTTTACAAAGCCTCATTGCTATATCTTGTTTAAAACTGATTTTTTCATACAAATTCAAACCCTTTGTATATAGGTTCGAACGAGGCCTCGTACTACTTCCAAATAACAACACATTAACCCACACACACACACATACATTCATATAACAGTTTCTTGAAAAGTGGTGGTCACCGTGGTAACATGGATGTCAAGGGGTGCCTAACACCTTGCCTCCGCATAATAAAGCCCCCGAACCCAAATGAATCTCGATTTCATAGACCCGTTTAGCAGTGTCACATCACTAGGTCAATGTGCAAACCTTTTCTCGATTGCATTAGTACAACCAGTTAAAAACACCAAATCATCGACATATACATGTCGGACCTTTTCACTTGTTTTTTCAAACAAATCTCACATAATATGAGAATACCAAAGAACAAGAATAGAAAAAAGGACAAATAAAAATCTCGACGTCGACAGGTGGCGACTCTGCTGGGGACACCAGTAACAGGGCTTAAGCCGCTACTACAAGCTTTTTAAAATTGTTATATGCTTATCTATGAATGTTGCATTTATATTTTTGATGAATGTGTACGAATGAATTTTATTTACTTCACTGCAATATATCTATCTATGATATTAGTGCTTCGCATATGTCATCATTTTCATAGACACGTTGTATGTGAATGTATGTTGTGTGATTCCTCCACCAGGAGGCTATCCTGTCGGTGTTTGATTACTGGACTCGTAGGAAAACTAATTCCAACGAGGCTCAGAAAAGGCACCACCCAGATTCGCTCCAGTTGAAATACCGGATTAACTTCCCATCAAGTAGATTGTAATGATATGGGAACCTTCATGCCATAAAGCCACGAGAGTAACCTAAGATAGGTCAACCTCTAATAAACCAAACGCGGAGGAAAGTCTCTTCATGCTCTCCATTTTTCAATTACTTGTAAAGACAATTACTTGTAATTTTATTCTATGTTCATCTCTATGTAATGGAGAATATGAAGAAATTTTTCACATGCATATTAAGACTTGACATGCTATCAAATGACACCCGTTTTGCAGGATAATATTCTTAAAATGGACACATTATGATAGCATGTAAATATTCATACATTCCCTAAGACTAAACTATATAAGTTGTTGTAGGGAAAAAATTGGGCCTGTTACCCGCTCAAAATCCAAAAAAGCCATGAGCCTACATCCAATCATGTCTTCATCTGACCAGTCAAATCCTGCTCCTGTCTCTCGAGAAGAGTTTGACAGATTAAGCAAACAAATTATAGATTTGGTTATTCTGCTTAAAGAACTACATCAGTCTACTCAAGGTTCGCATATAACCATACTTATATAGTCCTCTGCACAAGGAGGAGCACAAGGTTAAGATAAAACAATTCCCGAACTTCAGTTGGATACGACCAACTAAAATCCTGAAAACACCCATCTTAAAGAAGATCCAAACACCGGTGATATCAGGAAGAAAGTCCTGAAAATGGAGGAAACCCTCCGTTCTATCAAAGGAATTGGAGCACACGGGAGTGTTTCCTATGCTAACCTTTGTATATTCCCTAGTGCTTATTATCCAGAGAACTTCAAAACTCTTGACTTTGAAAAATATAATGGGTTAGGGGATCCTTACACACATTTGAAGGTGTTTATTGGAGAACTTGGATCTTATGCAGAGGATGAGAATCTCAGAATGCAGCTGTTCCAGAAGAGTCTTACTGGAGAAGCCCAGACGTGGTATACCAGATTAGACAACTCAAATATCCATAGCTGGGAGGAACTAGCGCATGTCTTCCTCACTCAGTATAGCTTCCAATCTTAGATGGCTCCTGACCGGTACCAGATTACCAAGGTTAGGAAATAGTCCAATGAGTCTTTTAGAGAGTATGCTTAAAGGTGGAGGCGCTTTGCTGCTCAAGTTATTCCTTCCATGACAGAATCAAAAATGGTTATGACCTTCATAGACATATAAGAAGCTCCTTTCTATGAAAGAGTCTTAGCTGGTATTGACAAGTCATTTTTTGAAATGATCAAACAGGAAGAGATGGCTGAGATGAGATTGAAGTTAGGAAAGATTCAAGACCTAGCCGCTTTTAAAGTAGTTGCTGAGCACATCTAGTCTGGAACTTATGGAAACAACCCCCGGAGGGTCCATAAAAAGAAAGAGGAAGATGTTTTCGTGATACTATAAGGTCAAAAAGGCAGCCAAAACATGCCTCTCCAGAGGAGAAACTACTCCCCTTTGCAAGCACAGTCTTCAAACCCTCTATTATCTAAAGTTAGAGAAGTCAGACGCCCTCAAGTGTTTACACCCTTACTCTCCTGACTACTCAGGAGAAAATTACACATCTTCTTCCACCAGCCAACCCGAATGGGAAGGGTTTCAATGCTACTCGAAAGTGTGCTTGTCATGCCGGGGCACCGGGACATGACACTCAAGTTTGCTGGGCCTTGAACAACAAGATCCAGTACTTAATTGACAATGGGGAGATTATCGTGACTAAGCCCGACCAACCTCATGTGCAAGACAATCCTCTTCCTTAACACAAAGAAGGAGAGGTCAATATGATTAATTAGAGCAGTGGATAGAGTTCCAATTACGTTGTTGAATCTTTCCAGACTAGCAAAGACGGTGCTGACAAATGGGATTATACACAGTTCCAATTTATGATGGAGTGAAAGATTAAGGCTCTTTGCAAATAAGTGGATCAGTTGGCAGAACTGGTGATTCACAAACATCAAGTCACACACCAATTAATCAGTCAGGAGCATGCTAGTCTTCTTCCTTTTGTCATGAATATCCCATCCTTACCTTTAGAAAGTGAAACACTGGAGGATAAAGTTGTGAAAAAGCAATTGCCAAGGCCCGTAGAGATTTTGCCAACAAATAGGAATTTACATATCTTGGCCAACCTGTGGAGGAGATATTTCAAATGTTGATCAATGAAGGAAGAATTACGTCCCTTCTACCTCCAATTAATCCCCGTTCCAGACGGTTTAATTTCGAGGGAGTATGCCAATATCACTCCTACTCTTGTGGTCATATCACAAAATAATGTTGGGCACTCTGCCACCTCATTCAGAATTTAATTGACATCGGTGTCCTGCAAATGGCAGACGATGACACTTTGCTACTCGAGAGTGGGAACACATATCCTACAAAATGGAAGGATGACATAGCAGTTATATCCGCTGAGGACGATGGAGCGGCTAAACCACCCACAATCCAAGCAATTCAACTCAAAGGAGCTGACAATCCTTTGAAAGTGGCTGCACCAGAGCCAATTAATTTACCATTCAGACCACAGTATCCGGCTTTGGTGGCTCTTCCAAAGATGGTTTCAGTCTTTCTGTGGTTACCTCCTCCGTGTGCAGTGGTTCAAACAGTGTTCTAAATCTGGAAACTTGCGGCAATGAGTCTAGCATTTGTAGGTAATCCACCAATTCCGGATCGTTGACCTCTTCATCCACTAATAACGTTGTTTCTAACGGATCATTTACCAAACTTTTGCTCATGTCATCACTGATGATTTGCTCAATTAAATCCATTCAAAAACATTCTTCCTCATCCGTAGGGAATTTCATGGCCTTAAACACATTAAATTTTACTTTTTAGTCTTGGACCCTCATAATGAGTTCTCCTTTTTGTACATCTATAAGTGTCCTGCCCGTGGCCAAAAATGGTATCCCTAGAATAATTGGGATGTTCTTGTCCTCCTCAAAATCAAGAATGATAAAGTCCGCGGGGAATATAAATTTATCCACTTTCACTAAAATGTCCTCTACTATGCCTCTCGGATATGTAACTTACCTATCCGCCAACTGTAATGTAATGTTCGTAGGCCTTGGCGCTGGTAAACCTAATTCTAATTATACTGACAATGGCATAAGGTTTACACTCGCCCCCAAATCACATAAACACTTGTTGAAATGCATATTCCCGATCGTGCATGGAATAGTGAAGCTCCCCGGGTCCTTGAGTTTTGGTGGTAATTTTTACTGTAATACTGCACTACATTCCTCGGTTAGTGCAACTGTCTTAAAATTTTCCCATTTCTTCTTCCTTGACAGAATCCCTTTCATAAATTTTGCGTAGCTGAGCATTTTTTCTAAGGCCTCTGCAAATGGTATGTTTATTTGAATTTTCTTGAGAACTTCAAAATTTTTTGCAAATTGCTTGTCTAATTTTTGTTTTTGAAGTCTTTGTTGGAATGGTGGGGGAGGATAGACAACTGGTTTGCTAACTGGTTTGTTCTTTTCCATTTGTTTTTTGTCCCCCTGCTTTACCTCATTCTCTATCTTTTCTTTCTCTATTTCACCTTCCTTTGTAGCCCAAATTTCTATCTCTTGACCATCTAGCTATTTTCCACTTCTTAACATAATAGCTTGACACTGCTCGTGATTACCCTGAGGATTTCTCTCGGTATCACTTGGTAACGTTCCTTGTGGTCTATTATCCAATGCCAACGCAATTTGTCCTATCTGATTCTCTAGATTCTTGATCGCCATCTCTTGTGATTTAATAGCCATCTCGTATGATTTCATAGCCATTGCTTGATTTTTCATAGCCACCTCATTGCTAGTTATATATTTTGTCACCAACTCCTCTAGATCTAATTTCCTTTCTTGATATTGAGCTGGTTGTTCCTGGTTCTGAAAACATGGGGGATATGATTGTCATGGATCTTGATTTTGTTGGTTGTTTCTCAATGAGAAATTTGAATGATTCCTATTTCCTTGATTGTATGTGTTCTGGTATGTGTTCTGCGGAATTCTGTTATAATTGCCGACGAACTGTACTAATGCTGGATTAATCACGCATTGATCCATTGGGTTCTCTTTCGCGCACAATTAGCATATTATTGCCATTTGTTGTGCTTGCTCTGCTTGTGCTCATGCAGCTGTAACTAAAACCAACTTCTTTGATAGTGCAAAAATCTGTGCTTGTATCGCTGTCAGACCATCTACTTCTAACACCCCAACTGCCTTTGCCTGTGTCATTCTTGCTGTGGGCCACTGGTAGTTATTAGCCGCCATGGTCTCAATCAACTCGTAGGCTTCCTTGTAACTCTTATCCATGAATGCTTCGCCCGACGCTGCATCAATACTTGTCCTGAGATTCCCATGTAGTCCATTGTAAAAGGTGTTCATTTGTAGCCACTTGGGCAATCCATGATGTGGGCATTTTCTAAGAAATTCTTTGTATCTTTCCTAGGCCTCATATAACAACTCCCCATGTTTCTGTTCAAGCATCGTTATCTCGTTCCTCATCTTTGCGGTTTTCGCCGATGGAAAGAATTTGGCGAGGAATTTCTGAGCTAAATCCTCCCATGTAGTTATCGAACTGGACAGTAGAGAATGCAACTAACTCTTCGCCTTGTCCCGTAAAGAGAATGGGAACAATCGAAGTCTCACCGCCTCATCCGAAACCCCATTGAACCTAAAAGTGTCGCACATTTCCAGAAAGCTAACTAGATGCTCATTCGAGTCGTCATTTGCCAATCCCCCAAACTGAACTGAATTCTGAATCATTTGAATCATCCTAGGCTTAATTTCGAACGTATTTGCTGCTATTGCGGGCCTGGTGATCCTTGTTTGCAGTTCAGTCACCTTGGGTGTGGCGAAGTCGCATAACACTTTTCGATCTTCGGCTGCCATTTCCTCTTCTTTCTCAGGTGTTTCAAATTCTTGTCTCGTTTCCTTGATCCACTTACTCAACCTCTGGAACCTTTTCTCAATGTTGTCCTCAAAAGGCAGCAAGTGTGGATTTTGGGACCGAGTTTGCATAAACTACTTTCAACACTTGAAATAGAAGAATCAAAACACAAATAAAAAAATGTCTAAGTAAAACTAGATTAATTAAACTGATATTGTAAAAAATAATTATTAAGAATTATACTAAATAGTCCCCAGCAACGGAGCCAAAAACTTGTTGGTTAAAATCCAATTACGCACAACACGCAAGTATACGTGGTCAACAAGTAATAGAGTGATAAGTAAAGTATCGTTCCCATAGAGACTAACTAGCAATAAACTTAACATACAATTACCAATTTCCTATTAACCCTAATTTTATTAAACAAATCAACTCAGTAATTAAAATTAAAGAATCTAAATTAAAGAATAATTAAACTACCACAACAATCACAATTATTAAAATCTGGAATTTCCAATAATTAATGGAGAATTAGACTTATAATTTCACCCTAAGCTTCACTCTAATTTTAACACCTTTATTCTAATTCAATGCACTATCCCAGTTTATTAATCAAGAACACAAAAGTAGTATTAACCACCTCTCGATGCACTAATACCGTATTAACGTCAATTCACAATTAAGATAGAAATCCGTTAAACACCTTAATCAACTAATCCATTATATCTCTATGTGAATTACCATTGAATAAGGTTTAAGAATAAGTTCTCTATCTGATTACATGCGATGTCAAGCATATCTCTACCTTAACATTCATCAAGATTAAGCTATTCACAAAATCATGAACACATGCTATACTAATTAGGTCTAGATTTGAATATCCTCTCTCGATTCAATCCAATTCCACAAAGAATTGTTGATCAGGCAACTCATAGATTCAAGCTGAAATTAATATAGATAAACTAGAAATAGATTGTTAAATTGGGAATTAAAGTTTACAAAATCATCGATTCACTCAAAGTCCATCATAAGCCTAAAAAGTGAATTAGTTAATGCCAAACGAAATAAACACTGAATAAATCATAGAAATCATTCTTAAATTACAACTAATAGTCTAAGATGAAGAATATTAAAAAAAACCCTTCACGTAGCCTAGAATTGCAATCGTCTCGAAAAATCCCTTCGAAATTCTCCTCCACGCTTGCTATCAAAAACTGAACTTAGATCTCAGTAATATGTCTTGTTTATTGTTGAAGTTGTTATTCCTCGAGTATATCATATCTAACACATAAGTTTCAGCTGAAATTCCCCTCAATTAGAGTTACAATACCATACAAATAGATAAAATTTGTGCCCAAGAAGAATTACAAACATAACAAGACACTTCAGAAATAACACCCTCATTTCAAATGGGGTTCATGTACTATATAAGCTCTCGTCGTGAAGCTCCCTTTCTATCTAGCAAGATGAAGACCCCAGCCTCTACGGGGTATATATGTAATTTAATTTGGCCGCCATGGGCTACCTTCCTGCTAACTAGAGATTGAGACCTGCCACCCCGGCGGGGGTGTATAGGCTAATGATGCCCACCCCGGCGGGCCTGTCTTCTGTCAAATGCCTTTGCTGACTTTTAAGTTGTACTCCATTTTTTTTCCAATTATGCTCCAATTGACTTCAATTCACACCGAATAGCTCCAAATATATATTGAATGCTGCAACCACCATTCTACAAATGAAATAACATAAAACAAGTAGAAATGAACATGATCACAAAGATATAGCAACAAATAAGTATGAAATGGATATTGAATCGCGTATATAAAATCCACTTATCAGCTAGCAAATCTGAGGCTAACTGCATGGTTGCATGATGCTCATCAAAGTCTGCACTCATATCACCAAGGATGTCAGTCGTAAGGGATCTCACCGCAGTACTATCTGTGACGGACACATCCTGGACAGATAGAGTAGCATCCCGATCTATAATCAATTCATCTCTGGCTGATCTGGCCTCGTCTCTCTCCAATAGAGCAGCGTCTCTCCCATCAAGAGCTGTAGACATCAAGGCCCTAACCCGATCTCTTTCAAAGGTCATCAGATGAAGACTCTGCTCCAGATATTGTGCTGAATGCTGAATCACAATAGCACTCATACTAGGAGAATCCATCATAACTGTTGATAACCTAGTAGTCAAATCCTCCTCGATGGGAATATAAGTCTCCTCCACAGGCTCCCCATCATCAGAATCAATCCCCTGCACTGTTGATACTACCATAATCAATGTCGTCACTGTCGTCATCCATGCCGAATACTCTGCAGAATAACCCGGGTGGCTAATAGAAAACTCAGCTTGCTCACGTTGATCCCAACAGGCGTACAACCTAGATCTATCCTCTTCTGATAAGTGGCAAGAAGCTAAGCGCTGACTCAATGCCCCCTCAAAAGGATAGAAGTCCTGGAACTGGTCAAACTGACACATCACGACCAGTGGGTGGTAAGTAGTCATGCCCCTCAAACCAACGAGAGGGAGATAATCTATGCCCGGAGCATGAGTGATGAAGCTGTAGGGTGAGCTGAGCCTTGTACACAGCAATATATCAAACGGATCTCCGATCCTTGCCAGGAAAATGGACCAAGATGAAGGATCTGTACACTCTGTAGGCTGAAAGGAGTACGACATAGCTATCTCATAGGTGAAACAATACCCATGTCATCTAAAAGTGCCAATCGATCTCAAGTGTGACATAAACCACACGTACAACATGACTGAGCTACTTGTGAATACCCCTGCAGGGTAAGTGCTGCAATATGTGGTTGACCTCAGCGTCTCTAAGATGATCATCAGTACAATGGTGTGACCCTCCCTGAGAGCTCTCACTGCCATGCTGACACAAATATCTAGCTCATCCATGTACCGTGGCATGTATATATACGACAATACGCACAATAGCAATACATTTACTCTAGACGAGTGCCAATGATCCTCCAGCAAGGTAAAATCCCTAGAGTGCCATGTGTAACTATCCTTAGAGCCAAATCTGTCCATCAGAAAATGCTGGGATACAACGTGACCGGATGTGATCTCATCCTGTACAACTCTATGCATCAGCCTGGTGAGAGTCATAAACTGCCGGCTCATGTCGCCGATGGCCATCCGCGCACAAGGTCTGTCCAATGGCAGCGCCGTCAACCGTGCATTCTCCTCCAGAGTAGGAGTTAACTCGTGGAGTCCAAACCGGAAGAACTGTCTCTCCGATATCCAATGCTCCAGCATACCCTCTATGAAGCATATGGGAACCTGAAACATCAGGAGAGTCATAGTATGCTTTAATAACTGATCTACAGTTACCCTATTTGAGGGTGACATACTATCATACCATGATCTCATATTGGATTCCACCAATACTAGTGGGGTATGATCAATGCGGCTAACTATCGAAGAAGATATCTGTGTGGGCCGTATCATAAGACCATCCAGGAGTCAATGATGAATTTCTCTTGACATAAATAAATATGCATAACATAATACATGTGTGACGTCCCCAAATCCTGGTACTTTTTACCTCAGATCTGGTACGTTACAATACATCATTTCTATAACTACTGCGGAGGATATAAACAAAAATTAATTATACAATAAACTTTTACAACATAATCGCTAAGGTCTACAACCTTAACTTAAAACATACCTTCAATAACTTAAAAGGTTTATAATGTTATTTGCATCAGATAACTTCATAGTTCTAAATGCATAATACTCTAAACTTGGAATTCACCATTACCACTATCATTCTTCGAGCCTTTGTTTTAATCTGAAATTTGTTATCATGATATAACAAGGATGATCAACTACTTTTCCCAACAAGTTTAAGTACAATGAAGATATATCATGATTGAAAAGGAATAAGCTTTCAAGTTTTCAACAATGTAATATAATTGAGGAAGAACATGAATCAAACTTCAATAACTGAAAAACTGAATAATTATGCTGAGTGGTTAACAATGACCATGAATAAATTTAACTGAACCTTATGGTAATGAAGGTGATCAGCCTTTTATACTTGATTAACATGTGCAACATGCACTAAGTGCGAATCAATAATCAAATATGTGGAATAATTGTCAATAATTAATCCACTAGCATGTTTGAAACATAATAACTCGAGTTTGAGGTAGGAGACTTGCCATAATGCGAATATTCAATAATAATATTAGATGTGGAATAATCAACAACAATTATCCACTAATATGCTTGAAAAGTAATAACTCGAGTTTGAGTTATAGAACTTGCCTGTTTGATGAGCTACGGCTAACTAGCTTTAATTAAAACTCTTTGAATGACCTAGCATTGACAATGTTGGTCTATTAATTAGTACTACATATAATTCTATGTCTATACGCTTACTTTTGCTATTATCCAGTAAATAATTCAATCACAATGTACACATAGTATAAGGTATCATCATTAACTATAAGATAATTAATAAATCTTAGGTTAATGATTTTATAAATTTACATGGTCTTTCTTAAGTAATAAACACTTATTAGACCCTTAAACAATTTATTTTAATTGTTTAATTAATGAATCATTTAAATAATCTATATTTATCTTCGTTTAATTACCATTTAATATTAGTTAAATAATAATTAATTAATTACCTTTAGTTATTATTTAATAAATAATAGCTAATTACACCTACTTATTATTTAATATTAATTAAATATTGAATAATTAACATTATTTATCTTTAATTATTCTTTCTTATTAACTTAAGAATAATTATCATTTATCCTATTTATTATTTAATCTTAATTACATATCAATAATTACCTTATTAATACTAACTCTACTTAATTATCACCCAATACTACTTAGATAATAATTAAATAGTTAATTACATTCAAATTTCATGTAATTAGTTTAATAATCCATTAATTACATTAAAAGTTATAAATGAGTAAGTTTAAAATGATTTTAAATGAGTTTAAATCACTAAGTACTTAATAATTAGCTAAATGCCCGTAAAATTTTTGGATTAAATATATAATATTCTTAATTGTATAAAAATTTAGGTCCAAGAACTACTACCGAATAACCTACGAAAAGTTGTTTAACCGAGCAGGTCACTGAATGTTCCTACGGTTTGGTTCGGTTCATTGAAACCCAAGATAATTTTTTAAGATTTTTGATTTTTTTTTTTCTAGATTTGGGGTCCTTCACTAAAACTTGAATAAAATAAAATCTATAACTCCGATTTGGGTTCAATAGGACTCGTTGGATTCCTATCTTCTTGAAATACAGTTTCCATTCATCAAACATCAAATATGGATCTATTTTTGTCCCAGAAATTGGTCTATAAGTGACTGCTATTGCACATGAGTTCTTTAGTTGAGGTGTTCTAGTAATAAATCTATATCTCACTCATTTTTTAACATTTTTACATGCTTCCAAAGGGGTTTTACTCTTAATTCATATCTCTAGCATACCAAGAAACAAAATCACAAAAACCATTTGTAGATTTAAAAATGAAAAGCATAGATCACCCCTTTAAATTAGGTTTTTCCCAAGCACTACTTTAGCTTCCTTTCTTTTAAAATTTTCCAACATAAACTATATAGATGGACATGTTAAACATATTATAGTCAAGATTTAACATTCATATAAGACTCTAGCCTATTAGAAATTACATTTCCATGAATCTCTCATAAGATCACATAGAACATACAAAACATAGAAACTTATTTCTATACATATACTCATCTTGCTAAAATATATATAGCACCTTACTAAATATATATATTTCTATACATATACTCATCTTCGTGTAACCTCATAGCATCTCTTCATGTGAAATCTTATTTCCTTAATAAAATTTCAATATGTACTTATATAACATTTCTTAGACTATTCCGTTCACATCGAATTTACAGGTATCGTAATACCTTATTCTTGCTATTCCTTCAAGTACATATTAATTCATTTCTAGTGTTTTAGAATTTTGTAACCCATATTTTCTCTATTCTCATTCGGATAGCAAACCATATAGGTTTTTACTTGAAAATTTTAAATAAATCCTCAAATTCTCATCTAGGTTTTATTCTTTAACCTTTATTCTAATCAATTCAAGATTTTATGAATTTTCGTGTTATCACATTCACCCCCTTCTTCTTCTACTTAATTTCGTCCCTCGAAATTAAAGCATACTAATCTCTGCTTATTCTCTTGATCAAAACTATGTTGTTAACTTAACCTTTACAATTTCCTCCTTTGAGGATTTCTCATCTATTATCATATTTCACCATAACTACTCACTAAGAGTTTACATCTTCTAAACATTCATCAAAACCAAGTTGTCATAATAACCTTTATTCAATCATCTCAGATTCTACTCGTACACAACGAGTTCACATTATTTCATATCCATCATCACATTCTACAACAACATTACTCTAAAGAGTTTAAAATATTTTCATATCTGTTTGAGGGATCATAAAAACTATGACCTTTGAGGTTTAGGGGTATTTCTACCTGCTACCTATTTCAATTACGAAAGAAAGGTACTCTACCTCTGAAACATTTCTTTAATAGGTATCTTTACAATCACGAAGAATGTAAACTATCCATGCGGGTACTTTAGACGATCAGTCTATTGTACCTTAGTAATCCAAACGACTATATGCGTTCTTAGATTGGAATATTTTATCCAATTTGTATATCCCCATTTTTAGGGTTGTTCACCTCAAACTTATCATAAGATTCCTCACCAAAACAATTTGGTTCGACATAAGCTTTCAAAGAATACTTTGAATTCCATAAACATTTGTCTAGCTGAATCAAATAGCTTAGACGCATATCAATAATTCAAATTTCAATCGAAACATTTTTAGCCAAATTTAGTTGGCAATAGATTATCTTTAAAATTCTTAAAATCATTTTGACGTCATGATACCGCACTGTATTTACAGTCCGTTTGAGGATTTTGTCATTTTGTGACTTTGTCATACTACATCATACTATAGTGGGTTGACGATCTTTAGATCACATCCGACACTAAGTAATTCTGCATTGATAACTCCATCATTTTTATCATCTTTGCACCAGGTTGCATGATGCACTAATGATATAAAAATACATTTTGATCATTCAAATCATTTTTGTCTAGCCGAATCAATTAGCATAGACTCTTCTTTAAACCGTTTAAAACCATTAAAAATCATCTTTGGTGTCATCATGCCACAACAGGTAATGATGTGTTAGTGGATCGAAGTCCACACCTATACACTTGTCACAATGTGTTGAGGATAACAAAAATTCATTTTTAAAGGCACATCAGTGCGAATTTAGCTTGATGTCAAAAACTTTGAAGTCTAGCATAGCTAGAAGATTTAGAATACCTATGCTTCCATCATCATCTTCACTTTCTCTAATGATCCATTGCTTAATAAATCTATCTATTTCTATCATCCTCAATTCTCCACTCACAACTTTACTATACCCCAGTTCATCAAACTTACCACATGTTATGAGTTCAGTAACTTGCCACAATCATATGGGTTTAAGAACTTATCTTAGTCAGACTATAGGCTTCCGTTCGCTGAGGGGTTCAAAACATACCATATGATTATGAGTCATGAACTTACCATAAGTATGAGTTTTAAGAACTCGTAACTTAACCTTATATCCTCTACCTATTCGTTATACACATTAGAAAGGAATCACCTTATCAACATCCATATATTAAATAGCGCGACACAAACATTTCAATGATTATCAATGTAAGAAGCTAAGTGGTTGTCAAACCAAACTCGGCCATACAAAGAATTGGTTAACCTAACCACTATATCGACCAGGAAGCTAAGTGATTCTAAAACCAAGTACAAATTTCCCGCCCATACAAGGAATCATACAATTTCGCTGCTTACCTGAGTCCTCAATTAAAATCCCACATAATCTTAACTTTCTCTTTTCTTAATATGAATTTTCTTTAATCCGTATCTTAACCTTTACCACTCTTTTTTGAGTTTACATTATACCATTTCATAGTACCTTCTCTTTATAGAATATGTTAACATACAATCGTTTTATATTACGATCTTGTTATTCTTCTCTTTAATCATATTATATTATGATTTTATTTACACTTTTCATCTTATAGACATCGTCTATTTAGTATCACCTTTCATCTCTATTACTGGAGTCAGGTAACTCCGGATTCTTATCCTTATATCTCTTTAAGATTCTTCTTTGAATCTTCTTTATCTTTCTCTTTACTTTAATGATGAATTTCTTAAATTCATCTCTTATCCCTTAAACTCGATCTGAGTTTATTCCTTATCATCGTCTACGCGGTTATAGCCTAAGGTACCCCTACCTAAGGTTTATAACCTACGGCCTTGATACCAACTGTAACGACCCCAAAATCGGGACCATTTCCCTTCCTGATCTTGTGTGTTAATACTACCTTGCTTACGGTTATAGTCTAGGGTACACTTACCTAAGAGTTATAACCGTTAGCTTTGATACCAATTGTGACGTCCCCAAATCCGGGTACTTTTTACCTCAGATCTGGTACGTTATGATACATCAATTCTATAACTACTGTGAAAGATATAAACATAAATTATTTATACAATAAACTTTTACAACATAATCCCCAAGGTCTACAACCTTAACTTAATACACACCTTCAATAACTTAAAAGGTTTACAATGTTATTTGCATCAGATAACTTCAAAGTTCTAAATGCATAATAATTTAAACTTGGAATTCTCCTTTACCACTGTCATTGTTCGAGCCTTCGTTTTAATCTGAATTTTTTTTATCATGATATAGCAAGGATGAGCAACTATTTTGCCCAACAAGTTTAAGTACAATGAAGATATATCATGATTGAAAAGGAATAAGCCTTCAAGTTTTCAACAATGTAATATAATTGAGGAAGAACATGAATCAAACTTCAATAACTGAAAAACTGAATAATTATGTTGAGTGGTCAACAATGACCATTAACAAATTTAACTGAACCTTATGGTAATGAAGGTGATCAGCCTTTCATACCTGATGAACATATGCAACATGCACTAAGTGCGAATCAATAATCAAATATGTGGAATAATTGTCAATAATTAATCCACTAGCATGTTTGAAACATAATAACTCGAGTTTGAGTTAAGAAACTTGCAATAATGCGAATATTCAATAATAATATTAGATGTGGAATAATCAACAACAATTATCCACTAACATGCTTGAAAAGTAAGAACTCGAGTTTGAGTTAGAGAACTTGCATGTTTGACGAGCTATGGCTAACTAGCTTTAATTAAAACTCTTTGAATGACCTAGCATTGACAATGTTGGTCTGTTAATTAGCACTGCATATAATTATACGTCTATACGCTTACTTTTGCTATTATCCAGCAAATAATTCAATCACAATGTACACATAATATAATGTACCATCATTAACTCTATAAGATAATTAATAAATCTTAGGTTAATGATTTTATAAATTTATAAGGTATTTCTTAAATAATAAACACTTATTAAATTCTTAAACAATTTATTATAATTGTTTAATTAATGAATCATTTAAATAATCTTTATTTATCTTCATTTAATTAGCTTTTAATATTAGTTAAATAGTAATTAATTAATTAACTTTAGTTATTATTTAATAAATAAAACTAATTACCTCTACTTATTATTTAATGTTAATTAAATATTGAATAATTAACATTATTTGGCTTTAATTATTCTTTCTTATTAACTTATGAATAATTATCATTTATCCTATTTATTATTTAATCTTAATTAAATAATCAATAATTACTTTATTAATACTAACTCTACTTAATTATCACCCAATACTACTTAGATAATAATTAAATAGTTAATTACATTCAAATTTCATGTAATTAGTTTAATAATCCATTAATTACATTAAAAGTTATAAATTAGTAAGTTTAAAATGATTTTAAATGAGTTTAAACCACTAATTACTTAATAATTATGTAAATGCCCAGAAAAATTTTGGATTAAATATATTAATATTCTTCAGAATTTTATAAAAATTTGGGTCCAAGAACCACCCCCAGAACCGGCCGGATTGTGGCCGAACCGGTCGCCGGAATGCCCGCTGAACCGGCTGTAGCTTTTTAAGATTTTTGATTTGTTTTCCAGATTTGGGGTCCTTCACTAAAACTTGAATAAAATGAAATCTATAACTCTGATTTGGGTCCAGTCAGACTCATTGGATTCGTATCTCCCTGAACTACAGTTTTCATTCATCAAACATCAACTATGGATCTGTTTTGGTCCCAGAAATTGGTCCAGACGTGACTGCTATTTCAAATGAGTTCTTTAGTTGAGGTGTTCTAGTAATAAATCCATATCTCACTCATTTTTTAACATTTTTACATGCTTTCAGAGGGGTTTTACTCTTAACTCATAGCTCTAGCATACCAAGAAACAAAATCACAAAAACCATTTGTATATTTCAAAATGAAAAGCATAGATCACCCCTTTAAATTAAGTTTTTCCCAAAAACTACTTTAGCTTCCTTTCTTTTAAAATTTTCCAACATAAACTATATAGGTGGACATGTTAAACATATTATACTCAAGATTTAACATTCATATAAGACTCTAGCCTATTAGAACTTTTATTTCCATGAATCTCTCACAAGATCACATAGAACATACAAAACATAGAAACCAGAGTTTGATTTCTTACCTTGTCTTGTTGGATGTTCTCCCTCTCTTTCCAAAGTAGGTTAGGAACTTAGGATGCATGAACAATCTATTCCTCCCCTCTTACTAAGAACCAAACCTCTCTCTCTATCTCTTTTCCTCTCTTTGTGTTCTTGGCTAATTGAGAGAAAATAGAAGAAGAAGAAGAAGAAAAATGGTGGAGAATGAAATAAAGTTATAATGTTGGTGATTAACTAATATCCCCCATGTTCTTTTTGTCCCTTGGATAAAAGGGTTAGCCTTATCTCTTTCCAATCATGCCTAATCATGCCATTAAGGTTACTAATTAGCTTTCCACCAATGGGAGCGTGACATACTTGTCTTTGTGTGTAAGAGTTTATACTTTTGGGACTTGATTAATTTAATCCCTTTGCCTTAAAAGGCTTAGTGTGGCCAGCCATTACATGCCCAATAACTCCTCCATTTTCTTTTATTTTAATGCACAAATTAGATTAATCAAATGTTTAAATACCCTTAATCAAGTGGGCCAAGTATGGGCTTGCATTTTATTTCTTTTGGGCTTCTCCTTTAATTATTTTGGGCTATGTAATAAGTATAGTTTAACAAATTTAATTTATATTACCCTAATTGTTTATTTAGGGTTTCTATTTCCAATCTTATGGAATTTAATTACTTAAACATATTTCTTTAATCAATAACCTAATTAGGTTTGCTTTAGTTAGATTTAAAATTATTAATCACTTGAAGTAGACCAAATTATTCTATTAGGTTAGTATAACTTTTAAATACTAACATTTCCTCAATACCATAACCCTTAGGTTATTTAATTACCTTACCTAATATATAAATAGGTTATGTGGCACTCCTTTGATATATATAAAATATAACATAACATACATAAATTACATATTTATTTTATTATGGTAAAATAAATATGTTAGACATGATTTCTTATACAAATATAATTATTTACATACCCAAGATATTATAATATAATATCCTTAGCTTGTTAGCATAAATTCAATTAAGAATTTATTTACTTCCTTAAGATATTACGATAAATATAATATCTCTTCCTTATTAAATCAATTTTATATAAGAATTTATTCTTATGCTCATGGGTAAAGTATATATAAATATTTTATGCTTAACCTGCCTATTTTTGCTTTACCTCCTTTGGTATAATATTATATATTATACCATTATTCAAATAACATATTTCACTTCTCATATTAATTTTGACTTTTCTCTATAAAAAGTCAACTGTTAACTTTGACCAGAAGTCAACCTTTACACATTTTGTGTTTACTGTCCATTCTGACTAATATTGGTGTTCCGGATGCAACCGAGCAGTCCATGCTTCAAAATTATATCTCTAACTAAAATTTTGAGTTTTAAATTACTCCATTCTTATTGCTAATCGTGTTAACTAACGAGTTTATACTTATTCAAATTCTTATTTGCCAGTCAAGGCCAACGTTCAAGCTATGTTATTTACTAACATAGTTTTATCTTGATCCTTATATTATTAACTTAATTCATCACTCCTCTTGCTAAAATATATATAGCACCTTACTAAGTATATATATTTATATACATATACTCATCTTCGTGTAACCTCGTAGCATCTCTTCATGTGAAATCTTATTTCCTTAATAAAATTTCCATATGTACTTATATAACATTTCTTAAATTATTCAGTTCACATCGAATTTACTGGTATCGTACTACCTTATTCTTGATATTCCTTCAAGTACATATTAATTCATTTCTAGGGTTTTGAAATTTTGTAACCGATATTTTCTCTATTCTTATTCGGATAGCAAACCATATAGGTTCTTACTTGAAAATTTTAAATAAATCCTCAAATTCTCATCTAGGTTTTATTCTTTAACCTTTATTCTAATCGTTAAAGATTTTATAAATTTTTAGGTTTTCACAACATGCATGATGAATAATAGATGGCAATATGATATAGGGAATGTAACGTCCCCAAATTCAGATACTTGAAACCCAAAATCAGTGCATTACGATACCATTTCTATGAGCGGAAGTAATAAAATTATCATAAATATCAAACTTAATTTACATATCAGAGTCTAATCCCAGGTACGCGACCTTCAAAACATTTCATTACATGATAGATAATAAATTTAACCATCTTATTTATGTCTAGCTATTACATAAGATAACACAAACTTAATCGGGTAGCTTCCCTTTCCTTTTGTTCTTGGCAGAGCCCTCTGGCCGATCATACTTAATTGAAAACATTTAAATTAAGCAAGGATGAGCATTTGAGTGCCCAACAAGTAATAATAATTATAAATATTAGCTGAAAGGATTAAATGTTTTCTTTGTACTACCCTTCTACAACAAATTAAAAGTTGTGAAGTAATCTGAATCGATGATAATAACGTAAAAACTCTCTATCAAATTTTTGAAATTACGTACTGACTATAAATAGGGTTAAGGTGACATACTATGAACATTGTTTTTCATTTTCGCTAAGGTTTAGTAGAACTTCATCCGCAAACCGTCATAACTTACGGACACGAGGGTGATCTGCCCAATGTGCCCTGTATTGATCAATACTACATGTAAGAAAGATATTATCATTCACTCTGGCCGCCTTGGGCGCATAAATGTTTTCCCATGATCGGGATGTTCATATATAGTCTTGAATCCGAACCAAAGCAATTTGATTGGATACAAAAAGGTTTTATCATATTCAACAATATTTCTAAATCTGTGTCTAGTTGATCAAATAGCTTAGACGACTCTTTGTTATCGTATACATACTAGGGTCAATAGGTATATATATATATATATATATATATATATATATATATATATCAACAGGTGATTAAATACAATGATTATCCATGTGGGGACACTTGAATAACCATGTGTAGACTTTAACGAACAGAATATATATATCTAAGTTACAATATAGTACCATGTTGATAATCAATGATCGGATATAACATATATAACAATAGGGTTAATAATATGATATAATAATAATATAATTCTGAAACTTCTTACTCATGTCCATTGCATAAAGAAAATGCAAAGGTAGGATACTTGCTCAATAATAATTGGAGTAAGTATAGGAAACTTGCTTGGTCTGCTGCTTACTATTAACAAAACTTAGTTTTATCTTTTATACCGAAACCTATCATTAATAAGATCATTCGATTGATTAGAATAACATACTATAACACATAACACTGCTTATTGCAGTCAGCACATAACCTAATCACATTGGCACACATGTTTCACAGTCATTAAATCACAAATAAACACATATACAGTCAAATTATCTAAGTCCATATCAATTTCAAAGACATGTCGGTGTACCGACGGCGTATCGGGTATTTACCGAGTTTAAAACTCTATTCAATACCCTTAATATTATTCTGGACAACCTAAGTATCAGTCATATTATTTTTCATAGCCTTATAATAATTTTTAAATAATTATTATAATTTTATCATGAATATTCAAACACCAGAATCATTATAAAATGATTAAATATCAAATAATTCTATCATCATTAATATTTAAATAATATTAAACTATTAATGAAACCATTGCCAAAATTACTAAAGTTATTTATAACAACTCAAAATATTTTTAAAACATTTATATTACCCTTAAATAATTTTTAAAACATTTAAAATCATTTTAAATAAATACCATTAATATTAAAATATTGAATTAATATCATTAATATTAATTAAATTAATGAAAATTATCACAAATATTAAAAATAACTTAAAATATTTTCTTATAACATAATATAATTTTAAATAATTTTTCAAGTATTAAAATCACTTTTAAATAATTTATTTAATATAATAATTGAATAAATTAAATACCATTAATATTCTAAAAATAATAAATATTAATGAAATATATTCAAAATAATTAAAAACCTATTTTTAGACCATAAGATAATATTTAGGAATTTATTTTGTATTTTTAATAATTAAAAACTATTTAATACTAATTATTAAATAAAATAATAAATTTATGAATAAACTGTCGCTAAAGTGCCCTATAGCAACGAAATTGTCGTTATAGGTGTTCTTGAGCATGTTATTGAGCTGCCCAGAAAACCATGTCAGTGGACAAGGTGCCACATTTGACCGGTTCTAATTTATGGATCTTGATGTTTTCTGGGTTGCATAATGTGATAATGTTGTAGTACTACAACCCTAAACAAATTATGGCCAAAACATGAACAACCTGCAAGATCTAAGCTACAGAAACACTTGTCAGACATGTTCTTGAGTTTCTGGGTTGCCCAGAAACTCAAGCAGTTCGAAGGGTACAACTTGCATCCTTGAATCTCTACTTTCCATGACTTGTTTATGTGATTTAATGACTCATATATGTAGTCTATATGTCAGTATACAAGTAGATAACATCGTAACATCATAACATCAAAACATGAACAAGATTTGGCATGGTCAAACCATGTCAGAAAACTTTCTCTTTAACTTTCTGGGTTTTCTAGAAAGTTACCCAAAATAGTTGGTCAAAGCTACTTTGACCGAGATTTTCTTCTATTCCAGTTATGATCTAAGTGATCTGATGACTTTAATATGTAGTTTACATACCCTACTACAACAAACAAACAACAACTTGGCTAATATACTAACACACAACAAGATCTATGGCCTGGAAAACCTTGTCAGACAACTGCTGGGAAATCTGGGTTTTCCAGAAACAGTCTCTCATGGTCGGTCAACCATGTTTGACCACCTATAACTTGAAAATTAGACATAATCTGAGACTGTTTCCAGTTCCATATCATGGACAACATGGCATAGAACACATTTATAACATAAAACAACAAATATCAAAAAACAGAGAAAGATCTAGGGCCTCTGACATATGACTGTCAGGCCACTTTTTGAACTTTATCCAAATTTCAAAATAATGCTATTTCGTGCACTTTGATGTTATGGATCTAGGATTTAACAACCAAGATCACTAAATGACACCTTATTACACATTTCTAAACAATAAATCACAATATCAAACATCAACTCTAAGGATTTCTAGGATTAGGGTTTATACCTCTATTATGCTTCCATACTTGATTTCTGATCCATGATCCTGATCCTGGCTTGCTAATACTCACACTAGTGACTGATTCACTTAATATTTTCGTGGCTAAGTAGAGAGAAAAGTTTGGTTGAGTGTAAAGATACAAATGAGCTTGGTTTGGTGACTTTCCCTCTCTTTGATCTACATATAAAATGATAAAATGCAATGGCTGATCATGTGATTAGTTGTTGGCTGATTAAAGTTGCTTTCTAGACCACATGGCTAGCCTAGGGTTGGTTACCAACTCCTTACTATGGCTAGATCTACACTCCACCTTATTAAAATAATAAAAAGGGTAGTTTTGTCATTTGACTCATAAAGTGAATGGTAACTTGGTAACTTCTCACAATCATTAGGTTTTAACCCTTAGGATTTAACCCTAAAGTTTCCTAAGCTCTAAATCTAGAATTGTGTATTAAGGGCAAATATAGAAATCTTAGTTTCTAAAATGTTGATTAGGGTTCTCTAATTACACTAGGTTTCCTAATCACCTAGGTTGTGAAAATTAGCCATTATATTATATTAATTATTATTAACCTTGCTAAATTAATACTTAGGGTTTATAACTTAGTAATTAGGGTTCTAATTTAGTAATTAGGGTTTCTAGGTATCAATTAGGGTTTACCTAATTAACAGTAAACATAATAAAGGTCATTAATTACAAATCACACAACTTAACAAATCTTACAGTCATAACTGACTTCTGTACTATAGTTTATCAATAATGTCGTGGTTTTGTCTTGCTTTTACTATCTTTATTCCACATATTAACATTACACACATATCTCGCATCTATATCACTAAAATATAAATAATATTATATTGTTATTCTCATCCTTTATTCAAAATCCAGACTTAGGATTTGGAATTCATATGTGACATAACCTTCATAAATACCATCATTAATTAAGTTAAAATCATTAACCTAACCAATATAATAAAGTACATATCATAATAATCCTAATAATCATATCATGAATACCATAACCATATTTACATGGAAAATAAATAATAAATATTTTTATTACAAAGATTAATTTATTATAAGAATATAATCTATAATGATCAATAAGTCTAATAAGAAATTATTTACATCAAATAAATAAATTTGTTTATCATATAGATACATATACTTTACCTTGCATATACACCCACCTTTATATATATATATATATATATATATATATATAAATTAAATCGCAAAATTTCTTATTAAAAATATTGGGTTATTACATTCACCCTCCCTTATAAGGATTCCGTCCCGGAATCACCGCTTTAAAACCTATAGACACTAGGGCAAATAACATACATAATCACATTAAGTAGATCCCGATCAGATTCGATCGGACTGATCTTTAACTATTCAGCATAAAGTTTATCAATCTGCTGAAACAAAAATTTGATTTCTAATGGAACTCAAATTCCTCCATCAAATTTTTTTTATAAAATAATTTACTATATATATACGAAAATCATATATAGGAAAATAAAATTTGATTCAAATAATACCTGGAGTTGCATCCCCATCTACCACGGTATCTCGAACGGTCATACTAAAGACTCTTGCGGTTGATTCTGTTGGGTTGTTTGTTGAAGTTAGTCCCGTTGTTGCCAGCGTCCCGCTACTTTTCTCCGTAGTCACACTTCCTACAGCCTTTCTCCTTTTCGGGTAGTCATTCACCTTATGCTTTGTTGATCCACATCTAAAACACCCATTACTCATCCTAGGATTGGGGCAGTTGGGAGAGATATGTCCCTTCTGTTCACATTTATAACACACTAACTTACCTTTAAGACAATCTCCTAAGTGATCCTTTCCGCAATTTCCACATTACACAACCTTATTCTTTCCCCCCTCCTGGCCTAATTTTGATATTCCCGAAATTATCTCCTTTCCTTTTTCCAGTCCTACTACCACTACTCCCTTCTCCGGCTCTAGCTTGATTTGACTCCCACCAAAAATTTGCTCCCCCTTTCGTTGTATAGGTGGAAAAAGCTATCTTTTGCCCCTCAGTTACCCTAGCTATTACAACTAATTCTACAGGGTCAGTTGACCCTCTAAATCCTGGCTGTCCTATGACCTTAATATTCGCAAATCGATTGTCTTGCTGATTTCCCGCGGCTGGGATTCCATTCTGCATATCTTGAGCGACCACATTCGCAAAATTCTGCATCGGGTCTGGTTGTCCTCCATCTTTGCTGACAGGTTTTTCTACCCTTTAGTTTCATTTACGTCTTGGCATCATTATCTGATCATAATTGATCTTTAATCGACTTACCCTCTATAACGCAAAATTTTCTACTCAAATAATCATATATTCAAAGTATTATATTTTGAAATCTTGGTTTCTATATTAACCATTGTTCAGATAAATAATTACTATCTTTATACCAACTTATTGCATTAATCATACATAGGTTCATATTCATAGCACTTGACATACCATATCACATATTGCTTTAATCATCCGATATCCCCTTGTGACTCGAAAGTCGGGATTCGCTGCCATAACTTATACACAATTTAAGAATATTACATTATACCCACATACGCATCATATAATCATACATATTCAAGTAAAACTAATACTACTTATTTCGTACGCCTTCACTAAGGATTAATTGCTTAGTATTCTATATATTCCCATTATCCTCAATAATCCATTCACACTTAACTATACCTAGTTCGTCAAACTTTACTACACGTTATGAGTTTAAGAACTCACCACAGATATATGAGTTTAAGGATTCGAGCTTGTCTTTATATTCTTTAACTATACTCTACCTATCAGTTATAATATCATTTCTGGATCCGGTACTACATTTTTTTTCCCAGTATAATCACCTCATCAGGGTTGCTTTCAATGTAAGCCTCTATTTCAGCTATCAGCTTTGATATTGGCTTGGTTATGGAGATTGACTCCTTCTTTACGATTTAAGGGTATCCTAATCCTTTTATATCTGACATCTACACATAAATTATCCTGATTAGCATATAATATATACACACAGCAAATAATAGTTTTATTTAAGTTATCTTTTATTTTTGTTTGACGATGAATTTATTCGATTCATCTCCTTTTAAACTCTATGTGAGTTATTTGTACTTTCAACGTTTTCCTCTGCTCTAAGGTTATAGCCTAAGGTTTACCCCCTCCTAAGGTTTCTAACCCTAAAGTTCTGAAACCAACTTGTAACACCCCCAAATTCAGATACTTGAAACCCAAACTCAGTGCATTACGATACCATTTCTATGAGCGGAAATAATAAAATAATCATAAATATCAAACTTAATTTACATATCAAAGTCTAATCCCAGGTACGCGACCTTCAAAACATTTCATTACATGATAGATACTAAATATAATCATCTTATTTAAGTCTAGCTATTACATAAGATAACACAAACTTAATCGGGTAGCTTCCCTTTCCTTTTGTTATTGGCAGAGTCCTCTAGCCGATCATACTTAACTGAAAACATTTAAATTAAGCAAGGATGAGCATTTGAGTGCCCAGCAAGTAATAATAATTATAAATATTAGCTGAAAGGATTAAATGTTTTCTTTGTACTACCCTTCTACAACAAATCAAAAGTTGTGAAGTAATCTGAACCGATGATAATAACGTAACAACTCTCTATCAAATTTTTGGAAATACGTACTGACTATAAATAGGGTTAAGGTGACATACTATGAACATTGTTTTTCATTTTCGCTAAGGTTTAGTAGAAATTCATCCGCAAACCGTTATAACTTACGGACACGATGGTGATCTGCCCAATGTG
Organism: Panax ginseng; assembly: GCA_020205605.1. Classification (NCBI taxonomy): domain Eukaryota; kingdom Viridiplantae; phylum Streptophyta; class Magnoliopsida; order Apiales; family Araliaceae; genus Panax; species Panax ginseng. Next base: position 78,454,232 of record CM035129.1, on the reverse strand, counting down.
CCCTGTATTGATCAAATACTACATGCAAGAACGATATTATCGTTCACTTTGGCTGCCTTGGGCGCATAAATGTTTTCCCATGGTCGGGATGTTCATACATTGTCTGGAATCCGAACCAAAGCAATTTGATTGGATACAAAAAGATTTTATCACATTCAACAATATTTCTAAATCTGTGTCTAGCTGATCAAATAGCTTAGACGACTCTTTGTTATCGTATACATACTGGGGTCAATAGGTATATATATATATATATATATATATATATATATATATATATATATCAACATGTGATTAAATACAATGATTATCCAAGTGGGGACACTTTAATAACCATGTTTAGACATTAACGAACAGAATATATATACCTGAGTTATAATATAGTACCATGTCGATAATCAATGATCGGATATAACATATATAGCAATAGGGTTAATAATCTGATACAATAATAATATAATTCTGAAACTTCTTACTCATGTCCATTACATAAAGAAAATGCAAAGGTAGGATACTTGCTCAATAATAATTGGAGTAAGTATAGGAAACTTGCCTGGTCTGCTGCTTACAATTACGAAAACTTAGTTTTATCTTTTATACCGAAACCTATCATTAATAAGATCATTCGATCGATTAGAATAACATACTATAACACATAACACTGCTTATTGCAGTCAGCACATAACCTAATCACATTAGCACACATGTTTCACAGTCACCAAATCACAAATAAACACATATACAGTCAAATTATCTAAGTTCGTATCAATTTCAAAGACATGTCGGTGTACCAACGGCGTATCGGGTACTTACCGAGTTTAAAACTATATTCAATACCCTTAATATTATTCTGGATAACCTAAGTATCAGTCATATTATTTTTCATGGCCTTATATATAATAATTTTCAAATAATTATTATAATTTTATCATGAATTTTCAAACACCGGAATCATTATAAAATGATTTAAATATCAAATAATTATATCATCATTAATATTTAAATAATATTAAACTATTAATGAAACCATTGCCAAAATATTAAAGTTATTTATAACAACTCAAAATATTTTTAAAACATTTATATTACCCTTAAATGATTTTTAAAACATTTAAAATTATTTTTAAATAATTACCATTAATATTAAAATATTAAATTAATTTCATTAATATTATTTAAATTAATGAAAATCATCACAAAATATTAAAAATAACTTAAAATATTTTCTTATAACATAATATAATTTTAAATGATTTTTCAAGTATTAAAATTATTTTTAAGTAATTTATTTAATATAATAATTAAATAAATTAAATACCATTAATATTCCAAAAATAATAAATATTAATGAAATATATTCAAAATAATTAAAAACCTATTTTTAGACCTTAAAATAATTTTTAAGAATTTATTTTGTATTTTTAATAATTAAAAACTATTTAATACTAATTATTAAATAAAATAATAATTTTATGAATAAACTGCCGCTAAAGGGACCTATAGCGACGAAACTGTCGCTATAGGTGTTCTTGAGCATTTTCTTGAGCTACCCAGAAAACCATGTCAGTGGACAAGGTGCCACGTTTGACCGATTCTAATTTATGGATCTTGATGTTTTTTGGGTTGCATAATGTGATAATGTTGTAGTACTAATGTAGTCCTACAACCCTAAACAAATTACATGGCCAAAACATGAACAAACTGTAAGATCTAAGCTATAAAAACACTTGTCAGACATGTTCTTGTGTTTCTGGGCTGCCCAGAAACTCAAGCAGTTCGAAGGATACAACTTGCATCCTTGAATCTTTGCTTTTCATGACTTGTTTATGTGATCTAATGACTCATATATGTAGTCTATATGTCAGTATACATGTAGATAACATCGTAACATCATAACATCAAAACATGAACAAGATCTGGCATGGTCAAGCCATGTTAGAAAACTTTATCTTCAACTTTCTGGGTTTTCCAGAAAGTTACCCAAAACAGTTGGTCAAAGCTACTTTGACCGAGATTTTCTTTTATTCCAGTTATGATCTAAGTGATCTGATGACTTTAATATGTAGTCTAAATACCCGAATACAACAAACAAACAACAAATTGGCTAATATACTAACAAACAACAAGATCTATGGCCTGGAATACATTGTCAGACAACTGCTGGGAAATCTGGGTTTTCCAGAAACAGTCTCCCATGGTCAGTCAACCATGTTAGACCACCTATAACTTGCAAATTAGACATAATCTTACCCTGTTTCCAGTTCTAGATCATAGACAACATGGCATAGAACACATTTATAACATAAAACAACAAATATCAAAAACAGAGAAAGATCTAGGGCCTCTGACATATGACTGTCAGGCCACTTTTTGAACTTTTTCCAGATTTCAAAATAACGCTATTTCATGCACTTTGATGCTATGGATCTAGGATTTAACAACCAAGATCACTAAATGACACCTTATTACACATTTCTAAACAATAAATCACAATATCAAACATCAGCTCTAAGGATTTCTAGGATTAGGGTTTATACCTCTATTATGCTTCCATACTTGATTTCTGATCCATGATCCTGATCCTGGCTTGCTAATACTCACACTAGTGACTGATTCACTTAATATTTTCGTGGCTAAGTAGAGAGAAAAGTTTGGTTGAGTGTAAGGATGCAAATGAGCTTGGTTTGGTGACTTTCCCTCTCTTTGATCTACATATAAAATGATAAAATGCAATGGCTGATCATGTGATTAGTTGTTGGCTGATTAAAGTTGCTTTCTAGACCACATGGCTAGCCTAGGGTTGGTTACCAACTCCTTACTAGGGCTAGATCTACACTCCACCTTATTAAAATAATAAAAAGGGTAGTTTGGTCATTTGACTCATAAAGTGAATGGTAACTTGGTAACTTCTCACAATCATTAGGTTTTAACCCTTAGGATTTAACCCTAAAGTTTCCTAAGCTCTAAATCTAGAATTGTGTATTAAGGGCAAATATAGAAATCTTAGTTTCTAAAATGTTGATTAGGGTTCTCTAATTACACTAGGTTTCCTAATCACCTAGGTTGTGAAAATTAGCCATTATATTATATTAATTATTATTAACCTTGCTAAATTAATACTTAGGGTTTATAACTTAGTAATTAGGGTTCTAATTTAGTAATTAGGGTTTCTAGGTATCAATTAGGGTTTACCTAATTGACAGTAAACATAATAAAGGTCATTAATTACAAATCACACAACTTAACAAATCTTACAGTCATAACTTACTTCTGTACTATAGTTTATCAATAATGTCAGGGTTTGTACTGTTTTACTATACTGTTCCACATATTAACATTACACACATATCTGGCATCTATATCACTGAAATATAAATAATATTATATTGTTATTCTCATCCTTTATTCAAAATCCAGACTTAGGATTTGGAATTCATATGTGACATAACCTTCATACATACCATCATTAATTAAGTTAAAATCATTAACCTAACCAATATAATAAAGTACATATCATAATAATCCTAATAATCATATCATGTATACCATAACCATATTTACATGGAAAATAAATAATAAATATTTTTATTACAATATTAATTTATTATAAGAATATAATCTATAATGATCAATAAGTCTAATAAGAAATTATTTACATCAAATAAATAAATTTGTTTATCATATAGATACATATACTTTACCTTGCATATACACCCACACCTTTATATATATATATATATATATATATATATATATATATATATAAATTAAATCATAAAATTTCTTATTAAAAATATTGGGTTATTATAGGGGATGGAAAACTGTACATACATTCCTAAGTATATCATCATCTAATACATCTCTGTATAGCTAGAAATATAGGGAAATGGGGAATAGATGCCCTACATCTATCAGAGGTCTATCAAAAGATATAGTGAGAATGGGGGAAAGCCACCCAGTGTCTAAGAGAGGCCTATCAAAAGAGATAACGAGAATATACATCAGAAGAAGACAATGGTGTCAATGTCTACATCATCAATCTTGTCCACCTGATGTAACTCCTCCTGAGTCACTGGATCTCTATCCATAGGGATATTAGGCCTATACAAGGGAGGATCTGCACCAACAAAGCCATATGGGTCACCTTAAGGGCCAGCGCCAAAGCTGGAAGGATCGAAAGTATCTTCCTCTAAAGGATCTTTGCCCAAGTGCCGGATAAAGAAATGTGCCCGATCCAAATGCCGAGTCAAACTGTCAATCTGTGTCAAATAAGTTAGATCTCGGACACAAGCTAGCCAATCCATCATCATCACGAATCCATGAACCATATCCCCCATGAACTGAGTGGCGCGGGTTTGGGCTCCAATAGTACGAGGGAACCACCAATGCTGGAATATCTCCTGAGTGCAGGGACCCTCTGATAATGTAAAACCGTTAATACCCAACAATGGGATATCAATGACGGGTGACTGCGAAATAGGCCAATAACGCCCGGAAGGAGGCAAAATCGGTATACGAATCTCTCTTGTGGTGCTCATGATAGCACATTCTCCTAAATAGAGCTCCCATCCTCCATCTGTGAAGAGAGGAATCTTACGGTTGGAAATCACGTACTCGATCGGGTACGCATCCTCGAATCTAATGCTCAAGTGCTCCCCTGAATAGGGAATCCATGTGATGACATCAACTGTCAACAACTTCAGCTGTAGGCGGCAATAAGTGAAACCATCAGCTACTGGGACCTCCACTAGTATGGAATGATGCCATTATCGTCCTTGTGGGTAGGTATCTAATCCTAACACACTTACTGGACGTAAGCATGGGAGCCTCTCATAGGCCCAAAACTATCAACACAAAGGTAAACATCTGCTGTCAGTCAACGCTCATAACCTGTACATGGGAAATTATAAAAGAAATACTCACCAGCAGAAATGGGTAAAATCCTAGCCAAGCCTCTGTCAAGCCCTGCGAACGCATGCGCATTCCCCTGAGGAAATAGGTAAAGGTGTAGGAACCCCAATCATAATCTTCAATACTGTCCACGTATCATGTGGCACTGATCAAAGTGAATGACACCGTAGAAGAGTTATCAACTATAAAGTAGCCCCTAATGATCATCAGGAACAATCGCCAAAGAATGCGATCCCTGACTCTCACATCAGTGGGTATGGGCTCACTCAATAGCCCACTCATAGCATCTATGCTCAAAGGACCTGTACGAACATTCCTGCCCTTGAGCACCTCTGCCGAAATTCCTAGCAAGGATCTGACGGCAATCAGGGTAATATCTGCCGTACAAGGCACTAGTGCCCCTCCAAACTCCACACCTGTGATAAATCGCCTATCCAATGGCGTCATCATCACCTCATAGTCCAACAAATGGAGTGACTGAGTCTAGTAAAACCAGCGCTCAGACAATGCCCTGAGGTAACCCTAGGGACAACGATGGGGAAGGATGGAAAAGAATGCTCTAAATCCCCAGTCATGCACGATTGCTCTATAGTCATGATGCAGAGCCTGGTACATGGAGTAAATGCTAAACCAGTTCCGTCTAGGTAGTGTAATGTCGGGATCCTACATCACAAAGTAGATCAACATCAGAATCCTTTACTCCTCATTAATAGGAAAGAAAGAAGATCAAAGTCTAGCTTTGTACCTCATTTGCATGCAAGTAAACTGAGGGATGTCTAATCAAATCGCCCAACAACTCTTGGTTTACCACCTGAATACTCGGGAGGTCCCTACAAGAAACATGTGCAGCAGGAGCAGGATCTTCAATCGGTATATCCTCCTCCTCGTCCTCCACATCTGGTACATCAACCCGGACATGACATATCACCGCCTCTGCCAAACGATGAGGCTGTCTAACGGAACGGGGTTGAGGCACTTCAGAAGCCCTCCTTCGCACACCATAAGTGGTCATACGAGAACTACTCGACTGATCCAAATCCTTATATCTGGACAAAAATTCTCCAAATCACCTCAGAAAGGGTGTGGTAAATTTTTATTTGGAGCTTTTCAAAATGCAGTTTTATGACTACATGCATCCATGCATTATTTTAACATACATCTACAATAGAGTTAAAAATGCATGACTATCGAATGCCTAAATTTTGGAAAATTTTTGCCATAGTCCCCTTTGTAAATAGGACTATCCACATGCATATAGGCATGACTAGGTGGCCATTCAGTAGCACACCTATCTACAGTCATATACATCCTACATGCATTAATACGTCAAAGTAAAAAATCCGTAAGGGTAGCCTAATTAGCAGAATTATTTTACTTTTTCACCTTTGCTCATTTGTCCTCAAAAAGGAAAAAGAATAGCAGAAAAAGGTGTCAATTTGACTATTTCAAAAGTCAAAAATTTTCACATCATTATGTTCAGCATGGTTTAATACTAACATTTACTATGTTGAATATTTTTTATCAAGTCATTTCAGCATGCATAATCACTACTATGTGTTTAGATTCATTTCATGTGGAATTTCATTTTCCAACGGACAAAAACTGGAAATGAAGATATGCATACGTTACCAGGACAGTGTAGAATAGTTATACGGTGACAGAATATGTAGAAAGTCATCTGAACTCAGCAGATCTGAAGAAGAGCTCTCAGGTTTGCTTCACGACGCAGCTTGAAAATGATTTGGGAAAGCAACCAGCCCATTTAAGGACATTCACGGTTGGCCGCAGGTCCACCTACGACTGCTGCAGGTGTACCTATGGCACCCCTATGTGGGTCCCACCCCTCTTGCTCAGTTTAGTTCAAGTTGCAAATGAGATCTTACAAGCTAAAAAGGACAAATAAGGGATAAAAAAGCTACGCGATTGAGCGGAATAGCATGAAATCCTAGTTTTCACGGGCTAAACTGTGGCTTTACATAACACTCATTGGTATTTGACCAAACACAGGGTACACTATACCGATGATCTCAGCTATTGCAAAATACATTCGAAAATACCTCACGAAGGTCCGATGCCGTCAGTTCAGGGTCGTAGCCCTAAAACCTTTTCCCTGGCAGGGGCGTCACGTATTTCCATACATTGATTTTCAAGTTCCCCGACGAGGGCATCGTGCATTTTCATCCATTGGTGAACAGATCACTGGCGGGGGTGTCACGCATTTTCAACAGTTAATACACACGTCAACGAAGGTCAATCAACATTAACATTATCCCCAGCGGGGATCTCATCCGTTGATGCCTATATATATATATATATATATATAAGTTTGAATTCGGTATGTATATCTTTCTGAAGGTGTCGCCTTGGAAAGGGAAGATACGCTTTGGGAAGAAAGGGAAATTATGTATAAGGTTTATAGGACCTTTTGAAATTTGAAGGAAAGTAAGAGAGGTAGCTTACGAAGTAGCTTTACCTCCAGAGATGGAATGTATACATAATGTGTTTCACATGTCAGTATTACGTCCTTATAAACCAGACTACAAGCACATAATAGACTATGAATCTATTCAGATAGAAAAAGACTTAACGTATGAAGAACTTCCAATTTGGATTGTTGATAGGAAGGTAATTTGGAGGAACCACAATGCCAAAGAAGCAACGTGGTGTAGACACTCAAAATTTTATGCACACCAGTTACTAACATTGCAGGAGGGCAGATTCGTCTTTCAGAGATAACCCTGGAAGACGGCTCACATCCATTCTAGATACCACCGGAAGTTCAGTATCAACCCCGGAACACACACCGGGAGTATCAGTTTTAAGCTCCGAGATAACCCCGAGTTTAATCCTTGGAGATGACCCCAAGGAATGTAGTTGCAGTTGCGGCGATAACCCCAGAAATTCTTGTTTCAAATGCATGCAATCAGCTTCAACCTCGGAACTCCCACTGAGGCACTCATTTCAAAGACCTAGAGCTAACACCAGGAAGACATGCATACCTAATGATGACCCTGAGGAAATCAAACACTTGCAACAGTCCAATCTCAGAGATAACCCTAAGCAACGTCTGCTTTATCAGCCCAAACCGAAGATAACCCCAGTGAGGGGAAAAATCATCATCTTTCCACCTCAATCCCATATCGCAACATCTCAACATTTCACACATACATTTCTTCACAGCAATGTCCTAGAAGAGCCAAGGAGTTCAAATCCCGAGTGACTATTACACATGGCAGCACACTGGATATAATTTAAAGCTTGAAGACCAGGGGCATGGTCCCCTCTTACTGACTTCGTACAACCTCTAAACCCATGTCATTGCATAACTCTCAACAAAAGAAGTCCGGAGAAGGTCTTGTACACCTCGTTCGGATGCTCGGATTGAATTTCTACAAGTTCAAACAGACATCACAGTACACGAGTGCACGTACTTCGAGACGACAGGACCAACGGAGATCGGGGCACCGCGGGCAGCCGAAGGTGCATCTGCGGTAGCCGCAGGTACACTTGTGGCCACCAGCTCTATAAATATAGAGCTTGGGGTGGCCATATTTCAAGAGTAAAAGGCGAAGAAGCCTTGTCAAATTTGCTCTGTATACACCCCATATTGAGTGCTTTCTCATTTTAAACATCTGTTAGCTCACATATAGCTATATTTTTACTGGCGGGAGCTGAGTGTTCATCCATTTATAGTCATAGAAGTCTACTTTAGCAGCCCACTATAAGCCTTCTTACACATTATAAAGCCTTTCTCTTTATATTTGCACACACTATTCTTCACATTGAGAGTCGTGTTGTGTGTGTATACCCAGATTTCGGTCCGTGGTTTTCATTTTTGTTTGTATATATATACTAATATATGTATATATTTATATATATGGACTAATATTATCGAGTTATGCCTCGATTGAGCCTAGACTTATGTCTGGAGCGTTTACTTGCTTATATATATACATATATATATGAACCGTTATCGGATTATGTTCGATGAGCCTAGATTTTATATAATGGATTGAGAAACATCACAAGCTAAGCTTTATATATATATATATATATATATATATATATATATATATATATATATTATATATTTCTGTCAGGCCTGGAGTTTACTTCGTGGCCTTTTACTGCTTTATTTACATTTCGTCCCGCCTAGAGTTTACTTTGTGGCAGTTGATCATTTTTACTACTTTATTTACATTTAGTCCCGCCTGGAGTTTACTTCGTGGTGGTTAATCGCATTTATTGCTTTATTTACATTTGTGATCCCTCATGGAGGTGTTTCGTGGTGGTTGATCATGTCTCTCTATATATATTTACCGCATTTATATATTTATATTTGCGATCCCCCATGGAGGTGCTTCGTGGTGGTTGATCATGTTTGTATATATATATATATATATATTTACAGCTTATATATATATAACTGCTTACTACTTTTCATATAAACTGCGACATCATGTCAGCCACTGAATCTAGATTCGATTCCCGTGATGGACATATTCAGCTGTAAGCAGCTTGTAAATTATTCACGGTGTTTTAATTTCCTTAGATGGTCATCATGCCCATGAGGAGTTCTAAGATCGCTATATATTATTTTCTCAAGATGCTTCAGTATCTCAAAAATAAAAGCAATCAATTTAACATTTAATAATTAAATGGAAGTCGAAAAGGTCTCAATTACTATTGAGCACAAAGTTTGAAAAACCTCTTTTACAAAACTTCACTGCTATATCACGTTTAAAACTGAATTTTTATATAAATTCAAACCCTTTGTATATAGGTGTGAACGAGGCCTCGCACTACTTCCAAATAAATTGCACATTGATCCACACACACACACACACATTCATATAACAGTTTCTTGAAAAGTGGCGGTCACCGTGGTAACATGGATGTCGGGGGGTGCCTAACACCTTCCCTCCGCATAATCAAGCCCCGAACCCAAATGAATCTCAGTTTCACAGACCCGTTTAGCTGTGTCACATCACTAGGTCAATGTGCAAACCTTTTCTCGGTTGCGTTGGTGCAACCAGTTAAAAACTCCAACTGGCGTCTCTTACAGTCAAATCGTTAACATGATACATGTCAGACCTTTTTCACTTATTTTTTCAAACAAATCTCACATAATATGATAACACCAAAGAACAAGAACAGAAAAGGGACAAATAAAAATCCCGACGTCGATAGGTGGCGACTCTGCTGGGGATACCAGTAAGAGGGCTTAAGTCGCTACTACAATCTTTTTAAAACTATTATATGCTTGTGTGTGAATGTTGCATTTACATTTTTGACGAATGTGTATGAATACATTTTACTTACTGCACTGCAATATATCTATTTGTGATATTAGTGCTTCGCACATGTCATCATTTTCATAAACGGTGAGACACGTTGTATGTGAATGTATGTTGTGTGGTTCCTCCACCAGGAGGCTATCCTGTTGGTGTTTGATTATTGGACTTATAGGAAGACTAATTCCAACGAGGCTCAAGAAAGGCACAACCTAGATTAACTCCAGTTGAAAGGCCGGATTAACTTCCCGTCAAGTAGATTGCGATGATCTGGGAACCTTCATGCTAAAAAGCCGCGAGAGTAACCCTAAGATAGGTTAGCCTTTGATAAACCAAACACGAAGGAAAGTCTCTTCATGCTTTCCATTTTCTATTACTTATAAAAGCATTTAGTTATAATTTTATTCCATGTTCATCTTTATATAATGGAAAATATGAAGAATATTTGCACATACATGACATGCTATCAAATAACACCCATTTTTGCAGGATAATATTCCTAAAATGGACACATTATGATAGCATGTAAATATTTACATTATCCCTAAGACTAAACTACATAAGTTTTTGTAGGGAACAATTGGGCCTATTACTCGCTCAAAATCTAAAAAAGTCACGAGCCTACAACCAACCATGTCTTCTTCTGACCAATCTAATCCCGTTTCTCTAGAAAAATTTGACGGATTAAGTAAACAAATTATAGATTTGGTTGTTCTGCTTAAATAATTGCATCAGCCTACTCAGGGCTCAAAGATGCCTACATATACAGAATCCTCTGCACAAGGAGGAGCTCAAGGTTTGGATAAAACAAATTCGGAACCTCAGTTGGATACGACCAACAAAGACCCTGAAAACACCCATCTCAAAGGAGATCTAGACACTGGTGATATCAGAAAGAAGGTCCTTCAAATGGAAGAAACTATCCGTTCTCTCAAAGGGATTGGAACACATGAGAGTGTTTCATATGCTAACCTTTGTATATTCCCTGGTGTTCATTATCCAGAGAAGTTTAAAACCCATGACTTTGAAAAGTATGACAAATTAGGGGATCCTTATACACATTTGAAGGTGTTCATCGGAGAACTTGGATCTTATGCAAAAAATGAGAAGCTTAGAATGCAACTATTTTAGAAGAGTCTGACTGGAGATGCCCGTTCATGGTATACCAGATTAGACAACTCAAAGATTCATAGCTGGGAAGAGCTAGCTCATGCATTCCTCACTCAAGTCTGACTTTTCAATCTCGGATGGCTCTGACCTGGTGCAGATTACAAGGTCAAGAGCAGATCTAATGAGTCTTTAAAAGGGTATGCTCAAAGGTGGAGGCGCCTTGCTGCTCAAGTTATTCCATCCATGACGGAATCAGAAATGGTGATAACTTTCACAGACATACAAGAAGCTCCTTTCTATGAGAGAGTCTTAGCTGATATTGGCAAACCATTTTCTGAAATGATCAAACACGGAGAGATAGCTAAGATAGGATTGAAGTTAGGAATGATTAAAGACCTAGCCGCTCTTAAAGTAGTTGCTGATCACATCAAGTCCGGAACATATGGAAACAACCCCCAAAGGGTCCATAAAAAGAATGTGGAGGATGTTTCCTTGATACTACAAGGTCAAAAAAGGCAATCATAACATGCCTATACAGAGGAGAAACTACTCCCCTTTCCGAACAGCGTCTTTAAACCCTTCATTGCCTAAAAGTTGAGAAGTAAAGCACCCTCAAATGTTCACACCCTTAGGGGACTCGCTCGAGAATATTCTTGCTCTTTTGACTACTCAGAAGAAAATTACGCATCTTCTTCCACCAGCCAACCCTAACGGGAGGGGTTTCAATGCTGCTCGAAAGTGTGCTTATCATTCCGGGGCACTTGGACATGATACTAAAGATTGTTGGGCCTTGAAACACAAGATCCAAGATTTGATAGACAATGGTGAGATCGTGGTTACCAAACCAGATCAACCTCATGTGCAAGACAACCCTCTTCCTTAACACAAAAAAGAAGATGTCAATATGATTAGTTGGAGCAATGGACAGAGTTCCAAATTTAATGGTGAATCATCCCAGACCATCAAAGACGATGTTGACATATGGGATTACGCAAAGTTTCAATTTTCTATAGAACAAAAGATGAAAGCACTTTGTGAGCAACTTGAATAATTGGCAGAACTGGTGATCCATTAGCATCAAGTCACACGCCAGTTAGTCAGCCAGGAGCATGCCTATCTCCTTGCTTTTGTTATTAATTCTTCATCACCACCTTCAGAAAGTGAACCACTGGAGGACAAGTTTGCGAAGAGAGCAAGTGCTAAAGCCTGTCAGGATTTTGCCAATAGAAGGGAATTTAAATACCTTGGCCAACCTATGGAGGAGATATTTCAAATGCCAATTAATGAAGGAAGAATCACCTCCCTTCTAGGTCTAATTAATCCCCATTCAAGACGTTTCAACTCTAATGGAGTGTGTCAATATCATTCACATCCTTCCGGTCACATCACAGAAGAATGTTGGGCACTCCGCCACCTTATTTTGAATTTAATTGACAACGGTGTCCTGCAATTGGCAGACGATGACACTGTGCTACTCGAGAGTGGGAATACATGTCTTACCAAATGGAAGGGATTAGTAGCCGTTATATCCGCCAAGGCTGATGAGACTGTTGGGCCATTTCCCATACAAGAAATTCAACTCAAAGTTGGTGATAATCCTTTGAAAGTGGCTGCACCAGAGCCAATTTCTTTACCCTTCAGACCATAATATCCTATTTTCAGCCTACACAAAGTCCCATGGAATTATGGAGAAGCTGAAGGATCCACGTCTCATACTACTGCTACAGTGTTGAAGGAAAATCCACTGTACCTTCCTCAGAGGGTGATGAAGCCCACCATAAAAGCAAAGGGGAAGATTCCCATGGAGAATATTCCCATACGGTTATCAAAGATTTTGATGGATCCCGATGAAACATTGTTGGAAAGATTGAATTACCAGTGGAGATTGGTCCAAATACATTCAATATATCCATTCATGTACTAAAGATAGATTCAGGATATAACCTACTATTGGGGAGACCATAGATCAACATGGCTGGAGCCTTTCCTTCTACACTTCATCAACAACTTAAATACATTGTCAACAATAGCCTTCTCACTATCAACGCTGAGCCGGAATGTCCTGAACAAGGAAACCTACCACTCATCAGCTTCAATTCAAAAGTTGAGCCGACCAGTTTTCATACTTTGGAAGTGAGCAACACACAATACCATCCTATTAGAGCGCTACTTCCCGTACCCAAGATTTATGCCGAAGTGATGGCAACTACCAAAGAAACGATGTCATTGGGTCATCAGCCTGGAAAATGGCTGGATAAAAATAAGCAGGGTATTAAGCACCCAATTCAAATGTCCAGTCAAATCGGGACATCCGGATTAGGCTATTCTGCCAGTTCCAGTCATAGGAATCCTCATAAGCACAAACATATTCCTTCAACTTCCGCATACAACAATTTTCTCTACCTGCACCTTATGAGCTTATACAGTCTCCAGTAAAGGAGCCAGCCCACATTATGGCTATGCTGTTTCCCAAAAAAGTACCATTTAAAGCAAAAGAGTTCCTGATTCCTGATCCCGAAGTTGAAGAAAGGGAACAGAAACGTAAACATGACATCGCCTCGATATGTCTGGCATACACATCAATGTCCATGATGAACATACAAATCGATACACCCCAGACGATGATTGCCCAGATGTGATGGTCATTATTCGAGAAAAAGAGGACGATAACATCCCCTCCATCACTGCAGTCCATTAGGACTTTACCCGTGACAATTGGAGTAGCACTTCATGCATTATTCAATGAGGGTAAAACGGGCAGAAAATCCCTCTGCCCTGTAGATAACTTTAATTACTTATTTTTCTGTACAATATTAGCAGTTTTTTTTATCAGTATATGCTAACACTTTTGTATGATTAAACAGTTTCATATATTAAGTTAAAGCATATTTTGTTTCAGGACTCTGAATTTATATGTGCATGTACTTGCTGATGAGGTGCCTTTTCTCCACAAGGACTGTAACTTTGATGAAAAGTTGGACTCAGACTTGATGGAAATCCAAGAGGACATTGAGATACCTTAGGAGATTAAGGAATGGGTCGAAGACAAACGTAAACCTAATCTTGATCAAACTACTTCTTTCATTCTCGAAACCTTAGAAAGCCCTAAGTTAATCCAGATTGGTTCAGACCTTACCCCAAACCAAGGGAATGACATGGTTGCGCTACAAACCCAATTCCAGGATGTGTTTACATGACCTCATGAAGACATGGTGGGTTTGTCCACTGGCATTGTCCTTCATCGCCTTCCCATCAAAGAGGGATTCAAGCCAGTCAGGTAGAAGCTCAGGCGATTGAAACCTGAGTGGAGTTTAAAAGTGAAAGAAGAAATTGTGAAATAATTTCAAGCTGGCATTATCATGTTGTCAACCTATCTGGAATGGATATCCAACATAGTTCCCATGCCTAAACCAGGAGGAAAGGTGCGAGTTTGCGTGGATTATCAGGATCTGAACAAAGCTTGTCTTAAAGATAGCTTTCTCGTACCCTTTATCCACATTCTCATTGACAATACTGCTCAATACGGCATGTACTCATTTGCGGATTGCTTCGTGGGGTATCATCAGATTATGGTCGCTAAGGAGGATCATGAGAAAACTACTTTCATCACGCCTTGGGGAACTTTCTGCTACAGACGGTTGTCATTTGGCCTCATTAATGCCGGAGCAACCTATCAACGAGCTATGATGGCTCTTTTCCACGATTTAATGCACAAGGAGATAGAGATCTATGTGGATGACATCGTTGTCAAGTCCCGAAGGGGGGAACACCACTTAGACCATCTCAGAAAGCTCTTCAATAGGTTACGTAAGTACAACTTGAAGTTGAATCAAGCCAAGTGTGCCTTTGGAATAAAATCAGGCAAGTTGCTAGGTTTCCTAGTCAGCCACAAAGGGATTGAGCTGGATCCCACCAAAATCAAGGCCATCAAAGAAATGCCCATTCCTCAGATAGAGAAGGAAATACAGGAATTTTTAGGAAGAATTAACTTCATTAGCATGTTTATCTCTCAACTCACAGCAACCTGTGAGCCCATCTTAAAATTATTAAGGAAGAACTCCTCCATGAAATGGAATGATGAGTGTTAGAAAGCCTTCCTTACAATCAAAGAACAGCTAGTTAATGCTCCTCCCAGGGATGATGTTCCCCTATTCATGTACATGTCCATTAACGACAATTCCATGGGCTTCATGCTAGGACTAAAAGACGATAGAGGCCAAGAGCGAGCTATCTATTACCTCAGAAAAAGATTCAGCAACAAGGAACACAGGTACACTCTGATTGAGAAGTCTTGTTGTGCTTTAGCATGGGCTTCCATGAGGTTACAACATTACCTCCATGGTCACACAACCCATCTCATATCCCGCATGGATCCTCTCAAGTATGTGTTCAGTAAGCCCATACTGAATTGTCGGCTATCCAGATGGCAGTTGATTCTACAATAATTTGACATCGTCTACGTGACACAAAAGTCTATCAAAGGTCAAGGAATTGCGGATCAACTGTGCGCCGCACCTGCAGGGGACTTCAAATCCTTGGAAACATACTTCCCCGATGAAGGGGTAATGGCTGTTCAGCAACACCGTCAGTACGATGCATGTCATATGTGGAAAATGTATTTTGATGGAGCTGTTAACATGGAAGGCTCTGGAGCTGGAGCAGTTCTAGTATCCGGTACTAGGGAACAGTATCCCGTAGCCGTTAAATTATAGTTTGTCAGCACCAACAACATAGCTGAGTATAAAAGCTGTATCATGGGGCTAAAACTTTCCCGTTCAATGGGCATCAGGCGGTTAACTGTCTTTGGTGATTCAAAGTTGGTAATCAAACAATCCACGGGAATCTATCAAACCAACGAACTACATTTACTGCCTTACCAATGGCTTGTTTTACAGATGGCTTTGGAGGTTGAAGAAATCTCCTTTTCACACATTCCTCGTAATAGGAATGATTTTGTGGATGCACTAGCAACATTGGCCTCCTTGATTCACATAACTGATAAGGAGAATATGCCATGCATCACATTTGCACTGCAAAAGGCCCCAGCCTATGGAACTATGTTAGAGAAGTATCGGATGAGCTACCTCCCATCCACAACCCTTGGTATCAACATATCAAGGAGTAGCTACGAGATGGATCTACACCCGTTGAGACGAGCCCAGCTGAAAAGAGGCGGATTCATCAACTTGCTATGAAATTTTACCTGAGCGGAGATGCACTCTACAAAAGAGATGCAGGATTAGGTCTCCTCAGATGTCTGGACAAAGACCAAGCTCAGAGGCTCATGGATGAGATCCATGGTGGTGTATGTGGCCCACACATGAGCGGCCCCCTACTTGTCAAGAAAATCCTCAGAAGATGACATTACTAGCTTACCCTCAAAGCTGACTGTGATGATCACGTCAAGAGGTGCTATTAATTCCAAATTCATGGAAATGCTATCCACGCCCCTCCAAGGGAACTCCACAATATGAGTTCGTCATGGCCCATCTCAATGTGGGGAATGGACGTGATCGGGTCCATCGAGCCCAAAGCCAGTAATGGGCATCGGTTTATCTTCACCATGATTGACTACTTCACCAAGTGGGTAGAAGAAACCTCCTTCCCCAGATCATTGCTTTCATCAGAAACAATGTCAGTTGTCGATATGGACAACCAAAGGTTATTGTGTCAGATAATGCTAAGAACCTCAACAACAAAATGATGGAGGAGTTATGCAATAAATTCCACATCAAGCACCTTAACTCTATCATCTACCATCCAAAGATGAATGGTGCTGTTGAAGCGGCTAGTAAAAACATCAAGAAGATCATGAAGAAGATGTCCGCCAATCACAAAGGATGGCGTACTTACACTAGGGCAACCCCCTACATATTAGCCTATGGGATGGAAGAAGTACTCCCCATAGAGGTGGAAATGAAATCCCTCAGAGTGTTGATGGATGCTCAGCTGGATGAAGACCAATGGGTATAAGACAAATATCACCAATTGTCTCTAATAGACGAAAGGCGAATCACGGCTATCTTCTATGGTTAGTTATATCAACAAAGGATCACTAGATCCTACAATAGAAAAGTCTGGCTACAGCAGTTTAAACAACATGACTTGGTTTTGAAGAAGACTATTGACAAACAAGATCAATCTAAGGGAAAATTCGCTCCAAACTAGGAAGGCTCATTTGTTGCAAGGAGGTATTGACAGGAGGCGCTCTTAGACTACAGGAAATAGACGGCGATGAATTTCCACAACTCGTCAACTTGGACACCGTGAAATGGTACTATGTTTGAGGTTACCATCAAGTAAACATCCTAGTTTTGGATCATCAAATCACTAGTCATTCAGGTTTTCTAACCCTTTTTACATACTCCTTTGCCCCTCAGGGAAACATACTCTTCAAGCTAGCAGCCTGGTTTCACCTCCTTGCAAACCTTTCATATAATTTCAGTTATCCCACTAGGGATTGAACCTTTCAAACCTGCAGTTTGTCCTGAACATAGGATTAAACTTTTTTAGACATATAGTTTGTCCTGAACTTAGGATCAAACTTTTTCACACCTGCATTTTGTCCCAAAGATGGGATCAAACTTTCTTTCCCCCGCAGATTAGCCTGTATATGGGATTCAAACTTCTCTTCGGCTGCAAATCGTCCTGAGGGGCGAATTACGTCGACCTGATCTCCCTGATAACTGGGAGTACGTAGGAAACCATATTCTATATGGCCCAGTCGTAATAAAAAAATAACAAAAACATTTCTGCCCTTTCTCTACAAAAACAAAAACACTTCTACCCTTTCTCTACATAAACAAAAACAACAAAAACTTTTCTACACCCTTTTACATTTAGCGTTAAACCTCTTACACCAGGTTCAAACTACGCAGACCTGATCTCCTCTTCAATAGGAGTACGTAGGCAGCCATTTATGGTTTAGTCTAACCCCCTACCAGAACAAAAATACTTTTCACATGGTACTGGGATCAAACTTCAATCCACCACATTTCATCGGCTTCAGACCAAAGGGACGGAACTACCTAACCTCTCTTCACAAATAGGAGATTCAACAACCATCTAAGCTGCGGTTGTCCCTCAATGAGCAACACCAAATCATAAGAGATGGAACTAACTGGGCTCCTCATAAATAGGAGTACTGGCGACCATCTGTGGTGTGGTCAATCTCAGAGAGTAAAAGCCACACTCCTCTCCACATCTACATACAGAAACCAATCCCAAGACACCAAAGATGGTAGGGATACACACAGATCGATGATCCGTCCTAAAAAATCTTGCGACGTCTCAATGTCTACACATCAAGGATGAGTTCAGAATGCATCAAGATCACAAGCCCTAAAGAAATAGGCAAATATCAAGCAAGTATCAAGGCACAACTGAAAGGGAAATGAATCAAAAAATATTTATATGCCATATATAATAATGTTTGATATATACATATGTGTTGTACATGATAAAATGGCTAAGCTAGTCTGTGCAGGAAAATACAAGTCTATCTATGGATCTTTGTGTATACGGACTATCAAATCTAACATAGCATCCCTCTCCGAAGAAGGAGGTAACGCTGCAAGCTCCAACCCAATGGTATCTACACAAGCTAGTAGTTCCGAGGCTAACTGTATGGTGGCATGATGCTCATCAATATATGCACTCATATCGGCAAGGATGCCAGTTGTAAGGGATCTCACTGAAGTACTGTCTGTGACGGCTACATCCCGGGTAGATAGGGCATCATCCGGCTCTACAATTAATGCATCTCTGACTGATCTGACCTCATCTCTCTCTAATAGAGATGCGTCTCTCCCATCAAGAGCTGTAAACATCAAAGCCCTAGCCTGATCTCTCTCAAAGGACATCAGATGAAGACTCTGCTCGAGATCATCGTCTTTGAATCTTTGGATCACGATGCTTTTCGTAGTGGGAAAATCCATCACAAATGCTGGCAACCTAGTTGTCAAATCCTCATCGATGGGAATATCAGTCTCCTCCATAGGCTCCTCATCATCGGAATCAATCCCCTTCACTATGGATACTATCGCAGCCGATGTAGTCTCAATCTCCATTGATGCGGAATACTCTGCAGAACAACCCAGATGGCTGAAAGAAAACTTAGCTAGCTCACGCTGATCCCAATAGGCATATAACCTAGATCTATCCTCTACTGATAAGTGGCGAGAAGCGAAGCGCTGACTCAATGCCAGCTCAAAATGATGAAAATCCTAGAACTGGTCAAACTGACACATCATGGCCAGTGGGTGGTAAGTAATCATGCCTCTCAAACCAGCCAAAGGGAGATAATCCATGCTTGGAGCATGAGTGATGAAGCTGTAGGGTGAGCTAAGCCCTGTACACGACAATATATCAAATAGATCTCCAATCCCTGCCAGGAAAGCTGACCAAGATGCATCATCTATACACTCCGCAGGCTGAAAGGAGTATGACATGGCTATATCATGGGTGAAGCAATACCCATGCCATCTAAAAGTGCCAACGATCTCAAGTGTGACATAAACCACACGTAAAGCATAACCGAGCTGCCTGTAAACACTCCCGCCGGATAAGTGTAGCAGTATGTAGCCGACCTCAGAGTCTCAGCTATAATCATTGGTATGATGGTGTGACCTTCCCTAAGATCTCTCATTGCCGTGATGACTCCTATGTACAACTCATCCATGTATCGTGGCATGTAAACATACGATAGTATGCATAATAGCAGTACATCCACTCTGGCCAAATGCCAATGATCCTTCGGTGTGGTGAAATCCCCGAAATGCCATGTGTAACTATCCTCAGAGCGAAATCTGTCAAACAGAAAATGCTGGGATATAACGTGGCCAGATGTGAGCTCATCCTACACCACCCTACGCCTTAATCCAATGAGGGTCATGAACTGTCTACTCATGTCTCCAATCACCATATGCATGCAAGGTCTGTCCAGTGGCAGCATCATCAAACATGCATACTCCTCTAGAGTAGGAGTCAACTTTTGGGTCCCAAATCAGAAAACATGCCTCTCCGATACCCAGTGCTCCAGCATGCCCTATGAATCCTGCAGGAACCTGAAACATCAACAAGGTCATAGTATGCTACAACAGCTGATCTACAGTCACCCTGTCTGATGGTGACATACTATCATATCACGATCGCATACCAGATGCCACCAATAATGGTGGGGTATGATCAATACGGCTAACTGTCGAAGAAGACATCTGTATGGGCCGTGTCATAAGACCATCCAGGGGTCAATGCTGAATATTTTTGGACATACATACATATGCATAACATAATAACATGCATAATATAATAGATGGCAATATGATATAGGGAATGGAAAATTGTACATACATTCCTAAGTATATCATCATCTAATTAATCTCTGTACAGCTAAAATACAGGGAAATGGGGAAAAACTGCCCTATAACTAACAGAGGCCTATAAACAGATATGGAAAGAATGGGACGAAACTACTCAATGTCTAACAGAGGCCTATCAAAATAGATAACAAGAATATACATCAGAAGAAGACAATGATGTCAAGGTCTACATCATCAATCCTGTCCACCTGATGTAACTCTTCTTGAGTCACTGGATCTCTATCCATAGGGACGTTAGGCCTATACAATAGAGGATCTGCACCGGCAAAGCCATATGGGTCACCTGAGGGGCTAGCGCCAGAGTTAGAAGGATCAAAGTATCTGACTTTGAAGGATCTCTACCCAAGTGCCGGATAAAGAAATATGCCCGGTCCAACTACCGGGTCAAACTGTCAATCTGTGTCAAATGAGTCGGATCTCGGACACAGGCTAGCCAATCCGTCATCATCATGGATCCTAGAACCATATCCCTATAAACCGAAAGTGGCGCGAAGTGCAGGCTCCAATGGTGCGAGGAACCACCAATCTTTGGAACATCTCTCATCGCAGGGACCTTACGACAAAGGTAAAACCGTCAACACCCAATAATGGGATATCAATGACGGGTGACTGCGAAATAGGCCATTAATGCCTGGCAGATGGCAAGATCGGTATACGAATCTCTCCCGTGGTGCTCCTGATAGCACGTTCTCCTAAGTAGAGCTCCCATCCTCCATCTGTGAAGAGAGGAATCCTACGGGTGGAAATCACGTGCTCAACTCCAGTTGGGTACCCATCCTCAAATCCAATGCTCAAGTGCTCCCCAGAGTAGGGAACCCATGTGATGACATTCTCTGTCAATAACTCCAACTATAGGCGACAATGAGTGAAACCCTCCGCAACAGGGACCTCCGTCAGTATGGAATGATGTCATCTTCGTCCTCGTGGATAGGTATCTAAGCCTAACACACTCACATGATGCAAACATGGGAGCCTCTCATAGGCCCAAAACTGCCAACACAAAGGCAATCATCTGTTGTTAGTCAACGCTCTTAACTTGTACATGGGAAAAGACAAGAGAAATACACACCAGCAAAAAAGGGTAGAATCCTAACTAAGCCTAAGTCAAGCCCTGCGAATGCATGCGCATTCCCCTGAGGAAGTAGGCAAAGGTGTAGGAACCCCAATTATAATCTCCTATACAGTCCATGTGTTGAGTGGCGCTAATCATAGCGAAGGACACCGTAAAAGATTTATCTACTATGAAGCAGCCCCTAATGATCATCAGGAACAATCGCCGAAGAATGTGATCCCTGACTCTCACATCATCCGGTATGGGCTCACTCAACAGCCCGCTCATAGCATCTACGCTCAGAGGACCTGTACATACAGTTATGCCCTTGAGCGCCTTAGCTGGAACTCCTAGCAAGGATCTGATGGCAGTCGAGGTAATATCCCTCATACAAGGCACTAGTGCCCCTCCAAACTACATACATGTGATAAACCGCTAATCCATCGGTGTCATCATCACCTCATAATCCAACAAATAGAGTGACTGAGTCTGGTGAAACCAGTGCTCAGACAATGCCCTGAGGTAACCCGAGGGACAACGGCGGGGAAGAATTATAAAGAAAGTCCCAAATCCCCAGCCATGTAAAATCGCTCTATAGTCATCATGTAGACCCTGATACATAGAGTGGATGCTGAACCAGCTCCCTCGAGGCTGTGTAAAGCCGGGAACCTACATCAAATGTAGATCAACATCAGAATCCTTTACTCCTCATCAATAGGAAAGAAGGAAGATTAAGATCTAACTTTATACCTCATTTGTGTGCAGGTAAACTGAAGGGTGTCGACTCAAATCACCCAGGAGCTCTGAGTTCCCCACTTGAATACTTGGCAAATTCCTACGGGTAATAGATGTAGCAAGAGCGGGAGCCTCAACTGGTACATCCTCCTCCTCGTCCTCGACGTTCGGCACATCAACCTGGACTGGATGTATCACCGTCTACACCAAATGACGAGGTTGTCTAACAGAACGGGGTCGAGGCACTTCAGAAGCCCTTCTCCTTACACCAGAAGTGGTCCTACAGGAACTACTTGGCTGATCCAGATCCATATATCTGGACAACAAGTCTCCAAATCACCTCAGAAAGGGTGTGGTAAATTCTTATCTAGAGCTTTTCAAAATGCATTTTTTATAATTACATTCATGCATGCATTATTTTAACATACATCTATAGTAGAGTTAAAAATGCATGAATACCCAATGCCTACATTTTGGAAAATTTTGCCGTAGTCCCCTTTGTAAATAGGACTATCCACATGTACATAGGCATGACTAGGTGGCCATTCAGTAGCACACCTACCCACAGTCATATACATCCTACATACATTAATACATCATAGTAAAAAATCTTTAAGTGTAGTCTAATTACCAGGATTATTTTTCTTTTCTACCTTTACTCATTTGTTCTCAAATAGGATAAGAAATGCCAGTAAAAGTTGCCAATTTGACTGTTTTAAAAGTCAAAAATTTTCACATCATTATGTTCAGCATGGTTTAATACTAACATTTACTATGTTGAATATTTTTTATAAAGTCTATCAGCATGCATATTCACTACTATGGGTCTAGATGCATTTCATGTGATAAGTCATTTTCCAACGGATAGAAACTGGAAAAGAATATATGCATACGTTACCAGGATAGTGTAGAACACTTGTATGGTAGCAGAATTTGTAGAAAGTCACCTGAACTCAACAGATCTGAAGAAGAGCTCTCGGATTTCCTTCGCAGCGCAACGTGAAAGTGACTTATGAAAGTAACCC
This sequence comes from Panax ginseng, assembly GCA_020205605.1. Lineage (NCBI taxonomy): Eukaryota > Viridiplantae > Streptophyta > Magnoliopsida > Apiales > Araliaceae > Panax > Panax ginseng. Next base: position 78,430,726 of record CM035129.1, on the reverse strand, counting down.
GCATGCATTATATACCCACGGTTGGCCACAGGTCCACCTACGGCTGTCGCAGGTGTACCTACGACACCCCTACATGGGTCCCACCCCTCCGGCTCGGTCCAGTTCGAATTGCAAATGAGGTCTCACGGGCTGAAAAAGGACAAATCAAGAATAAAAACGCTACGCGATTGAGCGGAATAGCTTGGAATCCTGATTGAGCGGAATAGCCTGGAATCCTGGTTTTCACGGGTCAAACTTTGGCTTTACATGTCACTCACTGGTATTTTCCTAAATACGAGGTACGTTATACCGATGAGCTTACTTTTTACAAATCATACTCGGCAATGCCTCAAACAGGTTTGATGCCGCCAAATACACGTCGTAACCCTAAACAGCCCCCGGCGGGGGTCACAACGCCGATGTCATTAATAAAGTACACCGGTGGGGGTCACAACGCAGTGCCACCATTGATATACACGTCAATGAAGGTTAAGCAGCCTTGACATGTTCCCCGGCGGGGGTTATAACGCAGATTTCATTCATATCCACGTATCCCCGGCGGGGGTTACAACGCATTCTTCATCCATGAACGAATCCCTGGCGGGGGTTATAACCCAATTCAACCGTTGATACACACATCAATGAAGGTCAAGCAACCTTGACAGTTTCCCCAACAGGGATCTATCCCGTGAAACACACATCAGCGAAGGTCAGGCAGCCCTGATAATGCATATTGTTGGCAGTAACTCCAACAAGACCGTGGTATTTGCTGGTGACACAAACCAGAGAAGACCATCCTCATCAGAGAGGACCGGTGATGGAATATGTTATACACATCCTCAAACAGATAAAGCTTTATCCCCACAAATCTCTTGCACATAAGAGGCACATCTTTAGAGTACAGTCTGCATCAAGGATTCAGGACTTTGGTGATAACCCCAACATCAACATCCTGGAAGACTTGGATCGCGTGTCCAAGATGTCAGGAATAAACATGTGAATGATATTCCTATTTATATTATTTGATTATGATATATACATGAATGAATATGCAAGTATGCTTGCATTAAGAAAAGTTGTAAAGTCCTTCGATAGATAATAGAAACATATGTGCAAGGACTTAGAATGAACTGATCAAATGTGTTAGGTTGATCCTACATAAGCAAAACATCTTTGTAAAGTCCTTAAACAAAAATGGTGTACAAGGACTATAAATATAGAAAGATCAAGCATGTTAGGTTGATCTTATGATGTAATAGATAGGCTTGTCTGATCGTTGAGCATTGTACCAAAAATCATAGTTTGCTAGGAGAGTCGAGGAAAACTTGAGAGCTATCGAGGCAGAATCGTAGTCTGCAAGATAATAGATCTCGGAGTTCGTAGACTTCCAGGAGAGACAAGGAAGGATCGTAGTGTGTCGAGGAGAACTTCCTCAGGGACGTAGTCTGCTGAGGTAGTCATGTTCAGAATCGTAGAGACAGCCTGCTTATAAATTGACCGAGCATCTGCCGAAGCCAAGTCAAGAATCGTATACTACACTCAGAATCCTGGAGTCTACTAATCGCATCAAAGGCAGAGATTGTAGTCGAGCAAGATCAGATGAAGACAACAACCACAACGACAGAAATCGTTGTGTCAAGATCTGATCTCAGAGTCGTAGTGTCTGCACAGCTAAATCTGAATCATAGAGTGTAGAACTAAAACCTCAGCAGATGTGCTCACAATGCCCAGGTAGAATCGTAGAGCAAATATGATTCTTAACGAATGAGCACTCCAAGAATATCCAAAGGAATGAAGCCTCAGATTGGTAATACAAAGCTACATCTCACCAAGGAAATCAGAGGGCACTAAACGAATGGCATACAAGCTAACAGAATATCTAAGCACCAACCCAATCAGCATCAAGATTGAGTTGTGAGGCCATTCAAGATGAAGTCTTTCACAAGGAGATCAGAAGAAGACTTCTATAACTGACTAAAGAAAGTTAGCAAGTGTAGTAGCTGTCAAGCAGACAGAAGACAACGATCTTGAAGATGATCAAGATCGTTGTGTTTGCCAAACAAAGAAGAAACTGATGGAGTATACACAAAGATATTGGTTAACCTCTAAACAACAAGGCTAAAGTTATTAAGCATTGGGTCAGTCCATTGATGATAAGTGAATGAGAGATCACAAGGAGAAAGCGAGCTGGATACGCCACAAATCTGAAGTGTCTTGTTATTCAGAAGGGGCCAGAGCAAGAAGTCAAACCATCAGTATCTGAGAACAGTCAAGGTAAGCAAAAGTAATGAAGCTCTGTACAAGAAAAGGAAGAAGTGCTTTTACATTGGAGATCTAATGAAAACTCTCCTAGATCATAATGTTGACTCTACAATTCAAGAAGCAACAATCAAGAAGACACTACGATCTGGTCCAGGGAGTTATGCATCAGAATCGTAGAGCTCGAACACCTGAAAATTATGGCATTGGCAACGGCTCAATCTGAAGATTGATATTCGAGTAGAGCTTATTGAGAGCATCGATGCAAGGACAACCTCTGATCAAGAAATCAGAAGGGTGAAATAAAGTCATCGACCTGCCTAAGATATCAAAGTGTCATATCTGACAGAGTTGGTGAAACAGTAGACTGCAGTGTCAGGAAGTCAGAAAAAGATGTCATGTCACATCTGCAGTCTACACCAAATAACTCGAGATCTGCGAAGAAATTTGAATAGCTTTCAACAGCTACTTTCCAATGGGAAGATTGGGAAGCAGTATAAATCAACAGAGCTTCAAAGATCAATAGTTGCTGATGATTGTGAAGTTATAGAATCGTTGAGTTGGTGAATGCTATAGTTGACTCTACGAGTTCCACCAAGGATCAACAGAACAAGTCTCAGTGACAGTGAGACTACCAAGGTGGAAGTGCAGCAGCCTTGAAGCAGAACTCAAACAGATCAAAGCTTTACTCAACAAAGATGAGAATTCCACTGAAGATGGCAGCCCAGCTGAGAGCTAGGAATGCCAAGAAGATAGCATTCAGAAAAGTGGTTGAGTACAAAGAAGATGAGGAGAGCCACTCTACAGATCACCATGAACCGAAAGCTAAAACTGAGCAAGTGCAGAACCATATCTGCAAAGTATTCAAGAAGGGTTCAGGGATTGCAAAGTGCCAGACAAAGACTACTAAAAGCACATATACTTAGCAAATCCAGATGGTGATGGTGCACAGCTGACATCAGATGAAGATGAGCTGAAGAGACTAAAGATCAGCTGCACCAAAGAAGATGTGGTCCAGACTCGAAGAAGAATGCAAAGAGGACCACATCAAGCTGCTACGTACAAGAGATGTTTAGAGCTTAATGACATCTTAGCAGCTCAGCACCAACTCCAACAAACAAACAAATAACTCAACAAGAAGCCAGGGCCTGAGGGTCCCTTGTCTAGAGGGACTAAATGAAGTACCAAGCCTGGTGGGCTTGAAGAGTTCCTAGGGAACTAGAGAAGTTCCAAGGCTGTTGGCCTTGAAGAGTTCTTAGTGAACTGAAGTCCCAAGGCTGCTGGCCTTGAAGGAATCTTAGTGATTTAGGGTGCTGCCATTTCTTAGTGGAAATCCTGCTAGTTGAAAACAGAAGAGTGGAGTAGGAGCTTGAGTCTCTGAACCACTTAAAACCCCTTGTGTCTTTTACTTTATGTCATTTACATTTTGTACATTAACTGCTATAACTGCTATGTATGTTTTAACTGCTTACCATTGAACTTACTCTACGAACAATGTATGTATGATTATGAGTATATCAATGAAGGGGATCTTTTACTTATTCCGATGTGCTTGAAAAGATTCTTATGTTTGTCATTGCTAAATTATTAGCAATACAAAATAAACCAGAAAAGTATTTGAAATTAAAAAGGATCTATTCAACCCCCCCCCCCTTCTAGATCTATTGTGCCTACTGAGAGCTAACGATTGGTATCAGAGCAGGTTCTCATGTTATAATCAAAAGCTAATCGCTTTGAGTCTGATCCTAGGCACAAACATTGTTCTAAACTTAGTTTAGTAGTAAGTCACTTGTTATATGCAGATGAGCTCACACGTTGAAAAAATTATGTACAAGTAAATGTGTATATACACCTAAAGCTGCTCGTGTTGGTCCATGCTCTTGATTGTCATATCTACAAAACCAATTTTTGCCCGCAGTCAATCTTGTAGTCTGAAGACCATGTTAGGAAGCACTAGAGACATCAACAGAAAAGAATCGGACATCTACAAGGCTGAAAAGATGAAAAAGGCCATACATGAAAAGAAATGTTCATTCAGAGAAGAAAGAAATACTTCTCAAACATGTGTCTGGCCAATCAGCAGCTGGATGTGAACCTTGTATACTCAAGGATGTCAAAGAACTGAAGATGTTGAGATTCTCTTAGCGTGCATCCTCAAGACCATGACTGATTGATTGAAGGTCAACTGGAGCAACAAGCTGTCAGGAGTAAATGAGAAACTATGCACATCAATGCCTAATCTCAATATGTTAAAGGTAAATGACTGTTAAGGAACTAACCGTAGAAAGGTATGATTCCTCACTAATATAACTGTGTACATCATGTTACACCTTCTTATGAACTATAACAGTATTCTTTTAAGGAATCATAATCTACCTAAAAAGGTGAAGAGAGAAAGTACACTGAGGGTGGAAACTCAAATGCCTATAAACTTTCTTTCCATCCAAGTTTTAGGTTGAAGATAACATCGTAAAAGAAATCTTAAATAGGTCATAAGAGCATCACAAGTTAAATTAATTCAGTGTGAAGTAATCTTTGCTGATGGATTAGTATGTATGTACTTATTATGGTTTAAGTGTTTAATGACACATAAAGCATGATCAGATCTACAAGAGAATCTTGAAGATTCATAGAAACTGATCACCTCTATGAATCAACCAGACATTAATAAATCGTAGAGTTGATTCTCGCTCTGTGAATATTTAAACCATGTGATCATAACCAGGCAAATGATGAAACCCTCAAAGAAATAGAGTGTTTTATTAAAATAGCAAATCTTACACACACTCACCTGCATGCATATCAAAATGTATTATGTAAATGAATAACATACATGAATATGACTGATTGGTGATCAATATGATGATTATCTAAATATACGAGGAACAGGGGTTTAGAAAACTAACCTAGCAGGACCCACTTAACCATGGGTACCAAAAATAGAAACTTATATCCTGCAGGTACTTGGTCTATCTGACCACACTAGGGAATGCTGAAGTAGAAGGCTTCAATCAAGAAAGATTCAGCCAGCAGAAGGCTTAAGACTGTTCAGACTTGACTCTGATGAAATTCCTATATGTCAAAGCCTGTCCTTGAAGACCTACTGAGCTAATCTGAATGAAGCAAACATGGCTACTGATCATCATATGGAACCAGGTCATTCAACTAAAGAAGAAAAGGGTCTTACACGTTCAATCATGCAAAGCATGTCATAAGAGAAGAACCCTCAAAGAAGCTGACTACAGAGGATTGTCGAGCATCAAACATGAGGAACTCATGATCGGAGAAGAACTCAGCAAACACAAACTGACAAGAATGACTACGTTCGTAGTGTTATCAAAGGATCGTAGAACGATCAACCCTGAAGATGCCCATCTCTAAGATACAAGAAACTTCAATGACTTCAGCCAAAATGAGATATGTATGGCTGTCCTCTGCTACACATGAAGAAGAAAAACTTATGTCTCTTTGAGAGGATAGTATCAACTATGGGAGAGCAGTAATCTGTTAACAATACAGAAGCTCCAGACCATCAGAAATATACTGAGAAGCAATGTACCAGCTACAAAGTCCCAAAACTTTGTGGCTGATGAACCAAATGAAGATCCATAGTCAGTAGGAACATCTCAAAATGTACTACTGATAACCTTTCAGCCACCCAACTCAAAATCGTGGAGTACCTACGATCAAACATCTGATCGTAGTGCAAAAGCAGGAGAACACCATAATTACATCCAGTGCAAATGTCTAAAGTTAGAAGAAGGACTCCCCAACAGAAAAGGTCAAATAAGAGATCAGTGCAAATCACTTCTAAAGTATTTCATCTGGAAAGTGCCTCAGGGACAAACCTGACCCTTAGCTCACTCTAAGAGGTTGGCCCTTCCTGAGCTACCTTGACCCAGAAGGAATGCTTAGTAAAGTTCATCTCAAGGACCAAGTCAGTCAACGATTGTAGAATAGAGTTTTGAGAGAACTCAACGATCGTGATGCAATCTCAACGATCGTAGTGAAAACACAACAATCGCAGAAGCAGACTCGATGATCACACTAGCTTAGAAGAACGAGACAATTACTCTACCATTCTGAAGTATGAGGAGATTAGTTCAAATACAGTTTAGAAAGACATCTTGCAAACGCACATCAGAACTTAAATGCCCAAACTGGCTTGGGGTATAACAGTGGTTGAGCTATGCGGTTTCAACATGAGGAGAAATGTCAAAACCACACACTGCAACATCTTTCAGAGAATTGATCGTTGAGTCAACAAAGGAAAACGTAGAGTCAATAGCTGTCCTATCATGCTACTCTGCGAACTCAAGAGGTCAAAGGTCAATCCACATCAATTAAACATCCACTCTTCTAAAAGAGACAGCTAACTGACAAGTTATTGGGGAGCTACAGCTCGTTACTGGGCGTCGTGCTACCAATAACTAGTTGACACGTCATAGTGTATGCAGTGTAAGAAGGAACTGCCATAAAGACAAATTCAAAATCGGCAAACAGTTACCAAAATCCATTGAACCTCTCTCTCCCTCCCATTTTCAAACCCTAGAATTCTCCTCGAAGCCAAACCACTAAAACATCCAGAGTTCAAATCACAATCAGCCATACTTCATAAATCTCCCTAAAATAATATCCATATTCCTCGAATCATTCAAATAGCAGAGTGGCGAGTAATCACCGGCATTCAGCTAGGAACCAAGACGTTCGAAAAATATGAAAAGAAGTTTAGGGATATTCTTGAACTTGTAAAGAAGGCCAAATTCTCAGAATGTCTTGAGGAAAACACACGAATATATGGTGACCTAGTTAAGGAGTTTCATTCAAACGCAACTGTAAATTCTGGAATCCTCTCCACTAAGGTTAAAGGTCAGATTCTTAAGCTAAACTCTTCTGACATCAATCAATGCTTAGGTCTTCCTGACCGAAATCTGAAAAGCTTGGAAGAGATTGACACAGAGAAAGCTAAAAAGATTATGCAGTACAGAAGAAACCCAAGTCTGAAGGACAGGAAGAAAAAGGAGTTTCCTGAAGAATTCGAATTCCTTGCCGAAATCATGGGGAAATGTATTTTATGCAAAGACACTGCACATGATACTGTGATTGACCAACAACTGAAGATCATGTCTGCCATAGTCTTGAAGGAACACATCAACTTTGGAGATGTGTTGCTCGACCATATGTCTAAATGGTTGGATAAGGAAGAAAAGAAAAGATTAACTGAAAAACCACTCAGAACGGTATTTCATGGGAGATTCTTAAGTATCATCCTGAAGAAAAAGTTAAAGAATAAAATTAAGGATGATGATGGTGAAATCCTTAATGTTCACAAGGTAATGTATCCGCAACTGTTCTTAAATTGGAAGAAAAACCCAAAGGAGAATAGGAGGTTGACAACTGGGAGCAGTAGTAAAGCCTCTGCAAAGAATAGGAAGGCAAAAGAGGTAGAAAATTCTTAATCTGATGATTCGTTACCAATGACAATAGCACTAGCCAGGAAGAAATCCAAGAGCATAAGTAAAGCTGAGGCCCCATCAAGAAGTCTCTCCACCAAAGACAAGGATGAAGAAGAAAAAGTCTTGACTGTTGAAACCACAAAGAGAAGAAGCAACAGGCTGTTTCAAGAGCCATACAAAAAGAAAGCTAAAATGGTAAACAAACAAGTTCCAGTTCCCCAAGGAAACACATCTGACAAAGAAGAGGAAGTAGAGTAAAAGAAAGATAAGGGAACTGATAATTTCAAGACTGAGTCCCTTGAGAATGGATCCAATGATGAAGATGAGAAAGAAACTGAAAGTTCAAAGATTGAATATGTGAATGAAAGAGCCAAGTCTGATGATGAAGAAAAAGAATGTGCAAGCTCTACGGTTAACTCTCAGAGCATCCACTCTGACGATAAAGAAAGACTGCAGGCTGACATAATAATATCTTCTACAGCAATCGCTCTAACAAATCCAAAAGATGCAATGCATGAGGAAGAAAACATGCCCCACTGTTGCTGAACATCAAGTTAGTCTGTCCGGTAATGTAAATGAAGATGATTCTGAAGAAGAAGGACAAACCCATGTCAGTAATGAAAATCAAGAAAGCCTGTCTGATGACTCAAAGGCCTCAGAATCTGAAGAGGAAGAAAAGTCTGACTCTCAAATTGCCGAACCACCAAGGAGAAGAAAGAGCCACAGACTACTGGCTAAATCTGCCTCCAACAAGAAAAATGATCACTCTACTGCAATCATTGAAGTAAGTGATGATGAATCTGATGAAGAAAATGATGAATATGGAATTAGTGATGAATCCAAGGAAGATACTGCTGAAGAAGGTTCTGAAAATAAAATTCAACAAGAAGACTTCACTAAAGAATCTGATGAAGGAAGTCAGCAAGATTCTGGATCAAAAAGGGAAGAAATAGGAAAGAGTGCGATTCGCACTTCGAGAATCGGAGGAACGAATATTACTACCATTCTCTCTCCGTTTAATTACGGAAGAATTGTAGTGGAAGTCTTTGATGAGCCACCAGAAGAACCACCAACAAGATGGATAAATCAGGGGAATGAACGACTTCGAGTTGTAAGGATGACTACAGATGAAGTGCTTCATAACTGGAAAAATATGGAGTTGGATTGCACAACTATATTGTACAACTCTGAAGATCTTCTGATGAGGTGGTTCTATCCATGGATGCCTTGGCTGAAAGCACACAGTGAGAAAGATGAGAGTTATTTCAGCTGGTGTTACTCTAAATTTCCAAATCTAGAGCTGGTGTCACAAAACTTCCCAAGGGTAAAGAGTTTCGCTACAATGATGATCAAAGATCAGCCTCACTACAAAGTCTACAGACATGCTGGCAAGCATTATATTCCATACGATCATAGAATGGGATCTGACGGAAGAAGGATCATGAACTAGGACACAATCGTAGAGTCTTTTCCCTCTATTACTAAAAATGATCAAGATCAAGTTGAAGAGCTTCCCTCTGCTCATGTACAAATGTCTAACATGCCATCATCCTCCAACAACAATTGGCACTCAACAATTTTTAAGATTCTCAACACTTTCGAAAATCTGTCCAAGGATGAAAATCGGAGAGTCCAATCTAGTGTTCAACAAGAGATTGCCCAACCAGATGACTAAATTCCCACAGAGTAAAAGCTACTAAAGAATTCTGATGAGTTGGTTAAGAACATGTCTATCATCACTGAAGAAGAAAAGGTGTTGACAGAAGCAAGAGATAATGCGGTTCAAAGCAGACTCCACGCCGCTGTGTCTGACATATCTCTTAAAGTCAAAGAGAGAGATCAAATCTATCTAAGGATCATGAATGAACAGAAGGAAGAAGCTCTACGAGCACAGAAGGATAACAAAGAGCAAATCCAAGTCCTCTCTGATAAGATTGACCACCTGAATCAGTCCTTCTCCATGAAGCTGGAGTTGAGTCAACAAGAAATCAAGCATGAAGTTGGAAATTCCTCTTACATGATGGAGTAGATTATGTCCAACATGGATCAGCTCTTTAAAATGATTAATGAAAAAAAGGGGGAGAAAGAGAGACATAAAAAGACGCATGCAAGAAAGGACAAGAAGAGCAGGAGGAAACAGAACAAGAATAAGATAGCAGAAGAAGAAGCTAGGTCATCATATAAGGGGGAGCCAAAGGATGATGAGCCTAAGGCTGAGGGGGAGCCAACAGAACAAAACAGAAAAGCTTCCATCTAAGGGGGAGAAACCAGAAGAACTGCAGTCAATGATTCCAAGGTGATGCAAGAAGATCTAACAAATGAATAGCTGATCAACAAACATTCTGGAAGCATACAAGAGACAAAGAGGTAAATTTCTAACTAGTTAAGTATGTTATGGATCCAGGATGAAAGATATCAGTGTATGTCAGTGTATTAAATTTCACAACATTATAAATGACATTCATGATTATTTGCTTTAGAAATACAACTGCTCACTGTATATAAGATTCATTCATAACATGCATATGCACTTATTATTTTTGTCATAATCAAATAGGGGGAGTTTGTCAGGAATAAACATGTGAATGATATTCCTATTTATATTATTTGATTATGATATATACATGAATGAATATGCAAGTATGCTTGCATTAAGAAAAGTTGTAAAGTCCTTTGATAGATAATAGAAACATATGTGCAAGGACTTAGAATGAATTGATCAAATGTGTTAGGTTGATCCTACATAAGCAAAATAGCTTTGTAAAGTCCTTAAAAAGAAATGATGTACAAGGACTATAAATATAGAAAGATCAAGCATGTTAGGTTGATCTTATGATGTAATAGATAGGAGCATGCGATCGTCAAGAAACCTTTGCTGAAATCGTGATGCAATGCCGGAGAGTCGAGGAAAACTCGAGAGCTATCGAGGCAGAATCGTAGTCTGCAAGATAGTAGATCTCAGAGTTCATAGACTTCCAAGAGAGACAAGGAAGAATCGTAGTGTGTTGAGGAGAACTTCCTCAGGGCCGTAGTCTGCTAAGGAAGTCATGTTCAGAATTGTAGAGACAGCTTGCCTATAAATCGACCGAGCATCTTCCGAAGCCAAGTTAAGAATCGTAGACTACGCTCAGAATTGTGGAGTCTACTAATCGCATCAAAGGCAGAGATCGTAGTCGAGCAAGATCAAATGAAGACAACAAGCATAATGACAGAAATCGTAGTGTCAAGATCTGATCTTGTAGTTGTAGTGTCTGCACAGCCAAAGCTGAATCGTAGAGTGCAGAACTAAGACCTCAGCAGATGTGCTCACAATGCCAAGGCAGAATCATAGAGTAAATACGATTCTTAATGAATGAGCACACCCAGAATATCCAAAGGAATGAAGCCTCTAATTGGTAATGCAAAGATACATCTCACCAAGGAAATCAAAGGGCACTTAACGAATGGCATACAAGCTAATAGAAGATCTAAGCACCAACCCAATCAGTATCAAGATTGAGTTGTGAAGCCATTCGAGATGAAGTCTTTCACAAGGAGATCAGAAGAAGACTTCTGTAACTGACTAAGGAAAGTCAGCAAGTGCAGTAGCTGTCAAGCAGACAGAAGACAACGATCTTGAAGATGATCAAGATCGTAGTGTTTGATAAACAAAGAAGAAACTGATGGAGTATACACAAAGATATTTGTCAGCCGCTGAATAATAAGGCTAAAGTGATTAAGCATTGGGTCAGTACATTGATGATAAGTGAACGGGAGATCACAAGGATAAAGCGAGCTGGACACGCCACAAATCTAAAGTGTCTTGTTATTCAGAAGGGGCTAGAGTAAGAAGTCAAACCATCAGTATCTGAGAATAGTCAAGGCAAGCAAAAGTAATGAAGCTCTGTACAAGAAAAAGGAAGAAGTGCTTTTACATTGGAGATCTAATGAACACTCTCCTAGATTGTAGTGTTGACTCTACAAGTCAAGAAACAACAATCAATAAGACACTACGATCTGGTCCAGGGAGTTATGCATCAGAATCGTAGAGCTCGAACACCTGAAGATTGAGGCATTGGCAACGGCTCAATCTGAAGATTGATATTTGAGTAAAGCTTATTGAGAGCATCGGTGCAAGGACAACCTTTGATCAAGAAATTAGAAGGGTGAAATAAAGTCGTTGACCTGCCCAAGATATCAAAGTGTCATATTTGACAGAGTTGGTAAAACAGTAGACTGCAGTGTCAGGAAGTTAAAAAAAGATGTCATGTCACATCTGCAGTCTGCACCAAATAACTCGAGATCTACAAAGAAATTTGAATAGCTTTCAATGGCTACTTTCCAACGGGAAGATTGGGAAGCAGTATAAATCAACAGAGCTTCAAAGATCAAGAGTTGCCAATGATTGTGAAGTTGTAGAATCGGTGAGTTGGTGAATGCTATAGTTAACTCTACGAGTTCCACCAAGGATCAACAGAACAAGTCCTAGTGACAGTGAGATTACCAAGGTGGAAGTGAAGCAGCCTTGAAGTAGAACTCAAATAGATCAAAGCTTCACTCAACAAAGATGAGAATGCCACTAAAGATGACAGCCAAACTGAGAGCCGAGAAGGCCAAGAAGATAGCATTTAGAAAAGTGGCAGAGTACAAAGAAGATCAGGAGAGCCAATCTACAGATCACCATGACCCGAAAGCTGAAACTGAGCAAGTGTAGAACCATATCTACAAAGTATTCAAGAAGGGTTCAGGGATTGCTAAGTGCCAGACGAAGACTACTAAAAGCACAGAGACTTAGCAAATCCAGATGGTGATGGTTCACAGCTGACATCAGATGAAGATGAGCTGAAGAGAGTAAAGATCAGCTGCACCAAATAAGATGTGGTCCAAACTCGAAGAAGAATGCAAAGAAGACCACATCAAGCTGCTAAGTACAAGAGATGTTTAGAGCTTAATGACATCTTAGCAGCTCAGCACCAACTCCAACAAATAAACAAACAACTCAACAAGAAGCTAGGGCCTGATGGGTCCTTGTCCAGAGGGACTAAATGAAGTTTCAAGCCTGGTGGGCTTGAAGAGTTCCTAGGGAACTAGAGAAGTTCCAAGGCTGCTGGCCTTGAGGGAATCTTAGTGATTCAGGGTGCTGCCCTTCCTTAGTGGAAATCCTTCTAGTTGAAAGCAGAAGAGTGGACTAGGAGCTCGAGTCTCTGAACCACTTATAACCCCTTGTGTCTTTTACTTTATATCATTTACATTATGTACATTAACTGCTATAACTGCTATGTATGTTTTAACTGCTTACCATTGAACTAACTCTACGAACAATGTATGTATGATTATGAGTATATCAATGAAGGGGATCTCTTACTTTTTCCGATGTGCTTGAAAAGATTCTTATGTTTGTCATTGCTAAATTATTAGCAATACAAAATAAACCAGAAATGTATTTGAAATTAAAAAGGATCTATTCAACCCCCCCCCCCCCCTTCTAGATCTATTGTGCCTACTAGGAACTAACACAAGACATCACTGATTGTCATCCCTGGCAGGATTAATAGGGAACCAGCAATCATCCCATCATGTTGGAAAATAATCCAACAAAACACATGCCTCATGCATTTGCATCATGTTGCTGCACATGGAATCATATTTATCTTGGTGCATTTCAAGTGTCTATGATTCTTTATCCTATACATGCCTTGCATTGCATGAATATGATAAAGAGGAGAATCTGTAGACACTCAATTTTCTGCACACCTGTTACTAACATTGCAATAGGGCAGATTTGTCTTTCAGAGATAACCCTGGAAGATAACTCAAATCCATTCTGGATACCACCAGAAGTTTAATATCAACCCTGGAACATACACCAAGATGTATCAGTTCCAAGCTCAGAGATAACCCCGAGTTTCATTCTTGGAGATGACCATAAGGAATGTCGTTACAGTTCCGACGATAACCCCAGAAATGCTTGTTTTAAATGCATGCAATCAGCTTTAACCTGGGAATTCCCACCGAGGAACTCATTCCAAAGACCCAAAGCTAACACCGGGAAGACAGACACACTTAAAGATGACCCTAAGGAATTCAAACACTTGTAGTAGTCCAATCTCAGAGATAATCCTGAGTAACGTCTGCTTTATTAGCCCAAACAGGAGATAACCCCGGTGAGGGGCAAAATCATCATCTTGCCACCTCAACCCCACATCGCGCTGTCTCAACATTTCATATATACATTTCTACAAAACAATGTCCTACAAGAGCTAAGGAGTTCCAATCTCGAGTGACTATTATGCATGGCAGCACATCGGATAGAATTTGAATCTTGAAGACCATGGGCATGGTCCCCTCTTCCTGACTTCGTACAACCTCTAATCCCATGTCATTGCATAACTCTCGACAAAGGCAGTCTAGAGAAGGTCTTGTACTCCTCGTTCGGATGCTCGGATTGAAGTTTTGCAAGTTCGAGCGAACATCATAGTGCATGAGTACATGTACTTTGAGACAGCAGGACCCGAGGAGCCTAGGGCACCCTGGGTAGCCGTAGGTGTATCTGCGGCTACCACAGGTACACCTGCGGCCACAAGCTCTATAAATATAGAGCTTGGGTTGGCCATATTTTAAGAGGAAAAGGCGAGGAAGCCCTGTCAAATTTGCTCTGTATACACTCTATATTGAGTGCTTTCTCATTTTAAACACCCGTTAGCTCACATATAGCTATATTTTTATCGGCGAGAGCTGAGTGTTCATCCATTTATAGTCATAGAAGTTCTCTTTGGCAGCTCACTGTAAGCCTTCTTACACATTATAAAGCCTTTCTCTTTATCTATGTACACACTACTCTTCACGTTGAGAGTCGTGTTGTGTGTGTATGCCCGGGCTTCGGTCTATGGTTTTCATTTCTGTCTGTATATATATACTTATATATATTTATATATATAGACTAACATTATCGAGTTATGTCTCGATTGAGCCTAGACTTATGTCTGGAGCGTTTACTTGCTTATATATATATATATATATTTACATTTCTGTCAGGCCTGGAGTTTACTTCGTGGCGGTTGATCATTTTTACTACTTTATTTACATTTAGTCCCGCCTGGAGTTTACTTCGTGGCGGTTGATCGCATTTATTGCTTTAATTATATTTTTGATCCCCCGTGGAGGTGCTTCGTGGTGATTGATCATGTCTCTATGTATATATTTATCGCTTTTATAGATTTATATTTCCGATCGCCCATGGAGGTGCTTCGTGGTGGTTGATCATGTCTGTAAATATATATATTTATAACTTTTATATATATAACTGTTTACTGCTTTTCATATAACCTGCGACATCATGTGAGCCTAGGAATCATGTGATCACAGATTCAGTCCACTAAATCTAGATTCGGTTCCTGTGATGGACATTTTTAGCTGTAAGCAGCATGTAAATTATTCACGGTGTTTGAATTTCCTTAGATGGCCGTCATGCCCATGAGGAGTTCGGCACTACTATATATTATTTTCTCGAAGATGCTTCGCATCTCAAAAATAAAAGTAATCAAGCTGAACATTTAATAATAAAATGTAAGTATGAAAAGGTCTCAATTACTATTGAGCACAGGATTTGAAAAACCTATGTTACAAAACTTCACTGCTATATTATGTTTAAAAATGATTTTTTATATAAATTCAAACCCTTTGTATATAGGTGAGAATGAGGCCTCGCACTACTTTCAAATAAATTGCACATTGATCCATACACACATACACACACAAAGACATTCATATAATAGTTTCTTGAAAAGTGGTGGTTACCGTGGTAACACGGATGTCGGGGGGTGCCTAACACCTTCCCTCTACATAATCAAGCCCCCGAACCCAAATGAATCTCGGTTTCACAGACCTGTTTAGCATTGTCACATTACTAGGTCAATGTGCAAACCTTTTCTCGATTGCGTTGGTGCAACCAGTTAAAAACACCAACTAGCGACTCTTACAGTCAAATCTTCGATATGATACATGTCAGACCTTTTTCACTTGTTTTTTCAAACAAATCTCACATAACATGAGAACACCAAAGAACAAGAACAGAAAAGGGACAAATAAAAATCCCGAGATTCTAGGGACAGAATCTTTATAAGGGGGGAAGAATGTAACGCTTGAGAAAAATTGGATTATTATGTGAATTAAATTCTTATTTGATTATTTGAATAAAATAAATTTAATTGTTTATTAAAGTAAGTAAGATGTGTAAAGATCGTTCTATGACCTAGAATGTGCCAATGTGGTTAGGATTCTGGCTATGTGCTAGGATTAAATGCTTTAAATTTCCACGACGAAAATAAAAGTTTTCCAAGAAATTTCTATAAAAATACTATTCATCAGTTTCTGCTCGGGAATTAATTTTGAATTTCTGAAAAACGCATATGATAGAATTCTAAGATGAACTAGAATATCTAATAATATTTCAGTTTTGGCAAACGAAGTTTTTGCCCGTGGACTTAAAACCCTAAGGGTTAGGAAAAGTGAAATTCAAGAATTAAATGATTATGTAAAATAAGAATTGTTTTTATACGTGAGGAATACGAGTATAATACTAGTTATTATACAAGTATAGTATAAAAATTATTATGGCGTATAATATGAATATCATATGAGGTATATACAAAGAGAATACTAGAATTATATGATGAGAATACGATTCGTTCTTAATGGATTTTAGTTATTGGACTTAGACTTTGTCAAGCCTAATTGGATGATGAATTATATCAAGGCCCAATGTTAAATTAAATCAACCCCAAAGATTGGCCCGATATGAATTAATTCTAAGCTGAAACTAAGAACCGAACTCGTGGGTCAAACCGATGGATCATCGGATGGGTAAAACCCATGGGGCAACCCATATGGGTCCCCCAAGGAGCAAGAGGGGCGGCCACTTGGTGCCCAAGAAAAGGAGATGGCTTAGTGAGGAAGAATGGAATAGTAAAGAGGTGGTGTGACGCCCCCAAAATAGGTATAAATCACCCATCTCGAATCGCCAGATACATGGTACATAAATTCAAATACAACTTAATTATACAACAGTCGTGTAAAATACGACAAAACATAGCTGAGAGTTTAAACAAGAATATTGTCATCTAAACAATATCCACACTCAATGGTGTCCTCATTACAATTATTATCACATTATTCCGTAGAATAGTGAGGACTACTAAAGCCATTTATCATGGACCATCACTCCATTCCCCAGACTCATCTAAATTTATATTCTCATTTCTGAAGAGAACAATGAAAGAAAGGGTGAGCTCAACTAGCCCAGTAAGAAATATAATGACTAAGATAATGCAGAATAAATTATCCTTAGCCTTCAACAGTATAACAACTAATATAATACAATAGACAACAAGTTTTAGATCAACAACTGCAGCGGAAATAAGCAATCCATTAGAAGAGTCAAGTAGAGCATAAAATCTACTATCTTCTATGATTTAAAAAGTTTTCATCAACTTTATCGCTGAGACTCAGCTTAAAAAAATAAACCACATCATCGAATCATCCCTGCACCACGGCCAAGGATATTCATGAAATCATTAATGGTCATGACTATACCGAATAATCCCTAGCCATAATCATACCAAAAATTGTCCATCAATGCACTACAGGCCAATGAGGACTTTTACCACATCATTCGTCACATTACGGTCATGATTATACCGAATAATCCCTGGTCATAATTATACCAAGTCCATCTATGCACGTAAGCCAAAGATGACTTTCATCACAATATAAGCATGAAGATGATGACAAAGACATAATAATTCAATAAAACAAGTTCAAGGATAAATTTTAAATATTTATAATTTAATTTATCCAGAAATCAATAACGTCCAAATTCTCAACATGATACTTCTTTGTGGAGTAAAATTGAAGAATAATATTCATGTACCAAAAATAATTTGGATAGAAAAGAAGTATATTTTTCGGGTGAATAGTACTTCGGGAATAGTACCTTGTGAATAGTACCCCGACACAAAAAGTGTCTCGAATACCCAAGTGAATGATAGTAGTAATAGGGTAAATAGTAACCTGTGAATAGTAACTCGTGAATAGTACTCCGGCACAAAAAGTGCCTCGAATACCCGAGTGAATAATACTAGAGTGAATAGTAATCGGGTGAATAGTAACCAGTGAATAATAACTCGTAACAGAAAAATACCAAAGAAAATTATATTTCATGACGAGTACAAAAGGAATGATATCCCAGATTAGTATAATAGAATATACGAAACTGCAAATAGATTTTCACCCGCCATGCGGTAACCTACGTAGACAGATCATTTCCACAATTTAATAAAGAATAAATACGAAGGATCATTCACCATGCATGCGGTAATCCACATAGACAGGTTATTCCAACAGAATAATAAAGAATGGAACCAGGTCATGCATAATCCGCACAGACAGGATATTCCAACAAAATAATAAAGAACGGAACCAGGTCATGTGTAATCCGCACATACATGATATTCCAACAGAATAATAAAGAACGGAACCAAGTCATGCATAATTCGCACAGACGGCATATTCCAACAGAATAATAAAGAATGGAATAACAACAAAATTTACCAGGCATGCGATAGACCGCACAAACATGTTATTCCAATAGAATAATAAAGAATGGAATAACAGAAGAATTTCACCATGTATGCAGTACTTCGCATAGACAAGTTAATCCAATATAATAATAAAGAATGGAATAACAACCCTTATGAGTATCGAAAGAAAATAACTCTATTCATGAATACGAAAGAATAATACCCCATACAGGTACAAAAAATAATATCTCTTACCTAAGAAGAAAACTGGATACTGGAATAGTGAGGTAGCAGACTTCTCTTCTTCTTTCTCTCTATAATTTCTCTCTATAATAATTGCTCTATAGCTTTAGTGAATTGGTGAGAAATTAAGGAAGAATGAGCTTCTATTTATAGAAAAATATAGTTTCGATAATTGCATATTTTGGGGCTCGAAATATTACAGTATAATATCTTCCCCTTTTTTTCATTTTTAATTTAGTCATGCAAGTATTATCAAACTTGCACCACCTCCCCTAATAGTAAATCATGTGAATCAATAGTAAATCATGTGACTCAATAGTTCTAAACATGTGAAAAAATTAATTATATTATAGAACCTTCAATTATACCTCCATTTTTAACTTAGTCATGCAAGTATTATTAATCTTGCACCAACTCCCCTAATAGTAAATAAATGTGAATCAAGAGTACAAACATGTGAACAAATAGTTACAATCATGTGAATCAATAGCAATTAATTTCTCATTTATCTGATTAATTACCCGATTGGTCAATATAACCTCCAGACATCAATTATTATTGAAATAAATGTCAATTTTCACTAACACTAAAAATTCCAACACAATGGAACTATCAATTTCATCTTTAATCAACACAAACTTATTCATCATTAATATTATAATTCACAATATTTAACAACAGATCATTCCCAGGAAAGAATGGGCTTTCCGATAAGGATTTCTCCTTATTGGCGTGCAATTAGGTGACCAAACCTATCCTGGACAAAACTTCTAGGCATTGTCAATATTGCAAATAATAATATGAATAACTTTGTCGTCTCAATTATTGATTTAATAATATAACATATTATGAAGATAATATTGTGATAATAATTGAATCAATAATATGAGAGATATGATGCAGTAATTACTGTAGCAATAATTGAGTATAACTGACTGACTTTCTTACGTAAGCATCAATAATCAATACTGTGTGCTACTATACAACCAAGCGTATTATTGTACTTTTATCACCTATTATTTTATGAAAACTCTCATACTTTTAAAAAATTTCAAATATCACCCTTAACTTTAACCTTTTATCAATTTAACTATTTACTAAAATAGAAAAAAATTGAATACTTTTATTTCATAAAATTCGGGGATCTCACAATCTCCCCTCTTTATGAAATTTTGCCCTCGAAATTTACTTACCTGGTAGATCGAAGAGATGAGAATACCTTACTTTCTTTTCTAATTGTACCTTCCCGATTATTTTCCTATGTATCATGATTTTTCCATTGCTCAACTCCTGTATTTCAGATATCATTCTAGGATATATCTTCAAAACATAGGTTAATTGACATGCCACATATTATCCCTATACTCTGACCGACCAATTAAATACCAAATAACTTAGGTAGGACATACTAGCGAAGGAATTCCCCGTCTCTCCCCTCCTAGTTCTTGTCTCACATCTAAGCCAGAGATCATATCCCTAAGCTTTGATACCAACTGTGGCGCCCCCAAAACATGTATACATCACCCATCTTGAATCGTCAGATATATGGTACATAAATTCAAATACAACTTAATTATACAACAGTCGTGTAAAATACGACAAAACATAGCTAAGAGTTTAAACAATAATATTGTCATCTAGACAATATCCACACTCAATGGTGTCCTAATTATAATTATTATCACATTATTCCGTAGAATAGTGAGGACTACTAAAGCCATTTATCCTGGACCATCACTCAATTCCCAGACTAAATCAACTATATTCTCATTTCCTGAAGAGAACAATGAAAGAAAGGGTGAGCTCAACTAGCCCAGTAAGAAATATTATGACTAAGATAATGCAGAATAAATTATCCTTAGCCTTCAACAGTATAACAACTAATATAATACAATAGACACCAAGTTTTAGATCAACAACTGCAGCGAAAATAAACAATCCATTAGAAGAGTCAAGTAGAGCATAAAATCTACTATCTTCTATGATTTAAAAAGTTTTTCATCAACTTTATCGCTGTGACTCAGCTTAAAAAAATAAACCACATCATCGAATCATCCCTGCACCATGGCCAAGGATATTCATTAAATCATCAATGGTCATGACTATACCGAATAATCCCTGCACCACGGCCAAGGATATTCATTAAATCATCAATGGTCATGACTATACCGAATAATCCCTGGCCATAATCATACCAAAAATTGTCCATGAATGCACTACAGGCCAATGAGGACTTTTACCACATCATTCGTCACATTACAGTCATGATTATACCGAATAATCCCTGGTCATAATCATACCAAGTCCATCTATACACGTAAGCCAAAGATGACTTTCATCACAATATAAGCATGAGGGTGATGACAATGACATAATAATTCAATAAAACAAGTTCAAGGATAAATTTTAAAGATTTATAATTTAATTTATCTAGGAATCAATAATGTCCAAATTGTCAACATGATACTGCTTTGTGGAGTAAAATTTAAGAATAATATTCATGTACCAAAAATAATTTAGACGGAAAAGAAATATATTTTTTGGGTGAATAGTACCTCGTGAATAGTACTTCGAGAATAGTACCCTGTGAATAGTACCCCGACACGAAAAGTGTCTCGAATACCCAAGTGAATGATACTAGAGTGAATAGTAATAGGGTGAATAGTAACCTATGAATAGTAACTCGTGAATAGTACTCTGGCACGAAAAGTACCCCGAATACCCGAGTAAATAATACTAGTGTGAATAGTAACTGGGTGAATAGTAACCCATGAATAGTAACTCGTAACAGAAAAATACCAAAGAAAACGATATTTCATGACGAGTACAAAAGGAATGATATCCCAGATTAGTATAATAGAATATATGAAACTGCAAATGGATTTTCACCCGCCATGCGATAACCCACGTAGACAGATTATTTCCACAATTTAATAAAGAATAAATACGAAGGATCATTCACCATGCATGCGGTAATCCACATAGACAGGTTATTCCAACAGAATAATAAAGAATGGAACCAGGTTATGCGTAATCCGCACAGACAAGATATTCCAACAAAATAATTAAGAACGGAACCAGGTCATGCATAATCCGCATGCACTGTGTCATGCGTAAATCCATGCATGAGGATATTCCAACGTAATAATAAAGAATGGAATAACAACAGAATTCACCGGGCATGCGATAGATCGCATGACATATGAGTTATTCCAACAGAATAATAAAGAATAGAATAACAGAAGAATTTCACCATGTATGCGGTACTTCGCATAGACAGCTTATTCTAACATAATAATAAAGAATGGAATAACAACCCTTACGAGTATTGAAAGAAAATAACTCTCTTCATGAATACAAAAGAATAATACCCCATACAGATACAACAAATAATATCCCTTACCTCAGAAGAAAACTGGATACTGGAATAGTGAAGTAGCAGACTTCTCTTCTTCTTTCTCTTTATAATTTCTCTCTATAATAATTGCTCTATAGCTTTAGTGAATTGGTGAGAAATGAACAAAGAATGGGTTTCTATTTATAGGAAAATATAGTTTCGATAATTGCACGTTTTGGGGCTCAAAATATTACAGTATAATACCTTCCTCTTTTTCTTCATTTTTAATTTAGTCATGCAAGTATTATCAAACTTGCACCACCTCCCCTAATAGTAAATCATGTGAATCAATAGTAAATCATGTGACTCAATAGTTCTAAACATGTGAAAAAATTAATTATATTATAGTACCTTCAATTATACCTCCATTTTTAACTTAGTCATGCAAGTATTATCAATCTTGCACCAACTCCCCTAATAGTAAATTAATGTGAATCAAGAGTATACACGTGTGAACAAATAGTTACAATCATGTGAATCAATAGCAATTAATTGCTCATTTATCTACTTAATTACCTGATTGGTCAATATAACCTCCAAACATCAATTATTATTGAAATAAATGTCAATTTTCACTAACACTAAAAATTCCAACACAATGGAACTATCAATTTTATCTTTAATCAACACGAACTTATTCATCATTAATATTATAATTCACAATATTTAACAACCAAGTCGTTCCTAGGAAAGAGGGGGTTTTCTGATAATGATTTCTCCTTATTGGCGCGTAATTAGGTGACCAAACCTCTCCTTAACAGAACTTCTAGACATTGTCAATATTGCAAATAATAATATAAATAACTTTGCCTTCTCAATTATTGATTTAATAATATAACATATTATGCAGATAATACTGTGATAATAATTGAATCAATAATATGAGAGATATGATGCAAAAGAATTATCGTAGCAATAATTGAATATAACTCGAGTGACTTTCTTACGTAAGCATCAATAATCAATACCGCAGTGCTACTATGCAACCAACCAGTACATCTTTATTTACTTTTATCACCGATTATTTTATGAAAACTTTCTTACTTTGAAAAATTTTCAAATATCACCCTTAACTTTAACCTTTTATCAATTTAACTATTTACTAAAATAGAAAAAATTGAATACTTTTATTTCATAAAATTCGGGATCTCATAGGTGGCCTCTTGACAATTTTGCCCTCACGTTAATTTTTCTATATATAAAAGCTTATATTGGTTCATTTGGTTGTTTACCAAACATTTGAGCATATATTGAGAGAGGGAGAAAGAGAAAGAGAAAAGAAGAAGCTAATAATCGACTAATAAGATGATTATATGCGAGAACAAAAATTAGTTGTTAGTGAACATGAACATTAATAACCCGACTAATAAGCTATTAGTGAATAAGAACATTAATAAGCCATGTATATGCGAGAATCATAATCGACTAATTAAGATTTTGTAAGACCCCAACTTATTATAAATAAAATTGAATTTTCTCTATTTATTATCTTGAAATAATAAGGTGATAATTTGATATAATACTTTGGTTATGGGTGAAATGTGCAAATTTTGCAAAATAAACAGGTGGTTATAAAATAATCATTGTTGTCGGGGAATATTCGTTTGGTCGTGAAATATTTTTTTTGTCGAGAATATCCGTACGACGGCGCAGTTATTTATGGGCCCCATTACAGAATAATGGTCGGATGAAGAAAATGATAAATTTGAGTTTTTATAAATAACGGCGAATCAATCGTTCACATTAACCTTTGTTGGATTACACGGTGGTTAAAATATCTGAATCTGGCGTAGTTGCACGATAGCTTTACTCAGTATTGCATGATTGTTGAATTATTGATTCTTACGTAAGAAGGCACTACCCAATAATTGTTACAGTAGTTACTGTTTAATATTTTATTTTATTGATTCAATAATTGTTGCGTTGATATTATTATTGTTACAATAATTGTCACTGCATAGTATTTCCCATTATTAGATCAATAATTCATATTATTTGAATAATATTATTAGATAGCATTATTGGCAATGTCTAGAAAGTTCTGTCAAGGAGAGGTTAGGTCATCTAATTGCGCGCCAGTAAGGAGAAATCCTTATCGGAAAGCCCCCTCTTTCCTGGAAACTGCGTGGTTGTCATAATTGTGATTCTCTAATATTATTGTGAATAATTAATTATTGATTTATATGATAAGGAAATATTTATTTTTTTTATGTAGATATAATTGAAGGAATTATGCAGGAATTATTTGTTGAAGGTTGGCAATTATTTTCTCCGATAAATTATTCATTCAAATATATTTTTATAATATATTATAATTGTTTAAATAATAATATTATTATTATTATATATATATATATATATATATATATATATATAAGCATGTGGTTAATTAGAAATGGAAGTAAACAAGATGATTTTGCATACTTTGTTTGTAACATGGATATGGTTGGTGGAAATGGTGGGGTGAGAAAAGTTGCCTGCAATCTTTGATTTTCAAATGTAATACAGGAGCACTTGTCCTTTTTCTTCAAAGATAATGTGTAATTATACTTCCAGCAAAGTGGTTTTCTAAGTTGATGGGCAACTCTTTCCTGCAATCCTTATTCCAAGTGTGGGCCTGCAAGTTTAGCATTTCCTTACAAACTCTTCCTGAAAGCCATATTTCAAAGGGTGGCCCCCACCTTTATGGAAAAAATGAGAAAAGTTGGGCAAAAGGTTAGGCAGGAAAGAAATTACGTATTTTCCTTCGTCCGAATTTCAGTATAAATACGGGGGTAACCCTCCTTCCTCATCACACCGTTTCTAAATTCAGAAATTCTTATTCTATAGTATTGTGACTATTTTTTTTAGTATAAGAATATTTTGAGCGAAGTTTTTCTGCAAGATTTTCTCAGAATAATATCCGATATTCCAGTCAAATCCAGTTTCTACCAAGGTAAAGGATATTATTTTATTGCAATACTTGTCCATATTATGTAAGCGATATTATTTCATCTAGTATTCCTAAATTTGAACTTACTATGGTAAGTATTGCTTCTATAATTCCTGAAATGATTAGAACTTTCGCCTCATCTAATATCATTTCATAGGAATATTGGTCTAAACTTTTAATCAAATTTGGATCTTTTCATGACCTGCATCTTTACTGCATCGTTTCACTGACATCGCTCACAAAAAAAATATATTTTTTTTTCTTCCTTTCAAGTTATCTGTTGTGACCCTTATTCTTGAAATTGAATCCATGTTTTTATCTTCACTATGGTTTATTATGGAGCATTTTTGAACTTGATTCATTTAAAGTACGAATTCCTATTCTTTGTTCTTCTATCTCACTGGATTCGTTCTCTAAAATATTTTTCATCATTCTCAGTCTTTAATGGAGATACTTGATGAATATCTTTGGCCCGTAGTGCAAAGATGAATGATTACTGATGAATATCTTTGGCTCAGAGTGCAAAGATGAACAGTGTTGAGATGAACATACGATCAAATCGGTAATATAAATGAATATCTTTGGCCCGTAGTGCAAAGATGAATAATTGATGCAAGATGTATATTGATTGATGTTACAGGGATAAAATATTGATGATGGACTTTTAAATTCATAGATGATAGTAGATTTCATTCTCTACTTAACTCTAGTAATGAATTGTTATTTTCGCTGCGAATATTGATCTAAAACTGGTTGTCCATTATATTTTATCTGATTTGTTGAAGGCTAACGATAAATTGTTGTTCTTTATCTTAGTCATAATATTCTTTACTGGGCTAGTTGAGCTCATCCTTTTCCTTTTTGTTCCATTTTTCTTCTCAGGAGGTGAGAATGTAGCAGGAACCAGTCGGGGTAAAGAGTGATGGTCCTAGATAGCTGTTTTAGCAGTCCTCACTATTTTTGTAAAATAGTGTATTAATAAATGTAATAAGGACTTATTTGGGTGTGGATATTGTCTAGAATACAATATTTGTATTTAAACTCACAGCATGTGTGTTGTCGTATTTTGCACGATAATTGTAATAATAAAAGTTGTAGTTATTTATGTACCATGTGTTTGGCGACTCAGAATGGGTGATGTATACCTATTTTGGGGGAATCACAATTGGTATCAAAGCTTAGAGATATGGTCTCTGGCGGAGATCGGGGAATAGAACTAGGAAGGGAGAAATGAGTAAATTCTTCGCTAGTGTGTCTTACCTAAGCTTATTTGTTGGTCTGTCATAATATAGGGATATTATGTGATATGTTAATTTATTTAAATTAACCCTTGTTTTATGGCAGTTTTTAAGAATGGCAGCTGAGAACGTTAACAATGGAGTCTATGAGACTGTGGAACAACCTTTTATTACCAACCACGAGAACGTGGAACAGGAAGGCAATATTCCTCCTGTAAACAACACTACTGAGCAAACGATGAATGGTGCAATGTTTAGAAGATTTTTGCAGTTCATGCAAAGTCAGACGAGGGAGACTCGTATACAAAATACGGGTGGAAATAATAGCAACGCGCGGTCGGTCATAGCCAAGCAGTTCAAGGAGTTGGGACCACCAGATTTCTGGGGAAAGCCCGATCTGATTAAGGCAGAAATGTGGGTTAAGCAAATTACCAAGATATTCGATGTCTTAGTCGCATTTGAGGAAATGAAGGTTCCATTTGCTACCTTTATGTTTCGTGGTGAGGAGGCATTCTTTGGGTGGGAGTCTGTGAAGCTGCACTCCAACCAACCGCACTAAACATGTCTTGGGAAAAATTTCAGAAACTGTTCAATGAAAAGTACTTTCCTGAAAGTATTCGTCATATAAAGGAGGTAGAGTTTATTAGATTTGAACAGAATAACATGACGGTGTCCCAGTACGAGGAAAAGTTTGCAGAGTTATCCAAGTTTTCACCTCATTTGGTAGAGAATGAGGAACGAATGACGCGGATGTTTCTGAGAGGTCTAAAATCTGAGATTCGACAATATCTTATCTGTCATAAATTTTCTTTATATTCAGATGTTGTAAACAGGGCTCAATTATTAAAGCGTGATAACAAGTATGTTCAACTGAGGGACCACAACCAGGTTCATACCAGTGACAGCAGTCATCGGAGCGATGATAACCAACGAGGAGGGAAAAATACGGACAAAAGTAGTAACCACTCAGGTGGTCATCGTGGCCATGATAATAGGAGAGCTGAGTCAAGTGGAAATTTCAAAAAGAGGAGATTCAACAATGACAGGAAGACATCAGCACCAGCACCAATAACAAATTCTAGGGGAGGAGAACGACCGCTAGTCAGATGCTATAGATGCGGAGAGGAGGGGCACATAAGTCCAAACTGTTCACAACCTTCCAAGGTGTGTTTTAATTGTGGAAAAGACGGTCACATAGCCCAATTTTGTCCGGTAGCGAAGTCAAGTCCTACTGGGATGGCGGCACCAAAGGCAAATATGGACAAAACAAAGTTGGTGGTTCAAGGGAGGGTGTTTGTCGTGACTGGCCAAAACGCGAGAAACCAGAACGAGGTGATCACAGGTAAGGTAATCTTGAATTCTTGTGAAGTTTATACCTTACTAGATACCAGTTCTACCCATTCTTTTATCTCTCCTGCTTGTGCTCAACGTTTAAACTTGACTCCGGAGAAATTGGACTTTACCTTATCTGTTGAAACTCCATTGGGTGAAACCTTTGTTACATCTACAGTTTATAAATCTTACTTGATCCAAGTTGGCACAATCACATTACCTGTTGATCTTATCTCTTTAAAGATACTTGCATTTGATGTGATTTTAGGGATTGATTGGTTAACTA
Organism: Panax ginseng; assembly: GCA_020205605.1. Lineage (NCBI taxonomy): Eukaryota > Viridiplantae > Streptophyta > Magnoliopsida > Apiales > Araliaceae > Panax > Panax ginseng. Next base: position 78,403,048 of record CM035129.1, on the reverse strand, counting down.
CTCATCATACCAAAATTGATTATTTTCGTAAGGTTGTTAGTTTTCATATTCCTAACCAAACTGTTATACGAATTCAAGCAACTAAACTACTAAAATCGGTCACTGTCATATCAAGCCATAAAGCTATTCGTTTATTGAAAAATGGATGTCAAGCTTTCTTAGCCCATATTATGGACTTGAACAAAAACACGTCAGATTTGAATAATATTTCTGTTGTTAATAAATTTCCTGACGTATTTTCGGAAGAACTTCCTGGTCTACCCCCGGAACAAGAAGTTGAATTATTTATTGATCTTGAACCGGGTACAAAGCCCATTTCTAAAACTCCATATCGAATGGCTCCTATTGAACTTCAGGAGTTAAAAGCCCAACTACAGGAATTGTTAGACATCAGTTTCATTCATCCTAGTACATCTCCTTGGGGTCCTCTTGTTTTATTTGTAAAGAAGAAAGACGGGAATATGCGACTTTGTATTGAATACCAGGAATTAAACCATGTCACCATCAAGAATAGGTATCCCCTACCTCGTATTGATGACCTGTTCGACCAGTTGCAAGGAGCATAATTCTTTTCAAAGATCGATCTTCGATTCGGATATCATTAATCAAGATTAAAATCGAGGATATTCCAAAGACGCCTTCGTAACCCCCAGATGGGCATTATGAATTCTTAGTCATGTCTTTTGGATTGACTAATGCTCCTGCTGCTTTCATGGATATGATGAACCGTGTATTCAAGGAATATTTGGATCAGTTCGTTGTTGTCTTTATTGATGGCATCCTCATCTATTCCAAAAGCCGGGAAGATCATGAGCACCATTTGAAGCTGGTACTACAAAGACTTCGTGACAACAAGCTATATGCCAAGCTGAAGAAATGCGAGTTCTAACTTAAGGAAGTAGCATTCCTTGGGCATGTGGTGTCAAAACATGGAGTATCTGTTGACCCGACAAAGATTGAAGCAATACAAAGTTGGGGAGCAACCAAGTTCATGGATCAAGTGCACGTAGCTTTTAGGCTTAGCTGGTTATTATAGGAGATTCGTGGAAGGATTTTCTCGAATCTCTACTCCGTTAACTCAGCTAACTCGAAAAGATACAAAATTTGTATAGAGCGAGGAATGCGAGAAGAGTTTCCAAGAGCTTAAGAGGAGACTCATTTTGGCACTGCTCGACAATACCATCCGGTTCGGATGGATTTGTTATCTACAAATGATGCTTCGTGCAAAGGGTTAGGATGTGTTCTCATGCAACATGGGAAAGTCACCTATGCCTCGCGACAACTCAAAGAATATGAGAGGAATTATCCTACTCATGATCTGGAGTTGGCAGTAGTCATTTTTGCGTTGAAAATCTGGAGACACTATCTGTATGGAGAGAAAGTGGAGATTTATACAGATCATAAAAGCTTCAAATATTTCTTCACCCAAAAGGAACTTAACATGCGGCAACGACGTTGGCTCGAGTTGTTGAAAGATTACGACCATATCATTCAATATCATCCTGGAAAAACAAACGTTGTAGCAGACACATTGAGTAGAAAATCATATGCGGGTATGAGTGCAATGTTGTTAACACAAAGGCCCATTCTGTATGACTTACAAAGGATGGAGATAGAGGTAAAGGATCCAAGTACCAACGTGATGATATCAAACATACGAGTAGAACCGACTTTAATCGATATAGTTAAAGTTGCTCAAGCTACAGATCTGGAACTGATGCGTATGAAGAAGAAAGTGCAAGAAGGTGCTATTCCAGAAGCAAGACTCGATGAAGAAGGAATACTTCGAGTCAACTCCAGACTTTGCGTTCCTAATGACTCTGACTTGAAGCATAGAATCATGATGGAGGCACACAACACACCATTTGCAATCCATCCTGGGAGTACCAAAATGTATCATGATCTTCGACATACATTTTGGTGGAGCAATATGAAGTGAGAAATTGCGAAGTTTATCTCAAGGTGTTTAACATGTCAACGTGTAAAGGCGGAGAATCAAGTGCCAAAGGGTCCATTGTAACCACTTGAGATTTTGAAATGGAAGTGGGAACACATTACTATGGATTTCGTTACAGGTTTTCCCAAGGTTTCTCAAGGTATAGATGCGATTTGGGTTATTGTGGATAGATTAACCAAGTCTGCTCATTTCTTGCCTATATGTGAGACTTTTTCCCTTGAACGTCTTGCTAGTATGTATGCAAATGAGATTGTGAGATTGCATGGCATGCTAGTATCCATAGTTTTGGATCGTGACCTAAGATTCACTTCACGATTTTGGGTTAGCTTGCAGAAAGCTATGGGCACGGATTTACGATTCAGTTCATCATACCATCCTTAAACGGACGGACAATTGGAAAGGACTATTCAAACCCTTGAAGATTTATTAAGACTCTGTGTCCTAGATTTCAAAGGAAGTTGGGATAAGTACTTGCCATTGGTGGAATTCTCTTACAACAATAGTTATCAAGCAAGTATAGGCATGGCTCCATTCGAAGCTTTGTATGGACGAAAGTGTCGCTCTCCAGTATGTTGGGACGAGGTGGGTGAAGCAACGTTGTTGGGACCAGAATTAGTACGCATGACTACAGAAAAGATTCAAATAATCCGGCAACGTATAAAGACCTCACAAGATCGACAAAAGAGTTATGCTGATCTTCATCGAAAGGACGTGGAATTTAATATTGGAGATCATGTACTTTTACGTATTGCTCCATGGAAGGGAGTTACAAGATTCGGGAGGAGAGGAAATCTCAATCCACGATTTGTTGGTCCATTTGAGATTCTTGACCGAATAGGAAATGTGGCCTATAGACTCGCATTACCTCCAAGCATGTCTTGTGTTCATAATGTTTTTCATATATCTATGCTTCGTAAATATGTGAAAGTCCCGAACCACATTATTGCGTTAGAACCAGATGAGATAGTCGAAGATTTAACGTACGAGGAGGTACCTGTCAAGATATTGGATAGGAAAGAGCATGTCCTACAAACAAAGGTTATACCACAAGTTAAGGTTTTGTGGAGGAACCATGCTATTGAAGAAATGACCTGGGAGTTGGAATCGGAAATGAAAGCAAGGTACCCTCACCTTTTCGAAACACCAGGTACGTATGTCAATTTTGAGGACGAAATTTCATAAGGAGGGGAGGTTGTAAGACCCCAACTTATTATAAATAAAATTGAATTCTCTCTATTTATTATCTTGAAATAATAAGGTGATAATTTGATATAATACTTTTGTTATGGGTGAAATGTGCAAATTTTGTAAAATAAACAAGTGGTTATAAAATAATCATTGTTGTCGGGGAATATTCATTTGGTCGTGGAATATTCTTTTTGTCTGGAATATCCGTACGACGACGCAGTCATTTGTGGGCCCCATAACTGAATAATGGTCGGATGAAGAAAACGTCAAATTTGAGTTTTTATAAATAACGGCGTAATCATTACGGTTAACACTGTTGGATTACCTGGTGGTTAAAATACAGTAACACGCATAGTTGCATAGTAGCACACGGTATTGCACAATATTGTTGATTTATTGATTCTTACGTAAAAAGGCACTACACAATAATTGTTACAGTAATTATTGTTTAATATTTTATTTTATTGATTCAATAATTGTTGCATTGATATTATTATTGTTTCAATAATTGTCACTGCACAGTATTTCCCATTATCAGATCAATAATTCATATTATTTGAATAATATTATTAGATAGCATTATTGGCAATGTCTAAAAAGTTCTGTCAAGGATAGGTTAGGTCATCTAATTGCGCGCCAGTTAGGAGAAATCCTTATCGGAAAGCCCCCTCTTTCCTGGGAACTGCCTGGTTGTCATAATTGTGATTCTGTAATATTATTGTGAATAATTAATTATTGATTTATATGATAAGAAAATATTTATTGTTTTTATGTAGATATAATTGAAGGAATAATGCAGGAATTATTTGTCGAAGGTTGGCAATTATTTTCTCTGATAAATTATTCATTCAAATATATTTTTATAATATATTATAATTTTTTAAATAATAATATTATTATTATATATATAAGCATGTGGTTAATTACAAACGGAAGTAAACACGATGATTTTGCATACTTTGTTTGTAACATGGAAATAGTTGGTGGAAATGGTGGGTGAGAAAAGTTGACTGCAATCTTTGATTTTCAAATGTAATACAGGAGCACTTGTCCTTTTTCTTCAAAAATAGTGTTTAATTTTTCTTCCTGCAAAGTGGTTTTCTAAGTTGATGGGCAACTCTTTCCTGCAATCCTTATTCCAAGTGTGGGCCTGCAAGTTTGAGCATTTCCTTACAAACTCTTCCTGTAAAGCCATATTTCAAAGGGTGGCCCCCTCCTTTATGGAAAAAATGAGAAAAGTTAGGCAAAAGGTTAGGCAGGAAAGAAATTAGGGGGCGTCAAAGAGTGGCCCCCACCTTTATGGGTGATGTATACCTATTTTGGGGGTGTCATAGTTTAATCGAAGAAAACTATTAAAACGTTGAATTAGTTGTTGATGGACAAATTGAAAACCATCGGTTATAGGTTTGATGAAAATTGCTTGGTTGGGAAATAGATAAGTGATCAATGGATTGATTCCATTTGGTTTGGTGTAAAAATCTGGAGTAAATAAGTTATGGAAAAATTTACGAGATTAAACAATAATTGTTGAAATCGTAGGATTATCAGAATGGTAGTTAAAAGTCGTTGTTTAACTGAGAAACCTTTGTTTTGGATGGCGTATCGTAGAACATCATATTTAAGAGTCATGGACTAAAGAATGGTCAAATTCTGACTTAAAACGAAGAAACAAGATATGAACATTCTCAAACGTTTAACGAACGCGTAATAGAAAATTTAAACAGTAAATTTGTTGTTAACGGATTCAGAAAATTATTATGTCCGAATGAAATCAAAGTATACGAGATATGTGAGTTAACGGCTTTTGAATGAGCCAATTCCGACTTACAACGATTGAGTTACGAGCCCGGAAAGAAGTTGAACTAAAAAACTTTAAAAAAAAAATTCAAAGGCTCTGGGCCAGCCCCAAGCCTAAGAAAGTGCCATCGCAAATACCGAAATGGAGGTCATTTCATCTTTTTAAACAAGTACAGTATTATTAAGTGAAATTTTTTTGACGCAGACATTTAATAAACCAAATTTTCCATGGTACTATGGAGCATGTATATACTTAATATACATGGAGAAACAATTCCTAAATAACATGTATAGCGATGATTTTAAGAATTAAACGTTGGTTAAATACATTTAAACGAAGAACGTAAAATATGAAAACATAAATTGTGAATTGTATTCAAGTTTAATGCGCATCCTAAAGTTATACATTATGTAATAGATGTGCGTGGTACGTGAATTATAAGAAATAAAGATAAAACTTATGTACTTACTATACGGAGTCCGATATGGTAATCCGGGGAAAAATGTGTCTGAGATAGTGAACCAAGTAGGGTTTCAACTATCGTTGTACATAAACAATGATCGTTAAGTGTCGAGTTATGACATGAATTTCAATAAGCTGTAATAAATGATAAATAACTTGAAACAAATATTATTAATAAAATAATTTCAATTAAGTTATAAAAGAGAAAGAAGTTGGTAAAAATAATATGGTTAGATTATTTAGTAGCTAATTTTAGTGTGTTATACGAATATATCATGTAGAAACTGTAAAGACCGAGAACTGTTGAACTTTAATTGAAGACGCTTTAAGGAAAGTTTCCTTAATGCTTGTCTGACCTTCGAGTTAGCCAAGTATCTGTTATTCATGTTATAATAGGCATGAATTATTTTTCAAAAGAGTCGATGCCAGTTTTAACTCTGCTAGATAAACCTTACGAATTTGATTGATTTGTTTATGTTTTTCGATATACTATTGATAACACTATCATATGTCAATTATTTGGTACAGATTTAAAGGTAAGCCTGAGTATGAATAAACAAAAGTGTTTTACATCGATTATTCGGCAGGCACACGAGGTTGCAAAAAAAGTTAAATATTTATTTTAATATACATAAATATTATTGTGGCATGGGTTATAGAAATCCTATCCAATTAAGTTAAGTATTTGAGAACTATATGATGAGTAAGGTAATGTGGAGGAATTGATGGAAAAAAAAAACTTAATTTAATACATATGAAAATTTCCTAGTGTGGCAAGGTAATAAAACAAGTAAGCCATTAATTAAAATAAGGAAGAGAATACTTAATTTAGAGTATGAACTAAATTCTACAATGGTTTAGTTCGAGATTTTCCTAGAGTGGCCTTAAATTGCCACTTACTCAGATTGTAAACCAGAGGCAAGGCGTCTAGTAGGAAAGTTTGGAAAATAATCTCTATTGTATGCATGAGTTACCAAGATGGATTATTAATATTAATAAAATAGAATATGAATAAGTGGACTAATTACCATGCTATTTCTATTATTATTAATGAGAACAATAGTATTTAATTAAATGTTTTAATGTACCACCATGTGTGATATAGGAACATATAGGTAGTAGTACCGTATAATTACTTCATGCATTGACATAGCATAAGGTGTGTGTAACGATCCGAAATTTTAAATTGTAATTTAAATATTTATTGAGTTATATAAATATTATTTGAGGTGTTTATTGTTAAATAAATATTTTATTGATGTGATGGTTGATGAATCTAAATGTATAAAAAGGGAATTTTCTAAATTAAATTAATTTGTAATTTAGAGATTTGTATTATTACGTGAGGTGTTATGTTGTTGTGTTGATTTGGTGATAATTTATAATAAAAATTATAATTTGGTGATATTTGCTAAAAGGCTATATTTAATTAAAATATAGTATGTGATTAATTTAATGGGTTAATGTTGGATATGAAAATAATATGTGAATTATAGTTTATAAACTAAAGTGTTTATTAAAATAAATTAAAAAGGATTTAAATTAGTTTTTGTCAAACAATGCTTAAGTATTTTAATTCTTTAATTTTAAATGATTTGCCAAACAAAGCCTTATGGCTATGGCTTTTGAATTTCTAATTTAAATAAAATAAATAATATAAATTAAATACTAAATATCATATATTTATGTTATATCGTTAATAATCGATAATACAATTAGTAGTATTATTAAGGTTATATCGCTTTTTTCTTACTACGATATCACTTGGTTTTGGCCATTTGTTCAGGTTGGAGAGTTCAAATTGAGAATTGAGAGAGAGAATTTGTGAGGAATTGGGTGGATCTTAAGAATTTTTGCAAACCAAATTTAGTGAGTTAGCAAGAATTATCCTAGCAAATTGAAGGTATGTTCACAACCTTAGTGTTATATATATATATATATATATATATATATATATATATATATATATATATATATATATATATGGGTTTTACGGCAAAAATTTCATGTTTTTTAAATTTCATCTCTTCGAATTATTGCTAGATAATTGAATAATTGTGGTGATATATGTTTATGATGCTAGGGTTATGTGTAAAACAAGAAGTTTATGCTAATTTCATTTGACAGTAGTACAAAATTTTGTCAGTATATGTATTGTGTGTATGCCTTAGGTAAGTACCAATTTAGATGGTCAATTCTTATGTTAAACTGTAAATTGAAGCTTGTATATGTTAGTTCTATGTGATACGAGCATAACGTAATTTGAATGAGATTATTTGGTCAAATAATGAATTCATAGTGATGATTTTTAGGATGAATGTCAAGAAAATTGAGTTTTTCATAAAAACATGAAAATTGAGAAATTAAAATAGTTTTAGTTGATGTTAAATTGTTCCAATTGGTTGTAAATGTGAGCAATCATGTTTATGATAGTTGTATATTTATTTTACATGTGAATATCACTGTTTGATGGGTGAAATTCGTGTTAGTTGGCTTGATAAAATGTGTCGAAGCTCTGTTTTGAAAAACTGGGTTACAAGAGCGCAATGCCAGAAACTTTTGAAGCGGCGCAGATCCTGATATAAAACTTCATGCCGCCATGAAAGTGCCCATTCAAACAAGTGAAGTCTGTTTATTCTACAGACTTTGGTTGTTCGTTGTAGCTTAGCTTAAGGTTATGGAATGTGAGAGTCGTGTAACAACAAGGTTAAATAGGGTCATGTTATGTGGATTATGAATTAAAAATTATAAAAGTGATTAGTAAATCGAGAATGCGTTATGTGATAGTTTCGTATACATAATGAAAGTTAGACATGTTTTGCTAAGTAAAACACTTAGAGTTTATGAAATGTGAATGGTAATGAACATGTTATGATACGTTAGCATATCTAATAAGTATTGTGGTTCTAAAATTATATGTAGGTGATCGTGAGTTTAACTTTATAACTTACGCTCAAGGCAAGTTTTCTAACTCTATATTTATATTGAGAAAGTTTTCTAACTCTATATTTATATTGAGCAAGTTTTCTAACTCAATATTTACATTGAGCATGTTTTCTAACTCTATATTCACATTGAGCAAGTTTTCTAACTCTATATTTACATTGAGCAAGTTTTTTAATTCTATATTTACATTGAGCAAGTCTCTAAACTCTATCTTTTACATTGAGAAAGTTTCTTAATTCTTTATTTTCGTTGAGCTAGTTCCATTATTACATTATGAAGCTTTATTCTTTGATCGAGCAAGCTTTCTATTTCAACTGTTGATTGAATAAATCAATCGTCCTAGTTCATTCGAACTAACTTTAACTCTAATGTTATTTGAATTCTCATTTTGTTGATTCATTCTAAATTGTTTATAGTTAAGCAAGTTTCTTGAATTCTATTATGTATAATGAACGCAGTCTTTGAATTCCCGTTTCTATTATTGAACTGTTTTAACCCTTGCATGAATTTAATACCATGTTGGGCAAGTTTTTAGTTTCCAACTTGCTATTAGTTATTGTACATTCAGTAAAATCATTTCCAATGTTATAAGACTCTAACCTTAGCTTATTTATTTTTCAAGCAGAGGTTAACCATTTTAGTCATTTTATTGAATACTTATGCTTTATAGTTAATTTAAGCATGAGTTTGATATGTATTACAAGTTCATTTATGATTTCCAATTATTCTGTGTTATGTTGTGATTATCAAACGCTATTAATTCAACTAGTCCTCTAGTTGATGTTCGTTGAACTTTAAATTACCCTTGATAGCTTATCCAAACCAAACTTTCTTTGGTGCGGACTTGTAATCTAAATTCTGAGATGAACAACCCTATTATTATTAGGGGTTAACTTACGCATAGCGTTAAAATATTTGTGCACAATACAGTGTACGAAGGGTTGATCCCCCGAAGTACGAGGAGTCCTTATAGTCTTATGACTGTTAAAGTTGGAGTAGAAAGATTACTCGCAACTGTGGACATAGTTCATGATCTTATGACACTCAGTTATGTTTATTTCATATTTTATATTTTAGTTCCTGATTATCATTGTTATAGTACTATCCAGTTTTGATGATCCTATTTGTTGGCAGTTATTATTATTATCATCTTGTTGATTCATTTTTATATCCAGTGAGCAATTATTTGGCTCACTCTTGCATATTTATAAACTCATTGCAGCTAAAGTGGAGAAGGTAGATGAACCTCCAACTAGCAAAGGAAAGGGAAAATTGTACAAGTGATGCAGATTTGTACTTTTATTTATTATGATGATCTTAGACTTTATTTTAATGATGTTATGTAATAATTTAATTCCGCATTTGAATGATGTTTAAAGGTTAGATAACCTGGGATGTTTTTGAACTTATTGATGTAACCCTATTTAAGGGGAGGTTTTATGATTCAAATATTATTTTATTTGGGTAGATAGTATGAATGTTTGAATAGTGAGCACCAAATCTTGTGAGAATGAAGTACCTAGATTTGGGGGAGTCATAAGTTGGCATCAAAGCCTTAGGTTATGAACCTTAGGTGGGGGAAAAAGCCTTAGGAAGTAACCTCTGAAAAGATAGTGATGATAAACTCTTATCGAGTTTTAGAAAAGAGAAAGTAATAAAACACTTATGTGCTTATGTGATAATGATTTATGTGCTCGTGAGTGTCGAGTAGTAATAATTAGTAATTAAAACTTAAACTTTGGTTGACAATATGACTAATATAGGAGGATCCAGTCGGGCTAGAGAGGAGGAGCCTCGAGATATTCAGGTGATTTGGGAACAACTACTGCCACGAGAAATAGTTCCGTCGGTCACAGTAGTTGAGCAGGAGAGGGTATCTGACGAGGATGATGAGATAGAGACAGACGAGGAGGACCCCGTGGAGCTGCCACAGTCGAATGAGGAGGACGAGGAGGAAGAGTTTCCACTCAATTCGATAGCTGCCCGTATGTATGACGAGGTGTATGACCGCAATGTGGAACTTCAAGATACTGTCGAGGAGTTGCAAGAGATAGTAGCTGAACAACAGACCTCGATGGCATAGAAAGACAATGAGATCATGGATCCAGAAGAACGACTGAACAACATTGAAGAGAATCTGGTCCACATGGAAGGAGAGAATGAGCGAATGATGGAGAAGATTGCAGACCTGGAGAATAAGCTGAAGGAAGAATCTACAAAAAGGGCAAGAGTCGAAGACACGTAAAGTGGAGCTTATCAACGAGCCAAAGTAGCAGAGAGGGACGCACAAACAAAGAGGATAAAGATGGAAGAGATGAACAACGTATTCAACATCATGGTCAATCGAGCTCAAGATCGAGTCATGAGTTATCCGATTTAGATCGAGACGCTACCATCATATGTATTGGATCGCCGAACAATGTTTCGAATTATGGAGGAAGAGCGTCGTAAGGCTACGCAGTATCTTAGTAGGACACTGTAGAGAATGTAATTGATAGGAGATTTTGAAAATAAACAAAATGTAAATCCTGGGTATGATAACTAATGGGATAGATGATGATGATGTTGTCCTGCAACTGATATAGTTCAGGAAGATAGTGTAAATAGCAGTGATGCTATTGTTTTGATGTTTTTTTTAAGATGAATGAATAAAAGTTATTATTTTATTTAAAGCATTATGTTTTACATGATAAACTTTTATGATGTGCAACTTAAGTATATAATACTTAAAAAGGTTGAATAAAAGCTAATGGGTGTATTTTAACAGAAAATAGCTTCAAGACGTCAACCACCACGACAGAGAACCACTGAGGAAAACAATAACAATGTGGAAGGAAAATCGGTTCAGCAGTTAGTGACGTTACTGATAGTTTCTTTGCAGAATCAACCTCAGAATTAAGTTACAAAGTTTAAGGACTTCAAGGCGGTTGGACCACCAGAATTTCGAGGGTCCATGAATCCAGTTGAGGCTCAGACCTGGATCATGGAAATCTTTTTGATGTTGCTAAGGTAGAAGATAATCAGAAGACTGTTTTTGCAACATTTATGTTGAAAGCGGAGGCTAGCTATTGGTGGCAGGCCAACAAAACTCGGGAAGGACCAGGAGTGATGACCTAGGATAGGTTTAAGGAGTTGTTCTTCAAGACTTATTTCCCAGAGAGTTCGAAGAGTCAGCTAGAGGTTCAGTTTTTGGAATTGAAGTATGGAAAATGTCGATGGTTCGAGTATGTCTTAAGATTCAACGAGTTGGCAAGATTTGCGCCATACCAAGTCAGCACGGATGAACGCAGTTTAAGAGGTTCGAAAGGAGGATGAAACCCCGGTTGTACAAGAGGGGTTTCTTGTTCCAATTGAAGACATTTGCAAAGCATGATGATGGAGAAAGCGATTCTCATTTGAAAGTGCAAAAAGGAAAAGAACAAAACATAATCAAGAGCAGAGGAAGAAGAAAGGTGAAGGTGAAAGTGAAGCTAAGAGTGGTGGTAGTAACGGTGGAAATGGAAATAACAACCTGAAGAGGAAGTGGAATGCGAATGGGGGAGCTGGAAATCAGCAAAGAAACCCAAAAAATAAGAAGTTCGAAGCATATGCTACATGTGAAAAGTTTCACAAGGGAGTGTGTTTACTGGGGAAACGAGTATGCTTTAATTGTGGTCAGGAGGGTCACATCGCCCCAAATTGCACTCAAGCTAAGAAGAATGTGTGCTTAACGTGCGGATCCAAGGATCACTTTGCTCGTGAATGCCCTAAGAAGAGATCTGGTGAGACAAATGAAAGCAAAGGAAATGCTAGTGGAGGAGCATTGACTATTGCTGGACCAACATCGACAAACAAGCCCCTGACCCGTAACCTTCAACATGAGTGCAGCAGGACGCAAAGGCAATCAAAGATGTCATGTCAAGTATTATCCCAATCAATGATATAGATGCATATATATTATTTGATTCGGGTGCTACTTGCTCGTTTATATTTGATAAATTTGCTAAGAGATTAGAAATACCTTGTAATGAGTTACAAATCCCTTTAAACATAGAAATTGTGAATAAGGAAGTGATTCTTATTAGATTCGTATACAAGAACTATAGGGTGAACATTAAGGGGAATGTTATGAAAGTAGATTTAAATCCGATAAAACTCGGAGACTTCGATATTATTTTGGGAATGGATTGGCTATTCAACTATGGAGTGATAATTGACAGCCAAAAGAAGTGTGTAAACCTTATGACTCCGTCAAAGGTAGTTTTTCATGGTAGCAAATCGCCTAGACAAATGAAATGTCTGACGATGATGCAGGCCAAAAAGTTATTGAGTCAAGACTGTGTAGGGTATTTAGCCTACATAGTCGATACTCAAAAGGAGAAGGGTGTGAAATTGGAGGAAATACCAGTAGTTAGGGAGTTTGTGGACGTGTTTTCGGAGGATTTGCCAGGACTTCTACCTGACCGAGAGATCAAATTTGTGATCGACTTAGCACCAGGAACCACTCTGATATCGAAGGCCCCCTACCGAATGGCTTCGGTAGAGATGAAGGAATTAATGGTACAACTGCAAGAACTGTTAGACAAGAAGTATATTCAACCGAGTGTGTCACTGTGGAGAGCACCGATGTTATTCGTGAAGAAGAAGGATGGGTCGATGCGTCTTTGCATTGACTATAGGGAATTGAACAAAGTTACTATTAAGAACAAGTATCCATTGCCAAGAATAGGTGACTTGTTTGATCAATTGAAGGGTGCTAGATATTTCTCAAAAATAGATTTGAGAAGTGGATATCATCAATTGAAATTAAGGAAGGAGGATGTACCGAAGACAACATTCCGAACTCGTTATGGACATTCCAAATTTTTAGTGATGTCATTTGGTTTGACAAACGCCCCTGCAGCGTTTATGGATTTGATGAAAAGGGTGTTTAAACAATTTTTGGACAAATTTATGGTGGTATTTATCGATGATATTCTGGTGTACTCCAAAACTCAAGAGGAACACGTGGAACACTTATGTCTGACGCTGGAGACGCTAAGAAAAGAAATGTTGTACGTAAAATTCTCTAAATGTGAATTTTGGCTGGAACGTGTACAATATCTTGGGCATGTAATTGATAAGGATAAGATTTCTGTGGATCCATCAAAAGTTGAAGCTGTGATAAATTGGAAACAACCAAGAACTCCATCAGAAGTGAGAAGTTTCTTGGGATTGACAGGCTATTATAGACGGTTTATCCAGGATTTTTCCAAGGTTTCCACTCCGTTGACAAATTTTACAAGAAAATCTGTAAAATTTGTTTGGACGGAAAAGTGTGAAGAAAGTTTTCAAGAACTGAAGAAGAAGTTAAGTGTGGCACCTGTGTTGTCGTTACTAGATAATACAGGAAATTTCCTAGTGTATAGTGATGCGTCACACAAAGGATTGGGTTGTGTCCTTATGCAAAACGGCAAGGTTATTGCGTATGCATCAAGCCAACTGACAGACTACGAGAAAGGGTATCCGACTCATGATTTAAAGTTGGCGGCGGTTGTGTTCGCATTGAAGATATGGAGACACTATCTCTACGGAGAGAAGTGTGAGATTTACACAGACCATAAGAGTCTAAAGTATATTTTCACATAGAAGGACCTGAACATGCGTCAAAGAAGATGGATGGAACTGATAAAGGATTATGATTGTGAGATCTTTTATCATCCAGGCAAAGTAAACGTGGTTGCAGATGCCTTGAGTAGGAAGGGTAGAGAAAAGGTTATGATGTTAACTGATAAGGAGGAGCTCATTTCAGTAATGGCAAAACTAGAGCTGGAAATAAAATTTCCAGAAGAATCTGAAGAAAAATTGTTTCAAATGGAAGCTAGTCCAACTTTGGTTAACAAAGTGAAGACCGCTCAGCTACAGGATGAAGAATGCAAGAAAATAAAGCAAAGTGTAGTCGAGGGTAAAGAAGCGAAGTATCAAGTTGATACTGCGGGAATACTAAGATTCGAGGGACGAATTTGGGTTCCAGCAGTTCAGGATATTAAAGAAGAAATTTTGACGAAAGCACATAGCTCAAGGTATTCAATTCATCCGGGAAGTACGAAAATGTATCAAGATTTGTTGCGTCATTTTTGGTGGCCGAATATGAAAAGAGATGTTGCAGGATACGTTGCAAAGTGTTTGACATGTCAGAAAGTGAAGGCCGAGCATCAACGACCAAGCGGATTACTTCAACCGTTGGAGATACCAGAATGGAAATGGGAGCATATCACAATAGATTTTGTGGTAGGTCTTCCAACGACTTAGAAAGGATATGACGCAATGTGGGTGATAGTGGATAGATTGACAAAATCTTCACACTTTTTGCCAATAAAGATTAGATTTAATCTTGATCAGCTGGCAAAACTATACGTTAAGGAGATTGTCTCAAGACATGGAGTTCCAGTATCAATTGTATCTGACAGAGATTCGAGATTCACATCAAATTTTTGGAAAAGACTACAAGAATGCATGGGAACGCAATTGAAGATGAGCACATCGTATCATCCGCAAACTGATGGGTAAAGCAAAAGAATGATCTAGACGCTTGAAGATATGCTCAGAGCATGCATCATGGATTTTAAAGGAAACTGAGATGATCATCTACCGTTTGTGGAATTTTCATACAACAACAGTTACCATGCAAGCATACATTGGTATGCCGCCATACGAAGCATTATACGGCAGGAAGTGCAGAACTCCACTATGCTGGGATGAAGTTGGAGAACGGCAACTGTTAGGCCTAGAACTAGTTTAGCAAACTACTGAAGTCGTCAAACTCATCAGAGCAAGACTAGTAGCTGCTCAAGATCGACAGAAAAAGTATGCTATCAACACAGGCCGAGTCGTGAGTTTGAAGTAGGAAATTTTGTGTTTCTGAAAGGTTCTCCTTGGAAGGGGAAAATTCATTTTGGCAAGAAAGGGAAGCTCAGTCTAAGGTTTATTGGACCTTTCGAGATTCTACGAAAAGTGGGGGAGGTGGCTTATGAGGTAGCCCTACCTCCAAAATTAGAGCATGTGCACAATGTATTTCATGTGTCGATGTTATGACCTTATAAACCCGATTACAGGCATGTGATCGAATATGAATCATTGCAGTTCAGTAAAGATTTGTCTTACGAAGAGATTCCTATCCAGATAGTCGAAAAGAAAGAACAAGTGCTCAGGAATAAAGTGATACCTTCTGTGAAGGTGATATGGAGAAACCACAACGTCGAAGAGGCTACGTGGGAACTCGAGCTGATATGATGAAAAATTACCCTGAGCTATTTGTTTAGTCTATGTCTTTGATT
This sequence comes from Panax ginseng, assembly GCA_020205605.1. Classification (NCBI taxonomy): domain Eukaryota; kingdom Viridiplantae; phylum Streptophyta; class Magnoliopsida; order Apiales; family Araliaceae; genus Panax; species Panax ginseng. The sequence goes on along the minus strand of CM035129.1, from coordinate 78,387,402 downwards.
ATGGGTACAAAATCTTTGTAAGTTATTGAGAATGTGACGATTTGATTGTTTGAATTGTGATTCTGGGGACAGAATCCTTGTAAGGAGGGAAGGATGTAACGATCCGAAATTTTAAATTGATATTTAAATATTCATTGAATTATATAAATATTATTGAGGTGTTTATTGTTACATAAATATTTTATTGATGTGATGGTTGATGAATCTAAATGTATAAAAAGGGAATTTTCTAAATTAAATTAATTTATAATTTAGAGATTTGTATTATTATGTGAGGTGTTATGTTGTTGTGTTGATTTGGTGATAATTTATAATGAAAATTATAATTTAGTGATATTTGCTAAAAGGCTATATTTAATTAAAATATAGTATGTGATTAATTTAATGGGTTAATGTTGGATATGAAACTAATATGTGAATTATAGTTTATAAACTAAAGTGTTTATTAAAATAAATTAAAAAGGATTTAAATTAGTTTTTGTCAAACAAGGCTTAAGTATTTTAACTCTTTAATTTTAAATGATTTGCCAAACAAAGCCTTATGACTACGGCTTTTGAATTTCTAATTTAAATAAAATAAATAATATAAATAAAATAAAATAAATAATAAATATAATATATTTATGTTATCGTTAATCGATAATACAATTAGTAGTATTATTAAGGTTATATCGCTTTTTCTTACTACACATATCGCTTAAGTTTTGGCCATTTGTTAAGTCGAGAGTTCAGTGAAAATTGAGGCCGAAGCTATGAGGGAATTGGGAGGATCTTAAGAATTTTTGGCAAAGAAATTCGGTGAGTTAGCAAGAATTATCCTAGCAAATTGAAGGTATGTTCACAACCTTCGTGTTATATATATATATATATATATATATATATATATATATATATATATATATATATATATATATATATGCATATATGGGTTTTACGGTAAAAATTTCATGTTTTGTAAATTTCATCTCTTCGAATTATTGTTAGATAATTGAATAATTGTGATGATACATGTTTATGATGCTAAGGTTATGTGTAAAACAAGAAATTTATTCTAATTTCATTTGACAGTAGTACAAATTTTTGTCAATAAATGTATTGTTTGTATGCCTTAGGTAAGTACCAATTTAGATGGTCAATTCTCATGTTAAACTGTAAATTGAAGCTTGTATATGTTAGTTCTATGTGATACGAGCATAACATAATTTGAATGAGATGATTTGGTCAAATAATGAATTCATAGTGATGATTTTTAGGATGAATGTCAAGAAAATTGAGTTTTTCATAAAAACATGAAAAATTGAGAAATTAAAATAGTTTTAGTTGATGTTAAATTGTTCCAATTGGTTGTAAATGTGAGCAATCATGTTTATGATAGTTGTATATTTATTTTACGTGTGAATATCACTATTTGATGGGTGAAATTCGTGTTAGTTGGCTTGATAAAATGAGCCGAAGCTCTGTTTTGAAAAATTGGGTTCTGCAGGTCGGCATGCTGCCAAGAATTTTAGGCGCAAGCGTGACATCCCATATAAAACTCACGCTGCCCATGAGTGCCCATTTTCGACTGAAATCAAGTCTTTATTCGTAGACTTTGGTTTTTCGTTGTAGCTTAGCTTAAAGTTATGGAATGTGAGAATCATGTAAAAACAAGGTTAAATAGGGTCATGTTATGTGGATTATGAATTCAAAATTTTAAAAGTGATTAGTAAATTGAGAATGCGTTATGTGATAGTTTGGTATACATAATGAAAGTTAGACAAGTGTTGTTAAGTAAAACACTTATAGTTTCTGAAATGTGAATGGTAATGAACATGTTATGATATGTTAGCATATCTAATAGGTATTGTTGTTCTAAAATTATATGTTGGTGATCGTGAGTTTAACTTTATATCTTACGCTCAAGGCAAGTTTTCTAACTCTTTATTTACATTGAGCAAGTTTTCTAACTCTATATTTACATTGAGCAAGGTTTCTAACTCTATATTTACATTGAGCAAGTGTTCTAACTCTATTTACATTGAGCAATTTTTCTAACTCTATATTTACATTGAGCAAGTTTTCTAACTCTATATTTACATTGAGCAAGTTTTCTAATTCTATATTTATATTGAGCAAGTTTTCTAACTCTATATTTACATTGAGAAAGTCTCTAAACTCTATCTTTTACATTGAGAAAGTTTCTTAATTCTTTATTTTCGTTGAGCTAGTTCCATTATTACATTATGAAGCTTTATTCTTTGATCGAGAAAGCTTTCTATTTCAACTGTTGATTGAATAAATCAATCGTCCTAGTTCATTCGAACTAACTTTAACTCTAATGTTATTTGAATTCTCACTTTGTTGATTCATTCTAAATTTTTTATAGTTAAGCAAGTTTCTTGAATTCTATTATTGTATAATGAACGCAGTCTTTGAATTCTCGTTTCTATTATTGAACTGTTTTAACCCTTGCATGAATTTAATACCATGTTGGGAAAGTTTTTAGTTTCCAACTTGCTATTAGTTATTGTACATTCAGTAAAATCATTTCCAATGTTATAAGACTCTAACCTTAGCTTATTTATTGTTCAAGAAAAGGTTAACCATTGTAGTCATTTTATGGAATACTTATGCTTTATAGTTAATTCAAGCATGAGTTTGATATGTATCACCAGTTCATTTATGATTTTTAATTGTTCTATGTTATGTTGTGATTATCAAACGCTATTGATTCAACTAGTCCTCTAGTTGATGTTCGTTGAACTTTAAATTACCCATGATAGCTTATCCAAACCAAACTTTCTTTGGTGCTGACTTGTAATCTAAATTCTGAGATGAACAACCCTATTATTATTAGGGGTTAACTTACGCGTAGCGTTAAAATGTTTGTGCACAATACATTTATGCGAAGAAATTTGGTCCTCCTAAGTACGAGGAGTCCTTATAGTCTTATGACTGTTAAAGTTGGAGTTGAAAGATTACTCGCAACTGTGGACATAGTTCATGGTCTTATGACCCTTAGTTATGTTTATTCCATATTTTGGATTTCAGTTCCTGATTATCATTGTTAGAGTACTATCTAGTTTTGATGAGCCTATTTGGTGGCAGTTATTATTAGTATCCTCTTGTTGATTCATTGTTATATCCAGTGAGCAATTGTTTTTCTCACTCTTGCATATTTATAAACTCATTACAGCTAAAGTGGAGAAGGTAGATGAACCTCCAACTAGCAAAGGAAAGGGAAAATTGTACAAGTGATGTTGATTTGTACTTTTATTTATTATGATGTTCTTAGACTTTATTTTAATGATGTTATGTAATAATTTAATTTCGCATTTGAGTGACGTTTAAAGGTTAGATAACCTGAGATATTTTAGAACTTATTGATGTAACCCTATTTAAGGGGAGGTTTTATGATTCAAATATTATTTTATTAGGGTCGATAGTATGATTGTTTGAATTGTGAGCACCAAATCTTGTGGGAATGAAGTACCTAGATTTGGGGGTGTCATAGTGTGACATTTAAATGTGAATAAATGTTATACAAAACTATATAGTAAAAGTAAGTGAATTATATAAGGAAGCTTATGTGACATCATATTGTATGGTGGGACAATTTATTGTGTATTTTAATATATGGGAGTAGAAAAATGTGTACTATTAAAATATTTATTTCAATAATGATGTGTAATTAAATAATAAGGTTTTATGGAGATATGGATTAATAGTACCCAATTAAATTGTGTTAATACCTATCATAAATATTAATTGGACTAGACTAATGTACATGGATTATATAATTATGTGTATATATATATACCCCCAATTTATCACATTGTAGTAATATTATCTCACTAAAATTGAGTTTGTATACCCAAAAGAAATTAAGATAATATCCATTTTTTTTAAATATTGAGAGCCTTGTCCCAAAATCATTGTCGTATTTCTTCTTCACATGTATAGGCAAATGGCCTAAGCCTATTTCTTGCAAAATCAAAACTCAGCATTGTAGCTAATGATGATTGGGGAGTGGCCCTCACAGTGTTTTGCACTATGCTACCAAACCTCCATTAACCATCATCTTCTTCTCCTTCCCATTGGTTTGAAATGGTGGGCAAAACTATTATTTGTGTAATTCATTTTCTATAAATTGGAGCTTCTTCCTTCACAATTCATTTATTAAAATCTTCTAATAAGTTCTTATAGAGTGTGAGGGTGCTAAATTAGTGAGAAATTTGAGATTGCAAGCAAAAAAAATCACCATTTTCATATTACCAAGGTAACATATCACTGTTCTTACTTTGATATTGAAGAATTTTAGAATTTCAAAGAATCTCTTACTAAATTGGATTGTAAGTTGATGTCTATGTGTTAGCTAAGTTTATATGCATATATGAAATCAATGTGGCTGTCTTCAGTGTATTAAATTAAGGAAATTCATGTTTGGTTCTGAGTTCTGCAGAAGTAGAGATCCTTCTGAGCTCTCCAGGGATGGGCGGAGCTACGCGCTCCCGGTAGTTCAACAAAACGCAGCTACGTCGTGCACCAGTCTTAATTCTTGACTTTTGATGTAATGTGGTAGTTCTAACATGCTAATACAACTTAGTCATGTATGGAAACATACTTTATTTGTGAGCATAGGTTCCTTTGCGTATTTTGTGTACCTTAACTTTCTTTAGTATGCGTTTTCTAAAGGAGACTTGCAGTTTTAAAAATGAACTTTGATGAAATTAATAATGTCTCAGTTCTGACTTTGTGAGTGTGTGTGTATATGGTCTAGTTATGCATGAAATGCAATTCTAAGATGCTTCATATGTACTAAGTTGCTTTAACTTGGTTTAAAATGATTTCTAAAGACGGACTCAGACTTTTGGCAAGCTAAGTACTATGAACGTTGTCTTGGTCAGATTCTGAATGTATAAGATTGCATACTAATACCCTAAACATGACCTATATGTGCATCCATCAAGTATGACATGACTTGAGATCATTCTAGCATGATGTTTTACAGTTTTCAAAGGATGGACAATATTAAATGTAATAACCCGATATTTTCTATATAAATAAATCAGAAATTTTGCATATAATTTTTTTTTTATTTTAAAGGTGAGAATATGTGCCAAGTAATGTGTATGTATATTTGTGATAAATAAAAATTTATTTATTACATGAATAATTTTCAATAATTTTATTTTAGAAATTATTGATCATTATAAATTATATTCTTATAATAATTAATTTTACAAATAAAAATGTTTTTTATTAATTATTTTCCATTAAAATATGTTTATATGTTATTTAAATAATATATGAAATGATTATAGCATTATTATAATAACTATTTTATTATATGAATTAATTTTATATTAATTAAGCTAATTATTTAACTTAATTAATAATGTTATATATGAAAGATAAATCAGATATGAAATCCAAACCCTAATTTTGGATTTTGATCAAGAAATAAGAATAATAATATAATATTAATTATATTTTGATTTTTTAGTGCTATAAATATGTACTGTGTGTGTACGCATTGTTAATGATTGGTCAATGATAGTAGAGTATTTGAAAACCCTTGTATTACTGGTAAACCCTAGTTTCGAAGTCAAACGAGACTTCAAAATCTGTTAAGTCACCATGTTATATGAATAATGACATGTATGATAGAATATAATTTTAATTAGGGAAAACCCTAATTATTTTGAACCCTAATTAATATTTATGGACTCTAATTTATTAGAAACCCTAATTCGAAAGTCAATTATGACTTTAAAGAATTTGTTAAGTCATTTTGTATTTGTAATACTGTGTTAATGTGTCTAATGATAGTTATTATACATTTATATAATAATTAGGAAAAACCTAATCTCTAAATTTAAAAACCCTAATTTCTAAAAGTTAGAAACCTTAATTAGAAACCCTAATTTAAAACTCAATTTTAGTTCGGGACTGTTATTTAACTATGTTAGTATGATTAAGGTTAAGTATTATAGAACTTTATGTTAATTAAAGAAACCCTAATTAATATTTTGAAATCTTAATTTCTAGAAATTCCAATATTTAAATTATCAATCCTAATTTGTAAATTGTAAGCCCTAATTTCTAAATTAGCAATCTTAATTATCGTTTATAAAGCCTAAACCTAATTTTCAAGTATAATGTAATTAGAAAGCTAATTATAATTAGTATACTCTAAATTGCATTTTTAAGAAACTAAAATGTTATATTTTCAAACCCTAATTTAGAAATCCTACAATGTTTGTGTTAAACCTTAGGGTTAAACTCTAAGGGTCAAACCCTAAGGGTTTGCCAAATGACCAATGTGCCATTAAAATTCCAAGCCAATTGACCATTTTGCCCTTATTGCATAATTGAAGATTTCTTGCAAATCTTGTTAAGATTGGAGTTGTTGATTAACTCTCACTAACCCCATGTGACATTAAACACTAGCAATCAGCTGATTTCAGCTACATACATTGCATACATGTAATATATATATATATAGCATTGGAGAGAGAAAATATCATATTCAAGCTCATTTTTGCTCATTCATTAAAATATTTTCTCTTAACTTAAAACCCACAAAAATAGTTAGCATATCAGTCCCACAAACAAGCCCCACTAACACCCACAACAAATCAGAGGCATAGATTCAAGATTTTATGCATAAAGGTATAAAACCCTAATCAAAAAATCTGACTTTAATCCTCTTTTAGATCTTGTGTTTTAAAGTTAAATCATGTTGTTTGTAGTCTATTTAAGTGATCTGGGTTGATAGATTTTAGATCCATAACATCTATAAGCTCAGATCTAGTGTTTTTGCAAATCTGGAAAATGTTGAAGATGTTGTCTGACAATGAATGTCAGACCTCTTTAATCCTTACCTGTTATGTGCTTTAGTGTTTTAAATGTTTGAAATGGTACTATGTTATGTGGTCTTTGTTCTGCAACTCGAATCAAGGTTTGATAATGTCTAGATTTCATTTTATCAACGGTCAAAACCCGTTGATCGGGTATGACCGGACGAATTCTGGGTAACCTAGAAAGCGTTTTCCAGCGTCTGACAACATATTTATGCTCCTTGATCTGTTAGTTGTTTCATTGTTTTGATGATGTGTTGTATCCAACTTGTAGCTTGCTAGATGGACTATACATTCTAGCCTTAAAATACCTTAAATCATCAATTGATAGAATGTAGTGGACGGTCAAACTTGACCATCCGATCATGATCTGCATTTCTTGGAATTTCCAGAAAACATGAAGAACAACTTTCTGACATTGGTTGACCGGATTAGATCTTTTAACTGTGACGTTGATATACTGATATAATGTTATAGTAATTAATGTTCCTTGTCATGTATACTATAGATTTAAACTATTAAACGACATAAACCATGACCAGAACATAAAGCAAATTGAGCATAAAAGTGACCAGTCGAAGTTCTGGGTTTCGGTGGAAACCCAGATAATGTCTGACAACAAATTTAAAAGCCCATATCTTTATGATGTTTTATTTTTTTCACTTAGATCGCTGGTGTTCATTGTAGTGTGACATAAATACTACATGATCTAAGTTTTAGATTGGACAGAAACAAGATAAACATGAAATTAAACTTGGTCAAACAAGCACCCTTGTTAACCGGTCTGACAGTGTTCTTGAGGCTCAAGAACACCTAAGACGATAGAAAGTGTCGCTAAAGGGCTATATCGACGCTTTTTAATATATTTAATTTCTGATTTTCCAAAAATTAATTAAAAATAGAAAATAAATTCTAAAAATTACAAAAATGGTTTTAAAAATTATTTTAAATTATGAAAAATAACTTTTAATTATTTGGGATATTTTTCATTAATATTTATAATTATTTGAATATTAGTGATATTTAATTTATTTAATTAGTGTATTAAAAATTAGAGAAAAATAATTTTAATGTTATAAAAATCATTTTAAATATGAATAAAGTGTTTAAAAATATTTTTGAGTTATAAATGTAACTTTTAATATTTAGTGATAAATTTAATTAATAAATTTATATTAATGATAATTAAGTTATTTAATAAATGTATTAACTAAATTATGAAAATAGAATTAATGATTTAAAAATCATATAAAAATTATTGAAGTATTATAAAAATATTTTAAGTTATAAAATATAACTTTTGATATTTTGTCATGAAAAATATTAATTATTTAACATTATTGATATTATATTTATTTAATAATTATATTAAATAAATTAGTTTAAAAGCTGATGTTAATATTATAAAAATCATTTTAAATAAAAATAAAGTGTTTAAAGATATTTTAAGTTATAAAATATAACTTTTAATATTTAAAAGAAAATTTTATTAATAATTTAATATTAATGATATTAATTTAATATTAATGGTATTAAATTTATTTAATAATTATATTAAATAAATAGTTTTAAAATGGTTTTATTAATTTAAAAATCATTTAAAAAGGATATAAATGAATTAAAAATATTTTAAGTTATATTTAATGACGTTTGATATTTTGATAGATAATGCATTAATATTTTAACATTAATGGTAATTATTTAAAATAATTTTAATAGTTTTAAAAATTATTTAAGGGTAATATTAGTACTTTAAAAATACTTTGAGTTATTATAAATAACTTGATATTTTAGCGATGGTTTCATTAATAGTTTAATATTAATTAAATGTTAATGATAATTGAATTGTTTAATATTTAAATTATTTAATAATGATTTGGTGTTTGAAAATTTATGATAAATTATAATAAATGTTTAAAATTATTATAAGTCATTTTAAAAATAATATACCGATACTTTACGATATTGAACTTGAGGATAGAGTCTTAGACTCGATAATTACTCGATAAAAGTCTTGCAGACAATCGCACATATATTCGTAAAATTGATCTGGACTTAGATATTTTGACTGTATTAATGTTTGTTTGTGAGTCAATGACTGTTGGATATGTGTGACAATATGATTAGATTATGCCCTGACTGCAATAAGCAGTGCTATGTGTTATATAGTATGCTATTCTAATCGATCAAATGATCTTATTAATGATAGGTTTCGGTATAAAAGATAAAACTAAGTTGCGTATTGTAAGCAACAGACCAGGCAAGTATCCTACCTTTGCATTTTCTTTATGCAGTGGATATGAGTAAGAGGATTCAGAATTATATTATTATTGTACCAGATTATTAACCCTAGTGTTATATATGTTATATCCGATCATTGATTATCAACATGGTACTATATTGTAATTCAGATATATATTCTGTTCGTTAATTTCTAAATATGGTTATTCAAGTGTCCCCACTTGGATAATCATTGTATTTAATCCTGATATATATATATATATGTATATATATATATATACCTATTGATCCCCCATATGTATACATTAAGTAAAAGTCGTCTAAGCTATTTGACCAGCTAGACACAGATTTAGAAATATCGTTGAATATGATAAAACTTTTTTGTATCCAATCAAATTGTATTGGTTCGGATTCCAGAATAAGTATGAACATCCCGATCAAGGGAAAACTTTTATGCGCCCAAGGCAGACAGAGTGAATGATAACATCGTTCTTACATGTAGTATTGATCAATACAGGGCCCATGAGATGTACACCCTCGCGCCCGTAAGTTATGACGGTTTGCGGATGAAGTTCTGCTAAACCTATTTATAAATTTAAAGCAATGTTCATAGTATGTTAACTAAACCCTGTTTATAGTCAATACATAGTTTCAAAAATGTGAGATAGAATTGTTATGTTATTATTATTGGTTCAGTTTACTTCACAACTATTGATTTGTTGTAGAAGTGATGTACAAAGAAAACATTTAATTCTTTCAGCTAATTATATTTATAATTGTTATTACTTGCTGGGCACCCAAATGCTGATTCTTGCTTTAAATTTAAATATTTTCAACTAGGCATGATCAACCGGAAGGTTAAGACAAGAACAAGTGAAAAGGAAAGTAAATAGAATATGTTTATTGGTATCTTTTGTAATAGTTAAACTGTATTAAGATAGTGATATGTATTATATATCATGTAAAGAATGTAGTAAAGGTTACGTACTTGGGATTAGACTTTAATAAATGTAAGTTAAGTTTGATATTTATATTATTGTTATTATTAGTAGTATTATTTCCGCTCATAGAAATGGTATCGTAAAGCACCAAGTTTGGGTTTCAAGTACCTGAATTTGGGGGCATTACAACATGGTATAAGGGCTTTAGGGTTAGAAACCTTAGGTGGGATAGACCTTAGGCTATAACTTTGGGACAGAGAGAAACGTTGAAAATACAAATAACTCATATAGAGTTTATAAGGAGATGAATTGAATAAATTCATCGTAAAACAAAATAAAAGATAACTTATATAAAACTATTATTTGTTGTGTGTATATATTAGGTCATAATCTAGATAGTTTGTGTGTAGATGTCAAATAGAAAAGGATTAGGATACCCTCAGATCCTAAAGAATGAGTAGATCTCCATGACTGAGCCAATATAAAAGCCAATAGCTAAAATAGAGACTCACATTGAAAGCTACCTCAATGAAGTAATTATTTTGGAAAATGTAGTACCGGACCCAGAAACGATAATATAACTGATAGATAGAGTATAGTTAGAGAGTATATAGTCGAGCTAGAGTTCTTAAACTCATATGTTTGTGGTGAGTTCTTAAACTCATAATGTATGGTAAATTTGACGAATTTGGTATAGTTATGTGTGAATGGATTATTGAAGACGATGAGAATATATAGATTACTAAGTAATTGATTTTAGTGAAAGAGTAAGAAATAATTGGTATTAGTATTACTTGAATAGGTATGATTTTATGTGTTGTAAATGATTTTATGAGTCACAAAGAGATAGCGGATGTTTAAAGCAGAATGTGCTATGGTATGTCAAGTGCTATAAATTTAAATTTATATGGGATTAATGAAATAAGTTTTGTATAAAGATAGTAGATATGTATCTGAACACTGGTTAATACAGTAAATCGATTTTTTGAAATCTAATATTTTGAATACATGATTATTTGAGTAGAAAATTTCGCGTTATATGTTAAACGTACACGATAAGGCTTAGAATGTAAGATAATAAGGAATAATTTATGATAATGCCGTCAAGACGAAAGCAAAACCAAAGGGTAGAAGAACTTGTCAACAAAGCTGGAGGACAACCAGACCCAATACAAAATTTTATGATTATGGTCGCTCAAGATATGTAGAATGTAATACCAGCCGCGGGAAATCAGCCAAATAATTGATCGACAAACATCAAAGACTTCAAGGCAATCATACTGGTAGGATTTAGAAGATCAACTGACCTTGTTGACGCGTTTGTGATAGCTAGGATAACGAAGGGATAAAAGACAGCTTTTGCCACCTATACAATGAAAAGGAAGACAAATTTTCTGGTGGGATGCAAATCAAGCTAGAATCGGAGAAGGGAGTAGTGGTAGTAGGACTGGAAAGAGAAAGGAGATAATTTCAGGAATACTGAAAATAGGTCAGGAGGTGGAAAGAAACAAGTTGTGTAGTATAAGGATTGTGAAAAGAATTATTCTGGTGAATGTTTGTGTGATACAAGTGTGGGCAGAAGGGACGTGTCTCTCCTAATTTCCCCAATCCAAGAATGTATAGTTGGTGTTTTATTTATGCGTCAATGGAGCATAAGGTGAAAGACTGTCTAAGAAGGAGAAAGGAGGCAAGGAATGCGAATAAAGAAGAAGGCAGCAGGACATTGGCAACAACGGGACCAACTGTAACGTCCACAAATTTTAAACTCCTTATTAATTAAATATTGGATTTAATTTTAATGAGTTAGTTTTGTGAGATTATTTAAACCTTAAGTGGTTATGTGAATTTATGAATTGACTAAAGGGAGTCACTAATAGTTATTTAAATTAGTGGACTAACCCGAAGTCTTTAATATCAAGAAATTGATAGGATGATTAAATATTCAATTTATTTGAATATGGTGACACGAGTTGAACATACTGAATTATGTCAAGTATGGGTATATCACCATTGAAGAAGTTAAACTACCCCATATAAAACTTATGTGGTGATAGGATTTGGAAACTGGCTTGAAGCTAACCTATTTTAGCCTTTGCCGAGGGACCCAAAGTAGAATTGCGCCATCCAAGTACAAAAAATGGCGCATTGCCTTGCCATGATGTCCGATCTTAAACGATTAAGTTACATTATAGGAAATGAATTGGAACATTAGTGTAATGTGTGACATACATAGAATTATATAATAAGAATATATTCTAATGATATGGAGTATCAAGTAGTGCAATAATATCATAAGTGATTGTTAAACAGAAATAATTGAATATCTGTGAATCCCAAAAATTGGGAAAAGAAATTATGTGTGCACACTAGATATAAAATATTAAATAATGTTATTATGTGTTTATGTGTGTAGTAAAATATAATTATGGAGATACCAAGTTAATATACCTAACTGCGTTATTTTACTGCGTGTATTTAATGTACATGGGTTATATAATGTGAGTACATAAATAATCCCCAAATTTCATTGTGTAGTAGCATTTACACATTTATATTACATTATGGGAATTATAGTGTCCAAACCAAGCCTTAGTTGATTAAGTATGCTGAGTTTTATTCCTTGTCCCAAAATGAATGTCTCATTAATACATGAATAGTAGTAAGAAGATAGTTACGTATTCTTCAAGTGGCTAGTTTTAGGTGATCATTTGCTAGCCAATGGTTGGTGGTGAGTTGCTCAACCACTCCTTAGCAACCATTGTGTTCTTCCTTTGCACCATGAGCTCCAATACTTGTGTAAAGACAATGTGACGCCCCCAAATCCGGGTATCTTCCAACCCGACAGATGGTGCTACACGATACTACCATTCATACATACAAGCAATTGAAAAGTCTCCAATGAACGAATATGTCTTCTATATATTCAAAATAATATTACATTTCCCCAGGTTCTTTATAACCCATACATTTGTTCTTGTCATAATATCAAATATTTTACAATCATTCACCTATACTATTACATAAGAACTCTAAGGGTTCGTCTTCGCTTTACTCTTATCCTTGCCGGAGCCTTTGGTTCACTTGATCTTAGCTGTGTTCATATGGTTCAAGAAAGAGTGAGCATGACTAGCTCATCAAGTACTACAATTTTAATAAACAACATGCTTGAAACATAGAACTCATATATATATCTTCAATAACAGAACAATAGTTACAAAGTACTATCAATAATTCAAAATAGCACTTGCACTACGGGCCAAGGATATTCATTAAATCATCAATGGTCATGACTATACCGAATAATCCCTGGTCATAATCATACCAAAAATTGTCCATCAATGCACTACAGGCCACTGGGGATTTTTACCACATCATTCGTCACATTACGGTCATTACTATACCGAATAATCCTTAGTCATAATCACACCAAGTCCATCTATGCACGTAAGCCATGAGAATGATTACAATGATATAAGCATTAATCAAACGATAACAAGGATAAATATTAAAGACTTTAATTTATCCAAATATTATCAATCACTTAATAAACTCATAATCTAATATTATTAATATTATAACAATATTTTAATCACTTCTTAAACTTATAAATAATTTATTTCAATTGTTTACACTTTATCAAAAAATGCATTTAATCATTCGAAAATGCCAAACTCATAAGATTTCATCACCAATGATCAAATCCCTCACCAAAAATCTGCTTATACCTTATATAGGATTTTCAAGCCATAAAATCCTATTTTCCAACTTTGTTACTTCACATAACATATTTAACTCATATGTTCGTAACTAAACCATTTTCATGAAAAATACCAAATCAGTCCAAAAAATATTTCTTTTCTGGGATTTAGTAGAATATAGTCCCATAATGAACATATATTTTTCTCGGAATTTTTAAAATTCATTTACTATTTTTCAAAAAATCAATTTCTAATTAATTCATTAAGAAATTAGCTACCTCAAGTTTAACTCCAGAAATTCCCAACTCTTGGCAGGATCTTACACATGTTAACGTGAGCTTCCAGTTTAAATTTCATGGTCATCGGAGTTATAGAACTCCAATAATATCGTTTTTCGTCGAAAAAACCTAAATATTGAAATTGTCATAACTTGCTTATTTTAAGTCGGAATGAGCTCATTTTTGGTCAGGAGGTACTTTATACCATATATTTCTATGTCCCAAAAGGCCTGAATTTTTCTCACAAATTAAGTAGCCGAAAATTTCCTTTTAAAAATATGGACAGTAGTTGTTTTCCATTATTTAGTTTTTTGTGCTTTGCTAAAATCATTCCACACGAAAATTTACAACACCTTTTCCAGTGATTCCACCTGGATAAGTTAGGAAACTCATAGATCTAACTCTAGAACTTGACCACACTTAAAAATTCAAAATGTAATAGGAGATATGGTAAATTGAATTTCATGTTCCATTTTTACCAAAATCTGATTTTCAATCCTTTGTGATTTCTAAGAAACTTTCATGTTTTCACATAATAACCAACATAACTCATCATGACAATGACATAATAATTCAATAAAACAAGTTCAAGAATTAATTTATCCAGAAATTAATAACGTCCAAATTGTCAACATGATACTTCTTTGTGGAGTAAAATTCAAGAATGCTCAGAAGAATATTTCCATGAAAAGATACAGGATGAAGCGCAAATATCCAGGATATTCTACTAATTTCATGGAGTATAAAAGTTAAAACTTTAACCAGCTGAGTATAAGAAAATATATGAAATTACAAATGGATTTTCGTCCGCCATGCGGTAATCCACTTAGACAGATCATTTCCACAATTTAATAAGGAATGAATACAAAGGATCATTCACCATGCATGTGATAATCCACATAAACAGGTTATACCAACAAAATAATAAAGAATGGAATAACAGAAAAAATCACCATGCATGCGATAGATCACACTTACAGGTTATTCCCAACAGAATAATAAATAATGGAACCAGGTCAGGCGTAATACGCACCGACAGGATATTCCAACAAAATAATAAAGAATGGAATAACAATAGAAATCACCATGCATGCGATAGATCGAACAGACAGGTTATTCCGACAGAATAATAAAGAATGGAACCAGGTCATGCGTAAACGCACAGACATGATATTCCGACAGAATATTAATGAACGGAATAATAGAAGAATTTCACCATTATGCGGTACTTCGCATAAACAGGTTATTCCAACATAATAATAAAGAATGGAATAATAGAAGAATTTCACCAAGTATAGGGTAGTCCGCGTATACAGGTTATTCCAATAGAATAATAAAGAATGGAATAACAGAAATTCTCTTCATGAATATAAAGAAATAATACCCCTTACCGTAAAAGAAGAGTATTCCGACTGGTAGGGCGAGAAAATACTTGAAGAAAACTTGCACTATCTTCTACTCTCAAAACTTTCTTAAACTCTAAAGAAATACGCTCGAGATTACAGAAGAAGAACTCTCTCTATTGTTTCTCTCTCTAGAGTTTCAGTGAATTCGTAAGAAATAATGAAGGAATGAGCTTCTATTTATAGAAGAATGGACTTCATAGTAACTAATTCATGAACGGTCCAGATTGATTTACTTTTAAACGGACGGTCCAAATTGATTTAATAAAATATTCTAATAAAATAAAATCTTTTA
The DNA here is from genome assembly GCA_020205605.1 of Panax ginseng. Classification (NCBI taxonomy): domain Eukaryota; kingdom Viridiplantae; phylum Streptophyta; class Magnoliopsida; order Apiales; family Araliaceae; genus Panax; species Panax ginseng. Next base: position 78,371,704 of record CM035129.1, on the reverse strand, counting down.
AATAAAATATAATATATTCTATTTATAATCTAATAAAACGAATAACTTTATAAAAGTACTGCTTTTTTATATAAAAGATTTTACTATCTGAAAACACTATGCAGCATTATGCAACACTATGCATAATAAAATATAATATATTATAATTATTATCTAATAAAACAAATAACTTTATAAAAGTATTCTGTTTTATATAAAAAGATTTTACTATGCAAAACACTATGCATAATAGAATATTATATATTCTATTTATAGTCTAATAAAAACGAATAACTTTATAAAAGTATTCATTTTATATAAAAAGCTTTTTCTGTTTTATTACATTAATAATACTAATAAAACAAAACTTCATCATCATTATTATAATTCACACTATTAATCGACCAGGTCGTTCCCAGGAAAGAGGAGGCTTTCTAATAAAGATTTCTCCCTATTGGCGCGTAATTAGGTGACCAAACCTCTCATTGGCAGAACTTCTAGATATCGTTAATATTGTAAATAATAATATTAAAAACTTCGTTGTCTCAATTATTGATTTAATAATATATAAAATATCGACAATAATTGAATCAAATAACGTGAGATACTATGCAGCAACTACTGTAGTAATAATTAAACAAAACTGAGTGACTTCTCACGTAAACATCAATAATCAATACCGTGTGCTACTATGCAACCACGCATATTACTGTACTTTTACTACCGAGTAGTTCAACAGTTTTAACGTTAAAACTTCCGTCGTTATTTTCATAAAAATATTTTTGTAGTTTTCTTAATTCGACAATAATTCCGTTGTGGGGTCCACCAATGATTGTGACGTCGTACAAATATTCCCTATTAAAACGAATATTCCCCGACCAATCGAATATTATATAATAACTTGCATACTTTGCAAAATTTATAAATACTACCCACAACTATAACATTATCTCAAATTCACACCATAATATTCGAAAAAATATTTCGAGAAAATTAAATCTTTATTCGTAAAATTTGGGATTTTACAGTAGTTGATACAAAGTCTTAACGATCCGTCCTTCTTCTTGACAAAAAGATCTGGTGTTCTCTACCACGACACACACTCAAATTGAATGTACTTCCGATCCAATAGTTCTTGTAATCGCACCATCAACTCCTTCATCTCCATTTGGCGCTATACGATACGATACGGATTGCCAAAGGCTAGTCTTTGCTCTGGCATAATGTCTATCACAAACTCGGTCTCCCTATCCGGCGGAAGACCCGACAATTCACTCGGAAATACATCGGTGAATTCTCTCACTATAGGTATTTGTTCCATGGTAGCTACCACTCTTTGGGTATCAACAACATGACACAGATAACCTACGCATCCCTTCCTCAATAATTTCCTAGTTTGTGTCATGGTTAGACAACACGAACGTCCCGCGATCTATTCCCGTAAAATACTACCTGAGGTTGTTTTAACGTTTTAATGTTCACACATTTCTTTAGACAATCTATAATTGCCCCATTGTTCACTAACTAATCCATTCCGAGAATTAAGTTGAATTCTCCTAACTTTATCGGTAACAAATCTACTGATAATTTACAACTCCGTATATCTACACAACAACTCCTATGAACATCTTCAATAGGAATTATTTCTTCGTTTGCTACCTTAATATTTAAAGGTATAGGCAACTTTTCGAGAAGTAATCCTAATTGCCTAGCAAAATCGCATGCTATAAATGAATAAGTAGCACCCAAAACAAACAGCACGTACACATTGATATCGTTGATCGGAATAATACTTGTGATGACGTCCCACGATGCATCGCATCTTGACCACATCATGTTAAAGGTACGACCCATCTACCTACCCATTGCTGTTGGACCCCAATAGCTAACTTACCGTTATTAGTGCCCCGGTTCCCGTCCGTCCCCTTCTTTGGTCAGTTCTTTGCCATGTGGTCAGTTGATCCACACACAAAGCATCCGTAATTCTTCTTCGGACTCGGACAGTTAGATGCAATATGCCCCTCATGTCCACAGTTGTAACAGACGACCTTCCCCTTGAGACAGACTCCTAAGTGAGTCTTCCCACAGGTCTTGCAGGCCTCCATCCTCCTCTTCGGGTCTCCTTACTTCACTCCAGTATTCCCAGAGCTAAATACCTTCCTCTTCTAACCATCGCCACTACCACTGGCTCCCTCGATCATTACTCTCCCGTCTACTTTAACCTTGCTCTTCTTGTCCTTGTAGTATTGACTCAACGCCTCGCTACCACCTTTGGCGATTGTCGCCTTCTCTAAAATGGTTCCAAAAGAAATACTTTGGAACACCGATATATGGTTATATAGCCAGGGTTTCAAGCCCTGCTCAAACTGCCGCGCCTTCTTCACCTCAGTATCCACTTGATGTTGAGCGAACCTTGCCAGTTCATTAAACTTGGCGGCGTATTGGGGCACTGTCATGTCCCCTTATTTAAACTCTAGAAACTGCATCTCCATCCTTCCCTACATGCTCGTGTTAAATTAGTTCTCGAAGAATATCTCCTTAAACCTATCCCACGTTAGATTCGTTATCCCAACCCTAGCCTGATTGGCTTCCCACCAAAAGTTGGCCTCTCCCTTCATCATATAGGTCGCAAAGGTAACCTTTTGGGCCTCGTCGATATTTGCTATTACAAATGCCTTCTCCATCTCCTTAACCCACGTTTGGGCTTCAATAGGGTCTATAGTTCCTTTGAACTCCAAGTGAGACCCACACTCTTGAAATCCTTAAAGGTAGTAGCTCGTTTACTACCCCGGATTAACGGGGATATTAGCCCATATTCTATTAAAGGCAGCTGTTAATAAATTAACAAACTCCTGCATTGGATTAACTGGACCTCCCTCTGGTTGATTCACGTTAGCACCTTGATTACGTTGCACTTTCTTCGACTTGACATTTTCTTCGATACAATAAACACATTTCATTATTATTCCTTTCTTTATTAGTTATCATTAATATTAAACAATAACTCCAACATCCATAACTCATTGCTTTCCATAAAAAGGACTTATATTCATTCTTCATAGTATAATACTACATCGGTTACATACACATCCTGAGTTGATTACACTACTTTCCCGCTATCACTTTCCAAAAATTGGGATTTACAAAAGACTACCCATTACTATACAAAAAGGGCTTTACGTCACTACTAGTTATAAAATATTTACATACTACTCTGACTACTACTAGTCTACGTCCACCTTAAGGCATTATTAAAATCTGCCTTGGCAAGACCGGCAATTATATCACGACTAATAGTATATCGTGTTTGCCCTACCTCCACAGGATATCCAACTGCCTGCTGCTGAAAATCTGTATGAGAACTCCTATGGATATAGGACATTCTCCCTATCTTCTGTATCTTGGTCTTTAGCCCCTCCTTGAGCTCAAAGACCTCGTTCTTTAAATCGTGGACTTTGTCCTTAGCCAAAATCCTCTCATCATGTTCTTGCTCCCACATGGACTCGACATCAGTCTTGTCCTCTATAACCATTTGGAGATTTGCTTTCAACTCCTTGACTTCCTAACAGTAATGGATATTTCTATCCAATACTGCCATAAATAGGGACATCATTGATCCCCGAGGAGCTATCTCCGCTGCTATAGCCACTGGATTAAAGGACACTGTCTCTACTTCTTCTTATATCATCCCATCAAATACTGACATGTAGTCAGCTTCATCCGAGTCTCCAGACTCAATAATCACTACATCTGGCTCTACTACTACAGGGTTCGGTATAACCTCTACTTGGTTCACCGACTCTTCACTAATGGCCTAACCATCTACAAACATCATGTTTACTCCTAACATCTACACAAAACAATTAAGTTGATTAGTACACGTTAGTAGAATAATAAAAACAAATAACATAATCATAATGCATTTTTATAAGGTTATTTTCTTCTTGTACTTCTTTGATTCCTCTTAAGGTTATGACTTAAGGTTTTTAATCCCCCCTTAAGTTTTATAACCTAATGCTTTGATACCAACCTTTGACGCCCCCAAATCCGGGTATCTTCCAACCTGACAGATGGTGTTACACGGTACTACCATTCACACATACATTCAATTGGAAAGTCTCTAATGAACGAATATGTCTTCTATATATTCAAAGTAATATTACATTTCCCCAGGTTCTTTATAACCCATACACTTGTTCTTGTCATAATATCAAATATATTGCAATCGTTCACCTATACTATTACAAAAGAACTCTAAGGGTTCTTCTTTGCTTTTCCCTTATCCTTGCCAGAGCCTTCGGTTCGCTCGATCTTAGCTGTGTTCATATGGTTCAAGCAAGAGTGAGCATGACTAGCTCAGCAAATACTACAATTTTAATAAACAACATGCTTGAAACATAGAACTCATATATATATATATATATATATCTTCAATAACTGTTACGAAGTACTATCGATAATTCAAAATAGCACTTCTTTTCCTTCAAAATGTTTTACCACAACATTGTTCAGTAAAACATTAGTTCTGGTCCAAGACCCTGAGCATTTCATAAGTTCTTTTGAAAAGGACGTCCCGACACTAAGTTCGTAAGTCTGACATTTCTTACGAGCACTTCTGGGTGATCAGCCTATAGTACTCTATGATGATTAACACTACATTCATTAAACATGTATATGTTTAAGTTGTGGCAACCTCACGTGCCTGTCGTTAAACGACAAAAACATTTTAGCATACTTGGTCTTCGATTGAAAATCATACCAATATAACTCGGTAAACATTAATCATGCTTGGTAAAATCATAATATAAGTCTAGCCGAAAGAATTGGCTTTAGACTTCATCATTAAAACTTCATGCAAAAGAATACATGAATCACACAGCTTGTCTAGACTGAACTGGAACAAGGGTTAGAATACTTGCCTTTCAGCTTCTGCTTACTGATTATCACACGTACACTTTAGGTCTCTAAGTTTCTACAATACATTATCATATAACGTAACACATTAGGTCATATATAATCAAGTATGTATACTATTATATCTTACCCTTCATCTCAATCTAAATCCTGACTTATATCTGTTATTATGGGTTTTCGGCTTTTCATTACATCATTCATATTACGTTCACTTTCAATAGATTATTAACCTTTAATCATAATACATTAAGTGCCTAACAATGCCATAACAATGTTATGCTTATACCTTAGTTTATTACTAATATGTTCTCTTTCATTTTATACTTGAAATCTTTCTTCTCAGGCAAATTCTTGGAGGTGCAATGTCATGGCCCGCAATATAGACCTTCAACTCTCATGCACATGCAAGTACAAGCAAAGAGACTAACATCCTGGGACAAGCGCTGTGCCGCCACACTTAACTCATCATCTTGCGTCGCGATGCAATTTAGCAGTTTGCCCATACATCGTTCTAGGCCTTCAAGGCCACCCATCTAGGTTGGCAGCCATGGCAACTCAGGTGCCTCGAACGGGTTGCAAAATTTTAAAATTTTACGAAACTCCCGGACTCATAACTTCTTCGTTATAAGTTCAAATTGCCTCGTTCAAAAGCCTACGGTTTACAAATTACGTACTCTATGTATTCATGCAAGAATTTTATCTATTTGACTTCGTTTGCTAAAATTTCACCTATTAGTTAATTTGTAACGAAAATGATAAACGTTCGTGAACGTTCAACGCTCGTTTCTTCGTTCTAAGTTGGAATTCGGTCACTTTCTAGTCCGCAACTCAATAATTCCAAATATGACTTGTCTCCATCGAAAACCAATGTTTCCAATTTCAAACACAAAATACGACTTCCATTCCGAGAATTTCACGAATTCGACGATTATCGTCCAATCGTGTGAATTCCGGCATAACTTCATTCCTAATGATTCTAAATGGATTTTAATTAACATATGAACATCACAAGTTACTTATTACACCAACTTATAGTCAAAGTAGGTTTTGACTTATTCTCATAAGTCAATGACTTATTTAACTTATGAACTACAAATTCTCATGCTTATGAATTACTATGAACATAAGTCCATCAATCAATGTTCTCATACTATATTCAACATACTAACATTATATGATAAACATATGAAAAGTTCTTCATGATTCTATCAACTTATTAGAGTTTAAGTTGCTTATTCAACTTATTCGGCTTTAGTTCATTCATCAATAACTTATTAAATGTTCTTAACAACAATCCCCCTTCTCTATTAATCCTATCATATAAGAGATAAAGATAATAGGTATGAGTCTTACCCTTGAAGACTATTACTTCACTTCACTTTGGAAAATCTAGCAAAGGTTAAACTGGCTTATAAGTGCTTATGTGGCTTATTCTCTCTACCAGATAAGTTACTTATCTTGAGAGGAAATTGTTGGATGAAATAAAAAACAACAAAATGAAATGAAGCTTGGTATTTATAGACAACTCAAAGTGAGGGTACTTTGGTCATTAATACCTCCCACCTCCTTACTAACATCCTCAACTTCAACCTCCTTACTATTCATTTCTTAACATCCAAGTAAACTTGCTAGCCACAACACTTGCTCATCACACAAATTGTTTGCCCATCAAGACTACCCACTTACACTTGGATTGCTCCATGGATCATGGCTTATCATTGGGCTTGCTAATTAATCTAGCTAATTCCTTATTGGGCTTTCATTACAAAAGTTTGGACTTATGATTTATCAAAACACTTAGGCTTGAGTATCACTTTCTATTGGACTTCTACCATTAAGCTAATAATCCTACAAGTCCCTTACCTTTCATTAATAACTTAACATATATACACCACATATAATTCTCTTATGCTAGCTCATATATTAATTCGTAATATATGTTATTTCATTCTCCATTCTTAATAGTATAATACGTCATATTATACATACGTTCATTACCTCGTACAATGCGTACACATCATACAATTACAACTTTCTTTCCTTAACACTTAATAAACCTAACGTTCCCAAATTAGGTCTGCATGCGAAATATTTCATTTTCCATACTTAGATTATTATTACATAATCAATATTACCTCGATATTATAACGTTACGTATTTCTCGAAAGTTCAAAAATAATTCCCGAGCAGAAATCGATAAATAGTGTTTTTTGAAAAATTTCTCAAAAAACTTTTATTTTCGTTTTAGAAATTCAAACACTTTAATTCTCCCACGTAGTTAAAATACTACGACTTTCCGACGTTTCTAGGTTATAAAATGACAATCATCTTATCAACACGCAATAGAATAAATAATAATATTTTATTCATTATTAAAAGTATTTACAAAGGTTCGATTTTCCGGGGCGTTACAGACAATGTCTAGTCCATACTTCTTCTATAAATACAAGCTTCAAATTTAGTTTTTGTTGTTTGTTAAGTCTTAGTTAGAAAGTCCTAATTTGCTGAGCATTGTAGAAGCATTCTCAGATTGTGGGAGGTTCAATTCAAGCTAAGAAGGTATAAGTTCTAATTAAATTCTTGAAATGGATCTTGTTAGTTCTTAAGAATTTCTTGAATCCATATGTTAATCAAAGTGAATTAGCATGTTATAATGTGTTTAGGAAGTAGCCTTAAATGTTTGAACTCTTAAATGTTGGTATGAAGCATGTTTAATTCAAGGAGATTGGTTAAAGGTTAAGGCTCTACAAATAGAGTCTGCTTACATTATCTCTCGATGCAGTACGCAGCAGTAGTCATGCGCCCTATTTGTACTAGGGCTGCATCAATTGGTGTCTTTAGTCCAAAATCGATTACATCTCAAAGATGGTGTAGTCATGCGCATTCTATTTATACTAGGGTACAACGCAACAAGGCTGCACTCTCGAAACCGATTCTTTGGTTTCTGTTTGTGATATGTGTTACTAAATTGATTTTATGACTTAGATACATACATATAGAGGAGTATAACATGCTATGTAAAGCCTTTTTATGTAGTATGAAGTAATCAACTTGGATTAGTAAGCCTTGAAGGAAAACTTATGTTCACAAGTTCTGAACTTACGAGACCATTTACATTACTGATTTGGAACCTAAGTGAGCATGATATATGATATATAGTGTATTTATCATGATTCAAACTTGTTAGCTTTGTGTTACAAAATGTTTTAAAAGAAAAGTTGTTATATTGAAGTAATATACATGAATACTACATGATGTAGGTTCTGGTGTTTAAAGATGTTAAGCATAACTTAATCACATACGATATGAGTTCTAAAGTTGTCTAATATGTATATATTGCATCATTCGTGCTAATATGATTTCAAAGACAATCTTGAACATGTTTTTCAAATATAAGTTGCATATTATGTGAGTACTTAGATACTAAAGTAGTAAGATGTCATATTATGGCTATAATACTCCTAAGCATGATGGTTACATAATTCTTATGTTTTAATGACATATAAGTCGTAAGTTAAACTTGTGGTAATGAACTCAAGTATGATCATGTGTTATATGTGAAACTCTAGCATGTATATATGTTAATATGTATGTATAGGTGTATGTTAAAGTTGGACTGAAGTCAAGAGATCAATGACTCAACCTTTGGTCAAAGCGAAGGACAGTCAGTAATTGCCTAGTCCCTAAGCTTTACCCGTGCACAACACGTTGCTTGCAATCCTGCAGTCTTTCCAAGATGATCTGAAGTATTTAAGGCATTCTTACATGATCTCTTTATCTTGTAATATATGACCTATGTGCTATGTAATGTGTTGAGAAACATGCTATGTGATGATTTGATTCTTTAAGTGTAGACTCGTACCAGTTTACACATACTAATTGAAAGGACCAACTTGTTAATATTTGGTCATTTCAACGCGGGTTAGTTAAAGCTAGTATTATATTGTAGCTGAGCAAGCATGCAAGTATCTAAACCTTATGCACAACCTTTATTTTGTGAAAATAGGTATATGTTTATACAATTTCCTTGAACCCTACTTTTTTTAAGCAAGTTTCCCTAATCTTACTATAAATTATATTGAGCAAGTATCCGAATTTATTGTGTTGCAAGTTTCCAAACTTACACAACTTTGAGTTTGTGAAAGTTTTCCTATCCTTCTCATATTGCATTGAGCAGGATATTTTTGAATTGAAAGTTATTCATTTAAGCTTGAAATCTTATTTCCAAGCATGTTATTAATTGGTTTAATTACTTTACAATTATCCCACATCGATATTATTGATATTCGCACTTAGTGCACTTAAGTTCGTACAGTCTTAGACTTGTAAATCATTAAAGTTCAATAATTCTTGAACTGTGTCAGATAGAGTCTGAACCTTTGTTCGGTCAGACAAACATATGAAGTTTTATAAAAGCTATCCAAACCAATTGATGGTAAGGATCCTTCGACTGAAAGAACACCCCTCTTATGATAGGGGAGTACCCCAGGTATCTAATATAAGATACAACAGAGCAGATTTAAATGTTATGCATATACATAGAGTACGTGAGGATGATCCCCTCAAGTACTTATTCTATAGTAAGTAACCAAAGGGTCAATTGGAGTGTTATAGTTCAAAGTCTATTTGACTAGCAGTTATCCTAAAAGCAATCATTATCTTTTCTTGCAATATTCATTTTGTTGAATCCTTCAGATATTCATATTGTCAAATCCTTTGCCAAATATTTTTCCATTCATCATGATATATCCTCATTGTTGTATTTAAACTTGTTGAGCAAACTTGTTGCTCATCCTTGCTATATCATGAATATATTGCAGCTAAGCACGAGACCTCAGGGAAGGAAAAGGGTAAAGGAAAGATGTAGACTAGTGGCAAGGAGAAAATTTCACCTTGTTCTTAGTTTAAATTACTGTTATGTAATATGAACCCTAATGATTATTTTAGGGTATGTTTGTATGAACTTATTAAGGTTATCGAATCTTTGGACTAGTCACACCTTTTGAATAAACGACGTACATTTGTTATATTCCGTATTTTAGTTATCGTATGTTGTTTAGAGGTTGATGTTTGTATTTTATCGTGATGACCGAACCGGGGTCAGAGGACCTGGATTCGGGGGTGTCACACCAACTCCAACAAACGAACCAACAGAACCAACTACAAGAGTCTTCAACGTGATTGTTCAAGATTCAGTTGCAGCCGGGATGCAACTCCAGGTATTATTCGTATAACTTTTATTTTCTTCTATATGATTTTCTTATATATATAATAAATTATTTTATAAATTATTTTGAAGGAGGAATTTGAGTTCTCTTAGAAATCAAAATTCTGTTTAATAAGATAGATAAGCTTTTTACTGAATAGTTAAAGATCGGTTCGATCAATGATGATCGAGATCTACTTGCAATGATTATGTATGCTATGTTCCCTGGTATGTATAGGTTTTAAAATGGTGATTCCGAGAACGGAATCTTTATAAGGGAGGGTGAATGCAATAACCCGATATTTTCTATATAAATAAATCAGAAATTTTGCGTATAAATTTTTTATTTATTTTAAAGGTGATAATATGTGCCAGGTAATGTGTATGTATATTTGTGATAAATAAAAATTTATTTATTAAATGAATAATTTTAAATAATTCTATTTTAAAAAATATTGATCATTATAAATTATATTCTTATAATAATTAATTTTACAGAAAAATGTTTTTATTAACTATTTTCCATTAAAATATGTTTATATGTTATTTAAATAATATATGAAATGATTATAGCTTTATTATAATAACTATTTTATTATATGAATAAATTTCAGATTAATTAAGCTAATTTTTTACCTTAATTAATAATGTTATGTATGAAAGATAAATCAGGCTGGCTTAAATTGAAAGATAAATGTTAATTAAATTTCAGATAAGGCTTAAATTGGCTTAAATTAATAATGTTATATATGAAAGATAAATTTCAGATAATGTTAATTAATAATTAAGCTCATTCTGGCTTAAATTGAACAAGTTATGGCCATTTCAATTTTTTGGATTTTTTGACAAAAACGTTTATAACCGGAGTTCTATAACTCCGATGGCCACGAAATTTAAACTGGAAGCTCACGTTAACACATTTAAGATTATATCAATAGATGGGAATTTCTGGAGTTGAGCATGATAGGACTAATTTCTTAAGCTACGAACTAAAAATTATTTTTGAAAAATACTAAAGGGAGTTGAAAAATTACAGAAAAATTCTTTTTGTGTATGAAATATATGTATATATGTTTGGACAAAGGATAAAAAATTAATAAGTTTATTTGGTATTTTCGTGAAAAGAATTATTAAATCTAGCTTGCTGGATTGAGAATCTGTTGAATTTAGTTTGCTGGATTGGAAAGCAGTTTACTGAATTGAAAACATGTTGAATCTAGCTTGCTGGATTGCAATTTGATTGTTGGAATTGAAATATATTTTGCTGGATTGGCCATCTAGTTACTGGATTTGGAATCCAGTTTGCTGGATTGCAATATGGTTTGTTGGATTGGTATGTTTGGATAATCCAGGTTGCTGGATTAGTATTTGAGTTATTAGATTTTAAAGAAGAACTTCTATATATATAGGATTAAAGTGTTAAATCATAATGTATATAATATATTGATTAAATAATTATCAAAGGACGATAATAATAATGATGTTTTAAGGAGTAATTTAATATTTGATTATGTGATACGTGTTTAAGTTTTAAAATAGCTATAATTAACTATAGTGTATGTGATGATATTATTCTAATTAAGAGATCGATATTATCAATAATAGGTCTTTCAACTAAAGCTAAATTAGCTTTGCGTAGCAGTAATCTACGGTTCAAGCAAGTTCATATACTTTTATTGTACTAGTTCTCGAACTATACTTTTAATTAAGCAAGTTCTCTAACTCAAACTTGAGTTGTTATTTCAATGCATGCTCGTGGATAATCATTGTTGATTATACCATATTTGTGAATAATTAATTCGCACGTTGTGCACGATGTATATGTTCATTAGGTATGAAAGACTGATCACCTTCATTACCATTTGGTTCAGTTAAATTTGTTCATGTGTATTGTTGGCCATTCATTTTTATTGTCTTGGTCATTCAGTTACGTAAATTGATTCATGTTATTTCACAAATATTATATTGTTGAAAGTGTAACGCCCCCAAATTCAGGTACTTGAAACCCGAACTCGGTGCTTTACGATACCATTTCTATGAGCGGAATAATACTAATAATAATAACAATAATATAAATATCAAACTTAACTTACATTTATCAGAGTCTAATCCCAAGTATGCAACCTTTACTACATTCTTTACATGATATATAATACATACCATTCTCTTAATACAGTCTAACTATTACAAAAGATACCAATAAACATATTCTATTTGCTTTCCTTTTCACCTGTTCTTGTCTGAACCTTCGGGTTGATCATGCCTAGCTGAAAACATTTAAATTTAAAGCAAGAATCAGCATTTGGGTGCCCAACAAGTAATAACAATTATAAATATCGATCATAACTTACGGGCACGAGGGTGTACATCCCATGGACCCTGTATTGATCAATACTACATACAAGAACGATATTATCGTTCATCTTGTTCGCTGATGATTGGGTTATATACTCATGAATCGGATACTTTTGAGTTTTGATTATTGCATTCTCAAGGTATTTAGGTGCATTTTTACTGTGTTTATGTTTTGATTTGCAGGTTTGGGAGCTGTAAGATCACTAGTGGGAATTTGAGCTGAGAAAGGGGCATGATTGTCAGTTTCTGCTCCCTAGCGCCGGGGCGTTGGGTCGGAAGCTCAGTTGACCAGGAAAGCGCATTTGACTGGCGTTGACTTGTTTTAAAATCATTAAAGAGGTGGTTATGTGATGAAGTTGATGGGGAATTGGATTGAGGAACAAGATGGGAAATATATATTAGTTATTTACATTGAATTGGGGGACTCATCTACACAATTTGGGAGATTAATCAAGAAGTAAGAGGAGATTTATTGAAGGCTTTGGACTTGGAGTTCTTCTTCTTCTTTATTCTTTTAATTTGTGTAATTCATTAAGGATGATTTTTCAAATATTGTTGGTTTTAATTTTTGTTATGAACTAATTTCTTTTATTAAGATTCCAATTGAACCTTTTATGGTTATGAATTGATTATTTAATTTATTCCAATTATGTATGTTGAAGTGAATTGTTCATCTTGCTTTGTGCTGATTGTTTAATTATCTGGCCAATAATTACCTTGTTACTCTAGAAGGAATTGGAAAAGGAATTCTAGGGTTAGAACTAGGCTTGGTGACATGTGACTTAGTTATTTGCACAGTGAATAATTAAGTTTCTGAATAGAATGGAAATATCTATTTGCCGCATATAACATATAAGGAATTGGGATTGTAACGAGTTTAATTCAATTATTTTGCATAGGAATATAGAAAAATTAATCTGGGTTAAATAGAAGGCAATGATCACTTGGAAAAGGGCGTTTGGCATTTGAGAATTCCTGTTAACAATTCAGTAGACATAATAATTGGGATAATTAGATAATTGATTTATAATTCATAATTGGGGATATTGGAGTCTTAATTCTTATTTATCTGAATTCAATCAATTCTTAGTTTGTTTATTTGCTTTCTTTCAGAATAATCTCTTTGCTTTGTTTAGTTTAGTTTTCTTAAATCTAAAAATCACAATTATTGGTTGTTTAAATAAAATTGGATTGATATAGTACTAGTAGTTGGAGTTTATTAATTAGAATTCTCTATGGAATCGACACTCTATTTTATCTTTATATTACTTATTGACCGTGTATACTTGCACGTTTGCTTTGATATTGAAATCAACCAACATGTTTTTGGTGCCGTTTCCGGGGAATTCTTTATTAGTATTAATTCCATATTAGTTATAATCAATTCGGTCTTAATTTAAACGTTACTTATTTCTCTTCTTGTCTCTACAGAATTCTTTGCGAGTGTATGCACACTAGATCAAGAGGCGAAAAGAACTTTTCCTTATCTGAGGAGCGATATTGAAAGGAAGTTCCGGAAAGTGCATCGACTAGTGCCAGTATCACCTGAGGAAGAAAAACTAGCAGAACAAGAAATTCCAGCGAACATGGCAGGGAACGACCAGAAATCACTTAGGGACTATGCCATGCCGAATGTCACAGATATACAGTCAAGTATTAGGAGGCCGGTGATCAATGCAAACAGTTTTGAGATTAAACCGGCAACAATTCAGATGCTTCAGAATACATGTCTATTTGGGGGTAGTTCGTTAGATGATCCGAATGAGCATATCATAAGTTTCTTGGAAGTTTGTGACACCTTCAAATTTAACAATGTATCGGAAGATGCTACAAGGTTGAGGATGTTCCCGTGTACCTTGAAAGACAAAGTGCGAAGTTGGCTACACTCTCAGCCTCCTGGCTCAATCACCACCTGGGACGACTTAGCTCAAAAAATTCTAGCTAAGTTTTTCCCACCAGCGAAGTCGGCAAAACTATGGAACGATATTCACACTTTGGCACAATTTGATTCAGAATCATTATATGAGGCGTGGGAAAGGTTTAAGGATATGCTCCGTAAGTGCCCTCACCATGGAATTCCGTAGTGGATGCAGTTAGGGATATTTTGTGATGGTTTGCAAGCGTCCACGAGGGCTAGTATTGATACAGCAGCAGGGGGAATGATCATGTCTAAGAGTTTTGACGAGGCATATCAGCTGTTATAGACAATGGCCACCAACAACTATCAATGGCCCATGACTAGGCCTAATCATCCAAAAATAGCAGGAAAGTATGACGTAGATGCGATGACAGAATTACAAGCACAAATGGCCGCAATGGCTAAGAAAATTGAATTATGGCATCCTCAATCAACACAGCAGGTAGTGATGGTTTGTGAAATTTGTGCTGGGGGTCATACTACGGATCAATGTGTCATAAATCCTGAATCAGCACAGTTTGTAGGGATTTACAGTCGGTCTACCCAGCCTTATCTGAATCAAAATGTATATAATCTGGGTTGGAGAAATCATCTAGGGTTTTCATGGAGTAACAACCAAGCTTCAGCTCAAGCGCCGAGACAACAAAATACATCCGGATTTCAAAATCAGACACAACAACCAGAACAGAAAGCAAGTTGGGAAGAAGCCTTGGATAGATTTGTTAAAGCATATGAGAAAATGAACGAGGCAACTGAGAAAAAATTTAATCACATAGAGCTGAATATGCAAAGCCAAAATACGTTGATCAAGAATCTAGAAAATCAAGTGGGACAAATAGCACACGCATTGAATAACCGCCCACTTGGAACACTTCCGAGTGACACAGAGAAGAATCCCGGTAGAGATGAGCATTGTAAAGCAGTAACTCTACGAAATTGAAAGGATTTGCAAGAGACAGTCAAGGATGGGGAAAAAGGAGATAAGGCATCAAGTGAAATTGAGGAAGTGGTGGACACCGGAAAACATCAAGATGGAACCATTGAACAGAAAGAACAGGAACCAACCAACATAATGCCTCATATACCGTATCCGCAGAGATTTTAGAAATCTAAGTTGGATAAGCAGTTTTCACGATTTTTGGATATCTTCAAAAAGCTACATATCGACATCCCTTTTGCCGAAGCCTTGGAGAAAATGTTGAGTTACGCCAAGTTTATGAAGGTGGTCTTGTTGAGGAAGCGGAAATTGTGTGAATTTGAGACAGTAGCATTGACTGAAGAATGCAGCGCGATTATTAAGAATAAGTTACCACCGAAGCTAAAGGATCCAGGTAGCTTTAATATACCGTGTGAAATTGGAAATCAGTTTTCAGGACGAGCATTATGTGATTTGGGGGCCAGTATAAATTTGATGCCATTATCAAATCTCTGGCCGATTCGGACTTGAGGGCTCCACGCCCAACAAATATCAGTTTGCAGTTAGCGGATAGATCGGTTACATATCCACGAGGTATTGTTGAGGATGTTTTAGTAAAAGTGGATAAATTTATCTTCCCCGCAGATTTCTTTATCTTGGATTGTGAAGTGGACAGTGAAATCCCGATCATTCTTGGGCGACCATTTTTTGCAATGGGTAGAAAATTGATTGATGTTCAAAAAGGTGAATTGACCATGCGAGTTGAATATCAACAGGTCACCTTTAACATTTTCAAGTCAATGACTTATCCGAAAGAAAAAGGTGAGTGTATGCGGGTGGATATCATGGAGGAATTGGTTAATCATAAGTTCAGTGGAAATTACTCGGAGGATCCGCTTGAATCCATTTTGCTCAGGACAGATGACTGCGGCATTGAAGAGGATATTGAATATGTCAAATGGCTAGATACATCATCAGTCTTCCAGAAAAGCACTCAATCTTTCGACACCCTAGAGAGGCCAAAAACGGAAGGTAAAAAGTTCAAACCCTCAATAGAAGAGCCACCGGTGTTGGAATTAAAGCCACTACCATCTCATCTACATTATGCTTATTTGGGAAAAGACGATACCCTACCAGTTATTGTTTCGACGGAGTTAACTGACACGCAAAAGGAGAAACTGCTACGGATTCTGCGTGAGTTTAAAACAACAATTGGGTGGACTATAGCGGACATTCGAGGTATTAGCCCATCATTTTGTATGCACAAGATTCTAATGGAAGAAGGGGCAAAACCAACCATGGAGATGCAAAGAAGGCTAAACCCCATTATGAATGATATGGTGAAAAAGGAGAGTATCAAGTGGTTGGATGCCGGCATTATTTACCCAATCTCAGATAGTTCATGGGTGAGTCCTGTACAATGTGTACCAAAGAAAGGGGGTATGACAGTGGTGAAGAATGAAGCAAATGAGCTCATCCCTACTCAAACAGTCACAGGATGGAGAGTATGCATGGACTACCGCAAGCTAAACAAAGCCACACGCAAGGATCACTTTCCTTTGCCATTCATTGATCAGATGTTGGATAGGCTAGCGGGACATCAGTTTTACTGTCTTTTGGATGGGTATTCGTGGTATAATCAAATTGCCATAGCACCGGAGGATCTAGAGAAGACTATATTCATATGCCCATACGATACGTTTGCATTTCAGCGTATGTCCTTTGGTTTATGTAATGCGTCGGCAACCTTTCAACGGTGTATTATGGCGATCTTCTCCGATATGGTCGAGAAAAATTTGGAGGTATTTATGGACAATTTTTATGTGTTCGGTGATAGCTTTGATCTTTGTTTGAAAAATCTGATTTTAGTATTGAAACGATGCGTGGAGACTAACCTGGTTCTTAACTGGGAAAAATGTCACTTTATGGTGAAAGAAAGGATTATTCTAGGGCATAAGGTTTTTGCAGTAGGGTTAGAGGTAGACAAAGCAAAGATTGAGACAATTGAGAAATTTCCTCCTCCATCATCTGTGAAGGGAATCCGGAGCTTCTTGGGACATGCGGGTTTCTATAGACATTTCATTAAGGATTTCTCCAAAATCTCAAAACCATTATGTTCCCTGTTGGAGAAAGACGTGCCTTTCAAGATGGATCAGTTATGTATTGAGGCATTCGAGGTATTAAAGAAGAAGTTGGCTTCTGCTCCAATCATTGTGGCGCCCGATTGGTCCTTACCGTTTGAATTAATGTGCGACGCTAGTGACTACGCAGTGGGAGCAGTATTGGGACAACGTCACGACATGATTTTTCACACAATCTACTACTCCAGCAAGACGTTGACAGATGCTCAGTTGAACTAAACAACCACCGAAAAAGAACTACTTGCAGTTGTGTTTGCCTTCGACAAATTCAGTGCGTATCTCATTGGGACCAAGGTAATTGTCTACACGGATCATTCTGCCACCAAATATCTGATTGAGAAGAAGGATGCCAAACCGAGGTTAATACAGTGGGTGTTACTGCTGCAAGAGTTTGATTTGGAGATCCGGGATAGAAAGGGCACCGAAAATCAAGTGGTAGATCATCTTTCTCAGTTGGAAAATGCAGAGGTTCAGAGGAAAGACTACGCAATGATTAATGAGAAATTTTTGGACGAACAACTTCTCCAAGTAACCACAACACTGCCTTGGTATGCTGATTATGTGAACAATGTGGTTGCTAAGGTTTTACCACCAGATTTGAACTCACAACAACGAAAGAAATTCCTCCACGACGTGAAGCAGTATTATTGGGATGAACCATTTTTGTTTAAGGCCTGCGCGGATAAAATGATTAGACGTTGTGTGCCACATGAAGAGATGGACAACATATTGGGTCATTTCCACTCATCAGATTATGGAGGCCATTATTCCGGTGATCGAACAGCGGCCAAGGTGTTACAATCAGGATTTTACTGGCCTTCTTTATTCAAGGATGCTTACCTCTTTGTGCTAAAATGTGATTGATGCCAACACGTAGGTAATATCTCCAAGTGAAATGAAATGCCACTCAACTCAATTTTGGAGGTAGAACTGTTCGATGTATGGGGAATCGACTTTATGGGACCTTTCCCATCCTCATTCAATAATCAGTACATTCTGTTGGCGGTCGATTATGTTTCCAAATGGGTAGAAGTCGCAGCTTTACCCACGAATGATGCCAACGTCGTCCTTCGATTCATAAAGAAAAGTATCTTCACACGATTTGGGACGCCGAGAGCAATAATAAGTGATGAGGGAACGCATTTCTGTAATAAGCAATTCATAAAGTTGCTGGTGAAGTATGGGGTTCGTCATAAAATTGTAGCAGCATATCATCCCCAAACCAATGGTCAAGCAAAGGTCTCGAATAGGGAGGTCAAGCAAAATCTGGAAAAGGTGGTCAATCCGTCACGAAAAGATTGGTCTCTGCGTGTTGACGATGCTCTATGGGCGTATCGAATAGCATATAAGAATCCGATCGGCATGTCACCTTATCGAATGGTTTACAAAAAGGCGTGTCACCTCCCGATCGAGCTAGAACATGGTGCACACTAGGCCATTCGGAAGCTCAATTTCGATGTACAAGCGGTGGGTGAGAAAAGGTTACTGCAGTTAAATGAGATGGATGAATTTTGGTTCAATGCCTATGAGAACGCAAAACTCTACAAGGAGAAAGTCAAAGCTTGGCATGATAAGAAAATTCTGGATAGAACGTTTGAACCGGGCCAACAAGTCTTGTTTTTCAACTCTCGATTGCGTTTATTTCCTGGGAAACTGAAATCACGTTGGTCGGGACCTTTCAAGGTTATATCTGTCGCACCACATGGAAACATTGAGGTAGAGGAACCGAATTCAAAACACAAATTTAATGTCAACGGTCAACGATTAAAACATTACTGGAGTGGACCCGTTGAATGTAAATCAACGACCATGTATCTCTCCGACCCAGTAACCAACTGAACACAGCACAGTCGGGCTGAAGACTATAAACCAAGCGCTACAAGGAGGCAACGCAATTTGTTTTTATGCTGCTTTATGTTATTTTAAGTTTAGTTCATTTTATTTTTTATCTTATTCGTTTTATAATAAAATATGCATAACATCCGTATGTTTTACACTTTACACAGTTGCAAGATGACCTTTTAAGGACGCAAAAGATGCTCCAGATTGCAGCGTCCCGGCGCTAGAGTTTCTTGAAGTTCCGGACCCTCGGCGTCTTGGCACTCAATTTGAACTAGTTTCAAGCGCCTCGGCGCTATCCCTTCATGACGGACCCTGACCATCAGCGCCTCGGTGCTCGATTACAACATGAATACAGCGCACCGACGCTCTCAATCAAGGATTGAGGAAGGACCCCAGCGCCCCGGCGCTAATGATAAGGTATTTTACAGCGCCCGTTGCTGCATCGGCTCTGCAAGATATTGGCCTAAGCGCCCGACGCTCTACGATTGGTAAAATTGTTACTCTTGCCATTTGAGGTTTTGAAATTAGATTCCTAGAGGGGCGTAACTGCTAGACGGTTACACCTCTCCTCTCTCCACTTCCCCTCTCATCATACACGTCTCTAATTCTCTCGCTTGGCAACTGAAAATTGTAAGTGATATCCGCATAATTCGAGGCATAATTTCACATATCGTGTTCCTTTGATAGTTCCATAATTTTCATCTCTCTCTTTCCTCTTCGACACGTATGTCATGCATTGTATTTGACTTATTGTAGCACATATCTATGTTATTATGCGGTTGCTATAGTCCATATTCATGCTTTTCATCTTTCTAGATCTTTAGCGAACAGTATAGCACATATGTGACTCATTTTTGATTAAGATAGAACGCTTCTATAAGTGCTTGAATGATAGGGACTTATATGGTTAGAAAATTGGGAATGTTTCAAAGTTACATATCAAATGCCCACAAGGTGTTTGCTGTTTTGCCTGACTTAATGTCATGCCCACATCTATATCCCCAATTGCCTATACTCATTTTCTAACCATCCCACGACATCTTTAGTATGGGGGAATCAGTTGTACTGATGCTCATAAAGAGCCAAAGTTCTATGGGACTACGATTTTGTTGAATTCGCTTGTACGTGATAGGGATTCCTCAACCTATTTAGTTGCATGTACCGAACGTTGCAGTTATTTGCTATAATATAATTGTACCTAGTGTGCTTCTTTGCAATTTGCACCATGAAATTAGTAACTGCAACCGAGCAATTCAATGTGTTGTGACACACCCCAATCATGTATATCAAGACAACATAACTTGAAGTTTGGGTGTTGTGTTCAACGTCTATGTTTACATATTCGAATTTTGCCTAATCCTAATTCCAATATATGAGTTTCCTTGCAGATTATTTCTACATGGCTTCAAAGAGACAACAAGGCGAAGGGTCAGGGACCGCTTCAACTCTACCTCCAAAATTCGACAGCCGTCGTTTTGTCAGTGTTGCGGCTCAAGAACGTTACAACCGCATGGCTACACGTTCACCAGTCCCAGAACGCGGTTTGAGACCCGATCAATCAAATGATGGAGAAATGGTAGTTATGATAGCTGAACGGAATTGGTTCACCCTCACCGAACAACCAGACCCAGCAGTCATTACAGTAGTTAAAGAGTTCTACGCCAACGTGCCGGAGCATTATCATTATGGGGTCTTTGTTAGGGGCAAAATAGTGGAAATTGGCGAAGAGGACTTAAACGGGTGCTATCAACTGTCATAGGAGGGACTGAATGACGAGTACGCACGGCTTGTGAGTGATGGGCCAGATTATGAGAAGATAATTCGTGAACTTTGTCAGCCGGGCACCACATGGACAGTGCATGAACGCGGAAGCATGACCTTTCCACTCTCTAACCTCAGTTTATATGGGAAGGCGTGGTATGCGTTTATCTGCGCCAAACTCATGCCATGCACCCATGTGAGTCATATCACCAGGGAGCGAGCAGTGCTGTTATACTCAATAATTAAAGGCTGCAATATAGATGTTGGCCACCTTATTCAGCAATCTATTCTCCGAGCATCCCGAGGAGGGACCACAGGAGGGTTACCACATCCGTCTCTCATTTGCGTTTTGTGTACTAAGTTCAGAGTCAAATGGAAATCAGATGAGATGATTCAAACGCCTATGCCCGTGTTGGACCACAAGTTGATCAGCAGGTATAAAGTGTGGACAGGTGGGGCAAATCACCCTAGGGGATTGGGTTTCATAATTCCCCCAGTTGAAACTTCTCAAGCTCCACCACCACAGGCTCCACCTATTTATGGTCCTTCGTTAGCAGCTTATCGTGGTGTGGTTCCAGAAGCAGTCCAGCGCAAAATAAACGGTTGGTTTTACAATCTGGAAGCCCAAAATGTCCGACTGTCTAAACGACAAGATGTGATCTATAAATATTTGGTCGACTAGTTTTGCACTTCGAGAATACTATGAGCATGACTATTTCAAAGGTGTTAATCTTAGTCGATTCCCTTACGCCTTGATCCTACCAGTCTTTCCCCCTTCAGATCTAGAGATGAGCGAGGATGATGATGCTCCACCCGAGGCATAAGCTCGTCAGGGAAGTCCTCTGTTTTATATTGTTTTATCTTTCGCATGAGGACATGCTCTAGATAAGTTTGGGGGTAGTTTATGTTTATTTTCATTAGTAGATTATGATTGTTAATAGTTTGTGGATGTAGTTTGTGGATGCTTTGATTGTTATTAATGTTGCATTTAGGATTGCATGTTAATTCTAGTTTTTGATAGTACGTATATTTTGGGGCCAATGATGAAATTAGAATTGCATGAACAAGTCTAGTAAGGATTGTTGAGTCGGTGATATGATTTTCTTGACATGATTTAAATATTCATCTGTTTGACACTAATATTATAAGGATAACACATTTTGAAAAATGACCATGTTGGCTATAATAGTTTAAATGGATAGATAATAGAGTTCTAAAGGTTGAATACTAGTGAAATGAAGGAACGAGTTAAATAGCTGGTGAAGACTAAATTTAGATATGAACTCAAGTTTGGGGGAAAAATATTTGGAGTATATAAGCAATCAAAAAAAATAATTAAAATAAATAAACACCGTGGCATGCTTGTCTAGTTTTGTGTCCTTTGTTACTTGAGTAAGTAAGCCCGATGGGATTGTCTTTACACCTAGCGCCCTAAGGTCTTAATGGCCTGGGAGTCGTTGGTCGAAAGCTCGTTAAGGTAGCACTGAAAAGCCTAAGGGAATAATACAATGCATAGTCATGAGAAAAAGAAAAAAATATATGTACAATAAAGCGGGAAAAGTGCACAATGCTCCCGTATAGGAAAAATAAGCATAAGTATTCCATTTTGACCCCTGGACTTTGGTGATTGTTTAATTTCAATTGAATCTAGTTTATTTGATGAGTTCTTGAGTTGAAACTGTATTATGCTTATTAAGAACTTTATTATCTTTCATATTTTGTTGTTCATTGGTTAGCATGGTTGTTGAACACATACTCACAATATCAGTAATAACAGATTTAGATTCATTGATTATTGGGATATTCTTGATCTGCTTTAACATGATGTATTAGCATATTTTTGTGATTTTTCTGAGGCCTATGGATATACGTGACCTATGGGATTGCTGGAATTAAGATCATTTAGTTAGTTTGCATTTGCATGGTTTTTAGTTTTTGTATTATTTTGTGTTGTTTGTGTTTTGTTGCTTGAGGACATGCAACGATTTAAGTTTGGGGGTATTTGATAATTGGGTTATATACTCATGAATCAGATACTTTTGGGTTTTGATTATTGCATTCTCAAGGTATTTAGGTGCATTTTTACTGTGTTTATGTTTTGATTTGCAGATTTGGGAGCTGTAAGATCACTGGTGGGAATTTGAGCTGAGAAAGGGGAATGATTGTCAGTTTCTGCTCCCTAGCACCGGGGCACTATATCCCTTGTTAATCCCAAATAGCTTGAGGCACTTTGGGTGGAAGCTTCGATTGACCAGAAAGCGCTTTGGTTGGCGTTGACATGTTTTAAAATCATTAAAGAGGTGGTTATGTGATGAAGTTGATGGGGAATTGGATTGGGGAACAAGATGGGAAATATATATTAGTTATTTACATTGAATTGGGGGACTCATCTACACAATTTGGGAGATTAATCAAGGATCAAGAGGAGATTTATTGAAAGCTTTGGACTTGGAGTTCTTCTTCTTCTTTATTCTTTTAATTTGTGTAATTCATTAAGGATGATTTTTCAAATATTGTTGGTTTTAATTTTTGTTATGAACTAATTTCTTTTATTAAGATTCCAATTGAACCTTTTATGGTTATGAATTGATTATTTAATTTATTCCAATTATGTATGTTGAAGTGAATTGTTCATCTTGCTTTGTGCTGATTGTTTAATTATCTGGCCAATAATTACCTTGTTACTCTAGAAGGAATTGGAAAAGGAATTCTAGGGTTAAAATTGGGCATGGTGACATGTGACTTAGTTATTTGCACAGTGAATAATTAGGTTTGTGAATAGACTGGAAATATCTACTTGCCGCATATAACATATAAGGAATTGGGACTGTAACGAGTTTAATTCAATTGTTTTGCATAGGAATATAGCAAAATTAATCTGGGTTAAATAGAAGGCAATTGATCACTTGGAAAAGGGCTTTTGGCATTTGAGAATTCACATTAACAATTAGGTGAGACATAATAATTGGGATAATTGGATAATTGATTTATAATTCATAATTGGGGATATTGGAGTCTTAATTCTTATTTATCTGAATTCAATCAATTCTTAGTTTGTTTATTTGCTTTCTTTCAGAATAATCTCTTTGCTTTGTTTTGTTTAGTTTTCTTAAATCTAAAAATCACAATTATTGGTTGTTTAAATAAATTTGGATTGATATAGTACTAGTAGTTGTAGTTTATTAATTAGAATTCTCTATGGGATCGACACTCTATTTTATCATTATATTACTTGTTGACCGTGTATACTTGCACGTTTGCTTTGATTGTGAAATCAACCAACATTCGCCTTGGCCGCATAAAAGTTTTCCCTTGATTTGGATGTTCATACTTAGTCTGGAATCCGAACCAAAATAATTTGATTGGATACAAAAAGGTATTATCATATTCAACGATATTTCTAAATCTGTGTCTAGTTGGTCAAATAACTTAGAGTATATATATATATATATATATATATATATATATATATATATATATATATATCAACATGTGATTAAATACAATGATTATCCAAGTGGGGACACTTGTATAACCATATTTAGAAATTAACGAACAAAATATATATATCTGAATTACAATATAGCACCATGTTAATAATTAATGATCAGATATAACATATATAATGTAAGACCCCAACTTATTATAAATAAAATTGAATTTTCTCTTTTCATTGTTCTAAATTAATAAGGTGTTAATATGATATAATACTTTGATTATGGGTGAAATGTGCAAATTTTGCAAAATAAGCAAGTGGTTATAAAATATTCATTATTGTCGGGGAATATTCGTTTGGTCGTGGAATATTCTTTTTGTCGAGAATATCCGTACGACGCCGCAGTCATTTGTGGGCCCCATAACGGATTAACTGTCAGATGAAGAAAATGACAAAGTTTGAGTATTTATAAATAACGGCGTAATTGTTACCGTTAACACTATTGGATTACCTGGTGGTTAAAATACAATAATACGCTTGGTAGCACACGGTATTGCACAGTATTGTTGAATTATTAATTCTTACATAAGAAGGCACTACTCAATAATTGTTACAGTAGTTACTGTTCAATATTTTATTTTATTGATTCAATAATTGATGCGTTGATATTTTATATTATTGTTGTTTCAATAATTGTCACTGCACAGTATTTCCCATTATCAGATCAATAATTCATATTATTTGAATAATATTATTAGATAAGCATTATTGCCAATGTCTAGAAAGTTCTGTCAATGAGAGGTTTGGTCACCTAATTGCGCGTCAGTAAGGAGAAATCCTTATTGGAAAGTCCCCTCTTTCCTAGGAACGGCCTGATTGTAATAATTCTGATTCTGTAATATTATTTGTGAATAATTAGTTATTGATTTATATTATAAGGAAATATTTATTTGATGTGAATATAAATGATGGATTTATTTATTTTATGTGGTTATAAATGAAGAAATTAATGTTGAGGTGTTTTATCAGTATTTTGTCGGAGTAGAGGTATTAAAAATCATATGTTTATGGATTTCGGATATTTTCTGTTTGGAATTTGGAAAAACTCAAAGCTACAAAGTTGTAGAGAATTCGATTTCGTGTGGAATGGACATAAAATTCGTATTTTTCAGATAAACGGGTTATTTTCTATGAATTACTGAAGTTTCGGAAAATAAAATGATTTTTATTAATTTATGTGTGGGACCCACTTTTGTGATTTAAAACATGATGAATTTCTTTGGGATTTTTCAAGAGTGGCATCTTTGGTCTTTGATGGCTAGCATGCGTAGAATGAAAAATGAATAAAATAATATTTTATTATTTTAGTCTCTATGGCGTTCTAAGCATTTTTCTATAAATAGGCGCTTAAGTTAGAATTGAAAATCACACGGAAACAAGTTTTCTTTCTCTAGATTATCGGCGTATTTTGTGAGTATTTTGATACTTTGAGAGTTGTTGTTCAATTACAAGTTTCCTTGACTTTCATCAGATATTCCTATCGAAATCACAGATTATTTTTAGGTAAGGGATGTTATTTTCTTCTTAGATAATATTATTTTCTTCAATATCATTATCTTAGAAATATTGGTTTGAACTTTTTAATCAAATTTGGAACTTTTTGTGTTGGGGTTACTATTCACGTATATGACACTATTCACGTATACGACACTATTCACGAATACGGTACTATTCACCTAAAAATGAAATTTTCTTCTTTTTGTCCAACATGTATATTATGGTTACTATCTTTGATTGTATCCATGTTTTGATCTTTATTTTTTTGAATTCTGCTACACAAATGGTTATTATGAAGTATTATTGAACTTGGATAAACTGTTATACGAATCCCTAATATTTGTCATTCTGTCTCACTGGATTCATTTTCTTTAAAATATTTTTCATCATCCTTAGTCTTAAATGATGATGTTACTGAATATCTTTGGCCTGTAATGCAAAGATGAATGATTAACTGATGAATATCTTTGGCCCGTAATGCAAAGATGAACAGGTGTTGAGATGAACATGACCGACTGGTGATACAAATGAATATCTTTGGCCTATATTACAAAGATAAATATTTGATTAAAGATGTATATTGATTGATGTTACAGGGATAAAATATTGATGATAAACTTTTAAATCTTAGAAGATAGTAGAACTCATTGTTTACTTGACTCTTCTAATGGATTGCTGTTTTCGCTGCGGAATATTGATCTTAAACTTGTTGTCTATTATATTCTATCAGATTTTTCCCTGTTGAAGACTAATGATAATTTGTTGTATATTATCTTAGTCATAATATTCTTTACTGGGCTAGTTGAGCTCACCCTTTTCCTTTTTGTTCCATTTTTCTTCTCAGGAGGTGAGAACATAGCAGGATCTAGTCGGGGTATAGAGTGATGGTTCTAGAAAGATGCTTTAACAGTCCTCACTATTTCTGTAAAATAGTGTATGAATAATTGTAATGAGGACTTATTTGAGTGTTGATATTGTCTAGAAGATAATATTTGTATTTAAACTCACAGTATGTGTTGTCGTATTTTGCAAGATAATTGTATTATTGAAGTTGTAGTTTGCTTTCTGTACCATGTATTTGGCGACTCAGAATGGGTGTTCTATACCTATTTTGGGGACGTCACAGTTGGTATCAAAGCTTAGGGATATGGTCTCTGGCGGAGATCGGGGAATAGAACTAGGAGGGGAGAGATGAGTAAATCCTTCGCTAGTGTGTCCTATCTAAGCTTATTTGTTGTTCAGTTATAATATAGGGATATTATATGATATGTTAATTTTTTTAATTAACCCTTGTTTTATGTCAGTAGTTAAGAATGTCTGCTGAGAACGTTAACAATGGAGTGTATGAGACTGTGGAACAACCTTTAGTCACAAACCAGGAGAACATGCAACAGGAAGACTGTCGACGTCGGGATTTTTGAGTGTCCCTTTTCGTTACTTGTTCTTTGGTGTTCTCATGTTATTATGAGATTTGTTTGAAAAAATAAGTAAAAAAGGTCCGACATGTATAATGGCGACGATTTGACTTTAAGAGACGATTTGATTTTAAGAGTCGCCAGTTGGTGTATTTAACTGGTTGCACCAACGCAATCGAAAAAGGTTTGCACATTGACCCAGTGATTTGACACTGCTAGACGGGTCTGTGAAACCGAGATTCATTTTGGGTCTGGGGGCTTGATTATGCGGAGGGAAGGTGTTAGGCACCCCCTAACATCCGTGTTACCACGGTGACCGCCACTCTTCAAAGAAATTGTTATACGAATGTGTGTGTGTGTGTGTGGATCATTGTGCAATTATTTGAAAGTAGTGCGAGGCCTCGTTCGCACCTATATACACAAGGTTTGAATTTTATAAAAAAATTCAGTTTTAACCAAGATTTAGCAATGAAGTTTTGTAAAAGAGGTTTTTCAAACACTATGCTCAATAGGAATTGAGACCTTTTCATACTTCCATTTTATTATTAAATGTTCGGCTTGTTTGCTTTTATTTTTGAGATGCGAAGCATTCTCGAGAAAATAATATACAACAGTGCCGAACTCCTATTGGGCATGACAACCATCTAAGGAAATTCAGACACTGTAAAATAATGTACAAGTCGCCATACCAGAAAATGTCCATCATGGGAACCGAATCTAGATTCAATAGACTGAACCTGTGATCACATGATTCCTAGGCTCACATGATACTACAATTTGTATGGAAAGCAGTAAGCAGTTATATATATATATATAAGCTATATATATATATATATATATATATATATATATATATGAACATGATCAATGACCCAATTAAGTAAACTCAAAGGGACAAAATGTAAAGAAAGTCATAGAAGCGATCAATCGCCACGCAAGTAAACTCAGTGCGGGGCGGAATGTAAATAAAGTCAGTAAAAGGCCACGAAGTGAACTCCGAACTGACAGAAATATAAATATAAATATATATATATATATATATATATATATATATATATATATATATATATATATATATATATATATATATATATATATATATATATATATATATATATATATATATATATAAATAAATAAATGCAATGGATGTGAATCCAGGCTCATCGGATATGTCGACAACAATTATATATATGTATATACATAAAAGCGAGTAAACGCACTTGATGTAAATCCGGGCTCATCAGATATGTCTGACAAGCTTTTTTATATATATATATATATATATATATATATAAACAATTAAATGCACCGGATGTAAAATCCAGGCTCATCAGATAGAGTCTGACCACAGTTTAAATATATAAGTATGTATATATATATATATAAAAGTAATTAAACGCTCCAGACCGAAGTCTAGGCTCAATCGAGGAATAACTCGATAATGTTAGTCCATATATGAAATATATACATATATAAGTATATATATATAAAGCAGAAATAAAAACCACTAGATAGAGTCCTGAAAAGCATACATAACACGACTCTCAATGTATATAACAAAGGTGTGCTATATATGAGAAGAAGGCTTTATATAATGTGAGAAGGCTTACGGTGAACGCCAAAGTAGACTTCTATGACTTTAAATGGATAAACACTCGGCTCCCATTTGGATAAAAAGATAGCTATATGTGAGCTAACAGGTGTTTAAAAGTGAGGAAACACTCAAAAGATGTGTATGCAGAGTAAAATGGACAGGGCTTCCTCGCCTTTTTCCCTCCTTCTTCTTCTGAAATGGCTGACCCCAAGGCTTGTTAATATAGACGGATGGCCGCAGGTACACATGTGGCAGCCACAGCTATACCTATGGCTGGTCGTGATGCATCCGAGTCTCGCGGGTCCCGACGTCTCGTAGTACATGCACTCATGCACTGTAATATTCGCTCAAACTTGCAGAACTTCAATCTGAGCATCCGAATGAGGTATATCTGACCTTCTTCGGACCGCTTGTATCGAGAGTTACGCAATGACATGGATTAGAGGTTGTACGAAGTCAGGAAGAGGGGTCTATGCCCATGGTCTTCAAGCTTCAAATTCTATCCAAAGTACTGTCACACGTAATAGTCACTCGGGATTGTCACTCTTCGGTTCTTGTGGGATATTGTTGGATGTATGTATGTATGTATGTATGTATGAAGTGTTGAGATGACGTGCCATTGTCGAAGGGACAAGATGACGTTTGACTCCCCGCCAGGGTTATCGCCAATTTGAGTTGAAAGTAGACGTTGCTCAGGGTTACAGCTGAGATTGGACTACTTGTTGGTATGCCGCGATATCATCTTGTTGAGACAGTAAGATGACGTGTTGACTCCTCATCGGGGTTATCGCCGATTTAAGCGGAAAGCAGACGTTGCTCAGGGTTACATCCGAGATTGGACTGCTGCTTGTTTGTATGTCTCATTGTCATCTGTGGGTGTTCCTGTCTGTCCGTTGTTAGCTCCGGGTCTGAGGTATGTGTGCCTCGATAGGATGTCTGGGGTTGAAGCTGATTGCATGTGTTTGACACAAGCATTTTCGGGGTTATCACCTGAACTGCAATGGCATCCCTTGGGGCTATCACCAAGGATGGGGTTGTTACTCCCAATGTTATCTCTAGGACTGGAACTGAGCATTGCGGTGTTATCGCTGAGACAGGACTGTCCTCTTCGGTGTTGTTGCCGGTCTTTTGATCTACATATCTCGGGGTTGTCTCCGAGATTGGAAATGACATTCCCGGTGTGTGTTCCGGGTTGAGATGATGTTCCCGGTTTGTGTTTCGGGTTATAACTGAACTTTCAGTAGTATCCAAAATGGATGTAAGCTGTCTTTCAAGGTTATCTCCAAAAGACAAATCTACCTTCCTGCAATATCAGTAATAGGAGTGTAGAAAATTTCGAGTGTCTACAAAGATAATATTCCTCCTATAAACAACACTACCGAGCAAACAATGAATGATGGAATGTTTAGGAGCTTTTTGTAGTTCATGTAAAATTAGACGAGGGAGACTCGTGTACAAAATACGGGTGGAAATGATGGCAACGTACGGTCTGTCACAGCCAAGCAGATCAAGAAGTTGGGACCACCAGATTTCTGGGGAAAGCCCGATCTGATTAAGGCGAAAACATGGGTCAAGCAAATTACCAAGATATTCGATGTTTTGGGATGCACGGAGGAACAGAAGGTTCCATTCGCCACCTTTATGTTCTGTGGAGAGGCAGATTACTGGTGGGAATCCGTGAAGCATACCCAGCCAGCCGCACTCAATATGTCTTGGGAAAGATTTCAGAAACGGTTCAATGCAAGTACTTTCCTGAAAGTATTCGTCATATGAAGGAGGCAGAGTTTATTAGAATGAAACAGAACAACATGACGGTGTCTCAGTACGAAGCGAAGTTCACGGAGTTATCCAGGTTTGTACCTCATTTGGTAGAGAATGAGGAACGTATGACGCGGATGTTTCTGAGAGGTCTAAAACCTGAGATTCGTCAATACCTTATCTCTCATAAATTTTCTCTGTATTCAAATGTTGTCAACATGGCTCAATTATTAGAGCGAGATATTGAGTATGTTCAACCGAGGGACCACAACCAGGGTCATACCGGTGACAACAGTCATCAAAGCGATGATAACCAGTGAGGAGGGAAAAATATGGACAAAGGCAGTAACCACTCAGGGGGTAATCGTGGCCATGAAAATAGGAGAGGTGAGTCAAGTGAAAATTTCAGAAAGAGGAGATTCAACAGTGACGGAAAGACATCAGCAGCAGCACCAACACCAATAACAAATTCTAGGGGAGGAGAACGACTGCCAGTTAGGTGTTATAAATGCGGGAAAAAGGGACATATCAGCCCAAACTGCCCACAACAATCCAAGGTATGTTATAACTGTGTAAAGGAGGGCCATATAGCTCGAGACTGCTCTGTAGCAAAACCAATTTCAGCGAGGATGGTGACTCCAAAGGCTGTCCCAGATAAGTCAAAATCAGCGGTTCCTGGAAGAGCGTTTGTCGTGACTGGCCAAAACGTAAGGAACCCAAATAAGGTGATCACTGGTAAGCTTATCATAAACTCTTGTGAAGTTTATACCTTACTAGATACCGGTTCTACCCATTCTTTTATCTCTCCTGCTTGTGCTCAACGTTTAAACTTGACTCCGGAGAAATTGGACTTTAACTTATATGTTGAAACTCCGTTGGGTGAAACCTTCATTACATCTACAGTTTATAAATCTTGCTTGATCCAAGTTGGCACAATCACATTACTGTTGATCTTATTTCTTTAAAGATACTTGCATTTGATGTGATTTTAGGGATTGATTGGTTATCTACTCATCATGCCAAAATTGATTATTTTCATAAGGTTGTTAGTTTTCATATTCCTAACCAACCTGTCATACGAATTCAAACAACTAAACTACTAAAATCAGTCACTGTCATATCAAGCCGTAAACCTATTCGTTTATTGAAAAATGGATGTCAAGCTTTCTTAGCTCATGTTATGGATTTGAACAAAGACAAGTTAGATTTGAATAATATTTCTGTTGTTAGAGAATTTCCTGATGTATTTCCTGAAGAACTTCCCGGTCTACCCCCAGAGCGTGATGTTGAATTCTTTATTGACCTTGAACTAGGTACAAAACCCATTTCTAAAACCCCACATCGAATGGCTCCTATTGAACTTTAGGAGTTAAAAGTCCAACTCTAGGAGTTAGTAGACATCAGTTTCATTCGTCCTAGTACATCTCCTTGGGGTGCTCCTATTTTATTCGTAAAGAAGAAAGACGGGAGTATGCGACTTTGTATTGACTACCGAGAATTGAACCATGGCACCATCAAGAATAGGTATCCGCTACCTCGCATTGATGACATGTTCGACCAGTTGCAAGGAGTACAATTCTTTTCAAAGATCGATCTTCGTTCTGGATATCATCAATTTGAAGATTAAACCGAGGATATTCAAGACCGCCTTTAGAACTCCCCAGACGGGCATTATGAATTCTTAGTCATGTCTTTTGGATTGACTAATGCTCCTGCTGCTTTCATGGATATGATGAACCGTGCATTCAAGGAATATTTGGATCAGTTCATTGTTGTCTTTATTGATGACATACTCATCTATTCCAAAAGCCGTGAAGATCATGAGCACCATTTGAAGTCGACACTTGAAAGGCTTTGTGAAACAAGCTTTATGCCAAGTCAAGAAATGCGAAGTTCGGCTTGAGGAAGTAGCATTCCTTGGGCACGTGGTGTCAAAAACATGAAGTATCTCGTTGACCCAACAAATAATTGAAGCAATACAAAGTTGGGAGCAACCGAAAGTCGATTGACCAAGCACGTAGCTTTCGGGCTTAATTTGGTTGTTATTCGGAGATTCGTGGAAGGATTTTCTCGAATTGCTACTCTGTTAACTCAGCTGACTCTAAAAGATATAAAATTCGTATGGAGTGAGGAATGCGAGAAAAGTTTCCAAGAGCTCAAGATGAGACTCATTTCGGCACCTGTTCTGGCAATACCATCTGGTTCAGATGGATTTGTTATCTACAGTGATGCTTCAGGCAAAGGGTTAGGATGTGTTCTCATGCAACATGGGAAAGTCATAGCCTATGCCTCGTGACAACTCAAAGAATATGAGAGGAATTATCCTACTCATGATCTGGAGTTGGAAACAGTCATTTTTGCGTTGAAAATCTGGAGACACTACTTATATGGGGAGAAAATGGAGATCTATACGGATCATAAAAGCCTCAAATACTTCTTCACCCAAAAGGAAATCAACATGCGACAACGACGTTGGCTCGAGCTGTTGAAAGATTACAATCATACCATTCAATACCATCTTGGAAAAAAAAACGTAGTAGCTAACGCATTGAGTAGAAGATCGTATGCAGGTACGAGTGCGATGTTGTTAACACAAAGACCCATTTTGTACGATTTACAAAGGATGGAGATTGAGTTAAAGACTCCAGGGACCCACGTGATGATGGTGAATATACGAGTAAAACTGACTTTAATCAATAAAGTTAAAGCTGCTCAAGCTACGGACCTGGGGATGATGCGTATGAAGAAGAAGGTGCAAGAAGGTGCTATTCCGGAAGCAAGAATTGATGAAGAAGGAATACTTTGATTCAACTCCAGACTTTGTGTTCCTAACGACTCTAACTTGAAGCATGGAATCATGATGGAGGCACACAACACACCGTTTGCAATCCATCCTGGGAGTACCACAATGTATCATGATATTCGACACACATTTTGGTGGAACAATATGAAGAGAGAGATTGCGGAGTTTATCTCGAGGTGTTTAACCTGTCAATGTGTAAAGGTGAAGCATCAAGTGCCAAAAGGTCCATTGCAACCACTTAAGATTCCAGAATGGA
Organism: Panax ginseng; assembly: GCA_020205605.1. Lineage (NCBI taxonomy): Eukaryota > Viridiplantae > Streptophyta > Magnoliopsida > Apiales > Araliaceae > Panax > Panax ginseng. Next base: position 78,337,850 of record CM035129.1, on the reverse strand, counting down.
AGTGGGAACACAATACTATGGATTTCGTTATGGGTCTTCCCAAAGTTTCTCAAGGCATAGATGCGATTTGGGTTATTGTTGATAGATTAACCAAGTCTGCTCATTTCTTACCTATACGAGAAACTTATTCCCCTGAAAGTCTTGCTCGTATATACATGAATGAGATTGTGAGATTGCATGGCATGCCAGTATCCATAGTTTCGAATCGTGACCCAAGATTTACTTCAAGATTTTGGGTTAGCTTGTAGAAAGTTATGGGGACGGAATTACGATTCAGTTCAGCATACCATCCTCAAACGAACGGCAATTGGAAAGGACTATTCAAACCCTGGAAGATCTATTAAGACTATGTGTCCTAGATTTCAAATATAGTTGGGATAAGTACTTGCAACTAGTAGAATTCTCCTACAATAACAGTTATCAAGCAAGTATAGGCATGGCTCCATTCGAGGCGTTGTATGGACGAAAGTGTTGTTCTCCAGTATGCTGGGACAAGGTGGGAGAAGCAACGTTGTTGGTACCAGAATTAGTATGCATAACTACAGAAATGATCCAAATGATTCGACAACGTATCCAAACCTCACAAGATCGACAAAAGAGTTATGCTGATCTTCATCGAAAGGATGTGAAATTTAATATTGGGGATCATGTATTGTTACGTGTTGCTCCATGGAAGGGAGTTACAAGATTTGGGAAGAGAGGAAAACTCAATCCAAGGTTTGTTGGTCCATTTGAGATTCTGGACCGAATAGGAAATGTGGCCTATAGACTCGCATTACCTACAAACATGTCTCGTGTTCATAATGTTTTTCACATATATGTGAAAGACCCAAACCATATTATTGCGTTAGAACTAGACGAGATAGCCGAAGATTTAACGTATGAGGAGGTACCTATTAAGATCTTGGATAGGAAAGAACATGTCCTACGCACCAAGGTTATACCACAAGTTATGGTTTTGTGGAGGAACCATGCTATTGAAGAAATGACCTGGGAGTTGGAATCTGAAATGAAAGAGAGGTACCCTCACTTCTTTGAAACACCAGGTACGTACGTCAATTTCGAGGACAAAATTTTACAAGGAGGGGAGGTTGTAAGACCCCAACTTATTATAAATAAAATTAAATTTTCTCTATTCATTGTTCTAAATTAATAAGTTATTAATGTGATATAATACTTTGATTATGGGTGAAATGTGTAAATTTTGCAAAATAAACAAGTGGTTATAAAATATTCATTATTGTCGAGGAATATTCGTTTGGTCGTGGAATATTCTTTTTTGTTGGGAATATCCGTACGACGGCGCAGTCATTTGTGGGCCCCATAACGGATTAACTATCGGATGAAGAAAATGACAAAGTTTGAGTTTTTATAAATAACAACGTAATTATTACCGTTAACACTGTTGGATTACCTAGTGGTTAAAATATAGTAATACTCGTGGTAGCACACGGTATTGTTGAATTATTGATTCTTACATAAGAAGGCACTACTCAATAATTGTTACAGTAGTTACTATTCAATATTTTATTTTATTGATTCAATAATTGCTGCGTTGATATTTTATAGTATTGTTGTTTCAATAATTATCACTACACAGTATTTCCCATTATCAGATCAATAATTCATATTATTTGAATAATATTATTAGATAAGCATTATTGGTAATGTCTAGAAAGTTCTGTCAAGGAGAGGTTGGGTCACCTAATTGCGCGCCAGTAAGGAGAAATCCTTATTGGAAAGTCCTCTTTTTCCTAAGAACGGCCTGGTTGTCATAATTGTGATTCTGTAATATTATTTGTGAATAATTAGTTATTGATTTATATGATAAGGAAATATTTATTTGATGTGAATATAAATGATGGATTTATTTATTTTATGTGATTATAAATGAAGGTATTAATGCTGAGGTGTTTTATCAGTATTTTGTCAGAGTGGAGGTATTAAAAATCATCCGTTTGTGGATTTCGGATATTTTCTGTTTGGAATTTGGAAAAACTCAAAGCTACAAAGTTGTAGAGAATTTGATTTCGTGTGGAATTGACATAAAATTCGTATTTTTCTGATAAACGGGCTAGTTTCTATGAATTACTGAAATTTCAAAAAATAAAATGATTTTTATTAATTTATGGGTGGGACCCACTTTTGTGATTTAAAGCATGAGGGCTACTGGGATTTTTCAAGAGTGGCATGCTGGTCTTTGATGGCTAGCATGCGTAGAATGAAGAATAAATAAAATAATATTTTATTATTTTAGTCTTCTATGGCGTTCTAGCATTTTCCTATAAAGAGACGCTTAAGTTAGAATTGAAAATCACACTAGAAACAAGTTTTCTTTCTCTCTAGATTATCGAGCGTATTTTTTTGAGTATTTTGATACTTTGAGAGTTGTTGTTCGGTACAAGTTTCCTTTGGCTTTCTATCCGATATTTCGATTAGAAGCACCGTTATTTTGAAGTAAGGGATGTTATTTTCTTCTTAAATGATATTATTTTCTTCAATATCATTATGCCGAAATATTGATTTGAACTTTTAAATCAAATTTGGAACTTTTGTGTCGAGAGTTACTATTCACGATACGATAATTATTCACGATACTATGATTTACTAAAAATGAAATTTTCTTCTTTTTGTCCAAGATGTCTATTATGGTTACTATCTTTGATTGTATCCATGTTTGGATCTTTATTTTTTGAATTCTGCTTCACAATTGGTTATTATGAAGTATTATTGATCTTGGATAAACTGTTATACGAATCCCTAATATTTGTCATTCTGTCTCACTGGATTCGTTTTCTTTAGAATATTTTTCATCATCCTCAGTCTTAAATGATGATGTTAATGAATATCTTTGGCCTATAATGTCAAGATGAAAGATTAACTGATGAATATCTTTGGCCTGTAGTGCAAAGATGAACAGGTGTTGAGATGAACATGACCGACTAGTGATACAAATGAATATCTTTGGCCTGTAGTGCAAAGATGAATATTTGATTAAAGATGTATATTGATTGATGTTAAAGGGATAACATATTGATGATGAACTTTTAAATCTTAGAAGATAGTAGAACTCATTCTTTACTTGACTATTCTAATGGATTATTGATTCTGCTGCAGAATATTGATCCAAAACTTGTTGTCTATTATATTCTATCAGATTTTTCCCTGTTGAAGACTAATGATAATTTATTGTATATTATCTTAGTCATAATATTCTTTACTGGGCTAGTTGAGCTCACCCTTTTCCTTTTTATTCTATTTTTCTTCTAAGGAGGTGAGAACATAACAAGATCTAGTCGGGGTATGGAGTGATGGTTCTAGAAAGATGTTTTAGCAGTCCTCACTATTTCTGTAAAATAGTGTATGAATAATTGTAATGAGGACTTATTTGAGTGTAGATATTGTCTAGAAGACAATATTTGTATTTAAACTCACAGTATGTGTTGTCGTATATTGCACAACAATTGTATTATTGAAGTTATAGTTTGCTTTATGTACCATGTATTTGGCGACTCAGAATGGGTATTGTATACCTATTTTGGGGGCATAACATATAATAATAGGGTTAATAATCTGGTACAATAATAATATAATTCTGAAACTTCTAACTCATGTCCATTGCATAAAGAAAATGCAAAGGTAAGATACTTGCCTGGTCTGCTGCATACAATACGCAACTTAGTTTTATCTTTTATACCACGACCTATCATTAATAAGATCATTCGTTTGATTAGAATAACATACTATAACACATAACACTGCTTATTGTAATCAGTACATAACCTAATCACATTGTCACACATATTCAACAGTCACTGAATCACAAACAATCATTAACAAAGTCAAAATTATCTAAGTCCAGATCAATTTCTGAAACATGTCGGTCTACCGACGGCTTTATCGGGAAATTATCGAGTCTAAGACTCTATAATGCAGTTTAACATCTATAAGTATCAGTTATATTATTTTTAAATGACTTATAATGATTTTTAAACATTTATTATAATTTATCATAAATTTTCAAACACCAAAATTATTATTAAATGATTTAAGTATTAAAAAGTTCAATTATCATTAACATTTAATTAATATTAAACTATTAATGAAACTAATGCTAAAATATTAAAGTTATTTATAATAACTTAGAATATTTTTAAAGTACTTATATTACCCTTAAATGATTTTTAAAACATTTAAAATCATTTTAAATAATTACCATTAATATTTAAATATTAATGCTTTATTTATCCAAATATTAAAAGTCATTAATTATAACTTAAATATATTTTTAATTCATTAATATCCTTTTAAATTATTTTTAAATAAATAAAACAATTTTAAACTATTTATTTAATATAATTATTAAATAAATATAATATTATTAATATTAAATTATTAATATTTTTCATGACAAAATATCAAAAGTTATATTTTATAACTTCAAATATTTTTATAACCTTTAAATTATTTTATATGATTTATAAATCATTAATTCTATTTTTCATAATTTATAACTTAGTTATCATTAATATTAATTAATTAATGAAATTCAACACATAATATTAAAAGTTATATAAAATAACTAAAAATACTTTCTTATAACATAATATAATTTTTAAATGATTTTTCATGCATTAAAATCATTTTTAAATATTTTATTTAATATTATAATTAAATAAATTAAATATCTTTAATATTCCAAAAATATTAAATATTTATGAAATATATTAAAAATTATTAAAAACTAATTTTCCGACTTAAAAATAATTTTTAGGAATTTATTTTGTATTTTTCATAATTAAAAACTATTTAATACCAATTATTAAATAAAATATAATTTTTAGAAATAAAGTGTCACTGAAGATCGCTTTATAGCTTACGTAACCGTCTGCTATAGTGTGTTCTTCATGTTCTTCAAGCAACCCAGAAATTGATATGCAGTTAACGAGATGACATGTTTGACCAGTCACCAATCCTTATTTTAATGTTTTCTGGTGATTTAAAGTTTTAGGATTCTAGTACTCATGTAATACTATAACTACAAACTGATTCCATGGTCAAATCATTAAAGAACAAAGAGATTTAATCTCTCAAAAACATTGTCAGACGATGTTCTTCTTTTCTGGGTTTTCCAGAAATGAAGAACAATTCAAGGTACCTACTTTAGATCTTCATAACTTGCAATCCTAGTAACATTTTGGTGTTCTTATGGTTTCAGTTTGTAGATAACATGCAAGACAACATATCTAATACATAAAAGTGATCTAACAACATCACCATAGCTAGATCCATGCCGGTCAAAGGCTGCCAGAGACAGCGTTCTTGAATTTTCTGGAAATTCCAGAAAATGGTTTTCGTGGTCATTTTAGCCACTTCACCATCCACAAAATCGATTCTATTTAATGGTTAAGTGTTCTATTAGCATGAATCTATAGTCCACGTACCAAAATACAATCTAGATACAACATACATAACAAATAATCAATCAGCAAGAAGATCTAGGTTCATATATTTCTTGTCAAGGCTTTCTACCAATAATATGGGTTACCCAGAATTAGTAATGTCATGGTCGGTCAAAGCATTTTGACCTTCCATAACTTGAAATATAAACATAATATAATTATGATTGCAAGTCCAGATCAAAGATCTCCTAGCATACTACAAATTTAAATAGCCAAAAACACAAACAAAATGAGATCTAGATTGTCCGACATTCGTTGTCAAGCATTAAAAACAAAATTTCCAGATTTTTATAAAACATCAAATCCGAGACTCTAGATGTTATGGATCTAACATCTAGCAACCCAGATCATCATATTACACTACATACAACACCTTTTAACACTTAATCATAACTTTTAACACATCATCTAAGTTCAGATTCATAGATAGGGTTTTATACCCTTAAAAACCAATTCTTGATTCTGAGCTTCTAAGTTTGTTATGGTAATCGTGGGGCTAGTATATGGGACTGATCTACTACATAATTTCGATGCTTAGGAGAGAGAATGGGTTGGTTGAGCATTGGTTGAATAAATGGGCAATAAAATGATTTTCTCTCTCTAATGCTATATATATTACATGTATGCAATGAATGTAGCTGAATTCAGCTGATTTCTAGTGTTTGATGTCACATGGGGTTGTTGGAGTGGTTTACCAACTCCCATCTTGGCAAGATTTGCAAGAAATCTCAAATAATACAAGAGGGGTACTAATGTCATTTGGCTTAAGAATTTATTGGCATTTTAGTCATTGGTCTAACCCTTAGTGTTTGACCCATAGGGTTTAACCCTAAGGTTTAGCACAAAATTGAAGCATTTCTAATTTAGAGTTTGTAAAATAAAATAAAATTTTAGTTTCTAAAAATTGTAATTAGGGTTTCTTAATATAGTTTAGGTTTCTAAATACATAGAACTTTCTAATTAGGTTTAGGTCCACTAAATAATATTAAACATTCTAATTTTGCAATTAGGGTTATTCAATTAGCAAATTAGAGTTTGTATAAAAGATTAGGGTTTATAAATATTATTTAGGGTTTTCAAAATTAGGGTTTTTAATTACTAATTAGGGTTTTCCATAATTAGCATTTAAATTCAATATTACTCAACATAAATCACATCATATAATCATTACACAGTCTTGGATCTCCCATTTGAGTTTTATAGTAGGGTTAAACAAATTAATATTAGGGTTTGGTCATGATACATTAAAATTGTTTCACACATAAACATTACACACATATAGTACACATCTATAACACTGACAAATAATAATATAATATTATAATAAATGTCATAAATCACATAACATAATTACTATACAAGTTTTAAAGTCTCATTTGACTTCAAAACTAGGGTTTTCAAATACTGCACTATCATTGACCATTTATTAACAATGCGTACATACAGTACATATTTATAGCACTGAAATAAAATAATATTATTATTCTCTTTTCTTATTCCAAACGTAGAATTAGGGTTTGGATTCCATATCTGATTTATCTTTCATATACAACATTAATACGCAACTTAGTTTTATCTTTTATACCACGACCTATCATTAATAAGATCATTTGTTTGATTAGAAAAACATACTATAACACATAACATTATTTATTGTAGTCAACACATAACCTAATCACAATGTCACACATATTCAACAGTCACTGAATCACAAACAATCATTAACACATTCAAAATTATCTAAGTCCAGATCAATTTCTGAAATATGTCTGTCTACTGACGGCTTTATCGGGAAATTATCGAGTCTAAGACTCTATCATGCCGTTCAACATCTGTAAGTATCAGTCATATTATTTTTAAATGACTTATAATAATTTTTAAACATTTATTATAATTTATCATATTTATCATAAATTTTCAAACACCAAAATCATTATTAAATGATTTAACTATTAAACAATTCAATTATTATTAACATTTAATTAATATTAAACTATTAATGAAACCATTGCCAAAATATTGAAGTTATTTATAATAACTTACAATATTTTTAAAGTACTTATATTACCCTTAAATGATTTTTAATATAGTTAAATTATTTTTAAATAATTACCATTAATATTTAAATATTAATGATTTATTTATCCAAATATTAAAAGTCATTAATTATAACTTAAAAATATTTTTAATTCATTAATATCCTTTTAAATGATTTTTCAAATAAATAAAACCATTTTTAAACTATTTATTTAATATAATTATTAAATAAATCTAATATTATTAATATTAAATTATTAATATTTTTATGACAAAATATCAAAAGTTATATTTTATAACTTAAAATATTTTTATAACCTTTAAATTATTTTTATATGATTTATAAATCATTAATTCTATTTTTCAAAATTTATAACTTAGTTATCATTAATATTAATTAATTAATGAAATTCATCACATAATATTAAAAGTTATATAAAATAACTAAAAATATTTTCTTATAACATAATATAATTTTTAAATGATTTTTCATGTATTAAAATCATTTTTAAATAATTTATTTAATATTATAATTAAATAAATCAAATATCTTTAATATTCCAAAAATATTAAATATTTATGAAATACATTAAAAATTATTAAAAACTAATTTTCAGACTTAAAAATAATTTTTAGGAATTTATTTTGTATTTTTTTAATTAAAAACTATTTAATACTAATTATTAAATAAAAATATAATTTTTAGAAATAAAGTGTCACTAAAGATTGCCTATAACGACAGAACCATCGCTATAGGTGTTCTTCATGTTCTTCAAGCAACCTAGAAATTCATATGCAGTTAACAAGATGGCATGTTTGACCAGTCACCAATCCTTGATCTTAATGTTTTCTGGTCATTTAAAGTTCTAGGATTCTAGTACTCATGTAATATTATAACTACAAACTGATTCTATGGACAAATCGTTAAACAACAAAGAGATTTAATCTCTCAAAAACATTATCAGACGCTGTTTTTCTTTTCTGGGTTTTCCAGAAATAAAGAACAGTTCAAGGTCCCTACTTTAGATCTCCATAACTTGCAATCCTGGTAACGTTTTGGTGTTCTTATGGTTTCAGTTTGTAGATAACATGCAAGACAACATATCTAATACATAAAAGTGATCTAACAACATTACCATAGCTAGATCCATGCAGGTCAAAGGCTGTCGGAGACAGCGTTCTTGAATTTTCTGGAAATTCTAGAAAATGGTTTTCGTGGTCATTCTAGCCACTTTGACCATCCACAAAATGGATTCTATTTAATGTTTAAGTGTTCTATTAGCATGAATCTATAGTCCACGTACCAAAATACAATCTAGATATAACATACATAACAAATAATCAATCAGCAGAAAGATCAAGGTTCATATATTTCTTGTCAGAGCTTTCTGGCAATAATCTGGGTTACCCAGAATTAGTAAAGTCATGGTCGGTCAAAGCATTTTGACCTTCCATAACTTGAAATATACACATGATATAAGTATGATTGCAAGTCCATATAAAAGATCTCCTAGCATACTATGAATTTAAACAATTAAACAGCCAAAAACACAAACAAAATGAGATCTAGATTGTCTGACATTCGTTGTCAGACATTAAAAACAAAATTTCCAGATTTTTGTAAAACATCAAATCCGACCCTCTAGATGTTATGGATCTAATATCTAGCAACCAAGATCATCATATTACACTACATACAACACCTTTTAACACTTAATCATAACTTTTAACAAATCATCTAAGGTCAGATTCATAGATAGGGTTTTATACCTTTAAAAACCAATTCTTGATTCCGAGCTTCTAAGTTTGTTATGGTAATCGTGGGGCTTGTATATGGGACTGATCTACTACATAATTTTGAAGGTTAGGAGAGAGAATGGGTTGGTTGAGCATTGGTTGAATAAATGGGCAATAAAATGACTTTCTCTCTCTCTAATGCTATATATATGACATGTATACAATGAATGTAGCTGAATTCAGCTGATTTCTAGTGTTTGATGTCACATGGAGTTGTTGGAGTGGTTAACCAACTCCCATCTTGGCAAGATTTGGAAGAAATCTCAAATAATACAAGAGGGGTACTAATGCCATTTGGCTTAAGAATTTAATGGCAGTTTAGTCATTGGTCTAACTCTTAGGGTTTGACCCTTAGGGTTTAACCCTAAGGTTTAGCACAAAATTTAAGCATTTCTAGTTTAGAGTTTGTAAAATAAATAAAATTTTAGTTTCTAAAAATTGTAATTAAGGTTTCTTAATATAGTTTAGGTTTCTAAATACATAAAACTTGATAATTAGGTTTAAGTCCACTAATTAACATTAAACATTCTAATTTTGCAATTAGGGTTATCCAATCAGCAAATTAGGGTTTGTATAAAAGATTAGGGTTTATAAATATTATTTAGGGTTTTCAAAATTAGGGTTTTTAATTACTAATTAGGGGTTTCCATAATTAGCATTTAAATTCAATATTACTCAACATAAATCACATCATATAATCATTACACAGTCTTGGATCTCCCATTTGAGTTTTATAGTAGGGTTAGACAAATTAATATTAGGGTTTGGTCATGATACATTAAAATTGTTTCACACATAAACATTACACACATACAGTACACATCTATAACACTGAAAAATAATAATATAATATTATAATAATTGTCATAAATCACGTAACATAATTACTAGACAGGTTTTAAAGTCTTATTTGACTTCTAAACTAGGGTTTTCAAATACTGCTCTATCTTTGACCATTTATTAACAATGCGTACATACGATACATATTTCTAGCACTGAAATAAAATAATATTATTATTCTCTTTTCTTATTCCAAACCTAGAATTAGGGTTTGGATTTCATATCTGATTTATCTTTCATATACAACATTAATAATTAAGTTAAAATAAAGAACTTAAATATGCTGAACAAATTCATATAATAAAATAATTATTATAATTGTGCTTTTAATCATTTCATATATTATTTAAATAATATAATTATTATATTTTCATGGAAAATAAATATTAAAAACATTTTGACTATAAAATTAATTATTATAAGAATATAATTGATAATGAGCAATAATTCTAAAATAAAATTATTTATAATCATTCATGTAATAAATATATTTTATATTCATCACATAAATACATACACATTACCCGGCACATATTCTCACTTTTAAAATAAATAAAAAATTTATACGTTAAAATTTTCGATTTAATTATATAGAAAATATCTAATTTATTATGTAAAGTTTGCCAACTTATTCATTCTTTCAATCATGATATATCTTTCTTTGAACATAAACTTGTTGGGCAAACTTGTTGCTCACCCTTGCTATATCATGATAAATATTTTAGATTAAGACTTAAACTTTGGACATGTGTAAAGACAAAGATAAAGTCCTAAATTGGGATATGGCAAAGTTAAAATTGTAATAGTATTGGAGGCAAATAATATTATAAGTCCTGTAATATATGAATATGTGTATTAAGGTATTTTTATCGACCTTGGGAGTTATGTGTAAAGATTATTGTATAAAACAATTTATGTTTATATCTTCGACAATAGTTATAGAAATGATGTACCAGATTCGAGGTGATTAGTACCCAGATTTGGGGACGTCACAGTTGGTATCAAAGCTGTAGGTTATAAACCTTAGGTAGGGTTACCTTAGGCTATAACCGCAGGGATAAGGATAAGGAATAAACTCAAATAGAGTTTAAATTCTAAGCGATGAATTTGGGCACGGTATTTATAAGTCAATAAGATTCAAAGAAGAATCTTGACAAGTTATAAAGATTTGGAGTTACCTAACACTGATAATAAAGATGAACAGTAGTAATGAATAGATGGAGTCTAAAGGACTAAAAGTATTAAAGGAAAAGAATATCGTAAAAAAATGATCATAACATAGAAAAGAATTGTAATACAATACGATTATAGTATGAGATCACCACGTGATCTAATAAGGTCGTGGGAGGGAGGAGGATCAATCGAATGATTGAAAATTTTATAGAAAAATTGTGTGTAAGTAAGTTGTACTATGAAATAGTACTATTTAAACTCGTAAAAGACTTGGGGGACGATGCAATACAGATTGAACAAAATTCGTATGGAGTAAGTATGAAGCTAGGATTATGTGGGATTTTAATTGAGGACTCATGCCAGCAGCTAAGTTGTATGATTCTTTGTATGGGCGGGGAATTGTACTTGGTGTAACAACCACTTAGTTTCTTACACTGTAATAATTGAAATGTATGTGTCGCGCTATTTGCTATATACATGTTAAGAATGAGATTCTTTTCTCATGTGTATAATGATATAGTAGAGAATATAAGGTTAGGTGTGAGTTTTAAAACTCATACTTATGGTAAGTTGTGACTCATAATCGTATGGTATATTTTTGAACCCCTAAGCGTATGGACAGCTTCTTTATTGGTTCTTGAACTACATCGCTAGGATATCAAACTCATATTATTATGGAAAGTTCCCGAACTCATAATGTGTGGTAAGTTTGATGAACTGGGGTATAGAAAAGTTGTGAATGAAGAATTGAGAATTATAAGAATAGATAGAATTATTAAGCAATGGATTATTATAGGAAGTGGAGTTAATACTGGAAACATAGGCATTCAAAATATTATAGCTATGCTATGATTTTGTTATTCTCAACACACGGTGACAAGTGTGTATGTGTGGACTTCGGGATACTGACACCTCGTTACCTATTGAGGTATGATATCACTAAAGCTAATTTTTAATGGTTTTGAATTGTTTAAAGAATAGTCTATGCTAATTGTTTCGGCTAGACGAAAATGATTTAAAAATATCAAAATATATTTTATATCATTAATGCCTCATGTAACCATGTGCAAAGATGATAAAAATGATGGAGTTATCAATGCAAAATTACTTAGTGTTGGATGTGATCGAAAGATCGTTAACCCGCTATGGAATGATGCAAGATGACAAAGTCACACAATGATTTTAATCTTCAAACGTATACAGTAAATACAATGTGGTATCATGATGTCATAAAATTATTTTTAGAATTTTAAAGATAAACTATTGCCAACAGGGTTTGACCATACATGTTTCGATTGAAATTGAATTATTGCTATGACTCTAAGCTATTTGATTCAGCTAGACCAACTTTTATGAAATTCAAAGTGTTCTTTGAAATTTTCCCGAACCAAATTATTTGGTGCAAAATCCTATGATAAGACTGAGGTGAACTATGCCGATTGGATAAAATAATTCAATCTATTAATAGCAAGAATATTCGCAAGACATGATTAACGTACGTACGTACTAGCATCGATAGTTTGCCTTATTTTTGATTATAAACATACTATTAACCTTTGTAAGGAGTAGAGTACCTTTTTCTTAATTGAAATAGGTCGCGGGTAGTAATACCTCTAAACCTCAATAGTTCATGGTTTATATGACTCATCCAAGATGATTTGAAATTTTTACTCTTTAGAGTGATGTTTTGGGTAGTATGTGATGATGGGTATGTAATAGTATGAACTCGTTGCGTATGGGTAAAATCTGATATGATTGGATAAAGGTTATTATGAAAACCTAGTTTTGGTGAATGAAAGGAGTAGGGATGATAGGCTAAAATTTCAAGGATGAAATTCTTAGAAAAAGAGGTTAAATATTTGTACTTTTGGTGCAATAGTTATTCCGGGGACGGAATCCTTATAAGGGGGAAAGAATGTGACATCCCAAAAATTCATAAGATTTTAAATGATTAAATTTAAGGTTAAAAGAATAAAACCTAGAGTGGAAATAGAGAAATGATTTAAAATTTTTAAAGAAAAACCTATATGGTTTGCTATTTGAATAGAATTAAGAAAATAAGGGTTAAAAAAATTCAAAACCTAGAATGACATTATAATTGGAAGTATGTTAAGGATAAGGTATTATGTTACCTTTAACTTTATGTGAATTAATGAAAGAATTATGAGAATGATTGAAATTTTGAAAAGATAGAAATAGGTTATGAATGTGGAAAAATTTATTAAGGAAATAGAATTCAAGTGAAGAGATATTATAAGGATAAAGTAAATGTGTCTATGTATATATATATATATATATATATATATATATATATATTTAGTGATGTGCTATATATTTTAGCAAGAGGAATGATAAGGATAAATACTTTTTGACTTATGTGAAGTATGTATGTGATTAAATAAATAAATATATTAAGTATATATAATTATTTATTATATAAAGAAAAATTAAATAGAAAGCTACATAACCTAATTATAAATTTGGTATTGGAATTAAATAACCTAAATGGTTATCTTTATTTAGTGGTCCTAGTATTTAATTATATATTAGTGACTTAATCTAAGAGATTTACGGATCATGTCTTAAGCTATTGAATTATTTTGTCTGAATATGTGAGTAAGTGAATATGAATATTATGTGTCTCTTTTTATTTGTTTATTATATAAACAAATAAAAGAAACTAAGGTAACCTAATTATATATTAGAAATGAAAAAAAATTGAATAACTTAAGGGTTGTGGTATGGGAGAATAATAGTATTTAAAATATATACTAATTCTAAGAGATTTATATTATACATCTCAATTAATTAATTTATAACCTAATTTTTGCAAGTTTATTTGGGTTAAGAAATTAAGTATACATGAGCAAGGATTTAAATTATAATTGGGGAAATGAAAACCCTAATTAAATGATTAGGGTATGATAAAATTAAAAGTGTTGGACTATGTTAGTTTACATGGCTCAAAGAATTATTTAGGAAGCCCAAAAGAATTAATTGGGAGCCCAAATTTTTAGCCCAGCCTAGGAGGGATTTTATAGTCATTTGACTAAGTAAATTTATCAAATAAAAAGGCCCAAGTTTAGCCCAATTGAAAGAGGGAAATTTTGGACTTTTAGTATACTAGATAAGCATAAAAAGGAAAAAAGCATGGAGTAAAAGAAGGCCATATGGCCGGGTATTTGAGGGAAGAAAAAAAAAGAGGCATGGTGTATCATTTTGGACCATCAAATCTTTGCCCACTTTCTCCTTAGGTGTCACCCTATGAAATAAGCCACAACATTTGATTTAAAATGTGCAAGCAACCATTTAGTAAGTGGGAGAAAGAAAGCAAGAAAGATATTGAGAGATGTATATAGATATATATATCATATATCTACATACATTTTTACTAACAACCACTAAAAATCTTGGCCACTTTAAAAAATAAATATGTTAGTTCATGGAGGCACGATAGTTATCCAGAAGGGGGGGAGGGTTGAATAGATATTTAAAAATCTTTTCGTTTTACTTTGTTAGTTTTGATAATGATTCAAACACAGCAGAATTAAGATTTGTTTGATCTCCCTTTTTAGATATAGTGAGTTAATGAGAGTGAGGCAGTTATAGCAGTTATAGCAGTTTATAGCAAGAATGCAATAAACACAGCAGTTTTAAGTGGTTTGGAGCACTTCAAGCTCCTAGTCCACTCTTCTACTCCTCGAGTAGGGAATCCACTAAGGATGTCTTTTACTTTTTGAATCTCACAGATCCTTCTGACCAGTGAGCCTAGGAACTTCTTAGTTCACTCTTGAACTCTTCAAGTCCAAGCAGAGACTTGGTTCTTCTCGACCACTTTAGAACTCTTCAAGTCCTTCCGACTTGGAACTTCTTACTTCACTTGATTGGTAGTTGATGAGTTCTTGATTGGTGCTACTCGATGCAAGCTTAAGCTCTTGTTCAAAAGAACTGAGTAGCTGAGCATGCTTTCTCTTTTTCTCATATCGTAAAGTTGAGCGTTGAGTGTTCTTCTTCGTTTTTGTTCAATTCTGTAGATGTTTTGCATATATATGATCATTAAAATCTTTCCATTGAAGCATTAAATGCGTTTGACATTTCTGAGCTTTGATGGAGACTTTTCTGCATATCTTCTGAATTGCATTCTGGCCCACTACCACAACAGACTGCTTTCTCACCTAACACCTGAAAAAATGTTTTCCTCTGACCCATGGTCCTTTCCTTAGCTTCTTTAATACGTTTCTTTGTTTTATACTAAGGATATTTTTATGCCATTGGGACTGGTGAGTACTTCAATGTTTGTAACCCATTCCATATTTGTTAAGATTTATCTTTAAACAAATGGTTAATGCTCGATGCTTCTAGCACAGACAGATGATACTCTACGATTCAGATCGTGGTGTCTTGCCACTTTGGTGCTTGATCTGATGCTATCAAACGAGAGCACTACGATTTCTCTTCAGGACTGGCACACTACGATCTTCACTTGCTTGTCTTGCAGACTCTACGTTTCCGAGAGCACACCGTGATCTCTCAGTTGGCTTTGGCAAACGTCTGGACCCCTCTACAATTTTTGAGAGGCCTTCAAGGCAAGCATACTACGATCCTCGATGCTCTAGAATTCTCGCCGCTTCGCAAACTCTTGATCGCCTCAATAGACTACAATTTTATTGAAGCCTATCTATTACATTTCAAGATATAGATCAACCTACCATCTTTGATCTCTTTATCTATAGATTCATTTATAGAATGATAAACATTAAAAGCTTAGATCAATCTAACAAATTTAATCTATCACTAAGTCCTTGTACATATATTCCTTGAAGGACTTTACATACAATCATGAGCATTTACTTTAAACATCAAATCAAAATATGGACTCTTCCAACAATCTCCCCCTATTTGATGTTGACATAACCAAGGAGATTTGTTATCATGATTATAAAATTCTATATGCAAGTTGCAGCAAAGTAAATATGACTTAATATTTCAGTGAGCAGCTGAAATTTCTAGAGAATAAGCATGAGTTTATTGATGTTTGAAGATAGATATTATATTTAAGTTTGACTACATCAATAAGATTTAAAATTCAACTTATCTCTATTTCTTCGGCCTTTTACCTCGTGGAGGATTGGCATACTCCTCAACTCTTCTTTTTCTGCTGGCTTCGTCTCTCCTTGCTATTTTTTCCAGCTCATTTTGACTTAGTCTTTCATTGTGATGATGCCTATTCATGAATGCAGGATCTCCAATTGGCATTTTTAGGCCTGTGGTGGTCACTTCTTGTGAGCTGGGAGTAGGCTCTTGACTCCTCAATGGATGAGCCATAATAATTGGCTGCTGATCAGATCGTTGAATGTGATGGCCAGATAATGGAGTCTAATAGTGCCTTGGAGGACTTCTTGATGATTGAGCTAAGAATGTGCCTCTGCCTCTGCCTCTGCCCTTGCCTTTATCTCCTCTGTGTCTGCCTAAGCAAATTTGACCATCCACAAAATCGATTCTATTTAATGTTTAAGTGTTCTATTAGCATGAATCTATAGTCCACGTACCAAAATACAATCTAGTTATAACATACATAACAAATAATCAATCAGCAGAAAGATCTAGGTTCATATATTTCTTGTCAGAGCTTTCTGGCAATAATCTGGGTTACCCAGAATTAGTAAAGTCATGGTCGGTCAAAGCATTTTGACCTTCCATAACTTGAAATATACACATGATATAAGTATGATTGCAAGTCCATATAAAAGATCTCCTAGCATACTACGAATTTAAACAATTAAACTGCCAAAAACACAAACAAAATGAGATCTAGATTATTCGACATTCGCTGTTTTATTATTAAAAACAAAATTTCCAGATTTTTGTAAAACATCAAATCCGACCCTCTAGATGTTATGGATCTAATATCTAGCAACCAAGATCATCATATTACACTACATACAACACCTTTTAACACTTAATCATAACTTTTAACAAATCATCTAAGGTCAGATTCATAGATAGGGTTTTATACCTTTAAAAACCAATTCTTGATTCTGAGCTTCTAAGTTTGTTATGGTAATCGTGGGGCTTGTATATGGGACTGATCTACTACATAATTTTGAAGGTTAGGAGAGAGAATGGGTTGGTTGAGCATTGGTTGAATAAATGGGCAATAAAATGACTTTCTCTCTCTCTAATGCTATATATATGACATGTATACAATGAATGTAGCTGAATTCAGCTGATTTCTAGTGTTTGATGTCACATGGAGTTGTTGGAGTGGTTAACCAACTCCCATCTTGGCAAGATTTGGAAGAAATCTCAAATAATACAAGAGGGGTACTAATGCCATTTGGCTTAAGAATTTAATGGCAGTTTAGTCATTGGTCTAACTCTTAGGGTTTGACCCTTAGGGTTTAACCCTAAGGTTTAGCACAAAATTGAAGCATTTCTAGTTTAGAGTTTGTAAAATAAAATAAAATTTTAGTTTCTAAAAATTGTAATTAAGGTTTCTTAATATAGTTTAGGTTTCTAAATACATAAAACTTGATAATTAGGTTTAAGTCCACTAATTAACATTAAACATTCTAATTTTGCAATTAGGGTTATCCAATCAGCAAATTAGGGTTTGTATAAAAGATTAGGGTTTATAAATATTATTTAGGGTTTTCAAAATTAGGGTTTTTAATTACTAATTAGGGGTTTCCATAATTAGCATTTAAATTCAATATTACTCAACATAAATCACATCATATAATCATTACACAGTCTTGGATCTCCCATTTGAGTTTTATAGTAGGGTTAGACAAATTAATATTAGGGTTTGGTCATGATACATTAAAATTGTTTCACACATAAACATTACACACATACAGTACACATCTATAACACTGACAAATAATAATATAATATTATAATAATTGTCATAAATCACGTAACATAATTACTAGACATGTTTTAAAGTCTTATTTGACTTCTAAACTAGGGTTTTCAAATACTCCTCTATCATTGACCATTTATTAACAATGCGTACATACAATACATATTTCTAGCACTGAAATAAAATAATATTATTATTCTCTTTTCTTATTCCAAACCTAGAATTAGGGTTTGGATTCCATATCTGATTTATCTTTCATATACAACATTAATAATTAAGTTAAAATAAAGAACTTAAATATGCTGAACAAATTCATATAATAAAATAATTATTATAATTGTGCTTTAATCATTTCATATATTATTTAAATAATATAATTATTATATTTTCATGGAAAATAAATATTAAAAACATTTTGACTATAAAATTAATTATTATAAGAATATAATTGATAATGAGCAATAATTCTAAAATAAAATTATTTATAATCATTCATGTAATAAATATATTTTATATTCATCACATAAATACATTATTCCGGCACATATTCTCACTTTTAAAATAAATAAAAAAATTTATACGCAAAATTTCTGATTTAATTATATAGAAAATATCGGGCTATTAAAGAAAGTTTGCCAACTTATTCATTCTTTCAATCATGATATATCTTTCTTTGAACATAAACTTGTTGGGCAAACTTGTTGCTCACCCTTGCTATATCATGATAAATATTTTAGATTAAGACGAAACTTCGGATACAGGTAAAGACAAAGATAAAGTCCTAAATTGGGATATGGTGCAGGTTAGAATTGTAATAGTATTGGAGGCAAATAATATTATAAGTCCTGTAATATATGAATATGTGTATTAAGGTATTTTTATCAACCTTGGGAGTTATGTGTAAAGATTATTGTATAAAACAATTTATGTTTATATCTTCGACAATAGTTATAGAAATGATGTACCAGATTCGAGGTGATTAGTACCCAGATTTGGGGACGTCACAGTTGGTATCAAAGCTGTAGGTTATAAACCTTAGGTAGGGTTACCTTAGGCTATAACCGCAGGGATAAGGATAAGGAATAAACTCAAATAGAGTTTAAATTCTAAGCGATGAATTTGGGCACGGTATTTATAAGTCAATAAGATTCAAAGAAGAATCTTGACAAGTTATAAAGATCTGGAGTTACCTAACACTGATAATAAAGATGAACAGTAGTAATGAATAGATGGAGTCTAAAGGACTAAAAGTATTAAAGGAAAAGAATATCGTAAAAAAATGATCATAACATAGAAAAGAATTGTAATACAATACGATTATAGTATGAGATCACCACGTGATCTAATAAGGTCGTGGGAGGGAGGAGGATCAATCGAATGATTGAAAATTTTATAGAAAAATTGTTGTGTGTAAGTTGTACTATGAAATAGTACTATTTAAACTCAGAAAAGACTTGGGGGACGATGCAATACAGATTGAACAAAATTCGTATGGAGTAAGTATGAAGCTAGGATTATGTGGGATTTTAATTGAGGACTCATGCCAGCAGCTAAGTTGTATGATTCTTTGTATGGGCGGGGAATTGTACTTGGTGTAACAACCACTTAGTTTCTTACACTGTAATAATTGAAATGTATGTGTCGCGCTATTTGCTATATACATGTTAAGAATGAGATTCTTTTCTCATGTGTATAACAGATAGGTAGAGAATATAAGGTTAGGTGTGAGTTTTTAAAACTCATACTTATGGTAAGTTTGTGACTCATAATCGTATGGTATATTTTTGAACCCCTAAGCGTATGGACAGTTCTTTATTGGTTCTTGAACTACATACTGCTAGGATACTGAAACTCATATTATTATGGAAAGTTCCTGAACTCATAATGTGTGGTAAGTTTGATGAACTGGGGTATAGAAAAGTTGTGAATGAAGAATTGAGAATTATAAGAATAGATAGAATTATTAAGCAATGGATTATTATAGGAAGTGGAGTTAATACTGGAAACATAGGCATTCAAAATATTATAGCTATGCTATGATTTTGTTATTCTCAACACACGGTGACAAGTGTGTATGTGTGGACTTCGGGATACTGACACCTCGTTACCTATTGAGGTATGATATCACTAAAGCTAATTTTTAATGGTTTTGAATTGTTTAAAGAATAGTCTATGCTAATTGTTTCGGCTAGACGAAAATGATTTAAAAATATCAAAATATATTTTATATCATTAATGCCTCATGTAACCATGTGCATAGATGATAAAAATGATGGAGTTATCAATGCAAAATTACTTAGTGTTGGATGTGATCGAAAGATCGTCAACCCGCTATGGAATGATGCAGTATGACAAAGTCACACAATGAAGGAATCTTCAAACGTGCTGTAAATACAATGTGGTATCATGATGTCATAAAATTATTTTTAGAATTTTAAAGATAAACTATTGCCAACAGGGTTTGACCATACATGTTTCGATTGAAATTGAATTATTGCTATGACTCTAAGCTATTTGATTCAGCTAGACCAACTTTTATGAAATTCAAAGTGTTCTTTGAAATTTTCCCGAACCAAATTATTTGGTGCAAAATCCTATGATAAGACTGAGGTGAACTATGTCGATTGGATAAAATAATTCAATCTATTAATAGCAAGAATATTCGCAAGACATGATTAACGCACGTGACGCATTTTTAGCATCGATAGTTTGCCTTATTTTTGATTATAAACATACTATTAACCTTTGTAAGGGGTAGAGTACCTTTTTCTTAATTGAAATAGGTCGCGGGTAGTAATACCTCTAAACCTCAATAGTTCATGGTTTATATGACTCATCGGCATGATTTGAAATTTTTTACTCTTTAGAGTGATGTTTTGGGTAGTATGTGATGATGGGTATGTAATAGTATGAACTCGTTGCGTATGGGTAAAATCTGATATGATTGGATAAAGGTTATTATGAAAACCTAGTTTTGGTGAATGAAAGGAGTAGGGATGATAGGCTAAAATTTCAAGGATGAAATTCTTAGAAAAAGAGGTTAAATATTTGTACTTTTGGTGCAATAGTGATTCCGGGGACGGAATCCTTATAAGGGGGAAAGAATGTGACATCCCAAAAATTCATAAGATTTTAAATGATTAAATTAAAGGTTAAAAGAATAAAACCTAGAGTGGAAATAGAGAAATGATTTAAAATTTTTAAAGAAAAACCTATATGGTTTGCTATTTGAATAGAATTAAGAAAATAAAGGTTAAAAAAATTCAAAACCTAGAATGACATTATATTTGGAAGTATGTTAAGGATAAGGTATTATGTTACCTTTAACTTTATGTGAATTAATGAAAGAATTATGAGAATGATTGAAATTTTGAAAAGATAGAAATAGGTTATGAATGTGGAAAAATTTATTAAGGAAATAAAATTCAAGTGAAGAGATATTATAAGGATAAAGTAAATGTGTGTCTATATATATATATATATATATATATATATATATATATATATATATATATATATTTAGTGATGTGCTATATATTTTAGCAAGAGGAATGATAAGGATAAATACTTTTTGACTTATGTGAAGTATGTATGTGATTAAATAAATAAATATATTAAGTATATATATTTATTTATTATATAAAGAAAAATTAAATAGAAAGCTACATAACCTAATTATAATTTTGGTATTGGAATTAAATAACCTAAATGGTTATCTTTATTTAGTGGTCCTAGTATTTAATTATATATTAGTGACCTAATCTAAGAGATTTACGGATCATGTCTTAAGCTATTGAATTATTTTGTATGAATATGTGAGTAAGTGAATATGAATATTATGTGTCTCTTTTTATTTGTTTATTATATAAAAAATAAAAGAAACTAAGGTAACCTAATTATATATTAGAAATGAAAAAAATTGAATAACTTAAGGGTTGTGGTATGGGAGAATAATAGTATTTAAAATATATACTAATTCTAAGAGATTTATATTATACATCTCAATTAATTAATTTATAACCTAATTTTTGCAAGTTTATTTGGGTTAAGAAATTAAGTATACATGAGCAAGGATTTAAATTATAATTGGGGAAATGAAAACCCTAAAGTGTTGGACTATGTTAGTTTACATGGCTCAAAGAATTATTTAGGAAGCCCAAAAGAATTAATTGGGAGCCCAAATTTTTAGCCCAGCCTAGGAGGGATTTTATAGTCATTTGACTAAGTAAATTTATCAAATAAAAAGGCCCAAGTTTAGCCCAATTGAAAGAGGGAAATTTTGGACTTTTAGTATACTAGATAAGCATAAAAAGGAAAAAAGCATGGAGTAAAAGAAGGCCATATGGCCGGTTACTTGAGGGAAGAAAAAAAAAGAGGCATGGTGTATCATTTTGGACCATCAAATCTTTGCCCACTTTCTCCTTAGGTGTCACCCTATGAAATAAGCTACAACATTTGATTTAAAATGTGCAAGCAACCATTTAGTAAGTGGGAGAAAGAAAGCAAGAAAGATATTGAGAGATGTATATAGATATATATATCATATATCTACATACATTTTTACTAACAACCACTAAAATCTTGGCCACTTTTAAAAATAAATATGTTAGTTCTCGGAGGCAACGATAGTTATCCGGTAAGGGGGGGAGGGTTGAATAGATATTTAAAAATCTTTTCGTTTTACTTTGTTAGTTTTGATAATGATTCAAACACAGCAGAATTAATATTTGTTTGATCTCCCTTTTTAGATATAGTGAGTTAATGAGAGTGAGGCAGTTATAGCAGTTTATAGCAAGAATGCAATAGACACGGCAGTTTTAAGTGGTTTGGAGCACTTCAAGCTCCTAGTCCACTCTTCTACTCCTCGAGTAGAGAATCCACTAAGGATGTCTTTTACACTTTCTGAATCTCACAGATCCTTCTAGACCAGCAGTCTAGGAACTTCTTAGTTCACTCTTGAACTCTTCAAGTCCAGCAGACTTGGTTCTTCTCAGTTCACTTTAGAACTCTTCAAGTCCTTCTGACTTGGAACTTCTTACTTCACTTGATTGGTAGTTGATGAGTTCTTGATTGGTGCTACTCAGTTGCAGTTAAGCTCTTGTTCAAAAGAACTGAGTAGCTGAGCATGCTTTCTCTTTTTCTCATATCGTAAAGTTGAGCGTTGAGTGTTCTTCTTCGTTTTTGTTCAATTCTGTAGATGTTTTGCATATATATGATCATTAAAATCTTTCCATTGAAGCATTAAATGCGTTTGACATTTCTGAGCTTTGATAGAGACTTTTCTGCATATCTTCTGAATTGCTTTCTGGCCCACTACCACAACAGACTGCTTTCTCACCTAACACCTGAAAAAATGTTTTCCTCTGACCCATGGTCCTTTCCTTAGCTTCTTTAATACGTTTCTTTGTTTTATACTAAGGATATTTTTATGCCATTGGGACTGGTGAGTACTTCAATGTTTGTAACCCATTCCATATTTGTTAAGATTTATCTTTAAACAAATGGTTAATGCTCGATGCTTCTACCACAGACAGATGATACTCTACGATTCAGATCGTGGTGTCTTGCCACTTTGGTGCTTGATCTGATGCTATCAAACGAGAGCGCTACGATTTCTCTTCAGGACTGGCACACTACGATCTTCACTTGCTTGTCTTGCAGACTCTACGTTTCCGAGAGCACACCATGATCTCTCAGTTGGCTTTGGCAAACGTCTGGACCCCTCTACAATTTTTGGAGAGGCCCTTCAAGGCAAGCATACTACGATCCTCGATGCTCTAGAATTCTGCCTTGGCTTCTGCAAACTCTTGATCAGCTCAATAGACTACAATTTTATTGAAGCCTATCTATTACATTTCAAGATATAGATCAACCTACCATCTTTGATCTCTTTATCTATAGATTCATTTATAGAATGATAAACATTAAAAGCTTAGATCAATCTAACAAATTTAATCTATCACTAAGTCCTTGTACATATATTCCTTGAAGGACTTTACATACAATCATGAGCATTTACTTTAAACATCAAATCAAAATATGGACTCTTCCAACAATCTCCCCCTATTTGATGTTGACATAACCAAGGAGATTTGTTATCATGATTATAAAATTCTATATGCAGTTGCAGCAAAGTAAATATGACTTAATATTTCAGTGAGCAGCTGAAATTTCTAGAGAATAAGCATGAGTTTATTGATGTTTGAAGATAGATATTATATTTAAGTTTGACTACATCAATAAGATTTAAAATTCAACTTATCTCTATTTCTTCGGCCTTTTACCTCGTGGAGGATTGGCATACTCCTCAACTCTTCTTTTTCTGCTGGCTTCGTCTCTCCTTGCTATTTTTTCCAGCTCATTTTGACTTAGTCTTTCATTGTGATGATGCCTATTCATGAATGCAGGATCTCCAATTGGCATTTTTAGGCCTATGGTGGTCACTTCTTGTGAGCTGGGAGTAGGCTCTTGACTCCTCAATGGCTGAGCCATAATAATTGGCTGCTGATCAGATCGTTGAATGTGATGGCCAGATAATGGAGTCTAATAGTTCCTTGGAGGACTTCTTGATGATTGAGCTAAGAATGTGCCTCTGCCTCTGCCCTTGCCTTTATGTCCTCTGTGTCTGCCCTTGCCTTGATCTCCTCACCCTTTATTCTCCCCCTTTATGTCAGCATCAAGGGTTTGAATGTCTTCGGATAGGCGAGTCATGCCTTGAACAAGCTTGTTGATCTGACTTTGGGATTGAGCAATGTCTTCACGGTTCTCTTTAATGAGAGCATCAGATCGAGCTTCCCTTTGTTGGAGGATGGCCAGAATATTTTCGGTCTGCTTCATTTGGCCCATAGAGAATTCTTGAAATTCTTTCAATGCAGTTTGTAGACTTATGATGTTGTTCATCATAAGGTTGTTCTGAGATTCCTGAGTCTTCTGTAAGATCAGAAGAACATCCCTATGTCTTTTAGCAGCATGGAAATGGATTTGATCACGGTAATTTATGCTCTAAAGCATCTCTTTTATGATTTTCCTAAGACTCTTCGTGAGCTCATAACTTAGAGTGTCTGGGAGAGCATTGACATCATTGATCATATTCGTTAGTCTCAGTTGAACAAGGTCTGAGTGAACTTCAAGTTCTTCTTGTATGTACTTAGTCACTTTTTGGGATGCTTCAGACAGTTCTTCTTTGGTTGGAAGATCTGATATGAGTTCAAGGAGTTGCAGACTATTTGGAGGAGGGGCTCTTTTGATTGATCTTATAGGGTGTAAAGAGCAAGATCAAGGTTGAAATATTCATTTGAGGATGAGGAGGGAATATCTGATGGAGGGGCTTGTGTTTGGGCTTCTTGAGTAGGTGGCTCTACGATTTGAGCATGTGACTCTACGATTGGGCTCGAGTCAGTAATCGTATAGATGAGAGGAGATGGGATTAAAATGAAGTTGGGCATATTTGGTTCATCAGCTACGGAATTTTGGGATTCTGCAACTGGGAATTGATTTAGTGGATTTAGGATTACTTCCAACCAGCTTGGAAATTCATAAAATTGACTGAAAAATGATGGTGGATAATGATTAACTCAGAAAAGGAATGGAATAGATAGTACCTCATGCTCATTCTTTGAAGAAGGGACATTTGTGATTAGCTGTTTGGCAAAGTTGAAGTTGCCTGGAAATCCATGAGCTAGCATTGAGATTGCTGGATATGCTTTGAAGCTCCAGAACATGTGATCCCAGCAGTTGAGAATTTGAGCTATGTGGAAAGGCATCATGGGTAGAAAGGAGAACAACTGATTGTAGTTGGCTCTCATATACCCATCACAACCCACAGCTATGATTTCTATTTCATCATCTTCTTCTTCACTGTCTTCTTTGGAGGTTTCCACTACATTAATTACCTCCTTTTGACTTTCTTGCTCTGGGCTATCTCATTTTGAGCAGCTTCTTCTGTTAAAGGAATATCATGAGGCTCCCCCTCAACATGATCATCCATCTGCATTTCAAGTAGCTCCCTCTCAGCTGGAGCATTTTCTAGAATAAGAAATTCATGTAGCTCCCCCTCAGCTTGAGCAATGTTCTATTGTCTAGCTTTGGATAGCCCCTTCTCAGTGGCTATCTTTTTGTCTTCTTCTTTAAGTACTCCTTTATTGACAAGGATGTAATTTTTGACCAACTTTCTTTTAGGTTTTCTAGGCTGAGCCACAACCTTAGGACTTTCTTCAGCTTCAGCTCTGAACTGTTGATCAGCTATAATATCTTTTGCAGCAACCTCTTTGGGAGAGGCGTCTAGTCTGATCTCTATGATTAGTAGAGACTCTACGATCGAGGAGACAAATGGCCTCTTGGACTTGTGACTATTTTTATTCCTCTTCAGCAGCTGAGAGATGGTAGCTCTGTCTTCATCTGCCTCAACCAGCTGTTCTTTCCTTCTCAAGATCCTAAGAGTTTCAATGTCAGAAAGCTCTTGTGGTATATTAGTGGTTGACCCCTGGGGTTCTTCTGCCATTTGAGCCTTCAGCTTTCTTTTGCCCTTGCTTTTTCGGACTAAGGCAATGGGTTCCTCCTTATTAGGTTCTTCTTCATCTTCTTTAGTCTCCTTAACAACAGACATGTTCCCTGGAATCCCTAACTCCTTTGCCTCACTAGTCCTACCACTAGACTCAAACATCATTCATACATTCTCTTTTGGATTCCTTTTCCAGTTTTTGAATAGTTGGTGGGTCATTCGTCTGTTCGGATTGATGGACTCTCCTTCATCATCCCCTATCTTATCTCCAAAAGTAGACTGTAGGATAATACTTATGAATCATCCGTAGAGAATCTTTCCAGAGCTCTTTGACTTCTTCGAGCTAAGAATCCACTTCCCAATCCATTCAAGTAGTAGGGCTCCATAGTTAAGTTGTATCCCACAACTGATGGCTATCATAAGCTTGAGCTGTACTTCGTTTACAGAGTCATGGCCGGAGCTCTTGTAGCATATGCATTTTCCAATAATGTCTGCCAGAAATTCATACTTTTGAGGGAACTCTTTCTTCGTGTACCCTTTGATAGTGGGGAACTTTTTGTGGTGCATTCTCTTAAGTCCTTCATGGAAATTGATTCCATCTATGAACGGAAACCCTTTCAATTTGAAACCTAGGGCAAGATTTATATCCTCAGCCTTGAGCTTGATTTCCATGTCCCTGACCCTCATAGTGATGACGTCATTCTCAAACACACCATTTATGTAGAATTCCTTTATTAGCTTAAGGTAGATCCTAGTGCTCGTACCCAGGGCCTCTTCAAGACCAGTTTTCCTTATCAGAGACAGAGTTTTGAGAAACTTGGGGTCAACTGTCTTGAACTCATCGAAACAGAGTCTGTAACCAGAGATGACATTTGAGGCTGCCATTGATTTCTTTGTATTGAGGATGATTTTACGATTTTGAAAGCTAGGGTTTTTACTATTGGAGAGAGAGAGAGATATGAGCTTTTTGATGTTTTGAGTGTTCAAAAAGGGTTTTTAAACTATACTTATAACTTCCCTCCACACGATTTGATTAGATAGACATGTGTCAAATTATGCTTGGCTCCACGATTTTAACTTGTGGGAAAATACTGATTTTCCCCTTAGCTCCTCCTAAGCTGATATGTCCTTTGGGAGGACTACGATCATTGAGGTAGTTCTTAAAATCGTCGAGTATGCACTGCGATTATCAAGTCTGCTTTACAATCGTTGAGTATGCTCTGCATTCGTTGAGTCTGTACTGCGATCGTTGAGTTTACTTCTGAATTTCCTTTGCGAACGTTGTTTGCCCTGGTCCTTATGATTGAACTTTCGACTTAGCATTTCTCTCGAGTTAAGGTAGCTCAGGAAGGGCCAACCTTTTAAGGTGAATTAAGGGTTAGGTTTGTCCCTGAGGCGCTTGACAGAGAGATTGCTTTGATTTGTTGGAACTTTATCATCATAAGATGCTTCTTTGTTCTGTTGATGGAGCTCTACGATCGTGGTCTTTCATATTACTAGAACTCTACGATCGTGGACTTTCTTGGGTCATGTCTTCGATTTCGAACTTAGCCTTTATATCTGCATGGTTAGCTTAAACTAGAACATAGATTTCATGGTTGTAAATTTAGCATGCCTAGTTCACTTATTAGTTTATTAAATCTGGATTCATATAGAGGTTTTGTAAAGATATCAGCAAGTTGATTTTTAGTAGGGATATATTGTAGAGATATAGTTCCATTTTGCACATGATCCCTAATAAAATGATACCTTATTTCTATATGCTTAGTCCTAGAGTGCATGACAGGATTATGTGTTACTGATATGGCACTTGTGTTATCATAGTGAATAGGTATAGATTTGAATTCAAACCCATAGTCTACTAGTTGATTTTTCATCCAGAGGATCTGTGCACAACAGCTGCCAGCAGCAATGTAATTAGCTTCTGCAGTTGAAGTAGATAGTGAATTTTGCTTCTTGCTGAACCAGGACACAAGTCTCTTTTCTAGCAGCTGACAAGTGCCACTGGTACTTTTTCTGTCTATTTTAAAACCTGCAAAGTTAGCATTTGTATATCCTGTTAGTTCAAATGAGGATTCCTTGGGATACAAAAGCCCCAAGTGATGGGTGCCCTTGAGGTACCTGAAAATCCTTTTTACAGCAGTTAAGTATGATTCCTTAGGATTAGCTTGAAATCTAGCATATATGCATGTTGCAAACATTATATCTGGTCTACTGGCAGTCAGATATAGAAGAGAGCCTATCATACCTCTGTATTGAGTTATGTCAATACTTTTACCTTTTTCATCTTTGTCAAGCTTGGTTGCTAGAGCAATTGGGGTTTTCATGGGAGAGGCTGATTCCATGCCATATTTTTTAAGTAAATCTTTGATGTACTTGGCTTGGTTTATAAATATTCTTTCATCAGTCTGCTTTACTTGCAGTCCTAGGAAAAAGTTTAGCTCACCCATCATGCTCATTTCAAACTTTCTCTACATAAGCTTGGAAAATCTCTTGCATAACTTTTCATCAGTAGATCCAAAAATAATGCCATCAACATATATTTGAACTAATAAGACTTTGTTTTTATGCTTTCTAAGAAATAATGTGGTATCTACTCTACCTTTAGTGAACCCATTTTCAATAAGAATGTTAGTTAATGTTTCATACCATGCTCTAGGTGCTTCTTTAAGACCATATAAGGCTTTGTCTAATCTATAGACATAATTGGAAAGAGATGGATTGATGAAACCTAGAGGTTGCTCTACATATACTTCTTCTTGAAGTTCACCATTTAGGAGTGCACTTTTGACATCCATCTAAAATACTTTGAACTTCATATGAGCAGCAAAGGCAAGGAATATTCTGATAGCTTCTAGTCTGGCAACAGGTGCAAATGTCTCATCGTAGTCAATGCCTTCTTCCTGAGAGTAACCTTTGGCCACCAATCTTGCTTTATTCATGGTTATTACTTCATCTTCATCCATCTTGTTCCTGAAGACCCACTTGGTGCCAATAACAGGATGATTTTTTGGTCCTGGAACTAATCTCCATACTTTACATCTTTCAAACTGATTTAGTTCTTCTTGCATGGCTTCTATCCAGCTAGAGTCTTCCATAGCATCTTCTATCTCCTTGGGTTCCATCTGTGACAGAAAGCTCAGATAGAAACACTCATTTTGGGTGGCAGCTCTTGTTTTGACTCTTGAATTTGGGTCTCCAATGATTAAGTCTTGAGTGTGATCTCTTTCCCATCTATTTCCTTTTGGAACACCTATCATGATGCCTTCTTGTCTGAGACCTTCGAGATCAATTTCAGCTTCTAGATGTGGAGGTTCGCTGTCATGTATAGTTCTCTCTACAATCACCTCTTCTTGCTCAACGATCACATTTTCTGGGACTACGATCATAGTGTTGAGCTCGACGACCTCGTTCATAGTGTCTAAACTGTCGGTTATAGTGTCTTGAGGCATTATTTTGTCTAAGTCTGTCTTCAACACTCAGTGTCTTTTTGTTAAACACTCTGTAGGCCTTACTGTCTGTGGCATACCCAAGAAAAATTCCTTCGTCTAACTTGGGTTGAAACTTTGTCAAATACTGCTTTCCATTGTTGAGAATGTAGCATGCACAGCAAAATACATGGAAGTAGCTGACACTTGGCTTTCTTCCTTTCTATAGTTCGTAGGGAGTCTTTTTAATCATAGAGTGTATCAGTGATCTGTTCTGATTGTAGCATGCAGTGTTGACAGCTTCTACCCAGAAGTTCTCAGGTAGATGGGCTGCTGCTAGTGGAGATCTTCCAGCTTCTATTAGCATCCTGTTCTTTCTTTCAGCTACTCCATTTTGTTGAGGAGTTCGTGGAGCTAAGAAGTTGTGAGGGATACCATTGTCTGTGCAGAACTGGTCCATTTCAGAGAAGTCGAATTCTCTGCCATGATCACTCCCTATAACCTTAATTTTCTCCTCTTTCTCATTCATTACTAGTGTGAACATCTTGATCAGTTGAGAGCTTGTTTCATCTTTCGAGGTCAGAAAGAATACCCATGTAAATCTGGTGTAATCGTCCACTATGACTAGTGAGTATCTCTTCCCTCCAAGGCTCGTTGTTGGAATTAGCCCAAAAAGATCCATGTGAAGCAGCTGCAAGGGCTTGTTAATTGAGTTGGCAGTTTTGCTCTTGAATGAGCTTCTGGTCTGCTTTCCAAGCTAGCAGGCATTGCACGACCTTTCTTTGACGAAGTTGAACTTGGGTAAGCCTGCAACTAGATCTTTTGAGGCTAGTTTGGACATGCTCTTGAAGTTGAGATAAGACAGTCTCCTATGCCATAGCCAGCTCATTTCTTCAGATGCTTTAGCCAGAAAGCATATTGTCTCGTCTGAGCTTAGTTGTCCAAGATTTATTATGTAGAAATTTCCTTCTCTTGTTCCAGTTAGGTTTATGGAAGATGTCTTCAGATCTTTGACTTGACATTGATTGTTGAGGAATGTTACTTGATGACCCTTGTCGCAGAGTTGACTTATGCTCAAAAGATTGTGTTGTAGTCCTTCCACATAGGCCACTTTGCTGAAAGACACTGCACCATTTCTAGCTGAGCCATATCCTCTTGTCTTACCAGAGCCATTATCTCCAAAGATGACTGCAGAACCCTCCTTCTCTATATAGTTAGACAGAAGGGCTTTGTTCCCTGTCATGTGCCTTGAGCATCCACTGTCCAGATACCAAGTTGTGATCGTAGAGCTTGGTTTTTGTGGTATGATGAAACTCTCATTTTGGTACCCATACTTGCATGGGTCCTACTTTGTTTGTACCTTTAGAAACCCAAATTTGTTTGATTTTGAGTTTCACATGAGTAGGATTATAATAGAACATTGCAGCCTTGTGACCAATCTTATTGCATACAAAACATCTAATATGATGCATGATTGTGTGTGTGTGAGGATTCTTCCTCCATTTGAACTTTTGCGGATCTTTAATCATCTCTCTGTTAAACTGATTCCCCTTTTTCCATGTGTCTTTGTGTTTCATGATTTGCAAGGAGTGTACCTTACCTCTACTTTTCCTTCCCAGTTGGTTCGTGGAATTGATTTTACTCGACTCTACGATCCTTCGAGGTTGGTGAGTAGTGGCTGGGTTACTCTTCTCTTTTCTGAAACCCAGGCCAACATGAGATCCTTTACTCCTTGGAATGTGGATTGAATCAGTAGAGCAGAGTTGGATTGGCTCATCCTTCTGTGAGGATTTCACAAATATAATGCCTCTACTAAAACTTGAAGCATTACTAGTACTAGTTTCCTTTACATTTTCCACACATGGCTCTGAGGTGAATTCCCCAAAGCCTAAACCTGTTATGTCAGTGACACTTCTCTAACTAGAGATCAGGGAGTCCATAGATGAAGAGGATTTATTCCATGTAGAGATTGTCTTCTCTAGTTCCTCAATTTTAAAGTTTAGACTTGACTCTCTTTGTGCATTGAGCTCATTGGTCTATTTTAAGAGCTTATTCTCAGCTTCAAATTGGAGAGCGAGTCAGTACTTAGAAGGGCTATTTCTAGTCCTTCTTGAACTTTCTCTTTCTCCTTTCGAAGAAGTAAATAGTCCTTAGACAGAACTCTAAGCCATTCATGTATTATGGCAGATCAGATGTTATGCCATGCATTACAGTTCTTAAATAATCAATGTCTACATCAGGAGAGTTGAAGTCAAATACCTCATCTATACTTACTTCATGTATGTTGGAGTTCTTTTTGTCCTTTGCATGCTTGGCCATCAGGCAAAGATTTGCCATTTGAGGGTCTTCATCATCTCCAGATTTGGGAGTTGAATCATTGTCTGAGTCACTCCACGATCCTCCAGCTACAAGGCCTTTGTCTCTCTTTTGAGGTCTTTTGTTGCCTTTGAATTCCTTCTTTGGATGTGATTTCTTCTTTAGTTCTTCTCTGAGATGTTTGTTACAGTTAGCAATGAAATGGCCAGGCTTCTTACAGTTGTAGCATAGATCATTTATCTGCTCATGGCTGTTGTAGTTGTTGACTTTCTTTGGCTTGCTGATTTTGCCTTGAAGCATGAACCTTCTGAGTCTTTTCACCAGCATTGCAAAGTCCTCATCGTCATCTTCATCATAGTTAGAGTCAACTTCAATGTTGACTTTGGAGGTGTTTTCAGTTTCTTTGAGAGAAACACCTTTATCCTTCTTTCTTCCTTCAGATAGAGTTTCTGCTCGTTGAGTCAGTTCCAGTTCATATGTAAGAAGGTTGCCATATAACTATTGAACAATCATTTCATGTAGATTCTTTGACTCTCTAATGGCAGTGGTTTTGGCATCCCACTTGCTTGGTAAGGCTCTCATAAACTTTATGATTAGATCTTTGTTTGGATAGATCTTTCCATAAGCTCGTAGAGAGTTGAGCAGAACATTAAATCTCTCATAGGTGGTAGTAACGTTTTCTCCTTGAACGTGTACAAACATCTCATATTGCTGAGTCAAGAGAGATTGTTTATTTTCTCTGACTACTTCTATTCCTTCATGCATGATGAGAAATGCTTCCCAAACCTCCTTTATTGTTTTGTTGTTGACCACGTTTTCGAACAGATCATCTTATAAGGATTGGAATAAAATATACTTGGCCTTTTTGTTGAGTTGAATAGATGTCTTCTCATTTTTTGTCCATTCTCCTTTAACCATTGTTGCCTCCTTTTTAGTTGTAATAAAAGGACTATAACTCATGTAAGCATACATGGGTCAAGAAGTAGTACAGAGTAAGAAAAGTATCGATCCACGGAGAAAGGTTTCAAATTAAATTATTATGCATTAATCGTATCACTATTTCTTATATGCTTAAACGAACGCTACAATTTTGAATTAATCTAAACTCAATTAACGAATAAAAGAAGAATAATAGAATAATAAATCAAATATGGAAATAATGGGATTCTAACTTCAATTCATATTTCATCTAAACAATACCATCATGCAAGATTATACATGTATCGTGGAAAATTAGCCAAGAGCACGAAAACAGACGTAACCATTCGTCAATGCATTATGACCTGCTTACAAAACATCCACATGCAATAGAAATCATGTAATCATCAATAAAATCAAAATCACTATATTTCTAAGTGACTTTGCAGCAATATTGAATTGAAGTGTAAGCTCTTATATAACTACACACGGTGAAGCAGTATATTTCTATTTTGTTCACGAAATATAAAGCTAAACAATTCAGCCTCATAAACGCATGCTATCATGATTACAACCATATTTACATGTCATTTTTTAATTCCATATAAGTATATAAAATGAATGGTGATCAAACATTCATGCAATCCAATCAATCATAATAGAAATTCCATGACAACCACACAATCAACCAATCAGGCCATTGATGTTAGACTACATATCAATATCCGTTAGAATCCCATAATGGAGTTTAGTTCATCTCTGAACCGAAAGACATTATATGGGATTATAGCAACATATGAAAAATAAATAAAACAATTGAGAGAGAAGATAGAATTGATCAAACCCAATTGCAGATTATGTTCCAACAATGATGTTCAAATCTCCAATATTATCCAGCAAAACATAACGTAGTTCTTATTCAATGAATCAATCTAAAAGAAGATGAAGAAAATATTCAATGTATGCTCAACACTCTTTGGAAATGTATTCAACGCTTTGAACCCTAGCTCTCTAATATGAAAAACTGATAAAAACTAAAGATGATCGCGTCTAGTACCAACCGGAGTAGTTTATCTCAACTCAAACACTTCAAATTTTAAAATTAGAATAAAGTCAAACAACAGCAGTCGATGACGCGCGTGGCCACGCATGATCCCAATACATAACAGGCGCGGGCGCACGTGTATGGAAATTTAGCCTTTGTTGGTTTGTTGATGGCGTATGCCATTAGTTTCAAATTAATGCAATGCATGGCCGCAGACGACTTCGTGGCTCGCATCCTTAAGTTCTGTTATTGTTGCTTCCTTGTCATGTTGTTATTGTTCCTTTCACATGTTGCTATTGCTTCTTTGTCAATCAATGCTCAGTTCCTTTTCTCCACTCGTCGCTAGTGTCACGCTTCCATTAGTCTCATTACCGCCTACCAACACCGAGCTATACCATTTCCTGCATTTTCATACTAGAGGAGTTTTCATTACATGCAATGCAAAATAACACGAAATGCAACTAAAAACATACTAAAATGTATTTAAGATGGGCATTGTTCTTGTGAATTGATATCCAATAAGTAGGTATAAAACCTACTTATCAAATACCCCCAAACTTGAACTATTGCTTGCCCTCTAGCAATGCATATGACATAAAACACTGAAAATGAAAGTACATGCTATACAACTAGATTACGATGCAAATGAGTCTCACATTTTTCCAGCTATACAGAATTTCAGTCCAAAATGCTTCAACGAATTATCCAGATTCGAGAATACAAATTCAAACCAAACTATAGGCATAATATCATACACTCAAATAATTCATATATGCTATAAAGATTTTGTGTGTGTGTGTGTGTTGTGTTCACCAAAACTTGATTAAAGCAAAGAATGCACATGTTAAACTGCTATAAATAGGAAATTACAGTCTAAATCAAGATTCATGTATACTCATGCAACAAAGACTATTCTAATATATTAAAACAAATTAAGGTTCAACAATGGGTTTAAACTGCTTTATTTCTACTCACGAGGGCGATTTTCGCTCTTTCCCGTGGTGTTTATTGCTATTTTTAGTTTATTTTATTTTTTTTTTTTTTTTTTTATTTCACATGACTGTGCAATGCCTCATTCCATTAGGCTGACAATGCTACGCCTTAGCGAGCTTTCAACCAACGACTCCCAGACCATAAAAGACCTTAGGGCGCTTAGGTGTTAAGACACACCCTACGTGTACATTTACTCAAGTAACAAAGGCCCCGAAATAAGACTAGCCACGTTATTGCTTTTTTTTATATGGCATACCCATGTATTCCCAAAGTTTGATTATCAATGTTTTGAACAATTTAAGTCCATTTTCCACATAATTCTCTTTTTAAAATCACATTTCCTATCAAGCAATGCAACACATAATTCTTATGCCTACAAGCAATTGTGAACACGGCAGTACAAACCAAAAGCATCTAAACAGCATCATGGATTACATCATGTAAAACATTATATCTAAGCTCATGTTATCCAAAATACTCAACAATCCTTCAAAATTCATTGTCATCATAGGCTAGACATAACTTCCGTAAAGCTAGAAATGTGAGTCATGCAACTAAACATATACTAACACAAATAATAATGAATAAAAACAAAAACAGAAATATTTTTTGCACTTATTAACTAACACAAAAACATGCAAAACTTAAAAAACATACAAACTTATTAACTAACACAAAAACATGCAAAACTTAAACTAACATGCAAATACGACATCTAACTACCCTACTAACCAATACCCCCAAACTTAACATATTCATTGCCTCAATGAATGAAGGTATAGGGTTAAAAGAACTCCCCTACGGCTAAGCTGCACCACCCTCTTCGGGTGGTGAATCCGGTGGTGGAAATGGCACGGCGGTCCCAAACTATGGCCACTCAAGCATAGTCTCCTGCTGTGCAAATGCCTCCGCCAACGACCTTGTCAGACCCGTAGCAAACGCTTAAAAGTTATCATACATAGTGTCGACCTTCCGCTCCAACCTTCGGAGCTGTCTATCCCCAGTAGCAGCAGTTACTTGGGTTGACGTGCTTGCTTCATTTGACTTGGAGGGTTACGATGATGGTATAGACGATGTAGGACGAAGAATAAAACCCTTTCCTCTCGGATGAGGAGTACCTCCTTGCCAGTCTTCAAATCATGCTATTGTGGCATGCATAATGTCTTGGCTTGGGAAATGCAACTGCTCATCTATCCACCTAATTCCTGCCTTGGCACACAAATGGGTCACTATTGAGGCAAGTGGAATACTGCCCGTGGTACTACCCCGCATGTATCTCATCATGTTCTAATTCATCAGGTAACCTACGTCAATATCCTTGCCCACAATAATCCCCGATAAGATAATCGCTCGCTCGACTGTAATTTCATACTGATGAGAGGATGGCATGATTTTGACACACACAAATAGATTCCAGGCCTTTGCATAGCGATTGAGGGTGGACGCTGAAAAGGTCTTAGGGTGATTGGTGCCCGGTATACATGTCCACTGGGTCCCTGGAATACACAAATTAGTGATCACAACAACCAAATCTGTCTCCAAACGTTCAGCCTCTACCCAACTTGTTCATCAAGCCGGAGGGTCGGGCAAATTAAACACTTGGCGAATGGCTCTCGGCCTGAAGTCCACCTGAATTCCACGAACAAAAGAGAACCCATTCAATGTTTCCCTCACATTAGCATAGAACTCTCACACAACAACCATGGGTGAAGCCATTGGCGTTGACCAAACACCATGCCAACACCTTTCTCTAATCATTTGCACTAATTTTCAGTCCTGTTCGTCGGGCTTGAACCCTCGTTCACAAACAAAGGACATCCCTATAATTCGATAATATTCAATTTGAGCATCCAAGTTGAAAAATTTTGAGAAATCAACATTGTATCCACTGTGACTGCTTGCAGATGATGATTCCAGAGTGCGAGATCAAGCACGCTTAGGACCCATTTTGAACTGAATAAGAAGAAGCTGACTTGCCTTGTAAAATCGTGAGTCATAGTTGATGAAGTGAATACCCCCAAGCTGATTTTGCACAACCCACTGAAACCCTAGTTTTATAATATAAATATTGATCTTGGGTAGAATCGTGGGTAGTGGAACAATTGGTAACGGTTTGAAGATGAGACGTCATGCGTTTTGTGGAGAACGAGGGAAGACGTCTTTGTGTTATTTCAAATGATGGAAGTTATGTGTTTAAACACGTCCTTAAACCAATTTTTTTTTTGAAGTCCGGTGTTAGGCACTAGCGCATTAGTTTTCAATGGAGATATATTATGGCAAGAAATCACTTTTTTTTTTTTCTTACACAGATACGCAACAGCGGCGCAATGCGGTTTTGTATTATTATCATAGGTATACAGACGACCTTACTTCTCTCAGACTTCTAATTTTCATTTCCAATAATTCAAGGCAGTGATGCCTTCTTTTTAATTCACCTGCATAAACACCAATTAATCATGTCAAAGTATGAACTATTGAATACGTAAAAATGACCATCTAATCATCATACTTTCTATACTTTTCTCAAACACATCCCAATGCAAATTTAGCTACCAATGCATTTATGCAGAACAAATCAAACTATCACAATTAAACATGGAATGAACTAACAAAAATAACATAAACTGAATAAATAAAAAGTAGAGATAGAAACAATGGGTTGCCACCCATCAAGCGTTAAGTTATAGTCAATTAGCTTGATTGTCTCTGCCTTTTCAGGTTGAAGAAAGAATTGAGGTGACTTTCTATCTGTCAACATCGCCACTAAAGTAATGCTTTAGTTGCTGTCCATTCACTTTAAACGGCTTGTCCGGGAACTTATCGAATACTTCTACCGCACCATGTGGGAACACTGTCTTCATTGTGAATGGCCCTGACCACCTTGATTTGAGCTTCCTAGGAAAAAGTTTAAGTCTGGAATTGAAAAGCAAAACTCTTTATCCCGACTCAAATGTTCTCTCTATGATCTTGCGATCATGCCATTTCTTCACCTTCTCCTTGTACAGCTTTGAGTTTTCATACGCCTGTAATTGAAATTCGTCCAACTCATTGAGTTGGATTAGGCGTTTCTATCCTGCAGCTGTCAAATCAAAATTGAGCTTCTGAATCGCCCAATATGCCTTATGCTCTAGCTCCATAGGAAGATGACATGTTTTTCCATAAACTAGCTGAAAAAGGTGACATGCCCAACGGAGTCTTGTATGCAGTCCTATATGCCCAAACAGCATCACAAAGCTTTATGGACCAATCTTTTCTTATGGGATTCACAACTCTTTCCAAAATTCTTTTAACTTCCCGATTTGACACTTCTGCTTGGCCATTCATTTGGGGATGATACGCTGTAGCAATGCAATGATTCACCCCATACTTAGCCAACAAAGTTGTGAACTTCCTATTGCAAAAATGACTGCCTTCATCACTAATGATGGCCCTTGGAGTGCCAAACCTCGTGAAGATACTTCTTTGTAAAAACTTGAGGACTACTTTGGCATCATTTGTTGGAAGAGCTGCCACCTCTACCCACTTCAACACATAATCCACTGTGAGCAAGATGTATAGATTTCCACATGAAGAAACCAAGGGACCCATGAAATCAATTCCCCACACATCAAAAATTTCCACTTCGAGGATTGTGTTCAATGGCATTTCTTTTCAAAATGTTCTTGACTCTTTGACATCTATCACATCTTTGGACAAAACTGTATGCATCCTTGAAAATTGTCAGCCAGTAGAATCCTGCTTGTAGCACTCTAGCCGCTGTTGGCTCTCCACCGTAGTGACCCCCATACAAAGAAGCATGACAATCCTGCAAAATCCCCTCTATCTCGCTATAAGGGATACACCTCCTTATCATCTGATCAGCACATTATTTAAACAAATATGGTTCATCCTATATAAACCATTTAACATTATGCAGGAATTTCTTCTTTTGATGACCAACCAAGTAAGAAGGTACCATCTTACTCACTAAGTAGTTCGCGTAGTCTGCAAACCATGGCACTTCCCCTTTCACCACAAACAACTATTCATCAGGAAAGGATTCATTAATTAAAATTTTGTCATCTGTCTCCCTTTTCGGATTCTCTAGTCGAGATAAGTGGTCCGCCACTTGGTTCTCAGTTCCCTTTCTGTCCTTGATCTCTAAATCAAATTCCTACAACAGCAATATCCATCTGATCAAATGGGTCTTTGCATCCATCTTGGCTACTAAGTGTCAGATCGCTGCATGATTTGTGTACACTACCACCTTCGTACCAATCAGATATGCTCGAAATTTATCAAAAGCATACACAACTGCCAATAATCCCTTCTCTGTGGTGGTGTAGTTCAATTGCGCATCAGTAAGGGTCTTGCTAGCATAATATATCACGTGAAAAAGCTTTTCCTTTTTCCGACCCAAAACAAACCAACACAAAGATAATCAATAGCATCACACATCAATTCAAATGGCAAGTCCCAATCAAAGTCAGAATGACCTGTGTCAAGTTAACTTCCCTTCAAGTGCTCAAATGCCAACACATAATCCTCATCAAATTTAAATTGTGCATCCTTCTCCAATAAACCGCAAAGTGGTTTAGTTATCTTGGAGAAGTCTTTTATGAATCTGCGGTAGAAGCCCTCGCATGTCCAAGAAAACTACTTAACACCTTTTATCAAGTAGTGGTGGTAAATTCTCAATAGTCTCTAGTTTAGCCCCTGGCCCACCTCAAGTCCCTCTTTGACACCTTGTGTCCCAAAATAATTCCTCCTTTGTACCATAAAATGGCACTTTTCCCAATTCAATACCAAATTTGTTTCAACGCATCTTTTCAAAACCATCACCAAATTATCAAGACATAAATCAAAAATGAATCCCAAAAACCGAGAAATCATCCATAAATACCTCCACATTCTATTCCACCATATCCAAAAAAATAGCCATCACGCATCTCGAAAAAGGTGGTCGAGCATTGCATGCATTCTAAAAAAGACATCCTTTCGAAAGAAAAAGTTCCATATGGACATGTAAAGGTCAGTTTTTTTCTTGATCCTCCGAGCTATCACAACTGATTATAGCCCGAATAACCGCCCGTAAGGCAATAATACTCATGACCCGCCACCTATCCAACATCCGATCGATAAATGGCGGTGGAAAGTGATCTTTCCTCAGTAGCTTTGTTAAGCTACAGTAATCCATGCAGACTCTCCACCCCGGCACATCGCTCGTGTTTGAATCAACTCATTATTTTCATTAGAAACCACTACCATGCCACCCTTCTTCTAAGACACATCAGACCGGGCTCACCCATGAACTATCTAAAATTGGATAAATTATGCCCGATCCAACCATTTCAATACTTCTTTCTCGACCACTTCCTTTCATGATCGGATTAAGTCTTCTTTGTTTGCTCCACCGACGGGCTTGCTATCATCTTCCGTAGGATCTTATGCATACAAAAAGAAGGGTTGATCCCTTTTATATCGGCTATAGTCCATCCAATAGCCGACTTGAACTCTCTAAGGACTCGTAGCAGTTTTTCCTCCTGAAAAGATGTTAGTGCAGAAGAAATAATCACAGGTAGCTTTGAATCTTTATTTAAAAATGCATACCTTAAATGGTCTGGAAGTGGTTTCAATTCATGTTATGGAGGTGTCTCAAGAGATGGCTTCAATTTTACTGATGTCTCTTCTGCTTTCTTCAATGGCTCAGCAAGAGTTTGGAATT
The DNA here is from genome assembly GCA_020205605.1 of Panax ginseng. Taxonomy (NCBI): domain Eukaryota; kingdom Viridiplantae; phylum Streptophyta; class Magnoliopsida; order Apiales; family Araliaceae; genus Panax; species Panax ginseng. The sequence continues at coordinate 78,296,772 of CM035129.1, read as the reverse complement.
TTCTGAATTATGGAGTAGTATCAAGAAATTGTACAAGTTCTTCAAATTTCTCATCCTCTAATTCTAAATTTCCAGTCATAACACTTCTCAATGGTTCATTATCCACCAAACTCTCTACTTCATAATTTAAGACCTTGTCCACCAAATCAACCCTGAAGCATTCTTCTTCATCTGTTGGAAATTTCATTGCCTTGAATACGTTGAAAGTGACTTCCTGATCATGAACACACATTGTGAGTTCCCCTTTCTGAACGTCTATAAAGGTCCTTCCTGTGGCTAGGAATGGTCTTCCCAGTATGATTGGTATACTCTTATCTTCTTTATAATCTAAAATGATGAAATCAACCGGAAAGATGAATTTATCCACTTTTACCAATACATCTTCAACAATTCCTAGTGAATAAGTGATGGATCTATCACCTAGTCAGAAGAAATATTTGCTTCTACTTTGGAGCCATAATCCCAACTCGATTGAACATCGACAAGGGCATCAAATTTATACTTTCCCCAAGATCACACAAACATTTACTGAAGCTCATCTTTTCGATTGTGCATGGAATTGTGAAACTTCCCGGATCCTTCAAATTTTGAGGTAATTTATTTCAAGCACCGTCAATCGCATTCGCATTCTCAAGGCTACTGTCTCAAAATCTTCTAATCTTTTCTTTCTTGAAAGGATACCCTTCATGAACTTTGCATAACTTGGCATCTATTCCAATGCCTCAGCGAAAGGTATGTTAATCTGTAGCTTTTTAAAGACCTCCAAGAACTTCTTGAACTCGCTTATCTTCCTCGCTTATTCAATCTCTATGGATATGAACCCGAGGGTGAACTAGTGGTATTTTACTCATAGGCTTCTCAATCGAACTCGCTTTTATCTTCTCTCTTCCTGCTGTAACTCGTAATCTTCATTATTTTCTTTTCTTCTCTCAAACAACTTTCCGCTTCGCTCACCGCGCAACATCTTCCCTTGTAAACATGGCGCTGCATGGCGCCATGCTCATTTTTCTCGCAACCTTTTCCTGCATCTAAGTGTGATCGCTCGACATTGTTCCTTCCTTCTTCTTCTTGGATTTTCCTCCGTAGTATTTTGGAAATGAACCCTGGGCCCGTTGTTAAGCATGCTCGCCATCCACCCATTTGAGTTTCCAGATTTTTAATAGCCACCACCGCTTGGCTTTTTAATCATCACCTCTCAGATTCGCATATATGTACTTCATCATCATCTCTCCATTTCGATTTCTTTTCTTGCCGAGGTGCGGATGGAGTGTGATGTTGTTGTTGAGAAAATCCGGTGGAAAAGGTGGTCTTGGTGCAAATTATTCACGAAATGATCGTGATCGAAATTGGTTATTTTGTTGAAACCGATTTTGTTGATTTTCTTCGATTATTCGACCAACCAAGTTTGATGGTTGCGGTTGTTGGAGTTGTATGTGTTCTCAAATTGTCCTCGATCCTTCCTATAATTGCTCACATATCGCATCGACTTCGAATCGATAACACATTGATCCGTTGAATGTGACCTCGCACAAAAATCTCACACACAAAGGCAATCGCTTCGCCTTGGGTCTCTGTCAATCTAATCAATTTTTTCGCCATGGATGCCATCTGGCCGACAATCGAGTGATCGCATCCACTTCTAACAAACCTGCAACTTTGGCATGTGGCATCCTCGATGTAGGATTTTGAAAATCATTTGTCGCCATTGTCTCAATGAGGTTATAGGCCTCTTCATAGCTCTTTGCCCATAAAGCTCCTCCCGCAACCAAGATCTATAATACAGCCCGGATTGCCATCCCAACCCATTATAAAATGTGTTGATCACCATCCAACGGCATACCATGGTGTGGACACTTCCTTAGCATCTCTTTGTATCTCTCCCAAGCTTCATATAATGATTCACCTTGTTGCTGCTCAAACTGGGAAATTGTTGTCCTCATCTTTGCAGTTTTGGCCATTAGGAAAAACTTGGCTAAGAATTTCTGTGATAGGTCCTCCCATGTGGTTATAGATCCCAAGGTAAAAGAGTGAAGCCAACTTCTTGCTTTATCCCTCAAAGAAAATGGAAAAAAGTCTAAGTCCGATAGCATCCTCCGTCACCCCTGCATATATCTCGAACGTGTCACATATTTCAATAAAGCTCAATAGTGTTCATTAGGATCATCCTCAGAGAAAAGACCCCAAATCAGCATCAATTCTCGCACCATTTGAATAGTGTCCAACTTTATCTCAAAGGTGTTAGCTACTATCGCTGGTCTGACTATACTCGACTATAATCCATTAATATTTGGCATTGAATAGTCTCTCAAAGCCCTATGCTCCTCTCTTTTCTCTTCTATTTGTCCTTCGGCTGCCATATTAGATGTTGTGCCCTCTAACTTTGCTTGTATATTTCTATGCGCTCTTCATTTCCACCCTCTACCGTTAATGTCGTCTTGTGCATGTATCAACTCAGAATTGGATGATCGCGTGTGCATAAAATATATACAAGTACCTGAAACAAAAACAAAAACACAAATAGAAATGAGATAAGATTAGATTTGTCTAAGTCATACAATATAGCTTAAAACTGATGATAATAATAAAATTAAACTCCTTTCCCCGGCAACGGTGCCAAAAACTTGTTTCCTCCTTTTTAGTTATAATAAAAGAACTCTAACTCATGCAAGCATACATGGGTCAACAAGTAGTACAGAGTAAGAAAAGTATCGATCCATGGAGAAAGGTTTCAAATTAAATTATTATGAATCAATTGTATCACTATTTCTTATATGCTTAAATGAACGCTACAATTTTGAATTAATCTAAACTCAATTAACGAATAAATGAAGAATAAATCAAACATGGAAATAATGGGATTCTAACTTCAATTCATATTTCATCTAAAATATACCATCATGAAAGATTATACATGTATCGTGGAAATTTAGCCAAGAGCACGAAAATAGACATAACCATTCGTCAATGCATTATGACCTGCTTACATAACATCCACATGCAGTAGAAATCATGCAATCATCAATAAAACTAAAATAACTATATTTCTATGTGACTTTGCATCAATATTGAATTGAAGTGTAAGCTCTTATATAACTACACAAGGTGAACAAAGATATTTCTATCCGTTCATTTAAATATAAAAGCTAAACAATTCAAATTTCATAAACGCATGCTATCATGATTACAACCATACTTACATGCCACTTTTCAATTCCATATAAGTACATAAAATGAATGGTTATCAAACATTCATGCAATCCAATCAATCATAATAGAAATTTCATAATGGAGTTTAGTTCATCATTATCCAATATTATCAATATCCGTTAGAATCCCATAATGGAGTTTAGTTCATCTCTGAACCGAAAGCCATTATGGGATTATAGAAACACATGAAAAATAAATAAAACAATTGAGAGAGAAGATAGAATTGATCAAACCCAATTGCAGATTATGTTCCGACAATGTTGTTCAAAGCTCCAATATTATCCAGCTAAATTAACGTAGTTCTTATGCAATGAATCAATCCAAAAGAAGATGAAGAAAATATTCAAGGTATGCTCAACCTTGTTTGGAAATTTATCCAACGCTTCGAACCCCAGTTCTCTAATATGAAAAACTAATAAAAACTAAAGATGATCGCGTCTGGTACCAACTAGAGTAGTTTATCTCAACTCAAACACTTCAAATTTCAAAATTAAAATAAAGTCAAACAACAACAGTCGATGACGTCTCGGTTGATGGGCGCTGCACATGAAGTTTCAAATTTTTACGCAGTACCGCATGGCTTCGTGCTCGCTTCCTTAAGTTTTGCTGTTGTTGCTTCCTTGTCATGTTGTTATTATTCCTTTGACATGCTGCTATTGCTTCTTTGTCAATCAATGTTCAGTTCCTTTTATCCACTCGTCCCTTGTGTCACGCTTCCATTAGTCTCATTTCCACCTACCAACACCGAGCTATACCATTTCCTGCATTTTCATACTAGAGGAATTTTCATTACATGCAATGCAAAATAACACGAAATGCAACTAAAAACATACTAAAATGTACTTAACATGGGAATAGTTCTCGTGAATTGATATATAATAAGTAGGTATAAAACCTACTTATCAACCTTGATCTGTATCCTATTTGGGTCGTCTGTAGTTGGTGCAAGCTTTATAGGAACGTAGGGCCCATTCTGAACAGTTTCAAATAGATCTTCATCTATTGAATCCATGTATGCTTGCATCCGAACATTCCAATTGGTGAATTTATATTTATTGCACATAGGTGGCGTATTGCCTCCTCCAGTTTTTAAATCGCTTGGTAAGTGTGCCATTGGATCTACTTAAGCTTTGTAGGCTATAGAATAGAACCTACTCTGATACCAATTATTAGTTCCTGGAGGCACAATAGTTATCTAGAAGTGGGGGTTGAATAGATATTTAAAAATCTTTTCATTTTACTTTGTTAGTTTTGATACTGATTCAAACACAGCGGAATTAAGATTTGTTTGATCTCCCTTTTTAGATATAGTGAGTTAATGAGATTGAGGCAGTTATAGCAGTTGTAGCAGTTATAGCCATAATGCAATAGACATAGTAGTTTTAAGTGGTTCAGAGCACTTAAAGCTCCTAGTCCACTCTTCTACTCCTCGAGTAGGAAATCCACTAAGGATGCCTTTTACACTTTCTGAATCTCACAGATTCCTTCTAGACCAGCAGTCTAGGAACTTTTTAGTTCACTCTTGAACTCTTCAAGTCCAGCAGATTTGGTTCTTCTCAGTTCACTTTAGAACTCTTCAAGTCCTTCTGACTTGGAAATTCTTACTTCACTTGATTGGTAGTTAATGAGTTCTTGATTGGTACTACTCAGTTTTTGTTAAGCTCTTGTTCGAAAGAACTGAGTAGCTGAGCAAGATTTCTCATTTTCTCAGATTGTAGAGTTGAGCATTGAGTGTTCTTCTTCATTTTTGTTCAATGCTTGCTTGGTTTTTCTCATTCTGCAGATGTTTTGCAGATATGTGATCCTTGAAATCTTTCCGTTGAAGTTATCCATTGAAGCATTAAATACATTTGAAATTTCTGAACTTTGATGGAGACTTTTCTGCATATCTTCTGAATTACATTATGGCCCACTGACACAGCAGACTGCTTTCTCACCTAACACCTGAAAAGGTGTTTTCCTTTGACCCATGGTTCTTTCCTTAGCTTCTTCAATACGTTTCTTTGTTTTATACTAACGATATTTTTATGCCATTGGTACCGGTGAGTACTTCAACGTTTGTAACCCATTCCATATTTGTTAAGATTTATCTTTAAACAAATAGTCAAGGCTCAATGCTTCTGACACAGGCAGATGATACTCTACGATTTAGATCGTGGTGTCTTGCCACCTTGGTGCTTGATCCGATGCTATCAAATGAGAACACTACGATTTCTCTTAAGGACTGGCACACTACGATCTTCACTTGCTTGTCTTGCAGACTCTACATTTCTGAGAGTAAACTACGATCTTTGAGTTGGCTTTGGCAAACATCTGGACCACTCTACGATTTCAGGAGAGGCCCTTCAAGGCAGACATACTACGATCCTCGATGCTCTATGATTCTGCCTTGGTGTCTGCAAACTCTTGATCAGCTCAATAGACTACGATTTTATTGAAGCCTATCTATTACATTTCAAGACATAGATCAACCTACAAATTTAATTTATCACTAAGTCCTTGTACATATATTCCTTGAAGGATTTTACATACAATCATGAGCATTTACTTTATACATCAAATCAAAATATGCACTCTTCCAACAAAATCCACTCCAGTTGTCTCTCATCTCTTATTAGCTAGCATAAAGAAAACCAAATAGAGAGAGAGAAGAGAAGCCATTTGGCAGCCCCTTATAGGGAAAAGAGAGAGATTTTGGTAAGCCATCAAAGCTCCATAAGCAAATCTAGAAAGAAGTAGAAAGAAGATCACAAGCAAAGGTATAAAAATCTATTTATAAACTAGTTATTCCTTCTAGTTAATTTATTTTGATGAACTAAGAATCTATGTTTCTAAACTCAAAAACTTTGTATCTACTGATTGATGAGTGTTTCATGTTTAGATATACCTATATTGGGTGTTGATTTGTTTGGAAATCAAAAGAAAAGAAAAGTAATTTTTCTAGTTTATAAACCATAAATTATTTTGTACTTTGGATTTCCACCGTTTTTGATTTGCACCTCCTTTTTGTGATCCGTCAAAGAGAGGTGCTAAATATGTAAGTTAAATACCAAACCAAGTGGTAGCACTCAAAAATTTTGAGTATAAAATCCTTAGTGGCTGTTTTACCAAATTAATTTTGTTTTTTGAAAGAGAAACAAACTGTTTTGGTCCAGTCATTGCTAGGGATAGTGTTGTCATTTTTATGACATTCAAAAAATCTAGAAAACTTTGGGATGATAATATGATGAGTTTTCTAACATTTCCAAGTGGAATCACTAAAAAAGGAGTTATAGATTTTCGTATGAACTGTTTTTAGCAAAGTGCGAAAAAGTGAAAATTTTCAACAACAAACTATTCCAGATTTTGCAAGGGAAGTTTTGGCCACTTAATTTATGAAATAAATTCTGACCTTTTTGGACATGAATGAAAATATATGATATAAAGTAATTCCTGTCCAAAAATGAGCTCATTTCGACTTAAATTGACCAAGTTATGTCCATTTCAATTTTTGGGATTTTCTGACGAAAACGGCTATAACCGGAGTTCTATAACTCTGATGTCCACAAAATTTAAACTGGAGGCTCACGTTAACACGTATTTGATTATGTCAAGATATTGGAATTTCTGGAGTTGAGCATGATAGGACTAATTACTTAAGCTACGAACTAAAATGATTTTTTTAAAATACTAAAGGGAGTTGAAAAATTACAGAAAAATTCTTTGTGTATGAAATATATGTATATATGTTTGGACAAAGGATAGAAAAATAATAAGTTGATTTGGTATTTTCGTGAAAAGAATTATTCAATACAGCTTGCTGGATTCAGAATTTGTTGAATCTAGTTTGCTAGATTGGAAAGCAATTTACTGAATTGAAAACCTATTGATTCCAGCTTGCTGGATTACAATCTGGTTGCTGGAATTGAAATCCAATTTGCTGGATTGTAATTTGGTTTGCTGGATTGGCCATCCGTTTCTTTGGATTTGGAGTCCGGTTCTTTGGATTGCAATCCGGTTTCTTTGGATTGGTATGTTTGGATAATCCAGTTCTTTGGATTAGTATTTGAGTTATTAGAATTTAAAGAAGAACTTTTTATATATATATATATATATATATATATATATATATATATATATATAAGATTAAAGTGTTAAATCATAATGTATATGATATAATGATTAAAGAATTATCAAATGACGATAATAATAATGATGTTTTAAGGAGTGATTTAATATTTGATTACGTGATAAGTGTTTTAAGTTTTATAATGACTATAATTAACTGTAGTGTATGTGATGATTTTATTCTAATTGAGATATCGATATTATCAATAATAGGTCTTTCAATTGAAGCTAAATTAGCATTGCGTAGCACTAATCTACAGTTCAGGCAAGTTACGATACTTTTATTATTCAAGTTCTTGAACTATACTTTTAATTAAGCAAGTTCTCTAACTCAAAATTGAGTAGTTATTTCAATGCATGCTTGTGGATAATCATTGTTGATTATACCACATCTATGAATTATTGATTCGCACGTTGTGCATGTTGTATATGTTCATCAAGTATGAAAGGCTGATCACCTTCATTACCATTAGGTTCAGTTAAATTTTTTCATGTTCATTGTTGGCCATTTATTTTTATTGTCTCTGTCATTCAGTTATGTAAATTGATTCATGTTCTTTTGCAATTATTATATTATTAAAAGTTTGCTATCTTATTCATTCTTTCAATCTTTTTTTGAACTTAAACTTGTTGGGCAAACTTATTGTTCACCCTTGCTATATCATGATAGATATTTTAGATTAAGACGAAACTTCGAATACAGGCGAAGACAAAGATAAAGTCCAGAATTGGGATATGGTGCAGGTTAAAATTGGAATAGTATTACAGGCAAATAATATTGTAAGTCTAGTAGTATATGAATATGTGTATGAAGTTAAGGTTATCGACCTTATATGACACCCCCAAATCCGGGTACTTCAATCCCACAAATTTGGTGTTCATTGTCCTATTAAATCATAACTAACTACCCATAAACAAAGGATATAATTAAATTCAAAAGTTTAAACAATAAATCTCCCATTATAGGCTTACATAATTTCAAATAAATCCCAGGTCATCTAACCTTTATTATTACAATCATCAGCGAAATATTAAAACATAATCATAATCAAATCTATTACATAAGCTTCATAAATAAATGGTAAATTAAACATCGTCTAATCAAGCACTTTGCCCTTGCCCTAGCTTGTAGAAAGCTCTTCAAACTTTTTAACTTCATCTACATTGTTTTGTGCAAGATTGAGCAAACAATTTCCCACAAGAAGGATAGTATACAATAACATTTTATGAATGACAATTAACTAAACTTTCAATGGTAAAGTACTCTACCAGAACAATAAACTTTAATTCAAAAGCTATGAGTTCAAAGAATAATGAACGTTTAAGTTAACAACAGATATCAACATCAAAGAATACACTGAGGGTCACAAGACCACGAACAATGTTCTAGGTTGTCAAGTATTTCTACATTAATCTTTAACAGTCTAAAAGACCATAATCATCATCTATGTCCTAGGTTAACATGTGTTTCTACTGTAACCTTTAACAGTCTAAACGACTATTTGAATCATCATCTCGTACTCCAGGTGATCAACCCTTTGTACTATGTATTGCGCAAACATTTTAACGCTATTGTGTAGCTCTAAAATAATCCCCTAATATAGGGTTGTTCATCTCAGCTTATATTATCAGGTTCCATACCAAAGGAATTTTGGTTTGGAATTAACTTCAAAGGAATTCTAAATCTTTAGAATTCTCCTCAACCAAGTACTGGTTGAATCAAGTAGGGATCAATAACTATTCAAGAGTTTGATTACAAACTAATTATGTTAATGTATCAATAAGAGATAGGTTATCAGCTGAACAAATATTAGTCATCGATTATACATTCTTAAAACTATACAAATTTATAAGCAAATCAAAGGAAGTTTGGTTTGAACTGATTTTAAGGGTAATTTAGAGTTTATAACATTCATCAACTAAGGATTAGTTGAATCAATAAAGAATCGCTAGTCAACTAAGAGTTCGGTACAACAATGTAAGATAGTGCAATGACATTGGTGATCAGATATTGAACAACGGTTAATTTTTAGCTGAACCAATATTTTTCAACAAGATCAAGCTATCCAATAATAGTACAAACTTTGAAAAAACAAAAAAACCTCGCTTGAAATGAAGAAGTAAAGATTAATTAACTAGCTCAAGGAAAAGCGTAGTTTGGAAATTTACTCAATAATAATTCAGAGTTAAAGAATACGCATAACAATAACAAGTTAGGAACAAGAACTTGCATAATGAAAGATTAAAGTTAGACAACTTGCTCAATTGAATAATAACTTCAAGAACTTACATAAAGTAAAAGTAAGGTTAGGAAAGTTGCGTAACAATAATAGCTTAACTGCTCAATAAGAGATTAGAGATATATAGAGAACTTGCATAAGTATAACATGATAGTGAAAAGTAAACCTTGTCGAATAATAAAGTAGCAAAGGTTAGGGAACTTGCCTCTTGTGTAAGCTATGCAATTACAACTCACGTACTCCAATATCCTACACATACCATTAGGATTATCACATCAATTAGCTACATACACATTATCCTCATAGATTCAATTATCATCTTAGTTAAGTTATAACCTTTAGCTTAAGGTTTAACCATATTAATCAACCACATAACACGAATCTGAAAACTCAGTAACATATAACATAAGACTTTTAGCATCCAAATCACATTCTCAACTCTTACAATGTCGAGTTTCAATCTTATATAACTTATTAATCAATAACTTTCAATCTTCATATTTAGTATTACATCATCACTATAATCTATTATAACATCTTACTATAAACCTAACACACTCTCATGATAATTAGACTAGGTTACATTAACATGTTTTAGACTAAAATCAAAAGAAGACAAAATAGTCTATGTTCAGTAAGTAGCAGTAGCAATTGTACCGCTTCTAAGCTTTGACATCGGTAGCAAATTGCTACTGGTGCAAAATCAGGAACTATGGAATCTGGGAGGGCGCAACTACGTAGTTCCTAGTCTTGACACCAGCGCAGCTACGCTGGTGCACAGACAAGAACATTGCAGACTGCTTCCTGCACTGTTCCACACAGAACTCCCATAATCTCCCACCAACAAGAAAATATACGTACCCGCATCATATTAACTCTCATATAATCAACACCAAGCATGCATAACATGACTCTAAATAATAAAACAACATAAACCACTAAAATCAAAGGATTTAAAAACTAATTTTGTTATTTTTCCCAAAATTCACATATTTAGCAAATTAGCTTACCATGGATTCAATTTCCATCTAAATCAGTTCCTTTAACATGCATTCTTTTCTTTTCTTAATATATAATCATAAACAACTACTAATTTACAGATTATTACATGGATAAATCATAAATTTTGAGTCCAAAATAGACCATATTTTACAGATTACAAGAATACTCAATTTCTTCATTTTAGAACCTATCTCCATGGATTTGATTACTAAAAATCATTTCTAGATAACAATTAATAGATTATAAACATCTAGTAACACATGTAACATCATATCTCAACAAATCACACCACCAAAATCCAACTTTCATGAAGAACTCAAGAAAACATAAATTAAAATAAAACTAAATTTCTTACCTTTTGATTCTTGATTAAACCTAGTAAAGATGATTAGAGAGGTTTGATTGCTACTTCCTTCTCAAATTTAGAAAGAAACTCTCTTCCCTTCTCAATCTCTCTCCATAGCTCTCTCTCTCCCTCTCAAACTATGTTCTTTCTTTGCAAATAGGATAAACCAATAATACGTAACAGAAAAACTGACAAAAACATAATACGCCTAATTAACCATTAGTTACAAAAAATAAATTTTTATTAGTTTTAAAATTCAAAAGCCATAAGGCTTGTTTGTTAAAACCAATTAAAAATAATGACTTAATCATTCCTTAAGCCTTATTTGACAAAACAAGATTAAAATAAGAATTTCAAAAGCTCTGAGGCTTTGTTTGGTAAAACCAACTTAAAACTCTTTTAATTTATAATATAGTTTTATTGTCCCACTTAATTTAAATAAATTCTCATATTCAAATTTAATTAAATTAAAGCTAATAACAACTTATTAAATTAATTTACCACATAATCCAATACAACAAAATTATAATTTCCATTATAATTTTATTTAATAAATTAATACATCACTTTAATTACTAAATTAAATTAAAACAACATTATAGAAATTCCTTTAATCCCTATCACTTTTCTAATTTAATTATTAAATTAAATAAGAATATTATCTCATAAAATTTAATTCATCACTCTTTTATTTTACTTAATTTCAAAATACTAATTATCAACTTAATTAAAATCTTACGTTAATTCTCCCAACTCAAAAATTATTTATTTAACTAATAAATAATCAAATAAAATCAAACAAATATTTATTCAATAATAAACATGTAACGCCCCGAAATCTGGACTATTTTTACATCCGGATTCCGTACGTCACGAGTACATCATTCATCCAAACATACATCATTATATACTGAAATATAATAACATACATTCCAAATTCCCAGGTTCTAAAACCTTATAATCTTTCTCATTACAAATAATGATAATTACATTATTCCTTTCATCTTACAAGAGTGACTTTTATCTGCCACCAAGGATACATCACAGTTCATTAAACTAGTCTATAGTTTAATTTTCATCTTTCTACATTGCAAGTCTTCACTTGATCTTCTCGCTCATTCACATTCTGAATGGCACTTCATCTGGATACTGTCAACTTAAACCTTACGAGATCCCTAAGTTCTTCTAACATCGTTCGCTGAAAATGTTTTTCATTTAAAGCAAGTGTGAGCATTCAATTTCCCAGCAAGTCATAGCAGTTGAACAAACAACTTCAAGAATTTAAACATTCTTTTAAGACTTCAATAACTAAACAAAGGTTATGAAACAACTTGAATAATAGGAATAATCTTGATTACTATCATTTTAAAATATTAGTCACATTCACTTTGAAATACTTTCATTCTCTACTCTCTTTCATACACATTCTGTCTGGCTAGAATCAGTAGCACAGACTTAACAATAAAGGTTCATGTATAAACAGAACATTCTTTTATTGAAAAGTTCAAACATAGAACAGTTCATCTCACAGAAACACTGAAGTGTTCATATTGTGGCACAAGGCCTCATACGTTCTACCACCTTGTACAAACATCACACATTCGCACATAGACAGAACTTCTCAAGTTCAACATCTGAGAAGTTTTAGAAACTAGCATTCATTTAAAATATGAATTAGGTTAGGAAACATGCCTTACGCACAGCAATAGCTTACGTTGAACTGCTCATTCCATTCCTTATAACACATAAGGAAATAACACATACACAAATTAGTCATATACTTGACTTACGCATTGGTTTACTTAACTTTACTTCTTAAGGTTCGCGTTCTTGCAATATAATTTTACGCGACTAACTTTCATTACTGGGTTTCTGATTTCATGACATACTTGAGATGTCTTTATTTCAAAACGTTCATCATCTTTGATGATTCACATTATTATCTTCTTCTTATAACTTCTCTAGGACTCAGCACACATCGCTTCTCTGCTAGTAGTCCATATGATACTCTGAGTGGTTTCCCAAACAACCAACAAACAAGTTCCCATCTCGTCTACACTGTCCACATAGTGAGTTAGATCGGTTGCCAGTTTCATATATACCTTCGCTCTCTGAAGGAATTGTTTAGCTCAGCTCCCATATGTCAACCATCAAAGGTTACGATTGTACCATAACCTAACTTATCTTCACTTATACGAACTATTAAACTATAATGTTCGTTAAGTCAATGTCTTATTCCTTTTGGCTTTCTGACAACTAAATGCCATACCTCAGGATTCATTCTTATCCGAATCACCTTCGGCTTTCATTAATCTTATTACTGTTCGTTACGACTTTCTCAACAATTCATATCTTACTTACTACCTTCGTCAACGTCTATGTCATACAACCAGGGTATACTTAAAACATTCGTCCAACGTGAATATGATTCACAAGGATCGTTTACGTATTCAACGTTCACGTTGCTCGTCTCTTAATCTCTCATTCAACCTTTACTCGAGGTTTTAATCGCTTTCAATCGTTATCCATCCCATGAACCCCATGTTCATTATTCATTCTTAATGTCAAAGCCATACTGATCGTTGTATGCTAAGACCGATCATTCATCGCAACAGCGTTGCGTTCGCAACGTCTATATAGTTTACATTTATCTCTCATTACCAAAACATAACATCGAAATGTTATTCATTACCCTCGTTACTCAACGTCTAAGGAATCACAATCATAGCAATCCCTCACGTTCGCTTATCGCGACTATGGTCCTTGAACATCGGTTCCGTAACCCGCAATTACATTCTTTTAATCTCGTTTAATCTTTTCGTTCAACCTTCATCAAAGGTTTAATACACTTAATTAAGTGTTACATTAGTTGAACTACATGTTCATATTTCTTTCTTGCACATCCCCCAGCAGTTGAGCTCGTAAAAGCTTATTACTGGCCTTTTTCCATGTACCGACGTTGCGGCGCCACTCTCTTCACTAAGACTTCATATTTGCGGCACGACGAGTTAGCAAGATGTCACAGCTCTCGCTCCATGCTCTGCCGCAGCACCATGCCCATCTTCTCGAAAATTCTTCTAAGTGTTAACTTCATTTTGAGACGCTTACTTTCCGATCTCATAACTTCTTCGTTATAACTCGGAACGAGGTCGTTCTAAAGCCATTTTCTTTCTTATCTTACGTACTTTGATTACCCATGGATAGAACTTCATTCTGAATTCGTTAAAATGCCATTCGATTGGCTTAATCTTCGCCCTTTATTCATTTTACATTATTAACGTTCTTCGTTCGTTCGTCCGTAATTCGGTCATCTGAACTCGGAATTCATTCGTTCTTGAGTCTACGACTCACGTTTTATATGTTCTCTTACTTTCTTATGAAACCCTACACGTTCGGGTTCATTTACTAACTTTTTAATTCTCGCTTGTCTTTTACAAAATTTTTGCCATAACTTCGTTATAGCTGCGTTTTAATCCGTTCTTCATGAACATTTCTATTGTTCCTAACCAAGAAATAAGCATTTAACTTATACACGATGGTTTTAAACTTGTCCATCAATAACATTTATACTACGATGGTTTTAAATTTGTCCATCAACAACGTTCTTCGTGTTCTTCGCGTGTTCTTCATTTTTAATCGATATTTTGGATTACAATTTCACTTTTTCTTGGAATTTGATGTTATAGAACACTATTCCTTACTTATTTGACCTACTCATTCATAAGATTCATTCGGATCGCTCAAAATCCTTACGAATCTTACACTTCCTTAACAAATTTATTTACTAAACTTCTAATTTCTTATTTCTTCATTTCTCATGATATAAACCATATGAAATCATTCTTAACATCTTTTACTCCTTGGTCTCATTAAGCTATGTTTATGAACATAAAAACTTAAAGAAAATTTATAGAAGACAAGGTTTCGGATTACCTTCCTTCTTTAATTTCATTCCGTCGGACAAAGTTTACTCACGAGCAACTTTTCCTCTTCCTTTTCCTTTTCTCCTTCATCCGAAATCTCTCTCTCTCTCTCTCAAATGTTAGACAACTTTCAAAATTCCAAACAAATGAAATCTAAGCTTCCTTCTATAGAAAACCAAGGCTAGGGACATTTTAGTCATTTCACCCTCCCTAACCTCATTACTATTCAAGACTTAAGGACTAAGTTAACTTAGCCCTCAAGTTTGCTTAGCCCTTAAGTTTTATAGTTCCATCTTTCTGGTTTCGTCCGACAGTTTTAAAAACTGCGATTCTCGGAATCCAAATTTTTTTGGATATTTCGTCTTTCCTTTACAGATTAACTTTTATGTATTCTTCGGATTTTCAAAAAACTGAAAAACACTTTTTGGTGTCAAGCATTTTCCTTCATGTTTTTCCCTAACGTAGCTAAATGAATGAAAAGTACATAACAGTACTTTTCGTCATTTTTATGTTGTCCGATTTCTGCACGTTTTTTGAGAAAAACTTTTATCGGCTTACTTAACTTTTCACGACATATTATCGTCAAATCTTTCGACAGAATGTCATTTCGATATACCAATCTCTCGGAAAGGCTTAGGTTATTCAAACCCTACCCCTTAGGTTTCGTCGGGTGAATAGTGCATATTTCGTCTTTTTCCTTAAAAATATTTTTGTTCCCAGAAAATTTTCATTTTTGTCTTGAAAATTCTTACTCGTTCAATCTAGCTCGTAGCCAAAATCCTCCCGATTAATAACCATTCTCAGTTATAGAACGATTAATAAACACATAGCACATAATAATATTAATAAAAATTTATTTTATTAATAACTAATTCTTTAAATCTTAATTTCTGGACAATCCGAATTTCCGGGTTGTCACAAAACACATCAATTAAAATATTTATATAATTCAATAAATATTTGAAATTGCAATTTAAAATTCTAGATTGTTATATCATTCCCTCCTTATAAGGATTATGTCCCCAGAATCACAACTCAAACAAATTATTCGTCACATTCTTCCCTCCTTACAAGGATTCTGTCCCCAGAATCGAAGAAATAATTAAACAAATAACTCACGATAATCTTTCATCATTTTATTTTCGAGTTCCCACGTAGCTTCTTCAGCATTGTGGTCCCTCCACATTACCTTAATAAAAAGGTATCACTTTATTCCTGAGAACTTGTTTTTTTCTGTTAACTTATCTGAATAGAAATTTTCTAGTAGGACAAATCTTTATCAACTATAATAGTTCATACTTGATCATATGATTGTAGTCGGGCTTGTTCGATCATATCATTGAAACATGAAAAACATTGTGAATACGCTCTAACTGTAGAGGTAAGGTTATCTCAAAACCATCTTTTCAACTTCATCAATGCTCCCTATACTATAACCATTTTATACCCAATATAGTTCATCAAACTTCCACACTTTGGTAATTCAGGAACTGCCATAATCATATGAGTTTAGGAACTTATCCTAGTCAGACCATAGACGTTCATTCGCTGAGGGGTTCAAAACATACCATATAATTATGAGTCACGAACTTACCATGCGCTTTAGTTTTAAGAATCGAACCTAATCGTAAAAGCCTCTAACTATCAAATATATACATGAGAAAAGAATAACATTTTAACCACATATACATTGATAGCGCGACACCGATATTCCAATGATTATCAATGTGATAAACCAAGTACATGCACAAAACCTCTGCCCATACAAAGGTTTGTACGACTTAGTCACCATATGAGTCCTCAATTAAAATCCCACCTAGCATTACCTTACTCTTAACTTATTCTTAACTTTCCCTTAACTTGCTCAATACGAATTCCTCATATCACATTATCAATAACTCCTCGTGCGCTTAGCATGCCTTATGATGTTTGGATTTCCTTTTAGTTTGCCAATCAATTTGCAGACGATATGACATATTTATTTCTAACTGCGTTCTTGCAAACTTTTTTAAAAATTCGACGTGAATCGTTAATCTCGGTTTGTCACAATTGATACTGAAACACCGTACCTTGAAACAATTTCTTTAATATATAACTTCACACACTGATCGATAGGTAATATGCTAACTTTGACATATCATGAAATCTATCACCATATCTTGCCAACAAAAGCATTATCGAAGGCGCAATATATATTCGTGCTTCCTCTTCAATTCTCGATACTGACGAAACCAAGTTTATTCCATCAACATTCAGTCCCCTTCAATATCGATCTTAACTTGACACCTTCAACTTGGAGTTACTCTTTCTTTACCTCCCACTACAACTTAACCATTTCAATTACGAACCCATCTTGCGCAGTTAATAAAAATAACTCCTACCTTTTTCTTAAGACGTCGGCAACCATAATCATTTAGGATTTTCCATTCAAAATCATTGATCAACTCCAACTATCACTTCAATGCATGCTTAAATATCCCTGTGCGAGAATATACTTTAGACACTTATGGTCTTTTTATATCTCACACTATTTCCAAAATTAATAACATCCCACACAACCTCTACTCTAAATCGTGAGTCAGATACCCTTTCTCATAAAAAAAAATTAATTAATGTGATGCGTATAAAATGACCCCATCGTTTTTCCTAAACACACAACCTAGTACATTGTAATGCGTCGCTATACAACACAAAATTTCATGTATTATCTGGTAAAGATAACATAGGTGCCATACTTAACTTTTTCTTCAATTCTTGAAAATTTTCTTCATAATTTTCCTGCTCATACAAATTCCACCGATTTCCTTGGCAAGTTAGCTAATGAAGTGGCTATCTTGAACTTTGCGTATCCCACACACTATTTTCTTATCAACTTCTCCACTTATAAAATTCATAAATAACTCTACTGTATAGGTGACCTGCAACAAAAATAAAATACTACCTTTGACTTCCTCGGAGTCACAAGGTTTACACACTTTCTTTGACAATCCCTTATCACCACATGGTTTAACAACCTCAGAATTTCATAAATTAAATTGGAAATAAATCCATTGACATCACGTGTTCTTTAATAGCAATACGACAATTCTACTCATCAACTTAAAAGGATTCACTATTCACACTTTCTATATTTAGGGAATAATCTAACTCTTTCCAAAGCCAATCTAATTTCTAAGCAAATTCATCAGGCATAAATTAACAAGTGTCACTTAAATTAAATAACACGCAGTCGTATAGATAACTGATCGGAACCATACCTTGCTTTACGTCCTAGATCGTCATGTTGGATGATTGTTCGGTTGGTCGACTCGGTGGAGCTGGATCTACAATAACTAGCTTACATCTGCCCCCTTGCTTCCACTTGCTTTTCCTGCCTCTTTCTTTGGGCAACCTCGAGCCAAGTGTTCCTTCGATCCACAAGTGAAGCAGGCTCTCTTCCTCAGTCTTAAACATTTTAGTGCAATGTGGCCCTTCAAGCCTCAATTAAAGCACACCCTCTTTCCCTTCAAACAAACACCTACATGGTTCTTTCCGCAGTTGCTACACGCCTCTATCTTCTTCTTTTCATTTCCTTGCTGATTTCCAGCGGTGACATTTTTGTTCCACTTTCTTTTCTGAACATTACCCCTACAGCTACCTCCTACATTATCTCCATTTTCACCTTTCTTTTCCTTCTTCTCTTAATTGTATGTCAGTGTATTACTTTCCCCATCTATGACCATCATTCTTTCCAACCCTGTTGTGAACGAATTTAGTTGAAACATCAAGATTTGACTATACAGTCAGGAATTCAGTTGATTTGCAAGTGCTCCGACCAGCAAATTCATCAACTGCGGCACTTGGTTAGCATCAGCCTCATTATTGTATGTATATTCCTTAGGGGTCTGCTAACGCTGGTGTCTTCTTATAGGTGGCATCTTACTATTTAAAACTTGCACTATTAGTGTAGACACTCAAAATTTTCTGCATACATGTTACTAACATTGCAGGAGGGCATAATCATTTTTCAAAGATAACCATGGAAGATAGCTCAGCTCAATACAGGAAATCACAATGGAGAAGGTCGTTTCATCTCGGAGATGACCCCGAGAAACTCAGTCTCAGTCCCGAAAACAACACTAGGAAAGACAGTGTCAACCTTGGATATAACCCCGAGGAATGCAGTTGCAATTCCAAAAATAACCCCGGGGATGCTCATTTCAACCTATGTAGTCAGCTTTAACCTCGGAAACCACATCGAGGCACTCAGATCCAGTCCCGAAGATAACCCCGAGAGATCAGGCACACCTCGGAGATAACCTTGAGGACATCCAGTACTTGTAGCAGCCCAATCTCAGAGATAACCCTGAGCAACGACAGCTTTATCAGCCCAAACCGGAGATACCCCCGGTGAGGGGCAAAAATGTCATTTTGCCACTTCAATTCCACACGCGCACCGGTTCAACATACATTCTACACAGGAATGTCCCACAAGAACTAAAGAGTTCCAATCCTGAGTTACTACTACGCAAGGTAGCACACCGGATAGAATTTGAAGCTTGAAGACCAAGGGCATGGTCCCATCTTCCTGATTTCTTACAACCTCTAACCCATGTTATTGCGTAGCTATTGACAATAGCAGTCCAAAATAGGTCTTATACACCTCAATCGGTAGCCCGGATTGAAGTTCCTAAAGCTCGAGCGGACATAACGTTGCACGCGTGCACGTACTTTGAGACGGCAAGACCCGTGGAGCTCGAGGCACCCCGGGCAGCTGCAGGTGCATCTGCGGTTGCCGTAGGTACACCTACGGTTCCCCCTCTATAAATAGAGGGCTTGGGTTGGCCATTTTACAAGAGAAAACGGCGAGGAAGCCCTGTCTAGTTTACTTTGTACACACCCTAAACTGACTGCTTTCTCATTTTAAACACTTGTGAGCTTATATTTAGTCATATTTTTACCGGTGGGAGCCGAGTGTTCATCCATTTAAAGCTATAGAAGTCTTCTTTGGCAGTCCACTGTAAGCCTTGTTAACCTTTTAAAGTGTTTCTCTTCTACTGTGCACACACCGTTCTTCACATTGAGAGTCATGTTGCGTGTGTATGCTAGGACTTCGGGCCCCTGGCTTTTATTTCTTTTTTATATATATATATATATATATATATATATATATATATATATATATATATATATATATATATATATATATATATATATATATATACTAACATTATCGAGTTATGTCTCGATTGAGCACAGACTCACGTCCGAGTGTTTATTTGCTTTTGTATATATATATACTTATATATATGAACCGCTATCGAACTACATTCGATGAGCCCTGATTTTATATCTGGATCATTTATTGCTTTTATGTATACATATATATATATATATATATATATATATATATATATATATATATACTTATATATATGAACTATTGTTGGACTCATTCGATGAGCCTAGATTTTACATTCTATATGCGTTCTTTGCTTTTATATATATATACTGACAAATCATTTGAAATGATAAACCCGATTGGGATCGATATATAGCATATCGTTTACCACTTATATATATATATATATATATATATATATATATATATATATATATATATATATATACATTTGTCGAGCATGGAGTTTACATTGGCCTTTTTATCGCTTTTATTTATATTTTGATACCCCATGGAGGTGCTTCGTGGTGGTTGATCATGTCTTTATATATATATATATATATATATATATATATATATATATATATATATATGGATTTTAAATATTTACATTTTCGATCCCAATTGGAGGTGCTTTCGTGGTGGTTGATCATGTCTGTATATATATATATATATATATATTTACAACTTTTATATATATAACTGCTTACTACGTTCATATAAATTGCGGCATCATATGAGCCTAGGAATCATATGATCATAAATTCAGTCCACTGAATCTAGATTTCGTTCCCGTGATGGATATTTTTCAGCTGTAAGCAGCTTGTAAATTATTCACGGTGTTTGAATTTCCTTAGATGTCTTTCATGCCCATAAGAAGTTTGGCACTGCTATATATATTATTTTCTCGAAGATGCTTCGCATCTCGAAAATAAAAGCAATCAAGCCGAACATTTAATAAAATGGAAGTATCAAAGGCCTCAATTACTATTGAGCACAGGGTTTAAAAAACCTCTTTTACAAAACCTCACTGCTATATCTTGTTTAAAACTGAATTTTTACACAAATTCAAACCCTTTATATATAGGTGCGAACGAGGCATAACACTACTTCCAAATAATTGCACATTGATCCACACAGACACACACACACACACACATTCATATAACAGTTTAAATGAAAAGTAGCGGTCACCATGGTAACATGGATGTCGGGGGGTGCCTAACACCTTCCCTCCGCATAAACAAGTCCCTGGACCCTAATGAATCTCGGTTTCGCAGACCCGTTTAGCAGTGTCACATCACTGGATTAATGTGCAAACCTTTTCTCGGTTGTGTTGGTACAACCAATTAAAAAACCAACTGGTGACTCTTACAGTCAAATATTCGACATATAAATGTCGGACCTTTTCATAACTTGTTTTTTCAAACAAATCTCACTTAACACGAGAACACCAAAAAACAAGAACAGAAGAGGGACAATAAAAATCCCGACGTCGATAGGTGGCGACTCTGCTGTGGATTCCAGTAAGAGGACTTAAGCCGCTACTAAAAGCTTTTCAAAACTGTTATATGTTTGTGTCCGGATGTTGCATTTACATTTTTGATGAATGTGTACGAATGCATTTTACTTACTTCACTACAATATATCTATCTGTGATATTAGTGCTTCGCACATGTCATCATTCCCATAATGGGGAGACACGTTGCATGTGAATGTATGTTGTGTGGTTCCTCCACCAGGAGGCTATCCTATCGATGTTTGTTTACTAGTCTCGTAGGGAGACTAATTCCAATGAGGCTCAGGAAAGGCACCACCCAGATTCGCTCTAGTTGAAAGACCGGATTAACTTCCCGTTAAGTAAATTGCGATGATCTGGGAACCTTCATGGAAAAAAACTGCGAGAGTAACCTAAGATAGGTCAACCTCTGATAAACCAAACGCGGAGGAAAGTCTCTTCATGCTTTCCATTTTCAATTACTTATAAAGAAAATTACTTGTAATTTCATTCCATGTCAATCTCTATGTAATGGAAAATATAAAGAATATGTGTACACGCATGTTAAGGCTTGACATGTTATCAAATGACACCCGTTTTGCAGGATAATATTCATAAAACGGACACATTATGATAGCATGTAAACGTTTATACATTCCCTAAGACTAAACTACATAAGTTTTTGTAGGGAAACAATTGGGCATGTTACCCGTTCAAAGTCTAAGAATGCCACGAGCCTACAGCCAATTATGTCTTCATCTGACCAGTCTAATCCTGCTCCTGTCCATGGGAAGAGTTTGACGGATTAAGCAAACATATTACAGATTTGGTTGTTCTACTTAAAGAACTACACTAGTCTACTCAGGGTTCGCGAATACCCGTACATACAGAATCCTCTGTACATGGAGGAACACAAGGTTTGGATAAAACAAGTCTGGAACTTCAATTGGATACAACCAACAAAATTCCTGAAAACACTCATCTCAAAGAAGATCCAAACATCGGTGATATCAGGAAAAAGGTCCTTCAAATGGAAGAGACCATTAGGTCTATAAAAGGGATTGGAGCACAAGGGAGTGTCTCCTAAGCTGATCTTTGTATATTCACTGGTGTCCATTATCCAAAGAAGTTCAAAACTCCTGACTTTGAAAAGTATGACAGGTTTGGTGATCCTTACACACACTTGAAGGTATTCATTGGAGAACTCGGATCTTATGTCGAGGATGAGAAGCTCAGAATGCAGCTATTCCAAAAGAGTATCTGGAGAAGACCGATCATGGTATACCAGATTAGACAATTCTAAAATATATAACTGGGAAGAGTTAGCTCATGCCTTCCTCAATCAGTACAGCTTCTAGTCTCAGATGGCTCCTAACTGGTACCAAATTACCAAGGTCAAGAAACAATCCAATGAGTCTTTCCGAGAGTATGCTCAAAGGTGGAGGCGCCTTGCTGCTCAAGTTAGTCCTGCTATGATGGAATCAGAAATGGTGATGACCTTCATAGACATACAAGAAGCTCCTTTCTATGAGAGATTATTAGCTGGCATTGGCAAGCCATTTTCTTAAATGATTAAACATGGAGAGATGGCTAAGATGGGACTAAAGTCAGGAAAGATTCAAGACCTAGCCGCTCTGAAAGCTATTGCTAAGCACATCTAGTCTAGAAATTATGGAAACAACCCCTGGAGGGTCCATAAAAAGAAAGAGGATGATGTTTCCTTGACACTACAAGGTCAAAAAGGCAGTCAGAACATGCCTATCGAAAGGAGAAACTACTCCCCTTTTCCAGGACAGTCTTCTAACCCCACATTGACAAAGGGTGGAGAAGTCCGACGCAATCGAGTGTTCACACCCCTAGGGGATTCGATAGAGAATGTTCTCAATCTTCTAACTACTTAGAAGAAAATTACAAATCTTTTTCCACCAGCCAACCCGAATGGGAACGGTTTCAATGCTACACGGAAGTGTGATTATCATGTCGGGGCACTGGGACATGATACTCAGGATTGTTGGGCCTTGAAACACAAGATCCAGGACTTAAACGACAATGGGGAGATTATGGTGACTAAACCCGACCAACCTCATGTACAAGACAACCCTCTTCCTCAACATAAAGAAGAAGAGGTTAATATGATTAATTGGAGCAGTGGACAAAGTTCCAATTATGTTGTTAAATCTTCCCAAACTAGCAAGGACAATGCTGACAAATGGTATTACGCACAGTTCCAGTTTATGATGGAAAGAAAGATGAAAGCTCTTTGTAAGCAAGTAGACCAATTGGAAGAACTGGTGATCCATCAACATCAAGTCACACGCCAATTAGTCAATCAGGAGCATGCTAGTCTCCTTTCTTTTGTTATGAATACTCCATAAAGTGAAACACTGGAGGATAAAGTTGTAAAAAGAGCAAGTGCCAAAGTCTGTCGGGATTTTTCCAATAAAAGGGAATTTACATACCTTTGCCAACCTATGGAGGAGATATTTCAGATGCTGATCAATAGAAGAAGAATTTCATCCCTTCTACCTCCAATCAATCCCTATTCCAGACAGTTTAATTCTAATGGAGTAAGTCAATATCACTCCCACTCTCGCGGTCCCAGCACAGAAGAATGATGGGCACTCCGCCACCTCATTCAGAATTTAATTGATAGCGGTGTCCTGCAAATGGTAGATGACGACACTTTATTACTCGAGAGTGGGAACACATGTCCTACAAAATGGAAGGACGACATAGCAGTTATATCCGCTGAGGATGATTTAGCTTCCAGACAACTCGCAATACAAGCAATTCAACTCAAAGGTGCTGACAATCCTTTGAAAGTGGCTACACTAGAGCCAATTATTTTTGCCATCCAGGGCACAGTATCCTGTTGTTAGCTTGAAAAATGTCCCATTGAATTATGGGCAGGCTGAAGGATCTACATCACATACAACTGCTGCAGTATCGAAGGAGAATCCACTATATCTTCCCCATTGGGTGATGAAGCCTACCATCAAATCAAATGGGAAAGTTCCCTTGGAGAAAATTGAAGAGTTTCTCCATACCATGGGCCATAATGAAGCTAAGGTGGTTTTAAGCTTGAGAGAAGCTTCACAACAAATTTCCATACTGGACTTGGTTTTCTCTTTCGAATATCACAGGAAGTTCTTGCTAAAGGTCTTGGAAGAAGCCCATTTACCGAAATCAGTGGATGTGGAAAAATTCCAACATCTGGTTGATCACATTTTTAATAATAATGTGATATCTTTCACTGATGACAACATACCCGCTGAAGGGATTGGTCATTACAAGTCGTTGCACATAGGGGTGTTATCCTCCAGATACATGGTGGGAGGAGTCTTGATATATGGTGGTTCATCTCTGAATATTTGTCCTTATACTACCTTGGAGAAGATGAATATCAACCCCAAGAGGATCAAAAGTAGCCATACGGTTATCAAAGCTTTTCATGGCTCCCAACAAAACGCCGTTAGAGAGATTGAATTGCCAGTGGAGATTGGTCCACATAAATTCAATGTATCCTTTCATGTGCTCAAAATCACCACAGGATAAAACCTGCTTTTGGGAAGACCGTGGATTCATACGGCCGGAGCCGTCCCTTCCACCCTTCATCACAACTTAAATATATTATCAACAATAGCTTAATTACTGTTAATGCTGAGCCTGAATGTCTTAAACAAGGTGACATACCACTGATCAACTTCAATTTAGAAATTGAGCCGATCAGTTTTCATGCCCTAGATGTGACGCCCCCAAAACAGGTATACATCACCCATTTGAGTTGCCAAATACATGGTACAAATTCAAACACAAACATAATTATACAACTGTCGGGTAATATACGACAAAACATAACTGAGAGTTTAAATAAGAATATTGTCTTCTAGACAACATCCACTCTCAATGGAGTCCTCATTACAATTATTATCACACTATTTCACAGAATAATGAGGACTACTAAAATAACCATCAGGACCGTCAATCCGTTCCCCGACCTGTCCCAACTATATTCTCACATCTTGAAGAGAACAGTGAAAGAAAAGGGTGAGCTCAACTAGCTCAGTAAGAAATATTATGACTAAGATAATGCAGAATAAATTATCCTTAGCCTTCAACAGTATAACAACTGATAGAATACAATAGACAATAAGTTTTAGATCAACAACTGCAGCGGAATAAGCAATCCATTAGAAGAGTCAAGTAGAGCACAAAATCTACTATCTTTTATGATTTAAAAAGTTTTTCATCTACTTTATCGCTGAGACTCAGCTTAATAAATAAAATTGAATCATCCCTACACCACGACCTAGGATATTCATGTAATCATCAATGGTCATGATTATACCGAATAATCCATGGTCATAATCATACTAACAACTTCCAATAAGGACTTTTACCACATCATTCGTTACATTATGGTCATGATTATATCGAATAATCCCTGGTCATAATCATACCAAGTCCATCTATGCACGTAAGCCAAAGATGACTTTCATCACAATATAAGCATGAGAATGATGACAATGACATAATAATTCAATAAAACAAGTTCAAGGATAAATTTTAAAGATTTATAATTTAATTTATGCAGAATTCAATAACGTTCAAATTGTCAACATGATACTGCTTTGTGGAGTAAAATTCAAGAATGCTCAGAAGAATATTTCTTTTAAAAGATACTGGATGAACCGCAAATATCAAGGATATTCTACTAATTTCATAGAGTGTAGATGCCAAAACTTTAACCAAGTGAGTATAATAGAATTTATGAAACTGCAAATGAATTTTCACCCGCCATGCGGAAATCCACGTAGACAGATCATTTTCATAATTTAATAAGGAATGAATACGAAGGGTCATTCATCATGCATGCGGTAGTCCATGTAGACAGGTTATTCCAACAGAATAATAAAGAATGGAATAATGAAGAATTCACCATGCATGCGGTGAGTCAGCGTGAGACATGTTATTCCAATGAATAATAAAGAATGGAATAACAAAAGAATTCACCATGCATGCGGTGAGTCGCGTGAATGAGTTATTCCAGCGAATAATAAAGAATGGAATAATGAAGAATTCACCATGCATGCGGTAGTCGCGTGAGATGAGTTATTCCAACAAAATAATAAAGAATGGAATAATGAAGAATTCACCATGCATGCGAGTCGCGTGAGACAAAGTTGTTCAATAGAATAATAAAGAATGGAATAATGAAGAATTCACCATGCATACTAGAGTCGCAGAGATAGGTTATTCCAACGTAATAATAAAGAATAGAATAATAGAAGAATTCACCATGCATACGGTAGTCCGCATAGACAGGTTATTCTAACAGAATAATAAAGAATAGAATAACAGAAGAATTCACTATGCATGCGGTAGTCCGCGTAGACATGTTATTCCAACAGAATAATAAAGAATGGAATAACAACTCTTACGAGTATTGAAAGAAAATAACCCTCTTCATGAATACGAAAGAAATAATACCCGTTACCTTAGAAGAAAATTGGATACTAGAATAGTGAGGTAACAGACTTCTCTTCTTCTTTCTCTCTATAATTTCTCTATAATAATTGCTCTTGTGACACTTAATGAATTGGTGAGAATGAAGGAAGAATGAGCTTCTATTTATAGGAAAATATAGTTTCGATAATTGCACATTTTGGGGCTCGAAATATTACAGTATAATACCTTCCTTTTTTTATTTATTTTTAATTTAGTCCTGCAAGTATTATTAAACTTACACCACCTCCCCTTATAGTAAATCATGTGAATCAATAGTAAATCATGTGACTCAATAGTTCTATACATGTGAAAAAAATAATTATAGTATAGTACCTTCATCTATACCTCTATTTTTAATTTAGTCATGCAAGTATTATCAATATTGCACCAAATCCCCTAATAGTAAATCATGTGAATCAATTGTACACACATGTGAACACATAGTTATAAGCATGTGAATTAATAGCATTTAATTGCTCATTTATCTGATTAATTACTCGATTGGTCAATATAACCTCCAGACATCAATTATTATCGAAATAAATGTCAATTTCCACTAACACTAATAACTCCCACATAATGGAACTATCAATTTCATCTTTAATCAACATGAACTTATTCATCATTAATATTATAATGCAAAATATTTAACAACCAGGTCGTTCCCAGGAAAGAGGGGGCTTTCCGATAAGGATTTCTCCCTATTGGCGCACAATTAGATTATCTAACCTCTCCTTGACAGAACTTCTAGACATTTTTAATATTGCAAATAATAATATGATTAAATTTGTCGTCTCAATTATTGATTTAATAATATAACATATTATAAAGATGATACTATGACAATAATTGAATCAATAATATGAGAGATATGATGCAGCAATTACTGTAGCAATAATTGAGTATAACTGAGTGACTTCTCACGTAAGCATCAATAATCAATATTGTGTGCTACTATGCAACCATGCGTATTACTGTACTTTTACTACCGGGTAGTTCAACAGTTTAACAGTAAAACTTTCGCTGTTATTTTTATTAAAAGATAATTCTGTCGTTTTCTAACTACGATAATACTTCCATTGTGGGGTCCACCAATGTTGCGCCGTCGTATGGATATTCCCGACAAAAAGAATATTCCCCAACCAAACTAATATTTTATACCAACTTGCTTACTTTGCAAAAAATTTCACATATCACCCTTAACTTTAACCTTTTATCAATTTAACCATTTACGAAATAAAATAATAATTATATGAAATTGAATACTTTCATTTCATAAAATTTAGGGTATTACACTGGAGGTGAGCAACACTCATTACCATCCCATTGGGGTGCCACCTCTCACACCCAAGATTTCTGCTGAAGTAATGTCGGCCACTCAAGAGATGATGTCATTTGGTCATCAACCTGGACAAGGGTTGGGAAAAGATTATTAGGGTATTAAGCACCCAATTTAAGTTCCCAATCAAAATAGGGACAACTAAAGTAGGCTATTCTGCTAGCTCTAGTCACAGAAATTCTCACAAGCACAAACAGATTCCTATATCTTCAGCCATGCGGCGATTATCTCCACTTACAGATCCTGAGCTTGTATAGTCTCCGGTAAAGGTTCCAGCCCATGTTATGGCTATGTTATTTCCCAAACTGATACCGATTAAAGTAAAAGAGGTCTTGATTCCTGATCCCGAAGTGGAAGAGAGGGAACGAAGACGTAAATAACACATCGCCAGGAGTTTGTCTCATCTACGCATCCTTTTACATGATGAGCACATAAATAGATACACTATAGATGATTATTGTCCCGATATTATGGTCATCATTTGGGAGAAGGAGGACGATGATAGCCATTTCATTACTTTCGTCCACCAAGACTTCACCCTTGACAATTGGAGCAGCACTCCTTGCATTTGTCGCCAAGGGTAAAAAGGGTAGAAACCCCTCTACCCTGTAGATAACTTTAACTGCTTACTTTACTATAATGTATTAGCAGTTATTTTGGCAGTACATGTTAACACTTTGTATGATTGAACAGTTTCATATATTAAGTGAAAGAATATTTTGTTTCAGGACTCTGAATTTAGATTTGCCTGTACTTGCTGATGCAGTGCCTTTTCTGTAACTTTGATGGAAAGTTGGACTCAGACTTGATGGAAATACAAGAGGACATCAAGATACCTCCTGAGATCAAGGAATGGGTCGAAGACAGACCCAAATCAAATCTTGATCAAACCACCTCATTCAATCTTGGAACCTTAGAAAGCCCTAGGTTGATCCAGATTGATGTAGACCTCACTCCAAACTAAAGGAATGACATGGTTGCGTTATTAACCAAATTCCGGGATGTGTTTGCATTATCTCATGAAGACATGGTGGGTTTGTCCACGGACATCATCATCCATCGCCTTCCCATTAAAGAGGGATTCAAGCCAGTCAGGCAAAAACTCGAGCGATTAAAACATGAGTGGAGTTTAAAACTTAAAGAAGAAATTGTGAAACAATTTTAAGCTGACATCATCATGGTGTCCACATATCCTAAATGGCTATCCAACATAGTTCCCGTGCCTAAACTGGGAGGAAAGGTGCGAGTTTGCGTGGATTACTGGGATCTGAATAAAGCTTGCCTTAAAGACAGATTTCCCGTGCCATTTATTCACATACTCATTGATAATACTACTCAATACGACATGTACTCTTTTGCTGATTATTTTGCGGGGTACCATCAAATCATAGTTTCTGAGCAGGATCGTGAAAAAACTTCCTTCATCACCCATTGGGGAACCTTTTTCTATAGAAGGTTCTCATTCGGCCTCATCAATGTCGGAGTTCTACCAGCGGGCCATGATGGCTCTTTTCCATAACTTAATGCACAAAGAGATAGAGATCTACATGAATGACATCGTTATCAAATCCCGAAAGGAAGATGACCACTTAGACCATCTTAGAAAGCTCTTCAACAGGTTGCGTAAGTACAACTTGAAGTTGAATCCAGCCAAGTGCGTCTTTGGCGTTAAATCAAGAAAATTGCTAGGTTTCCTAGTCATCCACAAAGGGATTGAGCTGGATCCCACCAAAATCCAAGCCATCACAGACATGCCCATTCCTCAGATAGAGAAGGAAATACGGGGATTTTTGGGAAAAATCAATTTCATTAGCAGGTTCATTTCTTAACTCACAGCAACTTGTGAGCATGTCTTCAAGTTGTTAAGGAAGAACTCCTCCATGAAATAGAATGATGAGTGTGAAAAATCCTTCCTTACAATCAAAGAGCAGCTGGTTAACGCTCTTGTCTTGGTACCACCCAGGGATGATGTTTCCCTGTTCATGTACCTGTCCATTAATGACAATGCCATGGGCTACATGCTGGGAAAAAAAGATGAATGAGGCTAAGAACGAGCTATCTACTACATCAACAAAAGATTCAGCAGCAGTGAACATAAGTACACTCTGATTAAGAAGACTTGTTGTGCTTTAGCATGGGCTTCCATGAGGTTACACCATTACCTCCATGGTCATACAACCCATCTTATATCCTACGTGGATCCTCTCAAGTACGTGTTCAGTAAACCCATATTAAATTATTGGATGTCCAAATGGCAAATGATTCTACAGCAATTTGACATCGTCTACGTGACGTAAAAGTCCATTAGAGGTCAAAGAATTGCGGATCAACTGGTTGCCACACCTTCAGGGGATTTCAAACCCTTGGAAACATACTTCCCCGATGAAGGGGTAATGATAGTTCAGCAACACCTTCAGTACATTGCATGATGTACGTGGAAAATGTATTTTGATGGAGCTGTAAACATGGAAGGTTCTAGAGCTAGAGCAGTTCTAGTATCCCGTACTTGGGAGCAGTATCTCATCGCCATCAAATTGCAATTTGTCAGCACCAACAATACATCTGAGTATAAAGGTTGTATCATGGGACTCAAACTTGCCTAATCAATGGGTATCAGGCGGTTAACTGTCTTTGGAAATTCAGAATTGGTAATCAGATAAACCACAGGAATCTATCACACCAAAGAGCTACATTTGCTGCCTTACCATCGAAAAGTTTTACAGATGGCTACGGAGTTCGAAGAAATAAACTTCCTCCACATTCCTCGGAATATGAATGATTTTGCGGATGCACTAGAAATTATAGCCTCCTTGATAAACATAATGACAAGGAAAACATGCCAAGCATCCCATTTGCCTTACAAAAAGCTCCAGCCCATAGGAATTACATTAGAGAAGTATCAGATGAGCTACCCCCCATCCAACACCCTTGGTATCAGCATATCAAGGAGTACTTGTGAGATGGATCTACACCCGATGAGGTGAGCCCAACCGAAAGAAGGCGGATCCATCGACTGGCTATGAAGTTTTAGCTGAGTGGAGATGCACTCTACAAAACAGATACAGGACTAGGTCTCCTCAGATGTCTAGACAAGGACTAAGATCAGAGGCTCATGGATGAAATCCATGGTGGAGTATGTGGCCCACACATAAGCGGCCCTCTACTTGTGAAAAAGATCCTAAGAATGGGGCATTACTGGCTCTCGCTTAAGGCTGGTTGTGATGATTACATCAAGAGATGTTATCAATGCCAAATTCATGGGAATGCTATCCACGCCCCTCCGAGGGAACTCCACAATATGAGTTCGCCTTGGCCCTTCTCAATGTAGGGAATGGACGTGATCAGGCCCATTGAGCCCAAAGCCAGTAATGGGCATCGGTTTATCTTCACCATGATCGACTACTTGACCAAGTGGGTAGAAGTAGCCTCCTTCCCCAGGGTTACCAAAGAAGTCATCATTGCTTTCAATAGAAATAATGTCATTTGTCGATATGGACAACTAAAGGTGATTGTGTTAGATAATGCTAAAAACCTCAACCACAAGATGATGGAGGAGTTGTGCAGTAAATTCCACATCAAACACCTTAACTCCGTTATTTATCGTCCAAAGATGAATGGTGTTGTTGAAGTGGCTAATAATAACATTAAGAAGATAATGCAAAAGATGTCCACCAATGACAAAGGATGGCCTGACTTCTTGCATCTAACACTATTAGCCTACAGAACTTCAATGTGTACTTTCACCGAGGCAACCCCCTACTCAATAACCTATGGGATGGAAGCAGTGCTCCCCATATAGATGGAAATTGAATCTCTCAGAGTGTTGATTGACGCTCAGCTAGATAAAGACCAATGGTTACAAGACAGGTATCACCAATTGTCTCTAATAGACGAATGACGAAGTGATGTTATCTTCCATGGTCAGTTATACCAACAAAGGGTCGCCAAATCCTACAACATGAAAGTCCGGCTATGGCAGTTACTCTATTAGCCTACAGAACTTCAATGCGTACTTCCACTGGGACAACCCCCTACTCAATGACCTATGGGATGGAAGTAGTGCTCCCCATAGAGGTAGAAATGGAATCCCTCAGAGTGTTGATTACACTCAGCTAGATAAAGACCAATGGTTACAAGACAGGTATCACCAATTGTCTCTAATAGACGAACGGCAAAGTGATGCTATCTTCCATGGTCAGTTATACCAACAAAGGATCGTCAGATCCTACAACAGAAAAGTTTGGCTATGACAGTTCAAGCAACATAACTTGGTTTTGAAGATGATCATTGACAACCAAGATCAGGCAAAGGGAAAATTCGCTCCAAACTGGGAAGGCCCATTTATTATCAAGGAGGTATTGACAGGAGGTGCTCTCAGATTACAAGAAATAGATGGCGACGAATTTCCATAGCTCATCAACTTAGACACCGTAAAATGGTACTATGTCTGAAGTTACCATCAAGCAAATATCCTGGTTTTGGATCACCAAATCACCCATCATTTCAGGTTTTCTAACCCTTATTACACACAACCCTTTCTTCATACCCATTTGCCCCCATCAGGAAAACACACTCTTCAAGCCAGCAGCCTGGTTTTCAGATCATCAGATCTTTCATACCTCATACAATTTTGGTTATCCCATTAGGGATTGAACCTTTCACACCCGCAGTTTTGTCCAAATTTAGGATAAAACTTTTAACACCTGATGTTTGTCCTAAACATGGGATCAAATTTTTCCCCCACAGTTTGTCCTGAACATGGGATCAAACTTTTTCGACTGCAAATCGTCCTGAACATGGGGCGAACTACAACGACCTGATCTCCTCGATACCTGGGATTATGTAGGCCACCATTTTATATGGCCTGGTTGCAATAAAAAAATAAACAAAAACAACAAAAACATTTCTACACCTTTTTATCCCTTCACATATAGCGTTGAACCTCTTACACCAGGTTCGAACTATGTAGACCTGATCTCCTCTTCAATAGGAGTACTTAGGTAGCCATTTATGGTTCGGTCTTACCCCTACCAAAACACAAATACTTATCAATGGTACTGGGATCAAACTTCAATCCACCATATTTCATCGGCTTTAGACCAAAGGGATGGAACTACCTGACATCCCCATAAATGGCAGAGTTGGTGACCATCTAAGCTGCGGTTGATTCCTCAAAGAGCAACACCAATCCATAAGAGATGGAACTAATTGGGCTCCTCTTAAATAGGAGTAATGGCGACCATCTATGGTGCGGTCAATCTTAGAGAGGAAAAGCCATACTCCTCTCCACATCTACATACAGAAACTAGTCCCAAGACACCAAAGAAGGTAGGGATACACACAGATTAATGATCTATTCTGAAAGATCATGCGACATCTCAATGTCCACTCATCAAGGAAGAGTTCAGAATACATTAAGATCACAAGTCCTGAATAAGCATGCAAATATCAAGCAAGTATCAAGGCATAACTAAAGGGGAAGTGCATTAAAATATATTTCCCTGCCATATATAATGTTTTTTGATATATACAATATGAATTGTACATGAAAAAATGGCTAAGCTAGTCTGTGCAGGAAAATACAAGTCTATCTACAGATCAGTGTGTATGCGGGCTATCAGATCTAGCATATCATCTCTCTCTAAAGAAGAAGGTAACGATGTGGTCTCTTGCATCAATATATCTACACGTGCCAATAGATCTGAGGCCAACTGCATGATGCTCATCAATGTATGCACTCGTATAGGCAAGCATGCCAGTAGTAAGGGATCTCACTAGAGTACTATCTGTAACTGCTACATCCCGCTCAAATAGGGTAGCATCCCGCTCAATAATCAATGCATCTCTGGCTAATCTAGCCTCATACCGCTCCTCAATAGCGGTGTCTCTATGAGCTATAGCCTTATCTCTCTCAAATAGAGCGGTGTCTCACCCATCAAGAGTTGTCAACATCAAGGCCCTAGCCTAATCTCTCTCAAAGGTCATCAGATGAAGACTTTGCTCTAAATATTGTACTGAATGCTGAATCACAGTAGCACTCGTACTAGGAGAATCTATAAGAGCTACTGGCAACCTAGTGAATAGCTCCTCCTCAGTGAGAATATCAATGTCCTCTATGGGCTCCCCATCATCAGAATCAATCCCCGACAATGTGGATACTGCCACACCCGATGTAGTCTCTGTCTCTATCCAATGCAGAGTACTCTGCAGAACATCCCGGATGGCTAACAAAAAATGCAGCTAGCTCACGCTGATCCCAATAGTCATACACCATAGATCTGTCCTTTGTTGACAAGTGGCGAGAAGCCAAGCGCTGACTCAAAGCCCCCTGAAAAGGATGGAAGTCCTGGAACTGGTCAAACTGACACATCATAGCTAGTAGGTGGTAAGTAGTCATACCCCTCAATCCAGCTAAAGGTACATAATCCATGCCCAAAGCATGAGTGATGAAGCTGTAGGGTGAATTAAGCCCTATACACAACAATATATCAAATGGATCTCCAATCCCTGCCTAGAAAATGGACCAAGATGCAGAATATGTACACCCTGCAGGCTGAAAGGAGTATAACATGGCTATCTCATGGGTAAAACAATACCCATGCCCTCTAAAAGTGCCAATCGATATCAGGTGTGACATAAACCATATATATAACATGACCAAACTACCTATGAATACCCCTGCAGGGTAGGAACTGCAATAAGTAGCCGATCTCAACGTCTCTACTACAATCATAGCCACAATGGTGTGACCATCCCTGATAGCTCTCACTGCCATAATGACGCCAATGTCAAACTCATACATGTACCGTGGCATGTATACATATGACAATATGCACAGTAGCAATACATGTACTCTGGCCAAATGCCAATGATCCTCTGGTATGGTAAAATCTCTGGAATGATGTGTATAGCTAACCTTTGGGCCAAATCTGTCCATCAAAAAATGTTGGGATACCACGTGGCCAGATGTGATCTCATCCTGCACAACTCTATGCCTCAGTCCAGTGAGGGTCATAAACTTTCGACTCATATCACCGATAACCATCCGCGCGCAAGGTCTATCCAATGGAAGCACCATTAACCGTGCATACTCCTCTAAGGTAGGAGTCAACTCATGGATACCAAACCAGAAGACCTGCCTCTTCGGTATCCAGTGCTCCAGCATACCCTCTACAAAGCCCGCGGGATCCTGAAACATCAGGAGAGTCATAGTATGCTGCAATAATTGATCTACAGTCACCATGTCTGAAGGTGACATACTATTATACCACGATCTTAGACGGGATTCCACCAATACTAGTGGGGTATGATCAATAAGGCTAACTGTCAAAGAAGACATCTGTATGGGTCGTGTCATAAGACCATCCAGAGGTCAATGCTGAATATCTCTGGACATACATACATATGCATAACATAATACATGCATGATGAACAATAGATGGCAATATGATGTAGGGAATAATAGTATATACATTCCTAAGTCATCATCATCTAATACATCTCTGTATAGCTAAAAATACAAGGAAATGGGGCACAGACGCCCAACTACTAATAGAGGCCTATCAAAAGAAATAGCGAGAATGGGGCACAACCACCCAGTATCTAACAGAGGCCTATCAAAAGATATAACGAGAATATACTTTTATAAACCTTAAAGGAAATTATATATATATTGACTTATCTCAATTAACTAGAACTGTAGAAAAATATTTGTCAAGGCTAGTACTTGGTACTATGTCCTTAAGACAATTATGCCCTCCGTATAGTGCTTAGAGTTGATAACACTTGTCTCCCAGGATACAATGACACCGTATACTTTTAGCAGCACTATTATAAGTATACACTTCGAACCAAAATTAAATGCTTTAACTCTCTCTTTTTATAACTATAAACTGATGGAAAACAGAATACTAAAATGACTAAATAAGCTAATTTCTTGTGATTTGAATGAATGAAATGGCTGACCCCTCCTATCTATTTATAGGAGGGGTTGGTGACCCTTTGGGTGGGCACATCATCCCTGAAAAGGCATGGGGTGCCTTCTAAAGAGGTATTATTTGTATCTCTCGGTCAAAACGACGTAGTTTTGACCATTTGCAGAATAGGCGCATATATTCAGTCTATTAAAACGACGTAGTTTAAGCGTTAGCAGAACCAAAACTATGTAATTTTAGGCTTAGAAGAAAAGGTGCAATAAAAACGTAGTTTTGGGTCGCCTGTTCAACTTACAGATACCGCTTCCTCAAAATGACACAGGTTTGATAATACCGCTTCTCAAAATGACATAGTTTTGATAATAAAATAAATACAGCTTCTCAAAATGACACAATTTTGATAATATATGTAAGACCCTGAATTTTATGAAATGAAAGTATTCAATTTTCTTATAATTATTATTTTATTTCGTAAATGGTTAAATTGATAAAAGGTTAAAGTTAAGGGTGATATTTGAAAAAATTTCAAAGTAAGCAAGTTGATATAAAATATTCGTTGTGTCGGGGAATATTCTTTTAGTCGGGAATATCTGTACGACGGCACAATCATTGGTGGACCCCACAATAGAAGTAGCGTCGTAGTTAGAAAACGACAAAATTATCATTTTATAAAAATAACGGCGAAAGTGTTACTGTTAAAACTATTGAACTACCCTTTAGTAAAAGTACAGTAATACACGTGGTTGTATAGTAGCACATGGTATTGATTATTGATTCTTACGTAAGAAGTCACTCAGTTATACTCAATTATTGCTACAGTAAATGCTGCATCATATCTCTCTTATTATTGATTTAATTATTGTCACAGTATCAATATTTTATATTATTAAATCAATAATTGAGACGACAAAGTTAGTCATATTATTATTTGCAATATTGATAATGTCTAAAATTTCTGTCAAGGAGAGGTTTGGTCACCTAATTGCGTGCCAATAAGGAGAAATCCTTATCGGAAAACCCCCTCTTTCCTGGGAATGACCTGGTTGTTAAATATTGAGAGTTATAATATTAATGATGAATAAGTTCGTGTTGATTAAAAATGAAATTGATAGTTCCATTATTTGGGAATTATTAGTGTTAGTGGAAATCGACATTTATTTCGATAATAATTGATGTCTGGAGGTTATATTGACCAATCGGGTAATTCACCGGATAAATGAGCCATTAATTGCTATTAATTCACATGCTTATAACTATGTGTTCACATGTGTGTACTATTGATTCACATGATTTACTATTAGGGGAGTCGGTGCAAGATTGATAATACTTGCATGACTAAATTAAAAATGGAGGTATAAATGAAGGTACTATACTGTGATTAGTTTTTTCACATGATTATACTATTAAGTCACATGAATGAACTATTAATTCACATGATTTACTATTAGGGGAGGTGGTGCAAGTTTGATAATACTTGCATGACTAAATTAAAAATGAAGGAAAAGATGAAGGTATTATACTATAATATTTCGAGCCCCAAAATGTGCAATTAAGGAAACTATATTTTCCTAAAAATAGAAGCTTATTCCTTCATTATTTTTCACCAATTCACTAAAGTTATAGAGAAATTATTATAGAGAGAAAGAAGAAGAGAAGTCTTCTACCTCACTATTCCAGTATCCAGTTTCTTCTAAGGTAAGGGGTATTATTTCTTTCGTATTCATGAAGAGAATTATTTTCTTTCAATACTCATAAGAGCTGTTATTCCCTTCTTAATTATTCTGTTGAAATAACCTGTCTGTGCGGTCTATCGCATGCCAGGTGAATTCTTCTGTTATTTAGTTTTTTATTATTCTGTTGGAATAACCTGTCTATGCGGACTACCGCATGCATGGTGAATTCTTTTGTTATTCCATTCCTTATTATTCTGTTGGAATAACATGTCTACGTGGACTACCGCATGCATGATGAATTCTTCTGTTATTCCATTCTTTATTATTCTATTGGAATAACCTGTCTGTGCTGACTACCGCATGCTTGGTGAATTCTTTTGTTATTCCATTCTTTATTATTCTGTTGGAATAACCTATCTACGCGGACTACCGCATGCATGGTGAATTCTTCTGTTATTCCATTCTTTATTATTTTGTTGGAATAACCTATCTACGTGGACTACCGCATGCATGGTGAATGACCCTTCGTATCCATTCTTTATTAAATTGTGGAAATGATCTGTCTACGTGGATTACCGTATGGCGGGTGAAAATTCATTTGCAGATTCGTATATTCTATTATACTCGTATGAGATATCATTTCTTTTGTACTTGTCATGGAATATCATTTTCTTTGGTATTTTTCTTTTACGAGTTACTATTCATGGGTTACTATTCACCCGGATACTATTTACTCTAGAATTATTCACACGGGTATTCGAGGCACTTTTCATGCCAGAATACTATTCATGAGTTACTATTTACGGGTTACTATTCACCCAAATATTATTCACTCGAGTATTTTGGGTACTTTTCATGTCGGGATATTATTCACGAGGTACTATTCCCGAAGTACTATTCATATGGTACTATTCACGGGGTACTATTTACCTAAAAAATATATTGCTTTTCTGTCCAAATTATTTTTGGTACATGAATATTATTCTTGAATTTTACTCTACAAAGCAGTATCATGTTGACAATTTGGACGTTATTAATTTCTAGATAAATTAAATTATAAATCTTTAAAATTTATCCTTGAACTTGTTTTATTGAATTATTATGTCATTGTCATCATCTGAATGCTTATATTGTGATTAAAGTCATCTTTGGCTTACGTGCATAGATGGACTTGGTATGATTATGACCAGGGATTATTAGGTATAATCATGACCGTAATGTGACGAATGATGTGGTAAAAGTCCTCATTGGCCTGTAGTTCATTGATGGACAGTTGTTGGTATGATTATGACCAGCGATTATTCGGTATAATCATGACCATTGATGATTACATGAATATCCTTGGTCGTGGTGCAGGGATGATTTGATTTTATTTATTGATGAGTCTCAGACTCGATAAAATTCTTGAAAAACTTTTTAAATCATAGAAGATAGTAGATTTTATGCTCTACTTGACTCTTATAATGGATTGCTTATTCCGCTGCAGTTGTTGATCTAAAACTTGTTGTCTATTATATTCTATCAGTTGTTATACTGTTGAAGGCTAAGGATAATTTATTCTGCATTATCTTAGTCATAGTATTTTTTACTGGGCTAGTTGAGCTCACCCTTTGCTTTCATTGTTCTCTTCAGGAAATGAGAATATAGTTGGGACTAGTTGGGGAACGGAGTGACAGTCCAGATGATAGCATTAGTAGTCCTCACTATTCTGTTAAATAGTGTGATAATAAATGTAATGGGGACTCCATTTGAGTTTGAATACTGTCTAGAAGACAATATTCGTATTAAAACTCTCAGTTTATGTTTTGTCATATTTTACACGACAGTTGTATTATTAAGTTGTATTTAAATTTTGTACCATGTATTTGGCGACTCAAGATGAGTGATGTATACCTATTTTGGGGGCGTCACAGTTGGTATCAAAGCTTAGGAATATGATCCCTGGCTGAGTGGTGAGACGAGAACTAGGAGGGGAGAGACGGGGAATTCCTTCGCTAGTATGACCTACCTAAGTTTATTTGGTATTTAATTGGTCGGTCATAGTATAGGGATAATATGTGACATGTCAATTAACCCTTGTTTTGTGGCAGTATTTGAAAATGGCATCCAAAAATGTTGAGATAAGCAATGAAGCACATGACATCGTTGAGTCACCAATGATCAATACCCAGGATAATGTGCAACAAGAAGATAATAATTCTCAGGTAAATAACAACACCGATCAGATGATAAACGATGGGATGTTCAAAGGCTTTATACAATTCATGCAACATCAGGCAAGAGAGACTCCTGTTCAAAATGCAGGTGGAAACAATGGCAACCCACGGCTGGTCACTGCTAAGCAGTTCAAGGAGCTGGGACCGCTGGAGTTTTTGAGAAAGCCGGAACCACTTAAGGTGGAGACATGGTTAAAGAAGATCACTGAGATATTTGATGTCTTGGGATGCTCCGAGGAGCAAAAGGTTCCCTTTGCCACCTTTTTGTTGCGTGAAGAGGCGATTCTTTGGTGGGAATCTATAAACGTACTCCACGTGGACGCACTCAAGATGTCTTGGGAGAAGTTCTAAGAGTTATTCAATGACAAGTACTTTCCCGAAAGTATTCGTCACATGAAGGAGGTGGAGTTTATCAAGTTGGAGCAAAACAATATAACCGTGTCGCAATACGAGGCTAAATTTGTGGAATTATCCCGGTTTGAATCCCATTTGGTCGATAATGAGGAGCGAATGACGCGAATGTTTTTAAGAGGTTTGAAACCCGAAATATGTCAATACCTCATTTCTCACAAATTTTGTTTATATTCAGATGTTATGAATAGGGCTCATGTGAGACCCCAAATTTTATTAATAAAGATTTAAATTTCTCGAAATATTTTTTTCAAAATTATGGTGTGGATTTGATATAATGTTATAGTTGTGGGTAATATTTATAAATTTTGCAAAGTATGCAAATTGTTATATAATATTCGATTGGTCGGGGAATATTCTTTTTGTCGGGGAATATCTGTACGAAGGCACAATCATTGGTGGACCCCACAACGGAATTATTGTCGGATTGAGAAAATGAAAAAAATATTTTGATGAAAATAATTCATGAAGTTTTACCGTTAAAAGCTGTTGAACTACTCGTTAGTAAAAAATACAAGAATACGCGTGGTTGCATAAGACATACGGTATTAATTATTGATGCTTACGTGAGAAGTCACTCGCTTTTGTTCAATTATTGCTCTGAGAATTGTTGCTTAGTATCTCACGTTATTTGATTCAATTATTGTCGATATTTTATATATTATTAAATCAATAATTGAGATGATGAGTTATTAATATTATTATTTGCAATATTAACGATGTCTAGAAGTTACGCCAAGGAGAGGTTTGGTCACCTAATTGGCGATAGGGAGAAATCCTTATTGGAAAGCCTCCTCTTCCCTCAGGAACGACACAGTCGATTAATATTGTGAATTATAATAATGATGATAAATGTTATTAAATATATTGAGATATCTTTTTTATGAAGTCACGGAAGTTATATATATATATATATATATATATATAAAATTTGTTTTATTATTATTAATGTAATAAAAGCAGAAAAGCTTTTTATATAAAATAGAATACTTTTATAAAGTTATTTGTTTTATTAGACTATAAATAGAATATATTATATTCTATTATGAATAGTGTTTTTGTATAGTAAAATCTTTTTATATAAAACATAATACTTTTATAAAGTTATTTGTTTTATTAGACAATAATTAGAATATATTATATTTTATTATGCGTAGTGTTTGCATAGTGTCTGCATAGTAAAATCTTTTTATATAAAACAGAATACTTTTATAAAGTTATTTGTTTTATTAAACAATAATTAGAATATGTTATATTCTATTATGCATAGTGTTTGCATAGTGCTTGCATAGTATTTGCATTGTAAAATCTTTTTATATAAAACAGAATACTTTTATAAAGTTATTTATTTTATTATACTATAAATAGAATATATTATTTTTTATTTAAAAGATTTTGTTTTATTAGAATATTTTATTAATACTGCATAGTAAATCAATATGAACCGTCCGTTTAAAAGTAAATCAATTTGGACCGTTCATGAATTAGTTACTATTCAGTTCATTCTCCTATAAATAGAAGCTCATTCCTTCATTATTTCTTACGAATTCATTGAAACTCTAGAAGGAGAAACTATAGAGAGAAATAAGAAATGTATTATGCTACTTCATTACTCCTATATCCAGTTTCTTCTAAGGTAAGGGGTATTATTTCTTTCATATTCACTAAGAGAACTTCTGTTATTCCATTCTTTATTATTATGTTGGAATAACCTGTATATGCGAAGTACCGCATACATGGTGAAATTCTTCTGTTATTACATTCTTTATTATTATTCTGTTGGAATATCCTGTCGGTGCGTATTACGCCTGACCTGATTCCATTAATTATTATTCGTTGGAATAACTTTCTATGCTGATGCATCGATACATGCATGGTGATTTCTATTGTTATTCCACTCTTTATTATTATGTTGGAATATCCTGTCGGTGCGAATTTCGCATGACCTGGTTCCATTCTTTATTATTCTATTGGGAATAACCTATCTGTGCAATCTATCGCACTCATGGTGAATCCTTCTGTTATTCCATTCTTTATTATTCTGTTGGAATAACATGTCTATGTGGATTACCACATGCATGGTGAATGATCCTTTGTATTCATTCCTTATTAAATTGTGGAAATGATCTGTATACGTGGATTACCACATGGCGGGCAAAAATCTATTTGCAGTTTCATATATTCTATTATACTCAGTTGATTAAAGTTTTGACTTCTATACTCCATGAAGTTAGTGGAATATCCTTGATATTTGCGCTTTAGCCAGTATCTTTTCATGGAAATATTCTTCTGAGCATTCTTGAATTTTACTCTACAAAGCAGTATCATGTTGACAATTTGGACGTTATTGAATTTTGGATAAATTAATTCTTGAACTTGTTTTATTGGATTCTTATATCATTGTCATCATCCTCATGTTTATTTTATGTTGAAAGTCATCTGTGGCCTGTAGTGCATAGATGGACTTGATATGATTATGACCAGGGATTAATCGGTATAATCATGACTGTAATGTTACCAATGATGTGGTAAAAGTCCTAATTCGCCCGTAGTGCATTGATGGACAGTTGTTGGCATGATCATGACCATTGATGAATACACAAATATCCTTGGCCCGTAGTGTATGGATAATTTGTGGTTGTGATACTAATGAATATCCTTGGTCGTAGTGCAGGGATGAT
This sequence comes from Panax ginseng, assembly GCA_020205605.1. Taxonomy (NCBI): domain Eukaryota; kingdom Viridiplantae; phylum Streptophyta; class Magnoliopsida; order Apiales; family Araliaceae; genus Panax; species Panax ginseng. The sequence continues at coordinate 78,253,526 of CM035129.1, read as the reverse complement.
GTGGATTATTTATTAAGCTGAGTCCCAGCGATAAAAGTGATGAAAAATCTTTTAAATCATAAAAGATAGTAGATTTTATTCTCTACTTGACTCTTTTAATGGATTGCTTTTTCCGCTGCAGTTAAACTTGATGTTAGTTATATTGTATCAGTTTAACACTGTTAAAGGCTAATGATAATTTATTCTGCATTATCTTAGTCATAATATTTCTTACTGGGCTAGTTGAGCTCACCCCTTTCTTTCACTGTTCTCTTCAAGAAATGAGAACGTAGCCGGGACTAGTCGGGGAACGGAGTGACGGTCCAGATGATAGCATTAGTAGTCCTCACTATTCTGTTAAATAGTGTGACAATATATGTAATGAGGACTCCTTTGAGTGTGGATATTGTCTAGATGACAATATTCTTATTAAAACTCTTAGTTTATGTTTTGTCGTATTTTATACGACAATTTTATTATTAAGTTGTATTTGTATTTTTATACCATGTATTTGGCGACTCGAGATGGGTGATGTATACCCATTTTGGGGGCGTCACAGTTGGTATCAAAGCTTAGGGATATGATCTCTAGCTGAGATGTGAGATAAGAACTAAGAGGGGAGAGACGGGGAATTCCTTCGCTAGTATGACCTACCTAAGTTTATTTGGTATTAAATTGGTCGGTCAGAGTATAGGGATAATATGTGATATGTCAATTAACCCTTGTTTTTTGACAGTGTTAAATTTGCGGAGTTATCCCAGTTTACATCCCATTTGGTGGATAATGAGAAGCTAATAACGCGAATGTTTCTAAGAGGTTTGAAACCCGATATACGTCAATACCTCATTTCTCACAAACTTTGTTTATATTCAGATTTTGTGAATAGGGCTCAATTATTGGAGCGCGATAATGAGTCAGCACAACCAAAAGGCAACGACCAACAACACGATAATAATCATACCGGTGGCAACGGCCATGGGAACAATGATAACCATCGTGGGGGAAATTATCATGCCAAGAATGGTAACCACTTCGGTGGTAATCATGGCCAAGATAATAGAAGTGGAAATTTCAAGAAGAGAAGGTCATTTAGATCGATTTTGTCGTGGACCAAAGTAAAGTCCAGCTGGGACGGTGGCACCAAAGGCGGATATGGACAAAACAAAGTCGGTGGTTTCAGGAAGAGCATTTTTCGTAACTTCTCAAAGAGCGAGTAACCCGAACGAAGTTAACACGGGTTAGTTAATTATAAATTCTTGCGAAGTCTATACCTTATTAGATACCGGTTCTACCCATTATTTTATCTCTCTTGCTTGCGCTCAACGTTTAAATTTGACCCCAGAGAAGTTAGACTTTGACTTATTGGTTGAAATTTCGTTAGTAGAAACCTTCATTACCTCCACTATTTATAAATCTTGTTTGATCCAAGTGGGCACAATCACTTTACCTGTCGATCTTATCTCTTTGAAAATACTTGCCTTTGATGCGATTTTAGGAATCGATTGGTTAACTACTCATCATGCTTTTCGTAAGGTTATTAGCTTTCATATTCCTAACCAACCTGTTATGCGAATTCAAGCAACCAAACCACTAAAGTCAATCACTATCATATCAAGCCATAAGTAAAGAGCCCCGAACCTTTCACTGGTGACTTCCAAGTCTTGGAATACACCAAAGCTAGAATATCCGTAGGGGACGTCTTGAATAACGATGGCAAGTTGATAGGTATCAATGTGACATACTATCCAAGTCTTGGATGAGAGTCACAGTTTTTAAACGATATGTCTATTGTTAATAAATTTCCTGATGTATTCCCTGAAGACTTCTTGACCTACCCCAGAGCGTGAAATCGAATTTTGTATTGACCCCAGTACAAAACCCTTCAATATTTCTTCAACCAAAACGAACGTATAATGCGCCAAAGACGTTGGCTCGAGCTATTGAAGATTACGATCATACCATTCAATATTAGTGTGGAAGAGCGAACGTGGTAGCTGACGCGTTGAGTAGAAGATCATATGCATTTACAAGTGTGAATATACGAACCTAAATGAAGATAATGAATATATGATTAGAACCGACTTTAGTCGATAATGTTAAAGCTGTTACAGCTACAGACCCGGAGCTGATGAATACGAAGAAGAAGGTTCAAGAGGGAGTTATTTTAAAAGTAAGAGTTGCTAAAGAGAGGAAATCTCAACCCTCAATTTAATTGGCCCATTTGAAATCCTTGATCGAGTAGGAACTGTGGCCTATAGACTCATTTTACCGCCAAGTATGTCGCGTGTTGATAACGTTTTTCACGTATCGATGTTACGTAAATATGTGGATGACCCAAACCACGTTATTAAATTAGAACTAGACGAGAAAGTAGAAGATTTAACGTATGAGAAGATACGTGTTACAATCTTGGATAAGAAGGATCATATTCAACACTCAAAGGATATACCTCAAGATTTAGAATCTGAAATGAAGTCAAAGTATCCTCACCTCTTCGGCATACCAAGTACGTACATAAATTTCGTGGGCAAAATTTCATAAGGAGGGGAGATTGTGAGACCCCAAATTTTATGAATAAAGATTTAAATTTCTCGAAATATTTTTTTCAAAATTATGGTGTGGATTTGATATAATGTTATATTTGTGGGTAATATTTATAAAGTTTGCAAAGTATGGAAGTTGTTATATAATATTCGATTGGTCAGGGAATATTCTTTTTGTTAAGGAATATCCGTACGACGGCACAATCATTGGTGGCACAATGGAATTATTGTCGAATTAAGAAAACGACAAAAATACTTTTATGAAAATAACAACGGAAGTTTTACCGTTAAAACTGTTGAACTACTCGGTAGTAAAAGCACAGTAATACGCGTGGTTGCATAGTAGCCCATGGTATTGATTATTGATGCTTACGTGAGAAGTCACTCAATTTTGTTCAATTATTGTTACAGTAATTGTTGCATAGTATCTCACGTTATTTGATTCAATTATTGTCGATATTTTATATATTATTAAATCAATAATTGAGATGACAGAGTTATTAATATTATTATTTGCAATATTAACAATATTTAGAAGTTCTGCCAATGAGAGGTTTGGTCACCTAATTGTCATGATAGGGAGAAATCCTTAATGGAAAGCCCTCTTCTGGGAACGACACAGTCGATTAATATTGTGAATTATAATAATGATAATAAATATTGTTAAATATATTGAGATGTCTTTTATGAAGTCATGGAAGTTTTATATATATATATATATATATATATATATATATATAAATTTTATTTTATTAGTATTATTAATGTAATAAAATGAAAAGCTTTTTATATAAAAATGAATACTTTTATAAAGTTATTTATTTTATTAGACTATAAATAGAATATATTATATTCTATTATGCATAGTATTTTGTATAGTAAAATCTTTTTTATATAAAATATACTACTTTTATAAAGTTATTTGTTTTATTAGACAATAATTAGAATATATTATATTTTATTATGCATAGTGTTTGCATAGTATTTTGCATAGTAAAATCTTTTTTATATAAAGCAGAATACTTTTATAAAGTTATTTGTTTTATTAGACAATAATTAGAATATGTTATATTCTATTATGCATAGTGTTTGTATAGTAAAATCTTTTTATATAAAACAAAATACTTTTATAAAGTTATTTGTTTTATTAGACTATAAATAGAATATATTATTTTTTATTTAAAAGATTTTATTTTATTAGAATATTTTATTAATACTGCATAGTAAACCAATATGGACCGTCCATTTAAAAGTAAATCAATTTGGACCGTTCATGAATTAGTTACTATTCAGTCCATTCTCCTATAAATAGAAGCTCATTCCTTCACTATTTCTTACGAATTCATTGAAACTCTAGAGAGAGAAACTATAGAGAGAATGAAGAAAAGTATTATGTTACTTCACAACTCCTATATCCAGTTTCTTCTAAGGTAAGGGGTATTATTTCTTTCGTATTCATTAAGAGAACTTCTGTTATTCCATTCTTTATTATTATGTTGGAATAACCTGTATATGCGAAGTACCGCATACATGGTGAAATTCTTCTGTTATTACATTCTTTATTATTCTGTTGGAATATCATGTCGGTGCATATTACGCCTGACCTGGTTCCATAATTATTATTCTATTGGAATAACCTGTCTATGCGGTCTGTCGCATGCATGGTGATTCATGTTGTTATTCCATTCTTTATTATTCTGTTGGAATATCATGTCGATGTGATTTCTGCTGTTGCCCGCCATGCGGTATTCCCATAGGTTACATAACACTTGGGATTTACATATTATTTATCATATTAGTAATCGCATATCAAGTACATTTATGATGACCTACTAAAATATTGCATAGCCTTACGACGCTCTTCTTCCATAATACGAAACATTGTTCGGCGATCTAATATGTACGATGGCAGCGTCTCGAACTGAATCGGATAACCCATGACCCGATCTTGAGCTCGATTGATCACAGTGTTGAAAATATTATTCATCTCTTTCATCTTGATCTTCTTCACTTGTACATCTCTCTCTGCTACTCCGGCTCGTTTAGAAGCTTCTTCGTGCGCGTCTTCGGCTCTTGCCCTCTTAGTAGATTCTTCCTTTAACTTGTTCTTTAGGTCTGCGATCTCCTCTGTTAGTTGCTCGTTTCCTCCTTCAGTGTGTACCAGCTTCCCTTCGACATTACTCAAACATTCATCTAGAACCTGGATCTTGTTGTCCTTCTGCACCATTGAGGTCTGTTGTTCAGTTACTATCTCTCTCAACTCCTCAACGCTATCCTGAAGTTCCACATTGCGGTCGTATACTTCGTCGTACATACGAGCAACGATAAAGTTTAGTGGAATCTCTTCCTCCTCGTCCTCCTCGTCCTCCTCGTCCTCATTCGACTGTGGCAGCTCAACAGGGTCCTCCTCGTCCGTCTCTATCTCATCATCCTCATCAGGTAACCCCTGTAATAACCTAATATTTTCAATAAGAAATTTTGCGAATAAATTTTGCGAATAAGAAATTTTGCGAATAAATTTTTTTATATATATAAAGGTGGGAATATGTGCAAGGTAAAATATATGTATGTATGTGATAAATAAAATTATTTATTACATGAATAATTGTAAATAATTTTTTTTAAGAATTATTTATCATTATAGATTATATTCTTATAATAAATTAATTTTTTAATAAGAGTATTTATTATTTATTTTCCATGAAAATATGATTATGGTATATATGATATGATCACTAAGATTATTATGATATGTATTTTATTATATTAGTTAAGTTAATTATTTTAACTTAATTAATAATGCTATGTATGAAGGTTATGTCAGATATGAATTCAAAACCCTAAATCTATGTAAGATTTGTTAAGATTTGTTAAGCTATGTGTTATGCAATTAATGACCATTATTATATTTAATGTTCATTAGGTAAACCCTAAGCCAAGAAAATTTAATCATGTATGCTATCTTAGATTTGATGTATGAATGTTAAAATATGTTATATAAGGTGTGAATCAGTGATCTGGGTTGCTAAATAGTGGATCCATAACATTTATATGCTCGAATTTAAGTTTTACAAAATCTGGGAAATTTTTAAAAGTGGTCTGACAACCGAATGTTAGACCACATAGATCTTTATCTGGTTATCATTTTTGTTGTTTAAATGTTTAAACTTGTAGTATGATATGATATCTTTAATCTAGAACTGGAATCAGGGTCAGAGGATATGTAAATTTCATGTTATTAGTGGTCAAAACCCGTTCACCGGGCATGACCAGATGAATTCTGGAAAACCTAGAAATCATTTTCCAGCGTCTGACAAGATTTTTAAGGCTCCAGATCTGTCAGGTTTTTGTTGTTTTGCTCTTGTTGTTGTAATAAAGCTGTGATATGTTATATAGACTGCATGATAAGGCCTTTAGAACACATAAATCTCAAACTGAAGGGATTCAGTGGCCGGTCAAAGTAGCTTGGTCGAACACAGTTCATGTTTTCTGGGTAACCCAGAAAACTGATGAACATGTGTTCTGATAGAGGTTGAACGGCACAGATCTTGTTCCTGTAATGTTGTTAGATGAGTTTTATGTAATGAATCTCTTACTTGACTACATGCTTGAACCGTTAGAACACCATAACATCAACCAGAACCCTAATAAATTTAAGCCTCAAAGTGTACCCTCGAAGCTGACTGGGTTTCTGGGTAACCCAGAAAACCCAGGAAGCTCTGACAATGAGTTTGATGGGCTAGATCTCCTTGTTGTAATGTGTTATGACTTAGATGATAGTTGGATCTTGTAGTGTTACAACAATACTACAATGTCAGTGTCTTAGTTAGCTCAGATTATGTTTAGACAGAGATTAAGAGGTGGTCAAACAAGACACCTTGATCACTGTCTGTCAGTGTTCTTGAGCCTCAAGAACACCTACGGTGACAGATTTTGTCGCTAAAGGCTATAACGACAGTTTTATTAATTTTAATTATATTAATTTCTAAAAATCATTTAAAAATAGTAAATAAATTCCAAAAATTATAAAATCGGTTTTAAAAATTATTTTAAGTTATAAAAAATTAACTTTTAATAATTTGACATATTTTCCATAAATATTAGTAATTATTTGAATATTATTGATATTTAATTTATTTAATAAATGCATTAAATAAATTAACTAAAAATGATTTTATTATATTAAAAATCATTTTAAATGATAATAAGGTATTTAATAATATTTTAAGTTATAAAATATAACTTTCAATATTTTAATATAAATTTCATTAATTATTCATTATTAATGATATTAGATTTATTTAATAATTATATTAAATAAATTAGTTTAAAATGATTTTAATATTATAAAAATTATTTTAAATGAAAATAAAGAGTTTAAAGATATTCTAAGTTATAAATATAACTTTTAATAATTTAAGATAAATTTCATTAATTATTTAATATTAATGATGTTAGATTTATTTAATATTTATAATAAATAAATAATTTAAAAATAGTTTTATTGATTGAAAAATCATTTACAAAGGATATAAATGGTTTAAAAATATTTTAAGTTATTATAAATAACTTTTATACCTTAATATTTAAATATTAATGGTAATTGTTTAAAAATGATTTTAAATGTTTTAAAAATCATTTAAGGGTAATAATTAATACTTTAAAAATATTTTGAGTTATTATAAAATAACTTTGATATTTTGGCAAGGGTTGCATAAATATTTTAATATTATTTAAATATTAATGATAATAAAATTATCTAATATTTAAATCATTTAATAATGATTCTAGAGTTTGAAAAATCAAGATAAATTATAATAATTGTTTCAAATTATTATAAGTCATGGAAAAATAATATGATTGATATTTAAATTATCCAGAATAATATTTGAGTTACATATTAGAGTTTTATCAACGATAAACTCAATAATTATCTGATGAAGCCGTCGGTACACCAAAATATTACTGAAATTGATCCGAACCTATATAGTTTGGTTGTATAAGTGTTTGTTTGTGTCTTAATGACTGATATATCTATGTGACAATGTGATTAGTTTATGTGTTGACTATAAATAACATTACTATGTGTTATGATATAATTTTCTAATCAATAGAACAATCTTATAAATGATAGGTCGTTGAATTAAAGATAGAACTAAGTTGTGCAAGAAGCAGACCAGGCAAGTATCTTTACCCTTGCATTTACTTTATACAATGGACACGTATAGGCAAGTATCTGAATTATCTTTTACATTGTGCAAGTATCCTAACATTTGCATTTCCTTTATGCAATGAACATGAGTAAGAATGTTTCAAAATTATATTATCATTATGCCAGATTATTAAACTCTATTGTTATTGATTATGTATCCAATCATTTATATTCATACAAGTTCCCAAATTTTATTTGTTCATTGTTTATCAGTACCGTATTACTATAAGATTCAGATATATATATTCTGTTCGTTAAATTCTAAGTATGGTTATAAAAGTGTCCTCACTTGAATAATTATTGTACATGTTGATACATAATTGTTGATTTCCAGTATGTATACCTTAATTAAAAGTCTTCTAAGCTATTTGACTCGGCTAGACACAGATTTAAGAATATCGTTGAACATGATAGAACCCTAATGATATCCAACCAAATTATTTTGGTTCGGATTCAGGCTAAGTATGAACATCCCGAATCTGGGAAACTTTTGTGCGCCCAAGGCGGTTATGATGAATGAGAATATCGTTCTGGAATGTAGTATTGATCAATACAGGGCATAACGGGCTGATCACCCACCGTGCCTATAAGTTATGACGGTTTATAGATGAAGTTCTGTTAAACCTTTTCAAAAATAAAAAACAATGTTCATAGTCTGTTGACTGATCTCCATTTATAGTCAGTACGTAGTTTCAAAATTTTGAAATAGAATTGGTATGTTGATTAAAATTGTTTCAGTTACTTCACCACTATTGCTTCATTATAGAAGTGTCACTCAAAGAAAACATTTAATCCCTTCAGCTAATGTTTATTATTTGTTATTACTTGTTGGGCACTCAAATGCTCATTCTTGCTTAATATAAATGTTTTCAGTTAAGTATGACCAACCAGAGGGCTCTGCCAGGAACAAAGGGAAAGGAAAGCTGTCAGAATAAGTTTATGTTATCTTATCTAATAGCTAGACTTAAATAAGATGATGATATTTACTATCTATCATGTAAAGAAATGTTTTAAGGTTACATACCTGGGATTTAGACAACTCTGATATGTAAATTAAGTTTGATATTTATGACAAAATTATTATTATTCCACTCAAAGAAATGGTATCATGAAGCACTGAATTCGGGTTTCAAGTACCTGAATTTGGGGGCATCACAGGTTAGTATCAAAGCTTTAGGGTTAGAAACCATAGGTGGGAGGGTAGACCTTAGGCTATAACCTTAGAGCAGAGGAAAACGTTGAAAGTACAAATAACTCGTATAGAGTTTAAAAGGAGATGAATCGAATAAATTCACCGTCAAACAAAAATAAAAGATAACTTATATAAAACTTTTACTTGCTGTGTGTATATATTATATGCTAATCAGGATAATTTATGTGTAGATGTCATGAGGAAAAGGATTAGGATAGCCTAAGATCGTAAAGAAGGAGCCAATATCCATAACCAAGCCAATATCAATGCCAATAGCTGAAATAGAGGCTCACATTGAAGATAACCTTGATGAGGTGATCATTTTGGAAAATATAGTACTTGACCCAGAAATAATGGAACTAAAAGATAGTGATTCAGACACCGAAGTTGGAGCTGATCAAACATCAACTGAAGTGCAGAATCTGAGGAACAAGGTTTCTTCTCTGGAAAAGTTGTGGGAGATAGAAAAGATACTAAATAGTAAATTACGAAAGGCGTTAATCGAAACTATGGAAGAATAAGATAAGCTTAAGATCCAAATTGATCAGATAGGAGCCAAAAGTAACATATCGTGTGCAGCTCCAAGAAAGAAGGGAAAAAGGAAGATAAAAGATCGTGACTTAGAAAATTCGGATAATGACCAAGAGAACGCTAGTAAAATAGAAAAGTGTACAAACTGTAGCAAGAAACATGAAGGCGTATGCAGGAAAGGGAAAAAGATATGTTACATTTGCGGACACGAGGGACATATCTCTCATCATTGTCCCGACTTTAAGCTTAAGTGCTTGTTTTATTTGTGGATTAGAAGGTCATCGAGTGAAAGGCTGTCCATGATCAGGAAAAAAGGAGTAGTAAATAAGTAGTATAAGTACAGTTTGAATATGTGTGTTCTATGATAAGTATGTCGGTGTAATATTTTCACTTTTGAATAAGTTGTGGTAGCGAATCCCGACTTTAGTGGTCACAAAGGGATATCGGATGTTTAAAGCAGTATGTGATATGCTATGTACTATGAATTAGTCGAATGAATATGAATCTATGTTTGATTAAAGGAATAAGTTTGAAATATTAAACTTATATGATAAGGTTTAGAATGTAAGTTAATAAAATATAGATTTTGTTTTATTTAACCAAAAAATGCCGCCAAGACGTCAAACTCGAAACCAAAGGGCAGAAGAATTTGTCAATAATGTTGGAGGACAACAACCAGACCTGATACAGACTTTCGCGAATATGGTAGCTCAGGCCATGCAAAATGCTCATTCTTGCTTAATTTAAATGTTTTCAGTTAAGTATGACCAATCAAAGGGCTCTGCTAGGAACAAAGGGAAAGGAAAGTTGTCAGAATAAGTTTGTGTTATCTTATGTAATAGCTAGACTTAAATAAGATGATGATATTTACTATCTATCATGTAATGAAATGTTTTAAGGTCGCATACCTGGGATTTAGACAACTCTGATATGTAAATTAAGTTTGATATTTATGACAAAATTATTATTATTCCGCTCAAAGAAATGGTATCGTGAAGCACTGAATTCGGGTTTCAAGTACCTGAATTTAGGGGCGTCACAACCCCTCCTTCTCAACCACTGTGACCAACGGAGATGATTCTCATGACAGTAGTTGTTCCTAAACCACCTGAATATCTCGAGGCTCCTCCCTAGGCATCTGGAATTCCTCCTCTCTAGCCTGACTGGATTCTCCTACATTAGTCATCTTGACAACAAAATGTTTAATTTTTAATTACTAATCCTCATTACTCAACTATCACGGGCACATAGGTTGTATTCACATAAGCACATAAGTGTTTTATTACTTCTTCCTTAAAACTCGATAAGAGTTTATCACCACTATCTTTTCAAATGTTATTTCCTAAGGCTTTTCCCCACCTAAAGTTCATAACCTAAGGCTCTAATACCAATTTGTGACACCCCCAAATCTGGGTACTTCATTTCCACCAGATTTGGTGTTCACTTGATAAAACATTCATGTCTAACTACCAAACATAATAAATTTAATAATAAACCTTCCCATTAAAGGATTACATCAATAAGTTCAATAAAATCTCCCAGGTTATCTAACCTTTAAATACAAACATCCTGTGCGGAAAATTAAATAACTACCTCACAGGATTTAAAATAAAGTCTGACAATATAAAATTTAACAGGTTTACAAGTCTTTAATACTCGCTTATCTTCTTTTTCCCTTTAATGGTTGTAGGTTCATCGACCTTCTCAACTTTAGCTTTAATATTTATATAAGCAAAAGTGAGAAAACAATGCTCACTTGAAACGATAATGAATAAACATCATATCAACAGTCAAACGAATATGCTCAAAAGAACTGAATAATGTGCTTAATCAATAATAATCAGGAACTGAATTGAAATATATAACTGAGGGTCAAAAGACCACGAACTATGTCCATAGTTATAAGTATTCTTTCAACTTAAACTTTAACAGTCATAAGACTATAGGGACTCCTCGTACTTAGGGGGATTAGCCCTTCGTACAATATATTGTGCACAAACATTTAAACGCTATACGTAAATTATCCCCTGTAATAAAGTTGTTCATCTCAGTATATTTAAAATAAAAGTCTACACCAAAGTAAGTTTGGTTTGGATAGGTTTCAAGGTAATTTAGAGTTTAACGAACATTAACTAAGGATTAGTTGAATAAAAATGTAATAACATTATGCTATGGAATAAATCATAAATGAATCAACATTGTATACTAAGGTAATGCTTTAGGAATAATCTAAGAGCATAAACATTGAATAACATAACATACCTTGCTTGAACAATATTAAGCTAAGGTTAGAATCTTGTTTATAATTGAGTATTGAACATGCATAAAAAATAGTAAATTGAACGATAAAACTTGTTCAACATTAGTGTATCAGAATTTAGAAACTTGCATGCTAAATAACGAGTTCAAGATTAGAAAAACTTGCTCAATATCAAGAGGTAAAGTTTAGGAGCTTGCACAATATAAGTAGAGTTAATAAACTTGCACAAAGAAAGTTTAGGGTTAGAAAACATGCAATTCACAGAACTTTTCTCTCCTCTCAAACTCTCTCTAGTCTCTCTCAATTTTTCTGTATTCTTTATTTCTTCCTTTCTTCTTAGTCTTAAACCAAATGCATTTTACGTAAAATAAAACTCAACTCAACGCACACACCCAAACGTCTAAAACTGACGTTATAATAAATATACTAATAAGTTATCAGTTACCAAAATTAATATATATTATTTATATTTTATTTATTTTAATTAAAATTCAAAATTCAAAAGCTATAAGGCTTTGTTTGGCAAAAACTCTTTAAAAATTAAAAACTTAATATCTTTAAGCCTTGTTTGGCAAAACTAAATTAAACTCTAATTTATTTTAATAACCCATTTATAGCACAGTTTATTGTCACACTTTTATTACCAAATTAAATTAAAATATTTTAATAATCCATTTAATCCCTATCAACTCTCTAATTTAATCATTAAATTAAATTAGAATATTATCTCATAATAATTAATTTCCTTTACTCATTAATTATTTATTTAACAAATAATTAATCAAATTAAATAAATATTTATTCAACAATACACACATTAATTAAATATTTCAATTAAATATTTATATAATTCAATAAATATTTGAAATTACAATTTAATTTTTGGATTGTTATAGATACATTTAAACTAATTTCATAAATTCATAATTTATCTCTATTTGATCATAAATTGATTTAACAATTAAATCAATCATTTTAATAATAAATATTAAAAGACCCGGTCAAGATTCTATGATAAATGATAAATTTTCTTATGAAAAATCTTATAAATATTTTGACAATAATAATGTTCATAATATTAATTAAATATATTAATCTACATTAGAGCTATTAATTAAAACGCGATTTAATCTCACTCATTGGAGCAACAAGTTATATATATATATATATATATATATATATATATATATATATATATAACAATATTAAGTCCATTATTATTTCAAAATTAGGAAATTTTACAAACTAGTATTTATGTGAAAGTATTTTATAAATAAAATATTATCACATGATCCTTTTAGTGCGCATCGTTAATGCACTAGTACTTTAATTAGAAGTCTAACGTTCATGATCAAGATAATTCATCTCTATTAAAGTACTATATACTACACGATAATATCTTCAAATCATCTTAGGTTATAAACCATTAATATTTCTTTATTTATATATTACATATGATTTATATCTAGTGTGTATAACATTTATTTTTACACAAAAACCATAACATAAATAATATGGAGATTTATATAAATAAACTAAACGACCATTTAATGAATGGTGTACTTTTATTTATAAATCAATGTCTAATATAAATAAATAAATATTAAATAAATAGATAAATAGTATTTTTAGGACAAAAATCTAACAGGTTATTCGACAATGGGCTTTATGGGAAGGTCTGCTCATAGGCTGGGAAATAAGAATTCATAACTTCAAGGTGCAATCGGATTCTTCAATAGCGATCAAGTGCCTTATGGATAACAAAAACTCTACCATTCATTTGGATGTTAAACTTATTCAAACACTCTAGAAAACTTCTTCGTATGCCTTAAAACGTGAAAGTCAAACCATGTTGGAAGGAATGGAAGTAGGTATGCTAATTTGTTGGCATATTTAGGACAATTAGTTTCTTATGATATTTTATGGATCCGATTATCATGAAGTTAAAAGTTGGCAATTGAACAATATAGTACTGACACGCAGAGAGATACCATCTCGTTTGCGTATCGACACTGTATTGATCAATTGACCAAAGTTAACTTCACTCTAACCACTCGCATGTTTTATATTTTACCAAACCATCATATAATCTACTTAACTTACTTGACTATGATTGTAATAAAATTGTTTTAAACAGTTTTTTGGCCATTTAGGCCTCCACTGCATCAAAAAAATAAAAAAACAAACAACAAAAATCGTTGGACTTCTTTGAGGGAATGAGAAGGTCAAAAAAGCAAAGGAAATGGCATGGGTGTAATTTTTTTAGTTGAGGAGTGATTGAAGTTTGAGGAAAATTATGAATGAGATGGTTTTATCTTTTCTTTTTTTTTTGTAATTTTTGTTTTCTTTTTTCCTCCCCTATTTCTCTACCATATCTCCTATTCTATGTCAATTTTCAATTCTCAATTTCATTATTTGAGTACATGGTAGTCCCAATTTCTAGTAGGTATGTTAGGGTGCTTCCATTTGCCCAGGGAATAACAAAACTTAAAACTGAAGTAAAACTCTCATCTATTCTATGGATACCGAATAATATTTCTCATTCATAATTTAATATCTTTGCTATCAAATCGCAAAATATTTTTGTTATCAAACCTCGCGTAACAAACTAGCATACATGTCTCCAAATAATACTAATGATATATTTTATGTTTTATCTTCCATTTTCTTATAAAACCTCAACCTAGAAATAGAAACCCCACCATAAATTAATTTGTTTCCTATGACTTTCATAGTTTCCTCCAAATTCTCAAGCAAACTATTTTTGATTCAGTGCAACTTTTGTATTTTTCATTATACATTTTTCCATTCCACCTTTTAGATGAACTAATTTCATAAACTTTTTAAGGAAGGATTCGGGACTTTTGTAATTGAGAAACAATGAATATACAATGATTCATCATAATAAAACTATTCCTATACATTATTCATGTAGAAATCATAAACAACATGTTTATCCATTAATAATTATATACTAATTATATAAACAGAAGTAGAAGATAAACAATGTTATAATAAAGACTTACTAGATGCAATTGAGAAACTATTTAAAACCAAGTCAACTGTTGGACAATTTCTCCTTAAAACAGATTTTATCCCCGCTATAGGTGCTTACGGATGGAAAAATGAACGTCTACTTCCCAGGATAAAATGGTCTTCAACTCTCACTAGAAACACTTAAATGGAAGAGTTCCACGAACCAATAAAATTTGAATACTCTGCATGACTTTTAATGAATGAAGAATGAATTTAGTTTTAATAACTTAAGAAAGATTGAAGTTAACGTAATTGTTTTGGGTAGATTTGAAACCTATTTATAGGTTTCCAAATACCCCTTTGAAGATGTACATCCCTTTGAAGAGGTACGTCCCTTTGAAAATGTTACATCCCTTTGAAAATGTACCTTTTCAATTTGAAAAGATATGAACCAAACACACCCTTTCTATATGTCACACCCAGTTATTTTATTTTAGATAAATTTATCATTCATTATATATATATATATATATATATATATCTAACTGTCGACGACGATATTTTTATTTGTCCCTTTTTGTTCTTGTTTTTTTGGTGTTCTCATGTTAGGTGAGATTTGTTTGTAAAAATAAGTTTGAAAAGGTCCGACATGTATATGTCGATGATTTGAGTGTAAGAGTCGTCAGTTGGTATTTTTAAATGATTTCACCAAATCAACTAGGAAAAGGTTTGCACAAAGACCCAGTGATGTGACATTGTTAATTGGACTGCAAAACCTGAAATTCTTTAGGGTTCGGGGGCTTCATTAAGAGGAGTGAAGGTGTTAAGCACCCCCCAACTTCCGTGATGACACGATAATCGCCACTTTGTTAAACTTTTATCTGAATGTGTGTGTGTAAGTCAATGTGCAGTTTGTTTGAAAGTAGTGTTATGTGTAAGACCTCAACTTTTTATAAAATTAAATTTCCTCTATTTTGAAATAGTAAGAGATTGATTTGATTAATGTGGTTAGTTATGAGTAAAATGCGCAAATATTTTAAATAAGCAAGTGGTTATAAAATACTCATTCTTGTCGGGGAATATTTGTTTGGTCGTGGAATATTCTTGCTGTCGAGGAATATTCATACGACGGCGCAACCATTTGTGAGTCACATAACAGAAAATTGTCAGATAAAGAAAACGACAAGTATGAGTATTTATAAATAATGGCATAGTTGTTACCGTTAAAACTGTTGGAATACCCGGTGGTTAAAATACAATAATACGCGGTGTTGCACAGTAGTACACGGTATTGCTCAATAATTTTAATTTTTGATTCTTATGTAAGAAGTCACTACTTAATAATTGTTATAGTAATTACTGTTCAATATTTTATTTTATTGATTCAATAATTGCTACGTTGATATTTTATATTATTGATTCAATAATTGTCACTGCACAGTATTTTCCATTATCAGATCAATAATTCATATTATTTAAATAATATTATTAGATAACATTATTGGCAATGTCTAAGGAAGTTCTGTCTAGGAAAGGGGTTTGGTCTTAATTACGCGCCAGTAAGGAGAAATCCTTATAGGAAAGCCCCCTCTTTACTGGGAACGACCTGGTTGTCATTATTATGATTCTGTAATATTATTTGTGTGTAATTAACTATTGATAAAAATGATAAGAAAATATTTATTTAATGGAGAAATTTTTAAAGAGACAATTATTAAGAGTTGATATTTTATCTTCTTCGATAAAATAATTTATTCAAATATATTATTGTAATATTACATTATAAGTGTATGAGGTAATAATATAATAATATAATAACAATGATATTTTTATAATGAATGCACGATATATGAATATATGAAAAGGAAGAGAGCAAATTGGGTCCGGAGTATTTTTGTTACAAAAAATATGTTAAATATGTTGGTGGGCCCTATTTTTGACTGAAATTTGATTATAGTCTGGAAGATCATCTGTATGTGGATTTCGGTCATTTTCTGTTTAGAATTTAGAAAAACTTTCTTCTACAAAGTTGTAGAGAATTAAATTTTCTATGGAATGGACATAAAATTTATATTTTTCTGATAAAAGGATTATTTATTATGAATTATTGAAATTCCAGAATATTGGGTCTAAATTAATTTTTAGGGTTATAAATATTTTCTTAATAAAAAATGTTTTTTTGTGAGGTGGGTCCCACTTATGTGGGCTGATGAAAGGGTCAAGGAGGTGTGCGGAATTTTTTTTAATAGTATAATATTTTATTAAATTTTCTAATTTGGCATTTTAAGCATTTTCTTATAAATAGGGTGCTTAGGTTAGAATTGGAAATCACACTAGAATCAGAAGTTTCCCTCTCTATAATATCGATCATATTTTTGTGAGTATTTAAATACTTTGAGTGTTACTATTCAATGCAAGTTTTCTTCAGTATTATATCCAATATTCCAGCCAAAAGTACTATTCTTGTGAGGTAAGGGGTGCTATTTTTTTTATAAATGATGTTATTTCTTTTAATATCATTATACCGAAATATTGAGATGAATTTTTTACCTTTTCATTTCGGGATTACTATTCATGTATACGACACTATTCACGTATACAACACTATTCACAAAAAAAAATTAAATTTTCTTTTCTTTGTCCAAGTTGTCTATTATGGTTACTATCTTTGATTGTATCCATGTTTTGATTTTCGTTCTTGCTCCACAATTGTTTATTATGGAGTACTTTTGAACTTGGATAAACTAAAGTGTGAATCCCTAATCTTTGTCCTTTTATCTCACTGGATTCGTTTTCTTTAAAATATTTTATTCATCCTCAGTCCTAGATAGTGATATAACTGAATATCTTTGGCCTATAGTGCAAAGATGAATGATTACTTGATGAATATCATTGGCCCGTAGTGCAAAGATGGACAGGTGTTGAGATGAACATGACCAACTGGTGATACAAATGAATATCTTTAGTCAGTAGTGCAAATATGAATATTTCGTTCAAGATATATATTGATTGATGTCACAGGGATAAAATGTGACGCCCCCAAAATAGGTTCATACGACCCATTCTGAGTCGTCAGATATCACATTACAAAAATCAAATACAAACTTCATTTATACAACTGTTGAACTATCGTGCAGAGTACAACAACACATAAGCTGTGAGTTTTAATATAATATTATCTCGTAGACAGTATCCAAACTCAAATTATTACAATGCCATATAAAATATAGCAGCAAATATTTTAAGACCCCAAAGAAAAACGAGAAGATTACTATCATGTTCTTTCCAATGGTGAGTCTTCTGTTAACATATAATTATCTCCATTGTCTCCAAGTGAGAATTATGTTTCAACCAAACTCTAAGATTATATAGGTAGTGCTCATAGATATAATCAGCAAGTGCATGTGCACAACCCTGTCTTATGATAACACGAGGTCGTTTGTCATTAGACATCTTGTATGATAGTGGCAAAACGCCCTTCCAAAGTTGGGTTCACCTCACCATATTCGGTTCACCAAAATCAACGGTTAAATTAACGTATAAAAATACGACACATTTATCTATAATTTTCAATAAAATTATTTCCATACTGTTTTAGGGGAAACCTCAACAGCTATAGACCATCGTCCTATTCCCTTGTTACCCCCGCTCGACCCAGCTACACTCTTATTACCTAAAAGGAATTGTGAAACAAAAGGGTGAGTACAACTAGCCCAGTAAAGAATATCATGACTAAAGATAATTAAATTATAAATAGCCTTCGTCAGTAATAAATCAGAGATTTAGAACATATGGTAGATGATAAAACTTTTCAACCATAGTTGCAGCGAAACGAGAAATCCATTAGAAGAGTCAAATAAACCATAAAGTCTATTATCTTCTCCATGTTAAAAGTCTACCAACCATGTTTTATCCCTGTAACATCAATCAACAGTTCCTGTCCACAATTATGTGAATAACTCATAATCATAATTGTGATTCTAAATTCCTCTTCGCACCCAGGACGAAGATAATTTTTATTACATGTCTTTACCTGAAACATCGAAGATCATGGTTATACAAAATCACAGTTCCTGTTCATACTCATACTAATAAATTCATCTTTGCACTACGGGCCAAAGATATTCATTAATAGTTCATCTTTGCACTACAAGCTAAAGACATGCAACTGTATTTTTAGAAGAGTCAAGTAGAGCATGATATCTACTATCTTCTACGAATTAAAAGGTTATTATCAATATTTTATCGCTGAGACTCAGCCTAATAAATAATCCACATAATCGAATCATCCTTGCACTACGGCTAAGGATATTCATTAGTATCACGACCACGAATTATCCATGCACTACAGGCCAAGGATATTCATGTTTTCACCAATGGTCATGATTATACCAAAAATCCCTACTCATAATCATACCAACAACTGTCCATCAATGCACTACGGGCCAATGAGGACTTTTACCATATCATTTATAACATTACGGGTCATGATTATACCGAATGATCCCTAGTCATAATCATATCTGTTGGAAGAGTGCATATTGTGATTTGATGTTTAAAGTTAATACTCATGAATATATGTAAAGTCCTTCTAGGAATGTATGTACAAGGACTTAGTGATAGATCAAATTGTTAGGTTGATCTTAGCTTTTAATGTTTATCATTCTGTAAATGCA
This sequence comes from Panax ginseng, assembly GCA_020205605.1. NCBI lineage: Eukaryota > Viridiplantae > Streptophyta > Magnoliopsida > Apiales > Araliaceae > Panax > Panax ginseng. The sequence continues at coordinate 78,234,157 of CM035129.1, read as the reverse complement.
TGTATAGATAAAGAGATCAAAGATGTTAGGATGATCTATACAATGTAATAGATAGGCTTCAATAAAATTGCAGTCTATTGAGTTGATCAAGAACTTGCAGAAGCCAAGGCAGAATCGTAGAGTATCGAGGATCGTAGTATGTCTGCCTTGAAAGGCCTCTCCAGAGATCGTAGTGTGGTCCAGACGTTTGCCGAAGCCAAATCAGAGATCGTAGTGTGGTCCAGACGTTTGTCGAAGCCAACTCAGAGATCATAGTGTGGTCCAGATGTTTGTCGAAGCCAACTCAGAGATCGTAGTGTGGTCCATACATTTGCCGAAGCCAACTCAAAGATCGCAGTATGCTCTCGAAAATGTAGAATCTGTAAGACAAGCAAGTGAAGATCGTAGTATGCCTGCCCTTAAGAGAAATCGTAGTGTTCTCGTTTGGTTGCATTCAGCACCAAGGTGGCAAGACACCACGATAAGAATCATAAAGTATCATCTGGCTGTGTCAGAAGGTGTGGGCCCTGATCGTTTGTTCAAAGATTAAATCTTAATAAATGTGGAATGGGTTTCAAACGTTGAAGTAATCACCAGTTCCAATGGCATGAAAAATATCCTTAGTATGCAACAAAAAGACGTATTGAAGAAGCTAAAGAAAGGACCATAGGACAGAGGAAAACACCTTTTCAGGTGTTAGGTGAGAAAGCAGTCTGCTATGTCAGTGGGCCAGAATGCATTTCAGAAGATATGCAGAAATGTCTCCATCAAGGCTCGAAGCGCTAAATGCATTAAATTCTCAATGGATGGATTCAACGGAATATTTCAAAGATCACATATATGCAAGACATCTGCAGATGATAGAAGTAAGCAAGCAATTGAACAAAAAAAAGAATACTCAACGCTCAACTCTACGATCTAAGAAAAAGAGAAAGCTTGCACAGTTACTCAGTTCTTTCGAACAAGAGCTTAAAGGCAACTGAGTAGCACCAACCAAGAACTCAACAACTACCAATCAACTTAAATATGAGTTCCAAGTCAGAAGGACTCGAAGAGTTCTAAGTGAACTGTGAAGAGCCAAGTTTTCTGGACTTGAAGAGTTCAAGAGTGAAATAAGAAGTTCTTAGACTGCTGGTCTAGAAGGAATCTATGAGATTCAGAAAGTGTAAAAGATATCCTTAGTGGATTTCCTACTCGAGGAGTAGAAGAGTGGACTAGGAGCTTTAAGTGCTCTGAACCACTTAAAACTGTTGTGTCTATCGCATTCTTGCTATAACTGTTATAACTGTTTAACTGCCTCACTCTCATTAACTCATTATATCTAAAAGGGAGATCAAACAAACATTAATTCCACTGTGTTCAAATCATTATCAAAATTGACAAAGCAAAAATGAAAAGATTTTTAAATATCTATTCAACCCCCCCCCTTCTAGATAACTATTGTGCCTCTGGGAACTAACAATTGGTATCAAAGAAGGTTCTATTATATAGCCTACAAAGCTTAAGTAAATCTAATGGCACACTTACCAAACGAATCAAAGACTGGAGGAGGCAACAAGCCACCTATGTGCAACAAAGACAAGTTCTCCAACTGGAAAGTTCGGATGCAAGCATACATGGATTCAATAGAAGAAGATCTATTTGAAACTATTCAGAATGGGCCCTACGTTCTTACAAAGCTTGCACCAACTACAGACGATCCAAACAAAATACAGATCAAGGTCAAAGAGGAATGGATAGAAAACGAGAAGAGAGCTGTTCAACTCGATAAAAAGGCCAAGAACATCTTATTCCAATCCTTAGAAGAAGATCTATTCGAAAACGTGGTCAACAGTAAAACAGCAAAGGAGGTTTGGGAAGCATTTCTCATCATGCATGAAGGAATAGAAGAAGTTAGAGAAAACAAACAATCCCTCTTTACTCAGCAATATGAGATGTTTGCACACGTTCAAGGAGAAAACGTCACTGTGACCTACGAGAGATTTAATGTTCTGCTCAACTCTTTACGAGCCTATGGAAAGATCTATCCAAACAAAAATTTAATCATAAAGTTCATGAGAGCCTTACCAAGCAAGTGGGATGCCAAAACCACTACCATTAGAGAGTCGAAGAATCTACATGAAATGACTGTTCAACAGTTATATGGAAACCTTCTTACATACGAACTGGAGCTGACTTAACGAGCAAAAACTTTATCAGAAAGAAGAAAGAAAGATAAAGGTGTTGCTCTCAAAGCAACTGAAAACACCTCCAAAGTTAACACTGAAGTTGACTCTGACTATGATGAAGATGATGATGAGGACTTTGCAATGCCGGTAAAGAGACTCTGTAGGTTCATTCGTCAAGGTAAAACCAGTAAGCCAAAGAAAGTCAGCAACTATACCAGCCAGGAACAAATGAATGATCTATGCTACAATTGAAAGAAACCTGGCCACTTCATTGCTAACTGCAACAAACCTCCCAGAGAAGAACTAAAGAAGAAATCACATTCAAAGAAGGAATACAGAGGCAATAAAAGGCCTCAGAAGAAAGACAAAGGCCTTGTAGCTGGAGGATCGTGGAGTGACTCAGACAATGACTCAACTCCGGAATCTGGAGATAATGAAGATCCTGAAATGGAAAATATTTGCCTGATGGCCAAGAACGCAAAGGACAAACAGAACTCCAACATACATGAAGTAAGTATAGATGAGGTATTTGACTTCAACTCTCCTGATGTAGACATTAATGACTTAAGAACTGCACTGCATGGCATAACATCTGATCTGCATCAATACATGAAATGGTTAGAGTTCTGACTAAGGACTATTCACTTCTTTAAAAGGAGAAAGAAAAAGTTCAAGAAGAACTGGAAACAGCCCTTCTAAGTACTGATTCTCTCTCCAAGTTTGAAGCTGAGAATAAGCTCTTAAAATAAACCAATGAGCTCAATGCAAAAAGAGAGTCAAGTCTAACCTCTAAATTGAGGAACTAGAAAAGACAATCTCTACATGGAATAAATCCTCTTCATCCATGGACTCCCTAATCTCTAGCCAGAGAAGTATCTCTGACAAAATAGGTTTGGGCTTTAGGGAATCTGCCTCAGAGCCATGTGTGGAAAAAGTAAAGGAAACTAGCACTAGTAATGCTTCAAGTTTTAGTAGAGGCATTATATTTGTGAAATCCTCACAGAAGGATGAACCAGTCAAACTCTGCTCTACTGATTCAATCCATATTCCAAGAAGCAAGGGATCCCATGCTGGCCTAGGTTTTAGAAAAAAGAAGAGTAATCCAGCCATTAGTTATCAACCTCGAAGGATCGTAGAGTCAAGTAAGACCAACTCTACGAACCAACTAGGAAGGTACAGTAGAGGTGAGGTACACTCCTCACAAATCATGAAACACAAGGACACGTGGAAGAAGGAAAATTGGCTTAATAGAAGAATGACTAAAGATCCACAAAAGTCCAAATGGAGGAAGAATTCTCACACACACACAAACATGCATCATATTAGATGTTTTGTGTGCTATAAAATTGGCCACAAGGCTGCAAAGTGCCATTTTAATTCCATGCATATGAGACCCAAAATCAAGCAGATTTGGGTCCCCAAGGGTACTAACAAAGTAGGACCCATGCAAGTATGGGTACCAAAATGAAGGTTTAATGTTACCACAGGAAAAGAGCTCCACGATCACAACCTGGTAACTGGATAGTGGGTGCTCAAGGCACATGACTAGGAACAAAGCCCTTCTATCCAACTACATAGAGAAGGAGGGTCCCTCAGTCATCTTTGGAGAAAACGGCTCTGGCAAGATAAGAGGATACGGCTTAGCTAGAAATGATGCAGTATCCTTTAGTAAAGTAGCCTATGTGGAAGGACTACAACACAATCTTCAAAGCATTAGCCAACTCTGCGACAAGGGTCATCAAGTAACATTCCTCAACAATCAATGTCAAGTCCGAGACCTGAAGACATCTGCTGTAAAGTTAACAGGAACAAGAGAAGGAAATGTTTACACAGTGAATCTTAGTCAACTAAGCTCAGAGGAGACAATATGCTTTCTGGCTAAAGCATCTGAAGAAATGAGCTGGTTATGGCATCGAAGACAGTCCCAACTCAACTTCAAGAGCATGTCCAAACTAGCCTTAAAAGATCTAGTTGCAGGCTTACCTAAGTCCAACTTTGTTAAAGAAAGACCGTGCAATGCCTACCAGCTTGGAAAGCAGACCATAAGCTCATTTAAAAGAAAAACTGCCAACTCAATTGACAAGCCCCTGCAGTTGCTCCACATGGATCTATTTTGGCCAATTCCAATAACGAGCCTCGGAGGAAAGAGATACTCACTGGTCATAGTCGACGATTACAACAGATTCACATGGGTATTCTTTCTAACCTCAAAGGATGAAACAAGCTCCCAACTAATCAAGATGTTCAGACTAGTGATGAACGAGAAAGGGCAGAAAATTAAGGCCATAAGGAGTGATCATGGTAGAGAATTCGACTTCTCAGAAATGGACAAATTCTACACAGACAATGGCATCAGTCATAACTTCTCAGCTCCACGAACTCCTCAACAAAATGGAGTAGCTGAAATAAAGAACAAGACATTAATAGAAATTTGGAAGAACTCTACTAGCAAGCAATTTCATCTACACCGAATACTTTCGGGCGTAAGTCACAACGCTGCATGATACACTCAGAATAGATCACTCATACACTCTACGATTGAGAAGACCCCCTATGAACTTTGTAAGGAAGAAATCCAAGTGTCAGCTACTTTTATATATTCGGTTGTGCATGCTACATTCTTAACAATGGAAAGCAGTATTTGACAAAATTCCAGCCCAAGTCAGACGAAGGAATCTTTCTTGGATATGCCACAGTCAGTAAAGCCTACAGAGTGTTCAACAAGAAGACACTAAATGTTGAAGTGTCGATTCACATCATCTTTGATGAGACATACTTAGTTAAAATAGTGTTGCAAGACACTACGACCAATAGTTCAGACACTACGAACGAGGTCGTCGAGCTCAACATTACAGTCGTAGTTCCAGATAGTGAAATCGTTGAGCAAGGAAATGAGATCGTAGAGAGGCCTATGCAAGATAATAAACCTCCACACCAAGAAGCAGATATAGATCTTGAAGACCTCAGACAAGAAGGCATCAGGACAGATGTCCCAATAGGAAGCAGATGGGCAAGAGATCACACTCAAGACTTAATCATTAGGGATCCAAGTGCAAGAGTCAAAATAAGACCTGCCACCCAAAATGAATGTTTCTATCTAAGCTTCCTATCACAAATGGAACCTAATTAGATAGAGGATGCCTTGGAAGACTCCAGCTGGATATAAGCCATGTAGGAAGAACTTAATCAATTCAAAAGAAGCAAAGTATGGAGACTGATACCAAGACCAAAGAATCATCCTGTCATTGGAACCAAGTGGGTCTTCAAAACAAGATGGATGAAGATGGAGTAATAACCAGGAATAAAGCAAGACTAGTGGCCAAGGGCTACTCTCAGGAAGAAGGTATTGACTATGATGAGACATTTGCACCTGTTGCCAGACTAGAAGCCATCAGAATATTTCCTGCCTTTGCTACTCACATGAAATTCAAGGTCTTTCAGATGGATGTCAAAAGTGCATTCTTGAATGGTGAACTTCAAGAAGAAGTCTAAGTAGAACAACCTCTAGGTTTTATCAATCCATCTCTCTCTAATTATGTCTATAGATTAGACAAAGCCCTGTATGGTCTTAAACAAGCACCTAGAGCATGGTATGAAACACTAACTAACTTTCTTATTGAAAATGGGTTCACTAGAGGTAGAGTAGATACCACACTAATTATTAGAAAGCATAAAGACAAAGTCTTATTAGTTCAAATATACGTTGATGACATTATTTTTGGATCTACTGATGAAAAGTTATGCAAGAGATTCTCCAAGCTTATGCAGAGAGCAAATTTGAAATGAGTATGATGGGTGAGTGAATTTCTTCCTTGGATCATGAAAAAAGCAAACTGATGAAGGAATCTTCATAAACCAAGCCAAGTACATTAAAGATTTACTTGAGAAGTATGGCATGGAATCAGCCTCTCCCATGAAAACCCCAATTGCTCCTGCAACCAAGCTTGACAAAGATGAAAAAGGTAAAAGTATTGATATAACTCAATACCGAGGTATGATAGCTCTCTTTATATCAAATCGCCGAGAGACCGGACATATAATGTTTGCAACATGCATATGTGCTAGATTTCAGGCTAATCCTAAAGAATCACATTTAACTACTGTAAAGAGGATTTTCAGGTATCTCAAAGGAACACCTCACTTGGGGCTTTGATACCCCAAGGAGTCCTCATTTGAACTAACAGGCTACACAGATGTTGATTTTGCAGGCTGCAAAATAAATAGAAAGAGTACCAAATGGCTTTTATGGATTATTAGGAAACAAACTTGTGTCTGGTTCAAAGAAGAAACAAAACTCAAGATTCTACCTCAACCGCAGGTTTGAATACATTGTTCTTTGGCAAAACTTTGTGATAAGATCCTATGGATGAAAAATCAGCTAGCAGACTATAGGTTTGAATTCAAATCCATACCTATTCACTGTGATAACACAAGTGCCATAGCAATAACTCATAATCCTGTCAGTCATTCTAGGACCAAGCATATAGAAATATAGTATCATTTCATTAGGGATCGTGTACAAAATGGAACCATATCCTTACAATATATCCCTACTTAAAATTAACTTGTTGATGTCTTTACAAAACCTTTAGATTAATCAAGGTTCTACAAATTAATAAGTGAGCTAGGTATACTTAATCTACAACCATTAAATCTATGCTCTAGCTTGTGCTAACCATGCATATATAAAAGGCTATATTCGAAATCATAGACATGATAAAAGGAAGTCCACGATCGTAGAGTTGCAGTGACATGAAAGACAACGATTACTGCACTGACTCAATAGTGGAATAATAAAGGAGCCTCTTGTGATGACAAAGTCCAACAAAACAAAGCAATCTCTCTGATAAGCACCTCAAGGACAAACCTAACCCTTGATTCATTCCATGAGGTAAGCCCTTCTTGAGATACCTTAAACCGAGAAGATTGCTAAGTCAAAAGTTCATCACAAGGACTTGGTCAGACTCGACGATTGTAGTTCAGACATTTACGATTGCATTCGGACATGACAATTCTCGAAAGCGATACGACGGTTCTTCGAAAGCGTACACAACGAATGCAAAGCAGACTCAACAATCACAAAGGCCACCTCAACGATCGTAGTCCTTCCTAAGGACACATTAGCTCAGAAGGAGCTAAGTGAAAATCAGTACAATCCTCCTCAGTCATAAACGTAGAGCTAAGAAGAAGTCGACACCTGCCCCACTAAGCAAAATGGAGAGAGGGAAGTTATAAGTACAAATTGAAAAAAACCTTTTTGAAATCAGAAGTTTAAAAAGCTCATCTCTCTTTTTCGCTCTACAAACAGAAACCCTAAATTGAAAGAAAGTTCAGACAACCATTCTCCTTGCAAAGAAATCAATGGCAACCTCCAATGTCATCTCTGGCTACAGACTCTGTTTCAACGAGTTCAAAATAGCTGAACCCAAATTTCACAAAACTCTGTCATCAGTAAAGAAGGCTGGTCTCGAAGAGGCTCTGGGTACGACCACACTGATCTACCCAAAGCTAATAAAAGAATTCTACAAAAACGGTATGTTCGAAAACGACGTCATCACTACGAAAGTCAGGGATGTGGAAATCAAGCTGAGGGCTGAGGATATCAACCTAGCCCTAAGTTTCAAATCTAAAGGGTTTTCGTTCATAGACGGCATAGATTTCCATGAGGGACTTAAAAGGATGCGTCATAAGAAATTCCCCACTGTCAAAGGATACAAGAAAAAAGAATTTCCTCAAAGGTACGAATTTTTGGCTAACATTGTTGGAAAATGCATATGCTGCAAGAGCTCAGGCCACGATTCTGTAAACGAAGTACAGCTCAAGCTCATGACAGCATCAGTTGTGGGATACAGCTCAACTATGGAGCCCTATTGCTTGAATGGATTCGGAAGTGGATTCTTAGTTCAAAGAAGTCAAAGAGCTCTGGGAAGATGCTCTACAGACGATTCATCAGTATCATTCTACAGTCCGCCTTGGGCAATAAAATTGAGGATGATGAACATGAATAAATAAATCCAAATAGAAGAATAACCTAGCAACTGTTCAAGAATTGGAAAAGGAATCCAACTAAAAATGTACGAATGATGTCTGAGTCCAGTGGTAGAACTGCTGATGCAAAGGAATCAGGGATTCCAGGGAATATGTCAGTTATCAGGGAAACAGAAGAAGATGAAGAAGAAACCAACAAGGAAGAACCCATTGCCCTGGTCAGAGAAAGCAAGGGCAAGAGAAAGCTAAAGGCTAGAATGGCAAAAAAAACCCCAGGGATCAACTACTAATAAACCTATAAAGTCCTCTGACATTGAGGCTCTAAAAATCCTAAGAAGAAAAGAACAGCAGGCTGAGGCAGATGAAGACAGAGCCACCATATCACAACTGCTGAAAAAGAACAAAATCAGACAAAAATCTAAGAAGCCATATGTCCCTTCGATCATAGAGTCTCTACCAATCGTAGAGACCAGACTGAACACCTTGAGGAAGGAAATTGTTGCATTAGATGTTCTGGCTGACCAACAAAATAGAGCTAAAGCTCAAGGAAATCCTGAGGTTGTGGCTCAGCCTAGAAAACCAAGACAAAAATTGGTTAAGAAGTACATCCTTGTAAATGAAAGGGTACTCAAAGAGGAAGACAACAAGATGGCTGCTGAAAAGGAACTATCTAGAGAAAGCCAACAGGACAAAGCTCAAGCTGAGAGGGAGATACCTGAAGTTATCACCCTAGAAAATACTCCAGCTGAGGGGGAGCTACTAGTCCTACAGAAGGATGATCATGTTGAGGGGGAGCCTCATGATATCCCCATGATAGAAGCAGTTGTTCCTGCAAAAAATAGAGGAGAACCAGAACAAGAACAAAATGAAGCCATTAAAATAGTGGAATCCTTGAACGAAGACAGAGAAGAGGATGAAGATGATGAGAACGAGATCATAGATGTGGGCATTAATGGGTATCGAAAAGCTAACTACGAGCAACTGTTCTTCTATCTACCCATGATGCCTTTTCATCAAGCTCATATTCTAAACTCCTGGAATCACATGTTTTGGAGCTTCAAAGAATATCCAGCCATCTCTATGCTAGCTCATGGATTTCCAGGTACCATCAACTTTGCCAAATAGCTAATCTCAAATGGTCCCTCTTCAAAAGCTGTGCATGAGGTAGTATCTATCCCAATCTCTTTCAAGGTTAATCACTATCCACCATCTTTTTCCAGCCAATTTTATGAATTTCCAAGTTGGTTGGAAGCAGTTCTTAATCCACTAACTCAATTCCCAGTTACTGAATCTTAAAATTCTGTAACTGATGAACCAAATGAGCCCAACTTCATATTGATCCCAACTCCTCTCATCTCTACGATTACTGACTCTAACCCCCTCAAAGAGTCCCTCGCTTAAATCGTAGAGCCACCTACTCTAGACACCCAACCAAAGGCCCCTCCATCTGATATTCCCTCCTCATCCACAAATGAATACTTCAACCTTTATCTTGGCCTCTTCTCATTACACGATCAATATAAAAGAGCACCCCCTCCTTCTCAAATTCCCCAACTCAATGAACTTCTTTCAGAACTGCCCACCAAAACTGATTTATCATAAATGTCCAAGAAAGTAATCAAGGACATCGATTATAGCCTTGAAGAACACACTGAACTCATTCACATGAGATTAAAAACAATGATCAGTGCTGCAAATAGTCTCCCAAGCACTCTAAGCTCTGAGCTCACTAAGAAGCTTAAGGAGATCATCAAGGAAATGATTCAAAGCATAAAGGACAGGGATGAGATCCACTTTCTCGCAGCTAAACGACATAGGAATGTTGTCTTGATCTTACAGAAGACTCTGTAATCTCAAAACGAACTTATGATAAACAGCATCACAAGTCTATAAACTGCAGTGAAGGAATTTTATGACTTCTCCATGGGCCAAATGTAACAGACTGAAAATGTCCTAAACATCCTTCAATGACGGGAAGCTCGATCTGATGCTTTGATCAAAGAAAATCGTGAGGACATTGCTCAAACTCAAAGTCAACTCAACGAGCTTGTCCAAGGAATAACTCGTCTCTCTGATGACATTTGAACCCTTGACGCTGACATAAAGGGGGAGAATAAAGGGAAAGGAGAACAAGGTAGAGGCAGAGGCAGAGGCACCTTTTCTGAACAATCTTCCAGGAATTCTCCTCCAAGGCAGTATCACCAACAGACTCCACGATCTGGCCATCATAATATTCAACGATCTGATCATGAGCCAATCATCATGACTCAACTATTAAGGAGTCTAGGGCCAACTCCCAGCTCATAAGAAGTGACCACCACATGCCTAAGAATGCCAATTGGAGATCCTGCATTCATGAATAGGCATGATCACAATCCAAGACTAAGTCCAAGTGAGCTTGAAGATCTAGCCAGGAGATATGAAACAAGCAGGAAAAGGAGAGCTGAGGAGTATGTAAATCCTCCACAAAGAAAAAGGCCGAAGAAATAGAGATAAGTTGAATTTTAATTCTTATTGATGTAGTCAAACTTAAATGTAATATCTATCTTCAAACATCAATAAATTCATGCTTATTCTCTAGAAATTTCAGCTTCTCACTAAAATATTAAGTCATGTTTACTTTGCTGCAACTGCATATAGAATTTGATAATCATGACAACAAATCTCCTTGGTTATGTCAACATCAAATAGGGGCAGATTATTGGAAGAGTGCATATTGTGATTTGATGTTTAAAGTTAATACTCATGATTATATGTAAAGTTCTTCTAGGAATATATGTACAAGGACTTAGTGATAGATCAAATTGTTAGGTTGATCTAAGCTTTTAAAGTTTATCATTCTGTAAATGAATGTATAGATAAAGAGATCAAAGATGTTAGGATGATCTATACAATGTAATAGATAGGCTTCAATAAAATTGCAGTATATTGAGCTGATCAAGAACTTGCAAAAGCCAAGGTTGAATCATAAAGTATCGAGGATCATAGTATGTCTGCCTTGAAGGGCCTCTCCAGAGATCGTAGTGTGGTCCAGACGTTTGCCGAAGCCAAATCAGATATCGTAGTGTGGTCCAGACATTTATCGAAGCCAACTCAGAGATCGTAGTCTGGTCCAGACGTTTGTCGAAGCCAGCTCAGAGATTGTAGTGTGGTCCAGATGTTTGCCAGAGCCAACTCAAAGATCGCAGTATGCTCTCAGAAATGTAGAGTCTGCAAGACAAGCAAGTGAAGATCGTAGTATGCTTGCCCTTAAGAGAAATCGTAGTGTTCTCGTTTGGTTGAATTCAGCACCAAGGTGGAAAGACACCATGATAAGAATAGTAGAGTATCATCTGGCTGTGTCAGAAGTTATGGGCCCTGATCGTTTGTTTAAAGATTAAATCTTAACAAATGTGGAATGGGTTACAAACGTTGAAGTAATCACCAGTTCCAATGGCATGAAAAATATCCTTAGTATGCAACAAAAAGAAATATTGAAGAAGCTAAGGAAAGGACTATGGGACAGAGGAAAACACCTTTTCAGGTGTTAGGTGAGAAAGCAGTCTGCTATGTTAGTGGGCCAGAATGCATTTCAGAAGATATGCAAAAATGTCTCCATCAAGGCTCAGAAACGTCAAATGCATTAAATTCTCCAATGGATGGATTCAACGGGAATATTTCAAAGATCACATATATGCAAGACATCTGCAGATGATAGAAGTAAGCAAACAATTGAACAAAAAAAAGAATACTCAACGCTCAACTCTACGATCTAAGAAAAAGAGAAAGCTTGATTACTATTCGGTTCTTTCGAACAAGAGCTTAAAGGCAACTGAGTAGCACCAACCAAGAACTCAACAACTACCAATCAACTTAAATATGAGTTCCAAGTCAGAAGGACTTGAAGAGTTCTAAGTGAACTGTGAAGAGCCGAGTTTGCTGGACTTGAAGAGTTCAAGAGTGAAATAAGAAGTTCTTAGACTGCTGGTCTAGAAGGAATCTGTGAGATTCAGAAAGTGTAAAAGATATCCTTAGTGGATTTCCTACTCGAGGAGTAGAAGAGTGGACTAGGAGCTTTAAGTGCTCTGAACCACTTAAAATTGTTGTGTCTATCGCATTCTTGCTAAAACTGCTATAACTATTTAACTGCCTCACTCTCATTAACTCACTATATCTAAAAGGGAGATCAAACAAATATTAATTCTACTGTGTTAAAATTATTATCAAAATTGACAAAGCAAAAACGAAAAGATTTTTAAATATCTATTCAACCCCCCCCCCCCCCCTTCTAGATAACTATTGTGCCTCCGGGAACTAACAATATCAATCAACAGTTTATCTTTGCACCCTTGGCCGAAGATGACTTTCATCACAATATAAGCATGAGGATGATAACAATGATATAAGCATTAATCAAACAAAATCAAGGATACTGCTTTGTGGAATAAAATTCAAGAATGATATTCATGTATCAAAAATAATTTGGACAGAAAAGAAATAAATTTTTTAGTTAATAGTACCCCGTGAATAGTACCATGTGAGTAGTACTTTAGGAATAGTACCCCGACATGAAAAGTGTCCCAAATACCCGAGTGAATAGTAATTAAGTGAATAGTAATTGGGTGAATAGTACCCCGGCATGAAAAGTGCCCCAAATACCCGAATGAATAATATTATAGTGAATAGTACTTGGGTGAATAGTAACCTATGAATAGTACCCCGGGTGAAAATATTGATATTTAATAAGAAAGTTTAGATCAATATTCCAATCAAACGATACTGGATGAAGCGCAAAACTCAAGGATATTCCACTAATTTCAAGGATTATCGAAGCAATACTTACCATAGTAAGTTTAGATTTAAAAATATGAAAAGAAATAACATATGAAACTGCAAATAGATTTTCACCTGTTATACGGTACGTAATCCGCGTAGACAGATTATTCTGACATATTAAAGGATGAATACGAAAAAATAGTATTCCGTATGAATACGAAAGAAATAATACCCCTTACAAATACAACAAATAATATCCCTTACCAAACGAAAATAACATCCTTACGTACGTTAGTAGAAGATTGGATACTGCAATAGTGAAGTAACAGAATACTCTTCTTCTTTCTCTCTATAGTTTCTCTCTCTATAGCTTCTCTTGTGAGTCTTAGTGAATTCGTGAGAATGAAAGAAGAATTAAGCTTCTATTTATGGGAGAAATGACTAAATAGTAACTAATTCACAAATGGTCCAGATTGATTTACTATTAGAATGGACGGTCCATATTACTTACTATTAAAATCACAACCGACGGTCCAGATTGATTTACTTTTAAAACCACCACCGACGGTCCAGATTGATTTAGTTTTAAAATCACCACCGACGGTCCAGATTGATTTACTATTAAAACCACCATTGACGGTCCAAATTGATTTACTATTAAAACCACTACTAATGGCCCAGATTAATTTAACTTATTACACTTTAGTACCCCTAAAGTTTTCCAAGTTTGCATTATTCCCTTCTAACTTTTGTAATTCACTTATCTTCAATAAACACATTTTTAATATTTCAACAATTATTCATCATTAATATTATAACTTACAATATTGACAACCAGATCATTCCCAGATAAGAGGGGGATTTCTAATAAAGATTTCTCCTTATTGGCGTGCAATTAGGTGATCAAACCTCTTTCCTCGACAAAACTTTCTAGACATTGTGAATAATATAAATAATCCTATGAATAAATGTGTTTTCTCAATTGTTGATTTAATAATATAAAATATTATACAGATGATACTGTGACAATAATTGAATTAAATAAAGTGAGATACTATGTAGCAATTACTTTAGAAATAATTGAGTAAATTGAGTGGCTTCTTACGTAAGCATCAATAATCAATACCGTGTGCTACTATGCAACCACGCTTATTACTGTACTTTTATCACCGGATATTTCAACAGTAAACGTTAAAACTTTTTTCGTTATTTTTATAAAAAGTTATTTCTGTCATTTTCTAACTACGACAATACTTCCGTTGTGGGGTCCACCAATGATGGTGTCGTCGAACGAATATTCCCCAACGAAAGAATATTCCTCGACCAAACGAATATTTCCCGACACAACGAATATTTTATATCAACTTGCTTACTTGCAAAATTTTTAAATATCACCCTAAACTTTAACCTTTTTATCAATTTAACCATTTACTAAATAAAATAATAATTATAAGAAAATTGAATACTTTTATTTCATAAATTCGGGGTCTCACATAAAATATTGATGATAGACTTTTAAATCATAGAAGATAGTAGACTTCATTATCTACTTAACTCTTCTAATGAATTGTTATTTTCACTGCGAATATTGTTCTAAACTTGTTGTCCTTTATATTTTATCTGATTTATTGAAGGCTAACGATAATTTATTTTTCATTATCTTAGTCATAATATTCTTTACTGAGCTAGTTGAGCTCATCCTTTTCCTTTTTGTTCCATTTTTCTCCTCAGGGGGGAGAGAATATAGCGGGAACTAGTCGAAGTGTGGAGTGATGGTTCAAAACAGTTGTTTTAGCAGTCCTCACTATTTATAAAATAGTGTATCAAAAATTGTAATGAAATGGTGTGAAAGTGGGAGGCAAGGAAAGATGGAACAAAATATCAAGGATATTCTTCGCGTCAACTTCGCTTCTCTCTCTGTATGTTTGTCTCTCCCGTTGGATTAATTTTAACGATTATTTAAAAATTGGAAAGTACAAGCACCAGATTCCAACATTTTTCGAGTACAATCACCAATTTGTAACTTTTTTCACTTCAGGTACCAAATTGTAAGTCGTGTCCCTAATGTTTAACGGGGTGTAACATTTTTCGAATACAATCACCAGTTTGTAACTATTTTCACTTCGGATACCAAATTGTAAGTCGTGTCCTAGTACAGGTACCAAAAGTTGATTTATCCCATTTGAGTTTGGATATTGTCTAGAAGATAATATTTGTATTAAAACTCACGGCATATGTGATGTCGTATTTTGCACGACAATTGTAATAATGAAGTTTGTAGTTGTTTTCTGTACCATATATTTGGCGACTCAGAATGGGTTGTGTGGAACTATTTTGGGGGCGTCATAGTTGGTATCAGAGCTTAGGGATATAATATCTGGTGGAGATCTGGGATTAGATCTAGGAGGGGAGAGACGAGTAAATCCTTCGCTAGTGTGTCCTACTTAAGCTTATTTATTTGTCGGTCAGAATATAGGGATTGTAACGCCCCCAAATCTGGTTACTTTCAACCCATAGATATGGTGCTACACGGTACTCATCACTATACATTCATTCCATTGAAACAACATTAGAATGAACATAATTACTACATTCTTATTACAATAATAAGTATAATCCTTCCTCAGGTTCTGAAACCGATACATTCTTCGTTTATCATAATGTGATTCTTACAACATACTAATTTATTACAGGATAATCTATTTATCCATCTTAGCTTTGCCTTTATCCCTACTGGGATCCTTAGTTCTTTCGGCCTTAGCTACAATCATATAATTCAAGCAAGAAGTGAGCATAACTAGCTCAGCAAGTCTAACAATAGATAATATTAATACCACATTGAGAATTATATGATTATCTTCAATAACTAAACAAGTAGCTATGAAGTACTATGAAATATTAAATAGCACTTTTCATTTCATAACACAATTCCAAAGTATATATAATAACTTAGGAATTAGGAGCTGGTCAAAAGACCATGAACATTCTCTTTTCGTTTTCATTCATGAAAAAGGACAACTCGGCACTAAGTCCGTAAATTCGATATA
Source organism: Panax ginseng (assembly GCA_020205605.1). Classification (NCBI taxonomy): domain Eukaryota; kingdom Viridiplantae; phylum Streptophyta; class Magnoliopsida; order Apiales; family Araliaceae; genus Panax; species Panax ginseng. The sequence goes on along the minus strand of CM035129.1, from coordinate 78,218,220 downwards.
TCTTACAAGCACTTCTAGGTGATCAGTCTATAGTACTCTATGTTGATCAACACTCATCCGTTAAACGTGTTTACATTTAAGTTTTGGCAACCTCACGTGCCCATTGAATAATCGATGTAAAATACATTTGTTTGTTCATAGTCAAGCTTACCTTGAATCTGTACCAAACACTTGGCATAGAATAGCGTTAATAGTTCTATATCGAAAGACTTGTAAACTAATCAATCTAACTCTTAAGAATAGTCTAGCCGAGTTAAAACTGGCATCGACCCTTTCATAAAACAATTCATTCATTTTAGAACATGAATCACAAAAAACTTGGCTAACACGAAGGTTAGACAAGCGTTAAGAAAACTTGCCTTCAAGCATCTTCAAATAAAATATTCAACAGTTCTTGATCTTTACAGTCTCTACATGATATATTCACATAGCACACTGTAATTAGCTTCCAAACAATCTAATCACATTGTTTTTACCAGCTTCTTTCTCTTCTATGTCTTAATTGAATTTATTTCATTAATAAATGCCAATTTGACTTACTATTCTTCCTTACGGCTTGTTAACGTCTTACATCACTAAACCAAGACTTGATCATCATCGGTTAATTACCAAAGTTTGAATACACATTACTTCCGTATATATCGTGTTCTTCGTTTAATTACGACACTCATCTTCTAAAGTCATCACTATATATATACTATATAGGAATGGTTTTATCATGTATATTAAGTATATACATGCCCCACTATTGGCTTACAATCAATTGGAATTAGAAAACTAACTTGCCCAACCTTTCTACACTACCAGCGATGTGGCATAAGACATCAATACACTATTGGCGCTGCGGCGCCAACTAACAGTGTGTTTTGCCCGGTCTCGGCGTTGCGGCGCGAGATCCCTTTATAATAGTGGTGCTACGGCGCCACTCTCTAGTAGCTAAGTCTCCCTAACTGGCACTGCAGTGCAAGTTTTAATGCTCGGGGTGGCGCTTCAGCGCCCACCCTGAGCCCTTGAAATTTTTTTCAAATTTTCAATACGATTCTTTCCGGACTCATAACTTAGTCGTTTTAAGTCGGATTTGGCTCGTTCAAAAGCCATTTTCTTACACGTTCCATGTAATATGATTTCATTTGAATAAAAATATTTTTTAAATCTGTTAATTTTGAATTCACTATTAACGTTCTAATAAGAGTTCGTTAAACGTTCTTGAGCGTTCATAGCTCGTTCTCTTCGTTCTAAGTCGGAATTCGATCGTTCTTGAGTCCATGACTCTGGAATATGTTATACTACGCTATGCCATCGAAAACTAGGTTTTCCGAACTAAATGGAAAATTTTGACTACTAATCCGGAATTATACGATTTCAACGTTTAACGTCTAATTTTGTAAATTTCGCCATAACTTCGTTACTCGGGTTTTATACACCAAATCAAATGGAATCAATCCATTGATTCATTGTCTATATCCTAACCAAGCAATATTCACATACCCTATAAATGATGGTTTTCAATTTGTCCATCAACAACCAAGTCAAAATTCAATGGTTTATCCGCGATAAAACTTGCTTAACACTTATGATTCCTACTTATACATGGCTTGTAAATGATTAATGAACTAATAGCCATCCTTATTACTCTAGAAGAGACATGCTCCACCAATTCATGATTCTCTACAAAAAATAAATTTAAATGGATCGAATACTAAGGTTTTAAGAATTATTACCTTTACGTTCTTCGCGTTCTTGCTTAAAACTCATATGATTTGCTTCAAGCTCACTTGATTACTTATTTTTAGCTCTTTTCTCTCTCTCAAATTATAATGGTCAAAGTTTGTAAAATAAGAAATGACCAAGCTAAGCTTCCTTATATAGAAAATCAAATGAAGGGTATTTTGGTCATTTGGTGCACCTCCTTACTATTCATTACTTTGTAACCAAGTAATGACTTTACTTGGCAACCAAGTGGCTGGCCCCCATGGCCTTGTGGGTTCCTCTATGGTTTGCCCCATGGGTTCTACCCATCGGTTCGATCCGCGGTTCAATTTCTTAGATCGGCCTTATTTAACCTAGCATTGGGCCTTAACTATACTCAACCTTGGGTTTCATTTCACAACACATTGGGCTTGACATAATCCAAGTCCAATTGGATTCTACAAAGTCTATAAACTCAAAGTCCAATAAGAACTAATCATATTCTATGCGTATAACTCATATATTCTCTTCGTATAGTATTCATACAATATTCATATTATACGTTGTAATGTTCTTCATACTATACTCGTGTAACACCCCCTTTCTAAAATATAAAGAGAGGTTACTCAAACACAAAAAAACTGAAATGAAAGCTTTATGCCATAAAAGAATGGTCTCTTAATGATTAAATGTCCATAATAAATGCAACTCTGACTCAAACCACAATCTAAAATAATTATTACAATTCCAAATAAACTAACATATCAAGCCTAAACAGAATATTTCTAAACCATTGGAATGAAGGGAGCTCTCATCACACTTGCACTTGATCCCCCTGATTATCTGCCGGAAGAAAAATACAGCATGAGCTAAATGCCTAGAACGGATATAGAATATAAATAATAATGAAATAAAATAATTAATTCAATTAAATGAACTGAAATGAAACGAACTGAAACAAACAAAACTAACACAATGAAATAATAGGCTGAATCAAATGGTTGGGTGTTATTTCATACTGAGCTCAGAACAAAACAGAATATACCTTGCCACACAGGCAAGTCAAATAATGCCACACAGGCAAATCAAACAATGTCACACAAGCAAGTCACATACATTGGACCGCGAATCCAATGCATGTAAAATCGGAAGGCGTGTTTGGCACAAACATCACCAATTCGCAGAACAAAACAGAACAAAAAACTAGGGTCAACCCATACGCCTCCCACAACAAAACACCAAATGGTTAACTCCCACCGGAGCACAAAACGGAGATGTCATGGACTGATCACACCGCCACGGAAGGTGTCATGCCTCGGTGCCAAGAGAACATGCATGTGGTACCCCCACAGGTGGTTATTGCTCAGGTATACCCTACGGTATATTCTAAGAAAGATACCATGTCATAAAACATGCGATATAATACCAACAAAAGGGTTTCTAATATGTACATGTTAAACTGAAATGAATCATCAATTCAAAGTCTCCAAAAATATTAACATGTACTTTCTACGAGAATCAAAATAAATACAAAAGATGATACACTAGATCAAGAGTATAAATACGAGTTCTAAGTATCAATACCAAGACGGAACTATCAAAATAAATTTAGACATGTTGTACTAGTCTAAAGAGTACAAATATGAGTTCCAACTATGAACGCCAAAACGAACTATCAAAATAAATTGACAAAGAATAATTATGAGAGGCAATGTTAAATTTCAAAATGAATAACGAAACGAACAAATCAAAAACAAAAGAATCTCGGTGAAAGAGTACAGAATCCGTACATAGATTAAGCAATATAATACCCAAAATTTATATTCTAATTTGACTCGCTTAGACTCTCTCCGTTCAATCTAAATAATTTAATAAGATTTAATTACAATCCAATCATTAATAATAAAATACTATTAAATTTATTATTAAAAACTTTTATAACTATGTTAGCAAAATTAATTAATTTAAATTAATATACATAACTTCAATTTGATTTACCAATTCTAATTTATAAGTTTCATGGCCAAATACTTATTAATATATATATATATATATATATAACGAAAACGTCGCCTGCAGTAGTGCTGCAAGCCTGCAATCCACCTGATATATAAATAATCCTTATTAATGTATATAATAGATATATAATGGATATCATGCATGAATACCCTTACTTATAAATCTGGTTGAACATCTTCTAGAAATAAAAGACTTTCTTCATTTTTAATGCAAAAGTAACATATTTAGAATCTTCTGAAGTGCAGAGTGCTCAACCCATTAGGTGTAGTGATCATATATGCAATACTTTTAACACACATATACTGTTAATCATTAGATACTTACCTGATAAAGAATGAAATTGTTTCTTCCCTATTCACAACACAACCGCCAACCTCTTTTTCTTTCCTTTTTGATTTGTATCGCATGTATGATTAGGTTTTAGTATTTATTTATTTTTTATTTATCTTATTAATTCTCCTAATTATAATAAAATTAATATTACCCACATTTAATTAAATTAAACCCAAATAAATTTTAAGGCCCAAATTGTACTAAATTAATTTACCCATCTCTTATTAATATTTATTAGCCCAGACAAATTAAATAACTAGTTTGACCAAAAATAAATGACAAAGTCCAATTAATATGTTTTAAAATAAAATAATTTTTATTATTTAATATTTTTTTTTGGGTATTACAACTCGTATACTAACTAGTATCATACTCGTATATTACACATATAATAACCCTAATCATTATACGCATTCATTTCCTTCTCAGAAATCACTTTCCCTAACCCTTAGGTTTTAAGTCCGCAAGCGAAAACTTCGTTTGCCATAACTGAAATATTATTGGATATTCCATCCCGTCTTAGAATTCTATCATTATGCGTTTCTCGAAACTTCAAACTTAATTCCCGAGCAGAAATGGATGAATAGTGTTTTGACGGAAATTTCTCGTAAAACTTTTATTTTCGTCTTGAAAATTCAAAACAATTAATTCTTGTAAAAACCCAAAACCGTAATAAGACTCGTATGTATAAAATTTCGTTATATAAATAAAATTTCTCCGTTCTGAATGTGTTATGTGTTAATATATACTTTGTTTAACAAATTTGACCAAATAAATTTTTATCTGAAAAACGCCGTGCTTGTCACCTCGTGCTTAAAATTTTTCTTCCGTAATCGGTCTTTTCAGTATAATCGTTTTGACAAGTTTCTTTGTCGTGCTTAGACTGACAAAACGCTTTGTCGTGCATGTTACGATTAGTGAGAAATTTAGGTTAACAACCCTAGATTAACAAACCCTAACCCTAATTAACAAAACCCTAACCTTAATTTGTAAACCTAACCCTAATTAGCTTATGTTAACACTTAATCATGGTTAGTAAACTTCAATTAGGTACTAATAAACATCATTTAACATTCCTAATAATTAAAAACAAAACCCTAATCAAGATTAGTGAGGATTTGGACAAAACTAAGCTACTAAACAAACCTAACTAGCTCACAAGTAGGTTAGGAGTCACAATTCAAGTCCCTAGGCTGCACATGACATGCTTGTAACTCCCAAACATGACATTAGTCATCAGATCAGATATTTGTAGAGGCAAGTTGTTCAAAAATGACCAAAAAGCCAAGTTGAAGAATTCTATAAATAGGAACCTTAGGGCTGAGCAAACTCACGAAATTCCTAAGCCTAGATACACTTATAAACTTACCAAATCAAGCCTGGGTGTTAGCAGCAACAACATCAGAAGCTAGAATCGAAAATCATTCAAGAAAAGGTACAAACCCTAGTTCATAGCTAGCTCTTTGATCCTTTGTTAATTTTGTGGGTTAGATGTTTGGAAATATTTATTAGTATGTTAGAAAGTATGTTAGATTGGTAGAACACATTTTCATAACATCTAGATGCCTTAATTAAGTGTTTTAAGAAATCTGGAAATTTTGAAAAACTAAGTCTGACAGCCGAATGTCAGGGTCTATAGATTCATATGTGTTTATGTTTTGGTCTGTTAATTGTTTAGTATTTGTAGCCTGTTAGTAGGTCTTTAATCTGGAAAAGAAAATAGGTTCATTGGAACCATAGATTTCAAGTTATAAATAGTCAAAGTGGGTTAACCGTTCACGGATTTCAGTTTTCTGGGTTACCCAGAAAACTCAAGAACAGTCGAACCGGCTACTTTGACCAATCTTTTTAATCGTGTTCTGTTTGTTATTTTTGTAAGGTTTTGTTATAGATAAATACCATGTTATATGTACTACATATCTATGATCTTAAAATCCTTAAACAACTAATAGGATTACTGAAATTAATGGTCAAAAGTCGTTGACCGAGCTTGACCAAGTTTTCTAGGCTGCCCAGAAAACTGAAGAACACGAAGAACAGCGTTTAGTTGTACTTTGACCAGCATAATTAGAGACCATAGATTTATGCTTTGTTCAAGTTAATGTTATATATATGTACCCTGACGTATATACTACATGTTACAACAAACACCCCATACATCTAATACACAGAATCAAAGATATTTAAGCCACAAAACCGCTTGTTGGCCATGACTCATCGTGCAGGTTACCCAGAAACTCAAAACGACTCGACAAAGTGACTTTGAGCATCTATAACTTCTTGTTATATGTAGGTTAAAGCCTAAATTTAGATTCATGTTGTACTACTGTATGAGTACTACAACATCAACTCTTGACCAAACCAAAAATCATTATCAGTAGCTTTTTAATTAGTGGTCAAACTGGTCACTCGACCATGACCAAAATCATACCGTAAACTCAAGAACACCTCAATGACACTTTACATCCTTTGAAGGGCTTTAATGACAGAGATAGAAATTGTTTTTCTAAAAATAAATTAGAAATAATTAATAAATAAATATAAAATAGTTTTAAAAATTATATTAAATAATTATAATTAAATTCTAATATTTTTACATAAATTTAATAATTATTTTATTTTATTTAGATATTATTAATAATTAACTTATTAATAAAGAAATTAAAATAATTATTTATAAATATTAAATAATTATGGAAAAATATTATTAATGATATAAAAATTATAATAAATGAATATAAATTATTTAAAAATAATAATCAATGTTTTTGTAAAATTTGAAGTAAATAATAATTACCTAAAATAGAAGTAAATGATTTAAAAATCATTTAAAAGATAAATAAATGTTTTAAGTACTTTAAAACTTCTAAAAAATGTATTATAAAGGATAATTAAATTTTATAAATAAAATTTAGTCCATTTATCAAAGATATTAAACACCGAAATCCTACTAAATCTAACCCAATTTTATATAAATGTTATATTTGAGTATTGTTATCAATACTAACGTGTTAGATTTATATATATGAAGATCATAGGTATATATTAACGCTTGAATATCATAACTTGACTGATCTGCGCTCAGGCAAGTTTCCTATACCCAAGTTATTACTTATGCAAAATTCTTAAACCCTGTTTATTCATTGAACAAGATTTTTATCTTGATATGTTGTTGATATAATATACTACACCTACAATTGAATTACCTTTTTATTGTAAAGTTATTGCTATAGCTTCAGCATAACTAAGAAATGAATGTTTATTCATACGATATTGTTTATTGAGAATAAACTGTTGAGTCTGACCAAATTATTTTGGTAAGACATCCTATACTGAAATTGGGTATCCCGTAAGGGATCTAAATTTGGTCAATAATATATTGACACTAATGTTGGGTGCGTTTGAGCACTGGTAGGATGAGATGCATACTCCTAAGATGTTGAATGGGCTGATCCCCTATCTCATATCTGAATAAAATTTCTAAGTCTGTGTGACTGACAAAAATAAAGAAAAATTCCAGAAATGGTTGAAATAAATAGAAATCCAGAAATTGTAACAACTATCAGTCGAAATTTGAATTGTGTATTTCTTCAAATCATATATTGTTATAAATACAAAACTTGTTGAGCATGTCATAGCTCACCCTTGCAAATTATTCCCTTTACAGTGTTAGATGGTAATCCTGGAACATCTGGAGTAGATAAAGGGAAGCATCCCTACATAGATTAGATTATATTCTTTTCTGTTTGAATACCTTGTAATAAGAACCCGTTATGAGAATCATGTAATCGAATCTTAATATTATATATAAATATAACATCTTTTACTTCCGCAACCGTGTTTTCTTATATATATAGATGTAAAATTAGACTTCTTCGAATCTAGTTGAGATCCTTGGGAACTATTTATCTAAGTCAGGGTATTAATAACATGGACTGTTCATGTTGTTATTGATACTCTAGATTTCGGATAGATAGTTACTATCGATACGATAGTATAAATTCGTTTGGCTTAAACTATACATCTGGGTGAGGGTGTTAGTAATATGAATTGTTCATGTTATTACTGGTACTCTGAATTTCGGATAGATAGACTTTAGTCACAGATACAGTTCATATATCCAAGTGAGGGTATCCAAACACAGTAATCGTTCTCTAAAGAATTACCATCTGTTATGGGATACTGTGAATCTTGGATCTATGGGAATTATATCCGATAGTCCCTCTATTTAATGTAATATTTTAATCAGATACCATGGGGGTATAGATTTAAATGCATTATGTTGATTCACTGTAAACACCATATCGAATACCATGGGAGTATAGATATGGGGGTGTTACAATTTTGGTATCAAAGCTGTTCAAGGCTATAGATATAAGGAAGAGAAATCTTAGTATATAGTCTTCGAGTCCATAAAAATTTTAAAGTACACATAAAATATAACATTAAAAATATTTGTTGTGTAAATTTCTATACCAGTATTTAAGGGGTTTTCTTTTATAGATGGCTAACTCCAATGCTGAAGAAATGGTAATAGTAATCAATCCACCGCAAATCGAGTAATTTATAGCTAGTGATGCAGAAGAGGAAGAATTGATTCATGATCAACAACGGCTAGATGCTGAGGAAGAGGAAGATCCAGTAGCAGGACAATTAATGAGAATTGATGAACATGATGAGGCAATGGCATCACTGATGAAGACAACAGAATATGAGAATAATAAAATTAAGTTTAGGGCTAATATGGCTGAGGGAATGCTACAGCATGAGAGGGGGCATAGTCATCGACTAAAAGTACAACTGCACCATGCACAAAGGGGAAGAAAGTAAATTCAGTCAAGACTTCTTAAAACATCTCTGGGAGTTCGAGATACTTTTAATGATTTGCAGTGCCGTGTAACTCAATATCAAGTAGAGGAGAAGAAAACGGCTTATCTCATCAATCGATCTGTGGTTTGTCACATGATTCAGGATTCCTTTGATGATATCAATGAATTCTAGAGAGTAGCATAGGTGGTTGAATGATTTATATTAGTACAAGAAAGAAGCATTCAAAGTTTGTATTGTAATCAGTACTTTGTAAGATAGTAGTATGTTTAACTATGAAGTTGTTGTGTAAAATCGTTGTGATATATAAAATAAACAATATGTTATATTATTCAAATTCCTATGTGAATTTTTGGTTATTATTTTATATAGAATCATGCCACCAACCAGAAGACTCCAAAGAGAAATGAATGATGATAATTCTACCCAGCAGTTAGTAGACCTTATGCTAGGAGTTGTAAATAGACCTATGAACCAAAATACAACTTTTAAAGACTTTAAATTAGTTGGACCACCTGAGTTTAAAGGTACATCAGAACCTGTAGATGCACAAATTTGGATTTTTGAGATAGAAAATTTTTTCCTAGTAACAAATGTTAATAATAACTAAAAGATAACTTTTCTAAACTTTTTCTTGAAGGGTGAGGCTAACTATTGGTGGGAATCAACCAAAGGTCGGGTAAAAACTGAAATTGTTCCTTGGGATAGATTCATAGAGTTGTTCTTTAAAAACTATTTTTCCCAATCCCTGAAAGATCGTATGGAAATAAAATTTATAGATTTAAAACAAGGAGACCTGATTGTAACCCAATATACAACCAAGTTTAATGAACTGTCCAGGTTTGCTCCTCATCAGATAACCACTGAACTTAAAAAAACTCATAGGTTTCAGGAGGGTTTAAAACCTTAGATTCGGAGTAAGTTGTCAATACTTCAAATTAAGACTTTCTCAGAAATACTGGAGAAAGCTACTATAGCTGAATGTGAGAATGAGAGTCTTGCTAAGTTTCACCATGAAAAGAAAAATCAAAATGATAAAGGGAAAATTAGGGCAGAACCCAGTTCGAGTGGGTTTAATAACAAGTGAAAATGGGATAATACTTTTTCTAACAACTCGGGACAAAATTATAGGAAATACTAATAACAACTTTAGTAATAATACCATTAAACCTTGTCCTACTTGTGGTAAGAAACATAAAGGAGAATGCTATCGTAACAAATGTTTTAATTGTGGACAATTGGGACATTTTTCTCCACAGTGTCCTCTTCCAAATAAAAATAGATGTTTTAATTGTGGTTCGTTGGACCATTTTTCTAAGAATTGTCCTAAACCCAAGAACCAAGGAGGAAAGGGGAATAGAGTACCAGAGAATAATCAATCAACAGTAGCTGCAGTTGGGGTTCAGAATCGACCTACTGCGAGAACATTTAATATATCGGTGAGGGATGTTGTTGCTTCATAGGACGTAGTAACAGGTATCATCCCTATCAACACTTTAAATGCATGTGTTATTCGATTCTGGTGTTACATGTTCTTTTGTGTCTAAACATTTTTCTATAAACTTGAATATACCTTATGAAAATTTAGACAATCCATTTTGTGTCGAAATTGCTAATAATGAGAGAATTCCGATTAAAACCATATACAAGAATTGTAGTGTGGTAATAAAAGGACATAACTTTGTGGTAGATCTTTTACCAATCCAGTTGGGAGAATTTGATGTAATTTTAGGAATGGATTGGTTAGTTAACCATAACGCGGTGATTGATTGTCATCAAAAGAGTATAAACCTTTTGACTGCTTCGAAGTCAAAGGTAGTGTTCAATGGTAGTTGTTCACCTAAGCAATCTTGATGTTTGACTATAGTTCAGGCAGAAAGATTACTTAGAAAGGGTTGTTTAGGTTATTTGGCCTATATAGTTGACGCTCGACAGGAAGGAGTAAAACTAGATCAAATACCTATAGTTAAGGATTTTCCCGATGTATATCTGGATGACTTACCAGGTTTACCTCCAGATAGGGAAATTGAGTTCGTCATTGATCTTGCACTGGGAACGGCACCAGTTTCTAAGGCACCATACAGAATGGCACCTATAGAACTGAAAGAGTTACTTATACAATTACAGGAACTCTTAGATAAAAAGTGCATACAACCTAGTGTTTCACCTTGGGGAGCACCAGTATTGTTTGTAAAGAAGAAGGATGGAACTATGAGGCTATGTATAGACTATAGAGAGCTAAATAAGTTAACTATTAAGAATAAATATCCTTTACCAAGGATTGATGATTTGTTTGACCAATTAAAGGGGGCCGAACATTTTTCAAAAATTGACCTTAGAACAGGTTATCAACAATTAAAGGTAAGAAAGGAGGATGTGCCAAAAACAGCGTTTAGGACACGCTATGGACATTATGAGTTTCTTGTAATGTCTTTTGGATTGACAAATGTTCCGGCAGAATTTATGGATTTAATGAATCGAGTGTTTAAACCATGCTTGGACAAATTTGTTGTAATGTTTATCGATGATATTCTAGCATACTCGAAAACACGGGAAGAACATACTAAACACTTGAGAGTCGTTTTGGAGATATTATGAAAGGAACAACTTTATGCAAAGTTTTCCAAGTGTGAATTCTGGTTGAAGAGAGTTCAATTTTTAGGTTATGTAATTGACAAGGATGGTATATCTGTACATCTAACTAAGATCGAAACGGTTGTGAATTGGGAACAAACAACAACTCCAACAGAAGTACCAAGTTTTTTCGGTTTAGCGGGTTATTATCGACGGTTTATAAAAGATTTTTCAAAAATATCAACCCCATTAACCAATTTAACTCAAAAGACAATGAAATACGTCTGGATAGATAAATGTGAGGAAAGCTTCCAAGAGTTGAAGAAGCGACTGAGCATGGCTCCAATGTTATCCTTACCAGATGATACAGGAGGTCTTGTAGTATATAGTGACGCATCACACAGAGGTTTAGGGTTTGTGTTGATGCAACATGGGAAAGTGATTACTTATGCATCACGAAAACTCAAAGATTATGAGAAGAGGTATCCTACTCATGATTTAGAGTTAGCCGCGGTAGTTTTTGCTCTAAAAATTTGGAGACATTACTTGTATGAGGAGAACTGCGAGATATATATACAGATCATAAAAGTCTGAAATATATTTTTACACAAAAGGAACTAAATTTAAGGTAGAGAAGATGGTTAGAACTGATAAAGGATTTTGATTGTGAAATCTTATATCATCTCGGTAAAGCCAATGTCGTAGCTGATGCGTTAAGTAGAAAGAATCAGGAAAAACTGAGTGTATTAACCACCAATGATAGGTGAATAAAAGATTTTGAAAATGTAGAAATTGAGGTGGAATGTGCAACTACTTCTACCCAAAAATTATATATTTTACAGGAGTTTCATCTCTGCTTGTCAAAATCAAAGAGATACAGGAAAAGGGATGAAGAATGTTAGAAATACAAGTCTAACATAACTCATGACAAGTATAATAAATTTAGAATGGATAAGGATGGGATAATAAGGTATGAAGATAGAATCTGAGTTCCTTTAAACCAAGCCTTAAAAGATGAAATTTTGAATGAAGCTCATAATTCTAAATTTGTCATGCATCCTGGCAGCACTAAAATGTTCAAGGATTTAAGTCAACACTTTTGGTGGTCGAATATGAAAAGAGAAATAGTTGAATGGGTAAGCAAATATCTCATGTGTCAAAGGGTTAAGGCTGAGCATCAAAAGCCAAGTGGTTTACTTCAACCCTTACCAATTCCTAAGTGGAAGTGGGAACATATAACTATGGATTTTGTTGTTGGTCTTCCAGCTACATAAAAGGGCCATAATGCCATATGGGTAATAGTTGTCCGTTTAACTAAATCAGCTCACTTTTTACCTATTAAAATTACTCATAACTTGGACCAACTTGCCAAACTATACATTAATGAAATTATTTCTAGGCATGGAGTACCTGTTTCCATAGTATCAGATCGAGATCCACGTTTTACCTCTAATTTTTGGAAAAGCCTTCAGAAACACTTAGGAACACAATTAAGATTGAGTACAGCTTATCATCCTCAGACTGATGGACAGAGTGAGAGAACCATACAAACCTTAGAGGATATGTTAAGAACTTGTATCATAGACTTCAAAGGAAGTTGGGAAGATCAGTTATCCTTAGTTGAATTTGCCTATAACAATAGTTATCATACTAGCATAGGTATGCTAGTATGATATGGGAGGAAGTGTAGAACACCTTTATGTTAGGATGAAGTCGGGGAAAGACAAATGCTAGAACCTGAGATAATTCAACAAACAACTGAAACCATCAGAATTATTCGTCAACGATTACAAGCATCACAAGATCGATAAAGAAAATACGCCGACCCACATCGTTAACAACGAACCTTTAATGTAGGAAGTCACGTATTCTTGAAAGTATCTCCTTGGAAGGGCAAGATACTTTTTGGCAAGAAAGAAAAACTAAGTCCTAGATTCATTGGACCTTTTGAAATTTTGAGGAGGGTGGGTGAAGTTGCTTATGAAATAGCACTACCTCCTGAGTTGAATCATATCCATAATGTGTTTCATGTGTCCGTATTACGACCATATAAACATAATTATAAACACGTTATACAATATGAGCCAATCCAAATAGAAGAAGATCTTTCTTATGTAGAAGAACATGTGCAGATCATCGACCGTAAAGAGGAAGTCCTGAGAAATAAAGTGATAGCATCGGTTAAAGTGATCTGGAGAAATCAGAACGTTGAAGAAGCTACATAGGAGCTTGAAGATAAAATGCGAGAGAATTATCCTCAATTATTTACTTAACTTGTACTGTAATTTCGAGGATGAAATTCTTATTAGTGGGGGTAAATGTAAAAACCCAAAACCCTAATAAGACTCGTATATATAAAATTTCGTTATATAAATAAAATTTCTCCGTTCTGAATGTGTTATGTGTTAATATATACTTTGTTTAACAAATTCGACCAAATAAATTTTTATCCGAAAAACATCGTGTTTAACACCTCGTGCTTAAAATTTTTCTTCCGTAATCGGACTTTTCGGTATAATCGTTTTAACAAGTTGCTTTATCGTGCTTACACTGACAAAACGCTTTGTCGTACTTGTTAGGATTAGTGAGAAATTTAGGTTAACAACCCTAGATTAACAAACCCTAACCCTATTTAGTAAAACCCTAACCCTAATTTGTAAACCTAACCCTAATTAGCTAACCTAACCCTAATTAGCTTATGTTAACACTTAATCATGGTTAGTAAACTTCAATTAGGTACTAATAAATATCATTTAACATTCCTAACCATTAAAAACAAAACCCTAATCAAGATTAGTGAGAATTTGGACAAAACTAAGCTACTAAACAAACCTAACTAGCTCACAAGTAGGTTAGGAGTCACCATTCAAGTCCCTAGGCTGCACATGACATGCTTGTAACTCCCAAGCATGACATTAGTCATCAGATCAGATATTTGTAGAGGCAAGTTGTTCAAAAATGACTAAAAAGCCAAGTTGAAGAATTCTATAAATAGGAACCTTAGGGCTGAGCAAACTCACGAAATTCCTAAGCCTAGATACACTTATAAACTTACAAAATCAAGCTTGGGTGTTAGCAGCAACAACATCAGAAGCTACAATAATCATTTAAGAAAAGGTACAAACCCTAGTTCATAGCTAGCTCTTTGATCCTTTGTTAATTTTGTTGGTTAGATGTTTGGAAATATGTATTAGTATGTTAGAAAGTATGTTAGATTGGTAGAACACATTTTTATAACATCTAGATGCCTTAATTAAGTGTTTTAAGAAATCTAGAAATTTTGAAAAACTAAGTCTGACAACCAAATGTCAGGGCCTATAGATTCATATGTGTTTATGTTTTGGTATGTTAATTGTTTAGTATTTGTAGTCTGTTAGTAGGTCTTTAATCTGGAAAAGAAAACAGGTTCATTGGAACCATAGATTTCAAGTTATAAGTAGTCAAAGTGGGTTGACCGTTCACGGATTTCAGTTTTCTGAGTTACCCAGAAAACTTAAGAACAGTCGAACCGGCTACTTTGACCAATCTTTTTAATTGTGTTCTGTTTGTTATTTTTGTAAGGTTTTGTTATAGATCAATACTTTATTATATGTACTACATATCTATGATCTCAAAATGCTTAAACAACTAATAGGAATACTAGAATTAATGGTCAAAAGTCGTTGACCGAGCTTAACCAAGTTTTCTGGGCTGCCTAGAAAATTGAAGAACACGAAGAACAACGTTTGGCTATACTTTGACTAGCATAATTAGAGACCTTAGATTTATGCTTTGTTCAAGTTAATGTTATATATATATGTACCCTGACATATATACTACATGTTACAACAAACACCCCACACATCTAATACACAGAATCAAAGATATTTAAGCCACAAAACCTTTGACCGGTCATGACTCATTGTTCGGGTTACCCGAAACTCGAAACGACGACGGCGGTGACTTTGAGCCTCTATAACTTTTTGTTATATGTAGGTTAAAGCCTAAATTTAGATTCATGTTGTACTACTGTATCAGTACTACAACATCAACTCTTGACCAAACCAAAAATCATTATCAGTAGCTTTTTAATTAGTTGTCAAACTAGTCACTCGACCATGACCAAACTGTTACCCAGAAACTCACGAACACCTATAGCGACACTTTCTGTCACTGAAGGGCTTTAGCGACAGATAGAAATTATTTTTATAAAAATAAATTATAAAAATTATAAATAAAATAAATATAAAAACAGTTTTAAAAATTATATTAAATAATTATAATTAAATTACGATATTTTTATATAAATTTAATAATTATTTTATTTTATTTAGATATTATTAATAATTAACTTATTAATAAAGAAATTAAAATAATTATTTATAAATATAAATAATTATGGGAAAATATTATTAATGATATAAAAATTATAATAAAGAATATAAATTATTTAAAAATAATAATCAATGTTTTTGTAAAATTTTAAGTAAATATTAATTACCTAAAAATAGAAGTAAATGATTTAAAATATAAATAAATGTTTTAAATACTTTAAAACTTCTAAAAAGGTATTATAAAGGATAATTAAATTTTATAAATAAAATTTAGTCCATTTTCAAAGATATTAAACATCGAAACCCTATTAAATCTAACCCAATTTTATATAAATGTTATATTTGAGTATTTTTATCAATACTAACGTGTTAGATTTATATATATGAACATCTTAGGTATTTATTAACGATTGAATAGCATAACTTGACTGATCTACGATCAGGCAAGTTTCCTATACCCAAGTTATTACTTATGCAAATTTCTTAAACCCTGTTTATTCATTGAACAAGATTTTTATCTTGATATGCTGTTGATATAATATACTACATCTACAATTGAATTACCTTTTTATTGTAAAGTTATTACTATAGCTTCAGCATAACTAAGAAATGAATTGTTTATTCATATGATATTGTTTATTGAGCATAAATTGTTGAGTCAAATCATATTATTTTGGTAAGACATCCTATACTGAAGTTGGGTATCCCGTAAGGGATCTAAATTTGGTCAATGATATATTGACACTAATGTTGGGTGCGTTTGAGCACTGGTAGGATGAGATGCATACTCCTAAGATGTTGAATGGGCTGATCCCTTATCTCATATCTCGAACAAAATTTCTAAGTCGTGTGTGATCGATGAAATAAAGAAAAATTCCAGAAATGGTTGAAATAAATAGAAATCCAAAAATGGTAACAACTATCAGTCGAAATTTGAATTGTGTATTTCTTCAAATCATATATTATTATAAATACAAAACTTGTTGAGCATGTCATAGCTCACCCTTGCAAATTATTCCCTTTACAGTTTTAGATGGTAATCCTGGAAAATCTGGAGTAGATAAAGGGAAGCATCCCTACATAGATTAGATTATATTCTTATCTGTTTGAATACCTTGTAATAAGAACTCGTTATAAGAATCATGTAATCGAATCTTAATATTATATATATATATAACATCTTTTACTTCTGCAACCGTGTTTTCTTACATATATAGATGTAAAATTAGACTTCTTCTAATCTAGTTGAGATCCTTGGGAACTATTTATCTAAGTGAGGGTATTAATAGCATGGACTGTTCATGTTGTTATTGATACTCTGGATTTCGGATAGATAGTTACTATCGATACGATAGTATAAATTCGTTTGGCTTAAACTATACATCTGGGTGAGGGTATTAGTAATATGGACTGTTCATGTTATTACTGGTACTTTAAATTTCGGATAGATAGACTTTAGTCACAGATATAGTTCATATATCCAAGTGAGGGTATCCAAACACAGTAATAGTTCTCTAAAGAATTGCCATCTGTTATGGGATACTCTGAATCTTGGATCTATGGAAATTATATCTGATAGTCCCTCTATTTAATGTAATATTTTAATCAGATACCATGGGTGTATAGATTTAAATGCATTATGTAGATTCACTGTAAACACCATATCGGATACCATGGGAGTATAGATATAGGGGTGTTACAATTCTAGCACATAGCAAGAATCCTAACCACATCCTCACATTCTAGGTTATAGAACGACCTTCATACAGCTTACTCACATAAATAATCAATTAAATTCATTTAATCCACATAATCAAATAAAAATTTAATTCATATAAAAATCTAATTTTCTATGTAACAATCCGAAATTTTAAATTGTAATTTTAAATATTTATTAAATTATATAAATATTTAATGGATGTGTTTATTGTTGAATAAATATTTGTTTAATTTGATTTGATTTGATTTGGATAATTATTTGTTAAATAAATAATTAATGAGTTAAGGAAATTAATTATCATGAGATAATATTCTAATTTAAATTAATAATTAAGTTAGAGAGCTTATAATGATTAAATGAATTATTATAATGATATTTTAATTTAAATTTATAATTAAAATTATGTGTTAATTTATTATTAAAAAATTATAATTATAAAAAAAATATAATTTTGTTGTATTGATTTATGTGGTAAACTAATTTAATAAATTGTTATTAGAATTAATTAAATTAAAGTGTGACAATAAACTATATTATAAATGAGTTATTAAAATAAGTTAAGAGAGTTTAATTAGGTTTTTCCAAACAAGGCTTAATGAATGTTAAGTCTTTAATTTAAATATGTTTTACCAAACAAGGCATAAGGATTAATTGGTTAATTTTAAGGTAGTTAGCCAAACAAGCCTTATGGCTTTTGATTTTCAAAAAATAAAAATAATTGATGTCAGTTATAGATATATTTATATTATATAATTAATACCTATATTATTATTTACGTTATATTTGTTAGTACGTATGTTAGAGTTAGATAGGAAGAACTCAGAAGAAGAAAAAGAAGAGAAGAAAGAGTTGCAGAGAAAGAAAATTGAGAGAGAGTTGGGAGAAGGCTGGAGAATTTGAGAGAGAAATTGGTGAAGAGAAAGCTTTCAAAGAATAGCTATCATCTTCTAAAACTAAGGTATCATCTTACTCTTTTATTTTTTATTTTAAAAAGTTATACTTTTATTCTCTTCCAAAATACTCTGTAAAATCTTTGTAGAGGTTGAATTATTTGTTATATATAGTTTTATGTGATAAATTGGTGGTTAAAAAGTTGTTTACATAAGTTTATAAATGAATTAATTCATGTTATATAATTATTTATGAATAAAACCATATTATGGTGAATTGGTATGAATATATATGATTATGGCTTAGTTTAAAAAAAAAATTGAGGTTTAATTCTTTGTATAACATATAATTTGACTATATTGATTTTGAAAGAAGATGAAGAAACTAAAACATAGTATATTGAATTGACTATACTGCTTTTGGTTGAAAAACAAAATCAGTTGATGTTTTGGTTGATGATTTTCTACTAAAACTTTCAAAATCAAAAGTGAAGTTTTAGCAAAAATAGTGAAAATTAAAGGTTGTAATCTTGATGTTTATGTTGTTTAGGTGGTTAGAAACATGTTAGAAAACATTAGTTTATGTTTATGTAAACATATTACACCTTGGGTAGGTTGGTATGGTTGTTAGAAAGGAGTTTGTAGGCCTTATTTGACTTTTCGTAGTGTTATAGAGCATAAATCGCAAAATCGTAGAAGGGACCCCCGCCCCGGCTGGCTCCCCTATTACAAAAACCCCCGCCCCGACGGTGGGGTAGTCTGCCTAGCCGAATTTTGGGAAAAAACTGACCGGACATGTTTTACTAAAATGAGCATAACTTTTTCATACAAACTCTGATTGATGTGATTCAAGATGATACGGAACGAGGACGAGTAGACCTATAATTTTATTCTTTAGGTTTTTCAATTTTAAATCATTATCAAGGGTCAAAATGGCTATCTTTAGGACTATTGTGCATTTGGAGGCAATCAGAGGGCGTCGGAATGCGCGAATGCAAGTGTAATCCTTTGTGTATTAGTATAACCTAATGATAACATGTTAGACATGTAATAGGATGTGTATCAAGTTGTTAATGTGTATATGGTTCAATGACATGATCACTTAAGTAGTTGTGATAAAGCTAAAATGTGATGCTCATGAAAAGATGTGATGTTGCTTAAACTTAAACTTAGTTTGTGAGCTATATTAAAAGTGAGAAAGAAACTCATGAAGCTAATATTAGTGTAACTAATGTGTATTGTCAATACATATGGTATGTGTAGGACTTCTGGTGAACGTGAGTAGTGATTGTTTAACCTACGCATGAGGCAAGTTTTCCCAACTCTAAACTTTGATTGAGCAAGTTTTCTAACTCTAAGCTTTCTTTATGCAAGTTTCTTAACCCTAATTATATCGTGCAAGCTCCTAAACCTTATCTCTTGATATTGAGCCAATATTTAACTTGTTATTTAGCATGCAAATTTCTATATTCTGATACACTAATGTTGAGCAAGTTTTATCATTCAACTTACTATTTGTTATGCATTCTTAAGACTCAACTCTAAATAAGGTTTTAACCTTAGCTTAACATTTTTCAAGTAAGGTATGTTACGTTATTCAATTTTTATGCTCTTAGATTATTCCTAAAGCATGACCTTAGTATACAATGTTGATTCACTTATGATTTATTTTATAGCATAATGTTATTACATTTTTATTCAACTAATCCTTAGTTGATGTTCGTAAACTCTAAATTACCTTGAAACCTATCCAAACCAAACTTACTTTGGTGCGGACTCGTATTCTAAATGCTGAGATGAACAACCCTATTATAGGGGATAATTTATGCATAGCATTGAAATGTTTGTGCATAATACATTGTATGAAGGGCTGATCCCCCTAAGTACGAGGAGTTCTTATAGTCTTATGACTATTAAAGTTTAAGTTGAAAGATTACTTATAACTATAGACATAGTTCGTGGTCTTATGATCCTCAGATATATATATATATAATTTAGATTTTGATTATCATTGATGAAATACTTATTATTCATTTTCTATTGAGCCTATTATTTGGCAATTGTTATAAAGTTTTATTCATTGTCATTTCAAGTGAGCATTGTTTGCTCACTCTTGCTTATATAAACTATTACAACTAAAGTTGAGAAGGTTGATGTTCCTAGCACTAGTAGAGGAAAGGAAAGATAAGCAAGTATTGAAGACTTGTAAACATGTTGACTTTTTATATTGTTGAACTTTGTTTTTAGTTATTTGATGATGTAATTATTTAATTTTTCCGCATATGATGTTTGTATTTAAAGGTTAGATAACTTGGGAGAGATTTTATTGGATTTTTGATGTAACCCTTTAATGGGAAGGTTTATTATTAAACTTTATTATGTTTGGGTAGTTAGATATGCATGTTTTTATCGAGTGAACACCAAATCTGGTGGAAATGAAGTATCCGGATTTGGGGGTGTCACAAGTTGGTATCAAAGCTTTAGGTTATGAACCTTAGGTGGGGAAAAGCCTTAGGAAGTGACCTTTGAAAAGATAGTGGTGATAAACTCTTATCAAGTTTTAAGAAAGAAATAATAAAACACTTATGTGCTTATGTGGTTGCAACCTATGTGCTCGTGAGTGTCGAGTAGTAATGATTAGTAATTAAAACTTAAAATTTTGATTATCAGGATGGCTAATGTAGGAGAATCCAATCAGGCTAGGGAGGAAGGATCCTAGATACCTAGAGAGGAGGAGCCTCGAGATATTCAAAGTGTTTGGGAACAACTATCGCCACGGAAACATCTCGTTGGTCATAGTGGTTGGTTGAGGAGAGGAGGTTTAGTTGATGAGATGATGAGATAGAGACGGATGAGGAGGACCCCATTGAGTCGCCACAATCGGATGAGGATGAGGATGATGATGACGAGGAAGAAGAGCTTCCACTTAACTCGATTACTGCCCATATGTACGATGAAGTATACGACCGCAATGTGGAACTTCAGGATGTTATCGAAGAGTTGAGAGAGATAGTAGCTCAACAACAGACCTCAATGGCGCAGAAGGACAACGAGATCCAGGATCGAGATGAACGTCTGAATAATGTCGAAGGGAAGCTGGTCCACAGTGAAGGAGAGAATGAACAAATGACAGAGAAGATTGCAGAGCTGAAGAACAAGTTGAAAGAAGAATCTACTAAGAGGGCAAGAGCCAAAGACGCGTATGAGGAAGCTTATCAACAAGCCGGGATAGCAGAGAGAGAGGCACAAGCAAAGAGGATCAAGATGGAAGAGATGAATAATGTATTCGACATTGTGATTAATCGAGCTCAAGATCGGGTCATGGGTTATCCGATTCGATTCGAGAGACTTTGCCATCGTATATATTAGATCGCCAAACAATGTTCCAAATTATGGAGGAAGAGCGTCGTAAAAGGCTATACGCAGATATCTTTAGTAGGACATCGTAGGAATGTAATTGATATATGATTAATGATATGATAAATAAAATGTAAATCCTAGGTGTTATGTAACCTATGGGATATGATGATGATGTTATCCTGGAACTTTAGTAGTTCAAGAAAGTAATGTAAATAGCAGTGATGCTATCGCTCTTATGTTTTCAAAAAGATTATGAATGAATAAAAGTTGTTTTTTATTCAAAGTGTTATGTGTTATGTGATGATCTGTTATGGGGTGCAAGTTAAGAAGAAAATACTTAAAGGAATTGAGTAATAATCTAATGAGTATATTTTTAACATAAAATGCCTCCAAGACGTCAATGCTGACAAAGAACCCCTGAGAGATCTACCAATAACAACAATGTTGAGGCTAATCCAGTTCAACAGCTAGTGACGTTACTGACGGGTGCATTACAGAATCAACCGCAGAATCAAGCTATGACATTTAAGGACTTCAAGGCAGTTGGACCACCAAAATTCAGTGGGTCCATGAATCTAGTTGAGGCACAGACCTTGATCATGGAGATAGAGAAGGTGTTTGATGTAGCTAGGGTAGGGGAGAATTAGAAGACTGCTTTTGCAACATTCATGTTGAAAGCAGAGGCTAGTTATTAGTGGCAAGCTAATAAAACTCGAGGAGGACAAGGGGTGATAACATGGGATAGGTTTAAGGAGATATTCTTTGAGACCTATTTCCTAGAGAGTTCGAAGAATCAGATGAAGGTGCAGTTTTTGGAACTGAAGCAGGAAACAATGATGGTATCAGAATATGCCACAAAATTTAACAAATTGGCGAGGTTTGCGTCATATCAAGTCAACACGAATGAGCGCAAGGCTAGGAGGTTTGAGCAGGGATTGAAGCCCTGGTTGTACAATAGGGTCTCCCTATTCTAGCTGAAGACATTTATAACGGTGCTTGAGAAGGCAATTCTCACTGAGGGTGGAGGCGAGGCTGTGACAAAGTACAATCATGAACAAAGAAAGAAGAAGAACGAGGGTGAAGGTAAGAATAGTGGTGGTAGTGGTGGAAATGGTAGCCATAACCTGAAGAGGAAATGGAATGGAAATATGGGTTCTAGAAACCAGCAGGGTAATCATCAGAAGAAGAAGTTTGAAGCATGTGCAATGTGCGGGAAGTTTCACGTAGGTGTATGCTTAAGGGGGAAGCGTGTATGCTTTAACTATGGCCAGGAGGGTCACATTGCCCCAAATTATAGTCAACCCAAGAAGAATGTTTGCTACACGTGCGGGTCGAAGGATTATTTTTCTCGTGAATGCCCTAAGAAGAAAGTTGAAGACACAATAGGAACCAAAGGAGGTAGCAGTGGAGGTACATTGACCATTGCAGGACCAACATCATCAAACAGACCCACAGCCAGAACCTTCAACATGACGGTGCAGGATGCAGTGCAATCAAAAGATGTTGTGTCAGGTATTATCCCAATCAATGATATTGATGCTTATGTATTATTTGATTCGGGTGCTACTTGCTCATTTATATCTGATGAATTTGCTAAGAGGTTAGAATTGCCTAGCGAAGAATTCAATTTTCCTTTAAACATAGAAATTGCGAATAGGGAGGTAATTCCTGTTAGGTTCGTATACAAGAATTGTAGGGTGAACATTAAGGGAAATGTCATGATGGTAGATTTAATTCCAATAAAATTGGGAGAGTTTGATGTTATTTTGGGAATGGATTGGTTGTTCAATTATGGAGCGATAATTGATTGCCAAAAGAAATGTGTAAACCTTTTGACTCCGTCAAAGGTAGTTTTCTTTGGTAGCAGATCGCCTAGACATGCGAGATGTCTGACGATTATGCAGGCCAAGAAGTTGTTGAGTCAAGGCTGTGTGGGTTATTTAGCTTACATAGTCGATACTCAGAGGAAGGGGGTGAAACTGGAAGAGATACCAGTGGTTAGGGAATTTGTAGATGTGTTTCTGGAGGATTTGCAGGACTTCCGCCTGACCGAGAGATTGAGTTCGTGATCGACTTAGCGCCAGGAACCGCTCCAATATCGAAGGCCCCGTACAGGATGGCTCCGGTAGAGATGAAGGTACAATTGTAAGAGTTGTTAGACAAGAAGTACATTCATTCGAGTGTGTCACCATGGGGAGCACCGGTGTTATTCATGAAGAAGAAGGATGTGTCAATGCGTCTTTGCATTGATTATAGGGAATTGAACAAAGTCACTATTAAGAATAAATATCCATTGCCAAGAATAGATGATTTGTTTGATCAATTGAAGGGTGCTAGATATTTTTCAAAAATAGATTTGAGAAGTGGGTATCACCAATTGAAAGTAAGAAAGGAGGATGTACCAAAGACGACATTCAGAACTCGGTATGGACATTACGAGTTTTTGGTGATGTCTTTTGGATTGACCAATGCCCCTGTTGTATTCATGGATTTGATGAACAGGGTGTTTAAACCATTTTCAGACAAGTTTGTGGTGGTATTCATTGATGACATTCTGGTGTACTCCAAATCTCAAGAAGAACACATGGAACATTTACGTTTGACGTTGGAGACACTAAGAAAGGAAAAATTGTACGCGAAATTCTCTAAGTGTGAGTTTTGGCTAGAATGTGTACAATTTCTTGGGCATGTGATTGATAAAGATGGGATTTCAGTGGATCCATCAAAAGTTGAGGCCGTAATCAATTGGGAACAACCAAGAACACCTTTCGAGGTGAGGAGTTTCTTGGGATTGGCCAATATTATTATAGGACGGTTTATTCAGGACTTTTTCAAGATTGCCACTCAGTTAACAAATTTGACAAGGAAAGTTATAAAATTTGTTTGGACGGAGAGAAGTGTGAAGAAAGTTTTCAAGAATTGAAAAAGAAGTTAAGTGTGGCACCTGTGTTGTCATTACCAGATAATACAGGAAATTTTATGGTGTATAGTGATGCCTCACATAAAGGATTGGGTTGTGTTCTTATGCAGAACGACAAAGTTATTGCATATGCATCAAGACAACTGAAAGACTATGAGAAAGGATATCCGACTCATGATTTAGAGTTGGTTGCAGTGGTATTTGCTCTAAAAATATGGAGACATTATCTCTATGGAGAAAAATGTGAGATCTACACAGACCATAAGAGTCTGAAGTATATTTTTATTCAAAATGACCTGAACATGTGTCAAAGAAGATGGATGGAATTGATAAAAGATTACGATTGTGAGATCTTTTATCATCCAGGAAAAGCGAATGTGGTTGTAGATGCTTTAAGCAGGAAAGGTCGGGAAAAGTTGATGTTGATAACCACTAAGGATGAGCTTATTTCAGCAATGACAAAGCTAGAGTTGGAAATAAAATTTCCAAAGGAATTCGATGAACGACTATTTCAGATAGAAGCTAGTTCAACTTTGGTGGACAAGGTGAAGAATGCTCAACTACAAGATGAAGAATGTGGGAAAAATAAAAGAAAGTGGTCGAGGGTAAAGAGGTGAAATATAAGGTCGATCATTGAAGGGTTGCTAAGATTCGAGGGAAGAATTTGGGTTCCAAAGAAGACAGATATTAAAGAAGAAAATCTTGACCGAAGCTCATAGCTCAAGATATTCGATACACCCGGGAAGTACGAAGATGTATCAAGATTTACGATGACACTTTTGGTGGCCAAACATGAAAAGAGATGTCGCAGAATGTGTTGCGAAATGCTTGATATGTTAAAGAGTCAAGGCCGAGCATCAAAGACCAAGCGGATTACTTCAACCATTGGAAATACCAGAATGGAAGTGGTAACACATCACAATGGATTTTTTGGTGGGTCTTCCAACTACTCAGAAAGGATACGATGCGATTTGGGTGATAGTGGATAGATTAACAAAATCAGCACACTTTTTTCCAATAAAGATTAGATTTAATCTTGATCAGCTGGCAAAACTGTATGTTAAGGAAATCGTCTCAAGACATTGAGTTCCAATATTAATTGTATTAGACAGAGATCCGAGATTCACATCAAACTTCTAGAAGAAACTACAAGAATGCATGGGAACACAGTTGAGAATGAGTACGGCATATCATCCGCAAATAGATGGCCAAAGAAAATGAACAATCCAGACGTTGGAAGATATACTTAGAGCATGCATCATGGATTTCAAAGGGAGCTGGGATGAACATTTACCATTGGTGGAATTTGCCTACAACAACAGTTACCATGCAAGCATCGGCATGCCGCCTTACGAAGCATTATCTGACAGAAGAAGAAGTGAGAACTCCACTATCTTTGGGATGAAGTCGGTGAACGTCAACTATTAGGACCAGAACTAGTACAGCAAACTATTGAGGTTGTTAAACTCATCAGAGACAAGATTGGTAGTACTTTCAAGACAGATGAGAAGAAGTATGTCGACCAACACACAGACAAGATCGTGAGAATTCAATGTAGGAAATTTTGTGTTCTTAAAAGTTTCTCCTTGGAAGGGGAAAATCCATTTTGGTAAAAAGGGAAAGCTAAGCCCGAGATTTATTGGACCCTTCGAAGTGCTGCGAAAAGTAGGAGAAGTGGCTTATGAGGTAGCTCTACCTCCAGAGTTGGAACACATTCATAATGTTTTTCATGTTTCGGTATTACGACCGTATAAACCCGATTACAAGCATGTGATAGAGTAGTATGAACCATTACTGTTTGATAAAGACTTGTCTTATGAAGAGGTTCCTATCCAGATAGTGATGAGGAAAGAACAAGTGCTCAGAATAAGGTGATACCTTTGTGAAGGTAATATGGAAGAACCACAATGTTTGAAGAAGGCTACGTGGGAACTCGAAGATAAAATGATGAAAGATTACCACGAGTTATTTGTTTAATCTGTGTCTTCGATTCAGGGGACAGAATCTTTGTAAGAGGGGAAGAATGTGATGAATGATTTATTTTGAGTTGTGATTCGGGGACAAAATCCTTGTAAGGAGGGAAGGATGTAACAATCCAAAATTTTAAATTATAATTTTTAAATATTTATTGAATTATATAAATATTTAATGGATGTGTTTATTATTGAATAAATATTTGTTTAATTTGATTTGATTTGATTATTTATTTGTTAAATAAATAATTAATGAGTTAAGGAAATTAATTATCATGAGATAATATTCTAATTTAAATTAATAATTAAGTTAGAGAGCTTATAATGATTAAATGAATTATTATTAATATGGAATTTTAATTAAAATATAATTTATTAAATAAAATTTAATTATAAAGAAAATTATAAAAATTGATTTATGTGTAAATTAATTTAATAAAATTATTATTAAAATGAATTAAATTAAAATAAACTATATTTAAAGGAGTTATTAAAATAAGTTAAAGAGGTTAATTAGGTTTTGCCAAACAAGGCTTAATGAATATTAAGTCTTTAATTTAAATATGTTTTTTTACCAAACAAGGCATAAGGATTAATTGGTTAATTTTAAGGTAGTTAGCCAAACAAGCCTTATGGCTTTTGATTTTTAAAAATAAAATAATTGATGTCGATTATAGATATATTTATATTATATAATTAATACCTATATTATTATTATACGTTATATTTGTTGTAAGTACGTAAGTTAGAGTTAGATATGAAGAACTAGAAGAAGAAAAAAAAGAAAAAAGAAAAAGTTGAGAGAGAAAGAAAATTGAGAGAGATTTGGGAGAAGGCTAGAGATTTTGAGAGAGAAATTGGGGAAGAGAAAACTTTCAAAGAATAGCCATCATCTTCTAAAACTAAGGTATCATCTTACTCTTTTTTTTTTTTTTTAAAAGTTATAATTTTTTCTCTTCAAAAAAATACTCTATAAAATCTTTGTAGAGGTTGAATTATTTGTTATATATAGTTTTTATATGATAAATTGGTGGTTAAAAAGTTGTTTGCATAAGTTTATAGATGAGTTATAGTAAATTAATTCATGTTATGTAATTATTTATGAAGGAAATCATATTATAGTGAATTGGTATGAATATATATGAATATGGCTTAGTTTAAAGTAAAATTGAGGTTTAATTCTTTTGTATAACATATAATTTGACTATTTGATTTTGAAAGAAGATGAAGAAACTAAAACATAGTACGTTGAATTAACTGTTTTGGTTGAAAAACAAAATCACAGTGATGATTTTCACTGAAACTTTCAAAATGTGAAGTTTTAGCAAAAATAGTGAAAATTAAAGATTGTAATCTTGATGTTTATGTTGTTTAGGTGGTTAGAAACGTGTTAGAAAATATTAGTTTATGTTTCTGTAAACATATTACACCTTGGGTAGGTTGGTATGGTTGTTAGAAAGGAGTTTGTAGGCCTAATTTGGCTTTTCGTAGTGTTCTAGAGCATAAATCGCAAAATTGCAGAAGGGACCCCCGCCCCGGCGGGCTCCCCTAGTACAAAAACCCCTGCCTCGGTGGGGGGGATGGTAGTCTCCCTAGCTGAATTTTGGAAAAAAAATTAATCGGACATATTTTACTAAAATGAGCATAACATTTTCATACGAACTCCGATTGATGCGATTCAAGATGATCCGAAACGAGGACGAGTAGACCTATAACTTTTATTCTTTAAGTTTTTCAATTTGAAATCTTTATCAAGGGTCAAAATGGCTATCTTTAGGACTATTGTGCATTTGGAGGCAATCGGAGGGCGTCAGAATGCGCGAATGCAAGTGTAATCCTTTGTGTATTAGTATAACCTAATGATAACATATTGGACATGTAATAGGATGTGTATCAAGTTGTTAATGTGTATATGGTGCAATGACATGATCACTTAAGTAGTTGTAATAAAGCTAAAATGTGATGCTCATGAAAAGATGTGATGTTGTTTAAACTTAAACTTAGTTAATGAGCTATATTAAAAGTGAGAAAGAAACTCATGAAGCTAATATTAGTGTAACTAATGTGTATTGTCAATACATATGGTATGTGTAGGACTTGTGGTGAACGTGAGTAGTGATTGTTTAACCTACGCGACGAGGCAAGTTTTCCTAACTCTTTTATAATTTCTTTATTGAAGCAAGTTTTCTAACTCTAAGCTTTCTTTGTGCAAGTTTCTTAACCCTAATTATATCGTGCAAGCTCCTAAACCTTATCTCTTGATATTGAGCCAATATTTAAATTTTTATTTAACATGCAAATTTCTACATTCTGATACACTAATGTTGAGCAAGTTTTATCATTCAACTTACTATTTGTTATGCATGCTTAAGACTCAACTCTAAATAAGGTTTTAACCTTAGCTTAACATTGTTCAAGCAAGGTATGTTACGTTATTCAATTTTTATGCTCTTAGATTATTCCTAAAGCATGACCTTAGTATACAATGTTGATTCACTTATGATTTATTATATAGCATAATGTTATTACATTTTTATTTAGCTAATCCTTAGTTGATGTTCGTAAACTCTAAATTACCTTGAAACCTATCCAAACCAAACTTACTTTTGGTGTGGACTCGTATTCTAAATGTTGAGATGAACAACCCTATTATAGGGGATAATTTACGCATAAGCGTTGAAATGTTTGTGCACAATACATTTGCACGAAGGGTGATCCCCCTAAGTACGAGGAGTCCTTATAGTCTTTATGATTATTAAAGTTTAAGTTGAAAGATTACTTATAACTATGGACATAGTTCGTGGTCTTATGACCCTCGATATATATATTTCAAATTTTGATTATCATTGATGAGAAGCATATTGTTTTTTCTATTGAGCCTATTATTTGGCAATTGTTATAAAGTTTTATTCATTGTCATTTCAAGTGAGCATTGTTTGCTCACTCTTGCTTATATAAACTATTAATGCTAAAGTTGAGAAGGTCGATGTTCCTAGCACCAAGAAAGGAAAAGGAAAGATGAGCAAGTATTGAAGACTTGTAAACATGTTGACTTTTAATTTTGTTGAACTTTTTTTTAGTTATTTGATGATGTAATTATTTAATTTTTCCGCATATGATGTTTGTATTTAAAGGTTAGATAACTTTGGGAGATTTTATTGGATTTTTTGATGTAACCCTTTAATGGGAAAGTTTATTATTAAACTTCATTATGTTTGGGTAGTTAGATATGCATGTTTTTATTGAGTGAACACCAAATATGGTGGAAATGAAGTACCCGAATTTGGGGGTGTCACATCATAAACTACCTCTCCTACCCTTCTTAAAATTTCAAAAGGTCCTATAAACCTTGGACTTAACTTCTCTTTCTTTCCAAAACGTATCTTCCCTTTCCAAGGCGATACTTTCAGAAAGACATACGAACCTACTTCACCTCTTCTCACAGTGAGGATCTGCATACTTCTTTTGCCTATCTTGAGCTGCT
Organism: Panax ginseng; assembly: GCA_020205605.1. NCBI lineage: Eukaryota > Viridiplantae > Streptophyta > Magnoliopsida > Apiales > Araliaceae > Panax > Panax ginseng. Next base: position 78,188,118 of record CM035129.1, on the reverse strand, counting down.
ACCAAACGAGTACGTATTAGCTTTACCATGTCTGCCGTTTGTTGTACCATCTCATGTCCCAACATCCGAAGTTCACCTACTTCATCACAGCACAGTGGCATTCTGCATTTCCTCCCATATAACGCTTCATTAGGCGACATGCCTATACTAGCGTGAAAACTATTATTGTACGTGAATTTCACCAAAGGCAGATGTTCGTCCCAACTCCCCTTAAAATCCATAACGTAAGATCTTAACATATCTTCTAGCTTTTGAATTGTTCGCTCACTTTGTCCATCCATCTGAGAATGATACATTATACTTAACTTCAGTTGCGTTCCCATTTGCTCTTGCAAACTCCTCCAAAATTTCGATGTGAATCATGGATCACGATCGGACACAATCGAAACAAGTATTCCATGTCTTGAAATAATTTTCTCGATATACAGTTTAGCTAATTGCTCTAGGTTATACCTAACTCCTATTGGTAAGAAGTGAGCCAATTTTGTCAACCGATCCACTATTACCCAAATAGCGTCGTATCCCTTCCTTGTTGTTGGAAGTCCCACCACAAAGTCCATTGTGATATGCTCCCATTTCCACTCTGGAATCTCTAGTGATTGCAATAATCCACTCGATCGTTGGTGTTCAGCCTTAACTTTCTGACAAGTTAAGCACTTACTAACATATTATGTTATCTCTCACTTCATGTTTGGCCACCAAAAGTTCTGTCGATGGTCTTGATACATCTTATTACTAACTGGATGTATCGAGTACCTCGAACTATAGGCCTCACTCATTATTTCTTTTTTAACTCAGAATTATTTGGAACCCAAATTCTTCCTTTAAAATGAAGCAATCCCTCCTTGCCGAGGTTATACTTAGTCTTCTCTTCATCTTCCATCCTCTTCTTCACTCGCTCGCATTCTTCGTTGCCTAATTGTACTTCTTTAACTCGTTCCACTATGGTTGTTGGGTCTCCATTGCGAATAACATTTCTATCGCTTCATTCGGTAATTTAACTTCTAGCTCCATTCTTGCCATCTCTGTTACTAACTCAGTCTGAGTCGTTAACATTGATAGCTTTTCTTTAACCTTCCTACTTAGCGCATCGACTACTACATTTTCCTTTCCTGGATGATATAAGATATCACAGTCATAATCTTTTATCAACTCTAACCACCTTCTCTGCCTCATATTCAACTCCTTCTGTGTAAAGATATGTTTCAGACTTTTATGGTCCGTGTATATTTCACACTTCTCCCCATATAAATAATATCTCCATATTTTTAAGGCAAAAAATACAGCTGCAAATTCTAGGTCATGAGTAGGATCCTTCTCATAATCCTTTAACTGACGTGACGCATATGCAATAACCTTGCCATGTTGCATGAGCACGCAACCCACTCCTCTATGCAAAGCATCGCTATAAACTATAAAATTTCTCGTATCATCTGGTAAAGACAATATAGGTGCCTTAGTTAACTTCCTTTTTAGTTCCTGAAAACTATTATCACACTTCTCAGTCCACACATACTTCACTGATTTCATCGTCAAATTCGTCAACGGAGTAGTTATTTTAGAAAAGTCATGAATGAACCTTCTATAGTATCTCGCTAATCCTAGAAAACTCCGAACCTTAGTTGGTGTTTTTGATTGTTCCCAATTATTAACTGCTTCCACCTTCGCTGGATCAATAGAAATGCCATCTTTATCAATAACATGTCCTAAAAACTACACTCTTTCATGCCAAAATTCACACTTAGTGAATTTCGCATACAACTTCTCCTTCCGTAGTGTTTCCAACACTATCCTTAAATGTTCAGCATGATCTTCTGGCATCTTAGAATAGACTAGAATATCATCAATGAACACTACGACAAACTTGTCCAAATACTGTTAAAACACTCTATTCATCATATCCATGAATGTGGCTGGCGCATTAGTCAACCCAAACGACATAACCAAAAACTTGTAATGACCATAACGAGTTCTGAACGCCGTCTTAGGTACATCCTCCTTCCTTACTTTCAACTGATGGTACCCCGTACGAAAATCTATCTTAGAAAAATACTTTTCCCCTTTCAACTGATCAAATAGATCATTGATCCTTGGTAATGGGTATTTATTCTTAATCGTTAACTTGTCAACTCTCGATAGTCGATACAAAGTCTTAACGATCCATCTTTCTTCTTTACAAACAATACTGGTGATCCCCATAGAGACATACTCGGTTGAATGTACTTCCTGTCTAATAGTTCTTGTAATTGAACCATTAACTCCTTCATTTCTACCGACACCATCCTATACGATGCCCTAGAAACTGGTGTCGTACCCGGTAACAGATCAATCACAAACTCGACCTCCCTATCTGGTGAAAGACCTGGTAATTCATCTAAAAATACATCCGCAAACTCTTGAACTATAGGTATCTGTTCCAATGATGCTCCCACTCTTTGGGTATCCACAACATGGCACAGGTATCCTATACACCCCTTCCTCAACATTTTCCTAGCTTGTGTCATGATTTAAGAGCATCTCGATATGATCTGGAACGAGGATGAGTAGACCTATAACTTTTATTCTTTAAGTTTTTCAATTTGAAATCGTTATCAAGGGTCAAAATGGCTATCTTTAGGACTGTTGTGATTTGGAGGCAATCAAAGGGCGTCGAAATGCGCGAATACAAGTGTAATCCTTTGTGTATTAGTATAACCTAATGATAACATGTTGGACATGTAATAGGATGTGAATCAAGTTGTTATTGTGTATATGGTACAATGACATGATCACTTAAGTAGTTGTGATAAAGCTAAAATGTGATGCTCATGAAAAGATGTGATGTTGTTTAAACTTAAACTTAGTTTGTGAGCTATATTAAAAGTGAGAAAGAAACTCATGAAGCTAATATTAGTGTAACTAATGTGTATTATCAATACATACGGTATGTGTAGGACTTCTGGTGAACGTGAGTAGTGATTGTTTAACCTACGCACGAGGCAAGTTTTCCTAACTCTAAACTTTCTTTAAGCAAGTTTTCTAACTATAAGCTTTCTTTGTGCAAGTTTCTTAACCCTAATTATATCATGCAAGCTCCTAAACCTTATCTCTTGATATTGAGCCAATATATAACTTGTTATTTAGCATGCAAATTTCTACATTCTGATACACTAATGTTGAACAAGTTTTATCATTCAAGTTACTATTTGTTATGCATGCTTAAGACTTAACTCTAAATAAGGTTTTAACCTTAGCTTAACATTGTTCAAGCAAGGTATGTTACGTTATTCAATTTTTATGCTCTTAGATTATTCCTAAAGTATGACCTTAGTATACAATGTTGATTCATTTATGATTTATTCTATAGCATAATGTTATTACATTTTTATTCAACTAATCCTTAGTTGATGTTCGTAAACTCTAAATTACCTTGAAACCTATCCAAACCAAACTTACTTTGGCGAGGACTCATATTCTAAATGCTGAGATGAAAAACCCTATTATAGGGGATAATTTACGCATAGCATTGAAATGTTTGTGCACAATACATTGTACAAAGGGCTGATCCCCCTAAGTACGAGGAGTCCTTATAGTCTTATGACTATTAAAGTTTAAGTTGAAAGATTACTTATAACTATGGACATAGTTCGTGGTCTTATGACCCTCAGATATATATATTTTAGATTTTGATTATCATTGATAGAGCATATTGTTCAGTTCTATTGAGCCTATTATTTGGCAGTTGTTATAAAGTTTTGTTCATTGTGATTTCAAGTGAGCATTGTTTGCTCACTATTGCTTATATATCTATTACAGCTAAAGTTGAGAAGGTTGATGTTCCTAGCACCAGTAAAGGAAAAGGAAAGATAAGCAAGTATTGAATACTTGTAAACATGTTAACTTTTAATATTGCCAGACTTTGTTTTTAGTTATTGTGATGTAATTATTTAATTTATCCGCATATGATGTTTGTATTTAAAGGTTAGATAACCTGGGAGATTTTTATTGGACTTTTTGATGTAACCCTTTAATGGGAAGGTTTATTATTAAACTTCATTATGTTTGGGTAGTTAGATATGCATGTTTTTATCGAGTGAACACCAAATCTAGTGGAAATGAAGTACCCAAATTTGGGGGTGTCACATCATAAACTACCTCTCCTACCCTTCTTAAAATTTCAGAAGGTCCTATAAACCTTGGACTTAACTTCTCTTTCTTTCCAAAATGTATCTTCCCTTTCCAAGGCGATACTTTCAGAAAGACATACGAACCTACTTCAGATTCCTTCTTCTCACGGTGAGGATCTGCATACTTCTTTTGTCTATCTTGAGCTTCTACCAAGCGAGTATGTATTAGCTTTACCATGTCTGCCGTCTGTTGTACCATCTCAAGTCCCAACCTCTGAAGTTTACCTACTTCATCCCAGCACAGTGGCATTCTACATTTCCTCCCATATAACGCTTCATAAGGCGACATGTCTATACTAGCGTGAAAACTATTATTGTACGTGAATTCCACCAAAGGCAGATGTTCGTCCCAACTCCCCTTAAAATCCATAACGTAAGATCTTAACATATCTTCTAGCTTTTGAATTGTTTGCTCACGTTGTCCATCCGTCTAAGGATGATACGCTATACTTAACTTCAGTTGCGTTCCCATTTGCTCTTGCAAACTCCTCCAAAATTTCAATGTGAATCGTGGATCACGATCTAACACAATCAAAATAGGTATTCCATGTCTTGAAATAATTTCTTTGATATACAGTTTATCTCATTGTTCTTGGTTATACCTAACTCCTATTGGTAAGAAGTGAGCCGATTTTGTCAACCGATCCACTATTACCCAAATAGCGTCGTATCCCTTCCTTGTTGTTGGAAGTCCCACCATAAAGTCCATTGTGATATTCTCCCATTTCCACTCTGTAATCTCTAGTGATTGCAATAATCCACTCGGTCGTTGGTGTTCAGCCGTAACTTTCTGACAAGTTAAGCACTTACTAACATATTCTGCTATCTCCCGCTTCATATTTGGTCACTAAAAGTTCTATCGAAGGTCTTGATACATCTTAGTACTAACTAGATGTATCGAGTACCTCAAACTATGGGCCTCACTCATTATTTCTTCTTTTAACTCAGAATTATTTGGAACCCAAATTCTTCCTTCAAAACAAAGCAATCCCTCCTTGTCAAGGTTATACTTAGTCTTCTCTTCATCTTCCATCCTCTTCTTCACTCGCTCGCATTCTTCGTTGCCTAATTGTACTTCTTTAACTCGTTCCACTATGGTTTGTTGGGTCTCCATTGCGAATAACATTTCTACCGCTTCATTCGGTAATTTAACTTCTAGCTCCATTCTTGCCATCTCCGTTACTAACTTAGTCTGAGTCGTTAACATTGATAGCTTTTCTTTACCCTTCCTACTTAGCGCATCGACTACTACATTTGCCTTTTCTGGATGATATAAGATATCACAGTCGTAATCTTTTATCAACTTTAACCACCTTCTTTGCCTCATATTCAACTCCTTCTATGTAAAGATATGTTTTAGACTTTTATGGTACATGTATATCTCACACTTCTCCCCATATAAATAATATCTCCATATTTTTAAGGCAAAAACTACAGCTGCCAATTCTAGGTCATGAATAGGATAGACCTTCTCATAATCCTTTAACTCAAGCGTACGCAATAACCTTGCCATGCTGCATGAGCACGCAACCCAGTCCTCTATGCAAAGCATCGCTATAAACTACAAAATTTCTCGTATCATCTGATAAAGACAATACAGGTGCCTTAGTTAACCTCCTTTGCCCTTATTCTTCCTCTCCTTGTGGTATTGGCTCAAAGCCTCACTACCACTCTCTGAAATGATTGCTTTCTCCAGAATGGTCCCATAAGAGGCACTTTAGAAAATAGAAATCCTAATATAGAGCCAGGGTTTCAATCCCTACTCAAACCTACAAGCCTTCCTCTCCTCGGTGTCCACTTGGTGTGGAGCAAATCTTGCCAATTCATTGAATTTGGCCGCATATTGGGGAACCGTCATGTCCCCTTGTTTAAGTTCTAGGAACTTAATCTACATCCTCCCCTGCATGTTTGTAGGAAAATAGTTCTCGAAGAATACCTTCTTAAAATGTTCCCACGTAAACGCATCAGTTCTAGCCCCACCATGGTGAGCCTCCCACCAGAAGTTGACTTCCCTTTTCATCATATAGGTCACAAAAGAAGTCTTTTGCACCTCTGCTACATTTGTAATAACAAATGCCTTTTCTATTTCCTTCACCCGTGTCTGGGCCTCTATTGGGTCTATAGTTCCTTTGAACTCCGGTGGACCTACGCTTTTAAACTCTTTAAAGGTAGTCGTTCTAGCTACCATAGGTACTGCGGGTGCTCTACCCCCAGTTTAGTTAAATGCAGCCGTTAATAAATTAACAAACTATTACATAGGGTTATTCTGACCCCCTTGGTTATCGTTATGTGATTCAGCTTCCTGATTACGTTGTCTTCTTCTTGGCGGCATTATTTTGATTAAATAAATAAAGTTTCATTATTATCTATTTACTTACTTAGTTATTATTCATCAAATAACAACTCATACCACAACAAAGCACATCAATTAAAAACTTCATTATATTAATATGCTTCTTCATAGTTCAAAACTATTTACAAATGAATTCCATAACCAAGAGCTATTACATTACTATCTCGCGATTAACTTCTACAAAAATTGGGATTTACAAAAAGACTACCCTTTAATTATACAAAAGAGGGTTTTATGTCACTACACATATACAAAAAGATCTACCGATCTACTAATACTGCCTCAAAGCATTCATATTCTTCTGATTCGCAAGAATCGAAGCAATATCCCGACTAATAGTATGTCGAGTCGGTCCCGACTCAATGTTATAACAAGTAATTTTTAGCTTGAAATCCTCATGAGCACTTTATGGATGTAGGACATCTATGTTATCTTCTGGTTTTTCTCAACCAGTTCCTTACAAAGCTCTACGACCTCATTCTTATAATCCCTCGCCTTATCTTTCATGAGCACCTTCTCGTCATGCTCTAAGTCAAAATCTGCTTCTGCAGACTCCTTCACATCATATAGATCACTAATCTCCTTATTCTGGTTCTGCACAACAGTGCGCAGTTGAACATTCCGGTCAAGCACGGCTAGATATAATGCCCTCATTGCATCTGGAGGTGTTGGCTTTAGTGCAGGTACCACCGTATTGAACGATGCTACCTCCATCTCCTCATCCCCATTGACCACCATATCAAGATATGACGCCGATCCTCCTCTGGCTCGAACGCTTCTAGGATCACTAATGGTACTCCCGCCATGGGTATAGGTACAGGCTCTACCCGGTTCACGGACTCTTCGCTCACCATATGTATATCCCTATACATGGAGCTATCGATGGAAATCTACAATAACACATAACATGTTGATAAGTAAATAATACATAATAATATAAGCAAAATCACATTTAGTTTATTTAAGGTTAATTTCAATCTTTTAAATCTTTCAGTACTGAGTTTCCTCAATATTTATTTTGTAACAACCCCAGATCCGGGTCCCAAATCACTACGAATCTGGTATTCTATTTCTATAACTATCATAATTGAAAGAATTGAACAATAAACTGGCTAACTTTCTATAATATAAACATTGTGAAACAGCATGAATAAATTTTCATAGCTGAACGAATAATGAACATGAATAAATCAACTGGACCAAATGGTAATAAAGGTGATCAGTCTTTCATACCTGATGAATACATGCAATGTGCACAGAGTGCGAATCAATAATTCATAGACATGTTATAATCAGTAATGATTAACCCCAAGCATATTTCAAAAATATCAACTCGAGGTCGAGTTAGAGAACTTGCTTGTACCATTTATTACCGTTACACAACCTATATCTCTTTGTCTGAAGACCTAATATAGATAATACCAATATCCAAATATTAGAATAATATCATCACAGTATAGTACTGTTAAATACAGTTATAATATAACCTAACAAATTACCACACAATCCTATCAGTCTATAAAATACCTAAAATTCGTAGATCAAGTCAAACTATTTAAGTCTGAAGTTGAATTAAAGATAATTTTCGACATCCTCACTTTACTAGTCGGATAATTCATGAGTCTAATTTCCATAAGACTTTGCCTAAATGCTTTACATTTACCTTAGATAATTTCATTTTCAAATCAAAATATTTTTCAATGACTTATAATAATTTTTTCGATAATTATTATCATTTATCATGATTTTTTAATCATTAATATCATATTTAAATAATTTAAATACCACAATATTCCTTTATCTTTATTATTTATTTAATATCAAATATTAATGAAAATCATGACATAATATTATAAATCATTTATAATATCTCAAATTAATTTTAATACCTTAATAACACATTTAAATGATTTTAAAAAGTTAAAATCATTATCAAATATTGCGCCATTAATATTAAAATATTAGTGTTTTCATGAAAAAATATCAAAAGTTATATTTTACAACTTAAAATATTTTTTTAACCCTTAAATCATTTTTATATGATTTTTTAAAACATTAATTCTAATTTTCCATAATTTATTTAATATATTTATTAAATAAATCCATTGTCGTTAGTATTAATTTATTAATGAAATCCAACACAAAATATTAAAAGTCATTAAAAATAAATTAAAATATTTCCTTACACTTTAATATAATTTCAAATGATTTTTAAAGTATTAAAATCATTTTTAAGTAATTTATTTAATATAATAATTAAATAAATTAACTATCATTAATATTTAAAAATATTAAAATATTAATGAATATATATTCTAAATTATTAAAAACCCATTTTTAGGCTTTAAAATAATTTTTAACAAATTTATTATGAATTTCTAATATTTATTTTCTATTTATTCTATAATTTTCGTTTAAAGTTGGGGCCCTCCACAGAAACACTTGTAGAAGGTAATCTACAAGTCCGATTTGGGCCCACTTGGTATCGTTAGAACCGTGACTTCCCGAGCTACGTTTTAAGCTCAGGAAACGGTCCATTTGGCCCAGTATAGTACCCTGAAAATAGGTCACTACCGACTGACCATTACATGCCTTGTAAACATTTTCAATTTTGGAGTCTTTTACAGAAACGCTTGTATTACGATATCCACAACTCCGATTGAAGTCCAATCGAACTCGTTGGATCCATATCTTCTTGAACTACAGTTTTCATTTATCAAACACCAAATTCCAATCTATCTATGTCCCAAAAATCAGGCCCAAAGTGACTGGTCCGCAAGGTTTTCTTCAACAGTTGGTTCATTTTCCAGATTTGGGGTCCTTAACGGAAACGCTTATAAAACGAAATCTAAAAATTGGATTTAGGTCCAATAGGTATCGTTGGATTCATAATTTCCCGAACTACAGTTTCCATGTATCAAACATATATTTTGGTTCTGTTTTGGTCCCGAAAAAATGGACAGAAGTGACTGATCAGTAGCTTGTGTTCAAAAGTTAAGGTAGTTTGGGATTTATTTCATAACATGCTCATTTCTTAACATATTTGAGTGATTCCAAAGGGGTTTTGCCCTTAACTCATGTATCCAGCATGCTAACATGTTTTAAACCATTTACCGCATGAACCCAATGAATCTAACGTAAATAATATATATATATATATATATATATATATATATATATATATATATATATATATATATATCATTCAAAGGAAAGCTTTTCTTAAACCTTTTGGTACAAAACTTGATTTTCTCACTTTGGATCTAACTTTTGATTTCAAAAATACTTTGATACACATATAAAATACCAATACTCATGTAAATCATGAGTTTTTTTTTAAAGATCCAAAACAAAAGTTGCTTGGTTCATAAAGATCTAACAAAAGAGAGCACACAAATTATAAATTTTCAATTTCTTACCTTTTTCGTCTTGAAAGCCTTCTAAATCCTTCAAAGTAGCTTATGATTTTGAGTTGTATGAAGATCCAAGTCCCCTCCTAGACTCCCTACAACTACTGAAAATTGCAGCCCCCTTTCTATCTCTATTATTCTTAGTTTAGACTTAGGTTTAGAAAACTAACATAACTTAGTGTGTATACAATATACATATAACACATATAATTATAGAATATGTAACTCCCAATATAATTACATATACTAATTATCAATTTAATATATAAGTTACAAAAATTAGAATTTTAAAAGCCCTAAGGCTTGTTTGGCAAAATCATAATATTTTAAAATTCAGGTTTTAATAGTTAAGGTCTTGTTTGGGTAAAACAGGTTTAAAACAAAAGTAAGGCCTTGTTTAGGAAAACGGTTTTAAAAACTCTTTTAATAGATCATTTAGCACATATTCTTAATGTTATCCTTTAATTAATTAAATCTTAACATTAATTTAATTAATTAAAAGTTTAACATTAATTAATCACATAAAATTGTCACATTATAATTACTCGCTAAGTATAACTTTATGTAACAATTACCACATCACTACATTATCTCGATTAAATAAGAACTATAACATAAAATTATTGCATATTAATTAAATATTAAATAATCATTTAATTAATATAATACACTTAATTACATTACTACATATTAATCACATAATCTCAATAAATAATTTAATTAAAATATTTATTTACTTCAATAAATATTAAATTAACATTTAAATTCTCTTCACACCAATTCACATATTTCACAATATATAACACATATACACATACTCGTACTTAAACATCTTAAGATAAGAATTTTATTTATTAATTCTTAAAAAAATTCGAGATGTCACATCCTTCCCTCCTTATAAGGATTCCGTCCTCGAAATCAACGAAACCTCTCTTACTTAGTTTTCGCAAAATCTCTTTCACAATTATCGTTGAATAACTTCAACACGTTAACTTAGCAAAACGTTTTACATATATATATATATATACTTCATTCATTTCTTCAACAAATTTTAGGTTTTATTACATAACCTTTAATTAAACACAGTCATATATCAAATATTATATAATCTTTAACCCATTCATTTCCTTTTATAAGGATCGTTATCATAAACACTCGGGATATTACATTCTACCTTTCCTCTAAGAATTGCGTCCTCGAAAATTTATTTATTAATCTTCATTCATTCAATCTATCAAAATAGATTTTACGTTAATCTCTATTCACATGATTAAAGCGTTTTACAACTACTTCTTTCTAAGGGCTATTCTTCTCACTACATTCTCCATCAGAATAATAAGAATCTTCCACAATTGCTCAATAATTGGGAAGCGATATAAATAACTCAGGAATTTAAAAGATTCCAATAATGATGAGTTGTCGCAAGACCTTGAACTTCTTTTTAGGTTTAACAGTGCTTCACCCCCAGTACTTCACACTATAAATCGCATCGGTACTCTAGGTGGGCAGCCTATCGTACCCCTACGTCGGGCCCAAACATAGTACATCGTAATGACTATATGCGTTACATTCGGAACTATTGTCTTCGATAACATGTCCCCTTTTATAGGGTTGTTCAAATCAGCTTCTTAACATTTGAATCTGCACCAAACCAATTTGGTTTGGCATAGTTTGACCAAAAACGCTCGAATTCCATAAACATCTTTTAATATTTGTCTAGCTGAATCAAGTAGCATAAACTTATAGCAAAAATTCAGACATCAATCGAAATAATTTTATCCAATTCATATGGCATATGTTTCTTAGTTTAAAGAAAACCAAAAATCCTTTTATGATGACATGATATCGTACTATCTCGATAGTACGTTGAGGATTCAGTCATTATATGACTTTGTCATGCTACATTATACCATAGTGGGTTGACGATCTTATGATCATTTCCAACACCAGGTTTAATTGCATTGATGACCTCCTCGTTTGTCAAATCAGCACCATATTTAGTGATGCCTTAATGACTACGGAAAAAAAAAACAAAATACATTTTGATATTTTTAAATCATTTTTGTCTAGCCAAAATAATTAGCATAGACATTGATGAATGGGTAATATACCCATGAATTGGATACATTCAGGCTTAATTTATTGTTGTTCTCAAGTCTTTTAGAATTGTTTTTATGTGTTTATGTCTATTCATTCATGTTTTATGTTGTTTTGTAGGAATTGGGACAAAAGTTACTTGGATCGACGTTTGGGGTGGCTAGATTCGCGTTTTCGGCTTGCCATTTACATAGCAGTCACTTCAGAGCCAATTTGAGTATATCTCCGAACATTATTTTGAAAACCTTAAAGAATGAAAGTTGTAGATCTACTTCTCCTCTTTCCGGAACATCTTGAATCATCAAAATCAAAGTTCGGACAAAGAAGTTATGGCCATATTCCCAAAGGACGTCGGAGCAGAAAATGTCAGAACATATGGCAGCGCCGGGGCGCCCAAAATAGGCCTATGCCCAGCGCTGGGACGCTGGGGAGCAGGGTTTGAGCGTCAAGCCCAGCGTTGGGGCACTGGGGAAGGGCTTGGTGATGGCCTGGACGCGTTGTTGGGCGAATTTTGACATCTTTTTGACTTCAAATTTGATTGGGTTTGTTCCTAAGCTTAAAATTTGACTTGTAACCTATAAATACATGATGTAAGGCATAAAATAAGGGAGATTACATAGATTAGACTAGATTAAACACTCCATTAGATTAGAATATAAACCCTAGTTCTTAATTAGCCATTGGAGATTGAAGCAAATTGAAGAACATCAAGATCGAAGCGAGAAGCAAGAGTAAAGAGGGGAACATCAGATTTCCTGACAACAAATTCTATTCTCTTCTCTTATCATACTTTTATCTTTTAATGTCTATTCAGTTGTGGATTCTTGGTTTTAATTCATTAATTATAAACTAACTCTTTTATTAAGATTCCAATGGAACCTTTTATGATTATGAATTGATTATTTGATTTATTCCAATTATTTATGTTGAAGTGAATTGTTCATCTTGCTTTATGCTTATTGGTTAATTATCTGGCCAATAATTACCTTGTTACTCTAGAAGGAATTGGGAAAGGAATTCTAGGGTTAGAATCTGGCATGGTGACATGTGACTTAGTTATTTGCATGTTGAATAATTAGGTTTGTGAATAGAATGAGAATATCTATTTGCCGCATGTAACACATAAGGAATTGGGATTGTAGTGAGTTTAATTCAATTATTTTGCATAGGGATATAGCAAAATTAACTTGGATTAAATAGAAGGCAAATGATCACTTGAGAAAGGGCTTTTGGCATTTGAGAATTCTTTTTAACAATTCAGTAGACATAATAATTGGGATAATTGAATAATTGATTTAAAAATTATAATTGGGGATATTGGAGTCTTAACCTTTATTTATTTGAATTCATTTATAAAGAAATTCAGTGTAATTAGTTAATTTAGCTTTCTTAATTAGAAAAATCATGATTTGAGATTATTTAAATAAAATTAGTTTGGTTAAGAATTAGTACTTGGTGATTTTTATTAAATAATTCCTCGTGGGAACGATACTCTACTTTCACTTTATTACTTGTTGGACTGCAGGTATACTTGCACGTATTCATTGATTGACGTAAATCGATCAATGTATATATCTGAACAATGGTATTATTTTTAAAACTCATTGGTTCCATCATTTAATCCAATGTTTTTCAAGAAAAATAGAAGTGCAAACATCAGCACGAATTCAATAAATTTTGAAAATCTAGCAAAGCTAGAAGATTTTGAATACTTAATTTTCTCCATCAATTTTAATTTTTACTCCATTACCTCATTACTAACTACTTCTTTTATTTCTAGTACCACCAATGCTCTTATACTAAGTATTCTTGTATTTCAACTTACAATCTTCCTATACCCCCAGTATAGTTCATCAAACTTACTACACATTGGAAGTTCAGGACTTGCCACAATAATATGAGTTTAAGAACTTATCCTAGTCAGACCATAGGCGTCCATTTGCTGAGGGGTTCAAAGCATATCATATTATTATAAGTCACGAACTTACCATATGCATTAGTTTTAAGAATCATACCTAATCTTAATAATATCTGACTAATCTTAATAGTTTCTAACTATCAAATATACACATGAGAAAAGAATTACCTTTTCGCCACATATACATTGATAGCGCGACACCAACATTACGATGATTATCAATGTGATAAACGGAGTACAAGCACAAAGCCCTCGCCCATACAAAGATTTGTACAACTCAACCATCACATGAGTCCTCAATTAAAATCTCACCTAACTCTATCTTACTTATAACTTCTCGTTCTATACTTGATACATACTTCTGTATCTCATCATTTATAACTTCTCGTGAGTTAATCTCGTACTATATCATAGTACATTCTCGTTATAGTTTCAAACTATAACCATTCAATCATTACAAACCATCTGTCTTTTACAACTTTAAAAGTAATCACGCTGTGATCTTATTCTATAATCATCTCCCTTATGATTTTCTTAACTCATTATCGTTTTGTTTTAAAAACTTCTAATCTTACCTTTCATCATATCATACTATGATTTCATTTATACTTTTAATCTTATAGACCTTGTCTATTCATCGTTATTCGTCATCTTGATTATTGGAGTTAGGCAACTCCTGATTCTTATCTACATATCTCTTCTTTGATTCTTCTTATTTATTTATTAACTCTTCCTTTAAGAATTTAATATAATTCATGTTACTCAATAATTTATTCGAGTTTTATCCCTCGCCATTCTAATATTCTTCGTATAACATTTCTAAGACTAAACTCATCCTATACATCTACGTATGTGAAAAGAATCGCCTTTTCATTATACGTAACTTAAACTTAACTTCTTATTCTTTTAACCTAAGGTACTCTTACCTAAGGTGTATAACCTATCAGCTTTGATACCAACTGTAACAATCCCATATTCGGGTCCCAAATCACTACGAATCTGGTATTCTATTTCTATAACTATTGCGGAAGATATAAACATAAATTGTTTATATATTAAACATTACACACTATCCCCAAGGTCGAGAACCTTCATATAATACCTAAATCAATATAATATCTGACATACAAAGTTATTATCATACATTACTGTTATAAATTTAGCTGGACATATAATCCAAAGCTGACTTGTCTTTGACTTTTCCTGTATCTGACGTATTCCTCCTAATCTGCAATGTTTATCATAAATAGCAATGAGGTGAGCAACAATTTTGCCCAAAGTATATAAGTTCAATTAAGGATATATCATAATTGAAAGAATTGAACAATAAATCGGCTAACTTTCTACAATATAAACATTGTGAAACAAAGATGAATAAATTTTCATAGTTGAAGCTAATAATGAACATGAATAAATCAACTGGACCAAATGGTAATAAAGGTGATCACCTTTCATACCGATGAATACATGCAATGTGCACAGAGTGCGAATCAATAATTCATGACATGTTATAATCAGTAATGATTAACCCCAAGCATATTTCAAAAATATCAACTCGAGGTCGAGTTAGAGAACTTGCTTGTACCATTTATTACCGTTACACAACCTATATCTCTTTGTCTGAAGACCTAATATAGATAATATCGATCTCCAAATATTAGAATAATATCATCACAGTATAGTACTGTTAAATACAGTTATAATATAACCTAACAAATTACCACGCAATCCTATCAGTCTATAAAATACCTAAAATTCGGTATCAAGTCAAACTATTTAAGTCTGAGTTGAATTCGGTACAATTTCTGACATCCTCACGGTCTAGTCGGATAATTCATGAGTCTAATTTCCATAAGACTTTGCCTAAATGCTTTACATTTACCTTAGATAATTTCATTTTCAGTCAAAATATTTTTCAATGACTTATAATAATTTTCTGATAATTATTATCATTTATCATATTTTTTTAATCATTAATATCATATTTAAATGATTTAAATACCACAATATTCTTTTTATCATTAATATTTATTTAATATCAAATATTAATGAAAATCATGACATAATATTATAAATCATTTATAATATCTCAAATTAATTTTAATACCTTAATAACACATTTAAATGATTTTAAAAGCAGCTTAAAATCATTATCAAATATTTACCATTAATATTAAAATATTAGTGTTTTCATGAAAAAATATCAAAATTTATATTTTATAACTTCAAATATTTTTCTAACCCTTAAATCATTTTTTTATATGATTTTTAAAACATTAATTTAATTTTCCATAATTTATTTAATATATTTATTAAATAAATCCATTATCGTTAGTATTATTTTATGAATGAAATTCATCACAAAATATTAAAAGTCATTAAAAATAACTTAAAATATTTTCTTACACTTAAATATAATTTCAAATGATTTTTAAAGTATTAAAATCATTTTTAAGTAATTTATTTAATATAATAATTAAATAAATTAACTATCATTAATATTTAAAAATATTAAAATATTAATGAATATATATTCTAAATTATTAAAAACCCATTTTTAGGCTTTAAAATAATTTTTTACAAATTTATTATGAATTTCTAATATTTATTTTCTATTTATTCTATAATTTTCGTTTAAAGTTGGGGCCTCCACGTAAACACTTGTAGAAGGTAATCTACAAGTCCGATTTGGGCCCACTTGGTATCGTTAGAACTGTGACTTCCGAGCTACGCTTTTAAGCTCAGAAGCGGTCCATTTATTGATATAGTACCCTGAAAACAGGCCACTACCGACTGACCATTACATGCCTTGTAAACATTTTCAATTTTGGAGTCTTTTACAGAAACGCTTGTATTACGAGATCCACAACTCCGATTGAAGTCCAATCGACCTCGTTGGATCCATATCTTCTTGAACTACAGTTTTCATTTATCAAACACCAAATTCTAATCTATCTATGTCCCCAAAAATCAGGCCCAAAGTGACTGGTCCGCAAGGTTTTCTTCAACAGATTGGTTCATATTGTCTTACTGTGAATTTAAATACAATATCCACACTCAAATAAGTCCTCATTACATTTATTGATACACTATTTTACAAAAATAGTGAGGATCGCTAAAACAACTGTCTCAGGACCATCACTCTTTACCCTAATCGTTCCTCGCTATATTCTCACCTCCCGAGAAGAAAAATGGAACAAAAAGGAAAAGGGTGAGCTCAACTAGCCCAAGAAAGAATATTATGACTAAGATAAAGAACAAAAATTTATCGTTAGCCTTCAACAAATCGAGATAAAATATAATGGACAACCAGCTTTTAGATCAATATTCGCAATGAAATAACAATTCATTGTAAGAGTTAAGTAAGAGAGAATGAAATCTACTATCATCTATGAATTTAAAAGTCCATCATCAATATTTTATCCTCGTAACATCAATCAATATACATCTTGTATCAAATATTCATCTTTGCACTACGGGCCAAAGATATTCATTTCAGTATCACCAATGGTCATGTTCATCTCAACACTGCTCATCTTTGCACTACGGCCAAAGATATTCATCAGTAATCATTCATCTTTGCACTATGTGCCAAAGATATTCATCAAGTATCACCATTAAAGACCGAGGATGATGAAAAACATTTTAGAGAACTAATCCAAAGGAGACAAAAGGACAAAGATTAGAGATTCGTACTTTTAGATAAAAAAAGTTTAAAAATACTCCATAATGGAGTAAAATTCAAGAATGAAGATCAAAACATGGATTCAATTTCAAGAATAAGGGTCACAACAGATAACTTGGAAGGAAAAAAAAATATTTTTTTTTTTTGAATTTGTTTCGTGAACAAGAACTGTGAACAAAGACTCGTGAACAAAGAATCGTGAACAAAGAAAGTGAATCTACCATGAAAAGTTCCAAATTTGATTAAAAGTTCGCATCAATATTCCTATGAAATGATATTAGATGAAGTGAAATTTCTAATCATTTCAGGAATTATAGAAGTAATACTTACCATAGTAAGTTCAAATTTAAGAATACGAGATGAAATAATATCGCTTACATAATATGGAGTATGAAAGAAAATAATATTTTCATTTAGTATTGCAATAAAATAATATCCTTTACCTTAGTAGTAGAAACCGGATTTGACCTAGAATATCTGATATTATTCGAGAAAATCTTGCGTAAAAAACTACGCTCAAAGTATTCTTATACTCAAGAAAATACTCACAATACTTTAGAATAAGAATTTCTAAATTTTGAAAGTTGGTGTGATTGAGGAAGGAGGGTTTCCCCCTATTTATAGTATAAAGGAGAGAGAAAAAAAAAAACAAACTTACATTGCCTAACTAACTTTTCCGCCTAATTTTCAATATGCCTAACTTCATATTTTCAATATGGGTGGGGCCACTTTTGAAAACATTTTTTCAAAGCAAACAACAAAATAATTCAATTTTCATTTTCATTTTCCATGGAGGGACCACACTTTGAAATCAAAGAATTTAAAAAAAAAAAGGAAACCAACCAAACTATGAAAAAAAAAAAAGGCATTACTCATCTTTTAAAAAAAAAAAAGAATGCTCATGTAATAATTTGAAAAAATTAAGAATTTAAAGAAAAAGCAACATTTCTCACCCACCATTACCCATCAACCAAAACCATGTTACCAACAAGGTATTCAAAAACATCTTGCTTACTTCCTTCCTTCTAATTAACTACATGCTTATATATATATATATATATATATATATATATATATATATATATATATATATATATATATATATATATATATATATATATATATATATATATATATATATATATATATTATAATAATATTATTATTTAAACAATTATAAATATATTATAATAATATATTTGAATGAATATTTTATCGAGAAATAATTGTAATTCCACAAAAATATGCCAAACTTTCAACAATTATTTCATGCTAAAATTCCTTCATTTATATCCACATAAAATAAAAATATTTTATATATCATAAATAAATATTTCCTTATCAATAATTAATTATTCACAAATAATATTACGTAATCACAATTATGACAACCAGTCGCTCCTCAGAAAGAGGGGCTTTCCGATAAGGATTTTTCTCCATCATCGCGCCAAGTAATTAGTGACCAAACCTCTCCTCGATGTAACTTTCTAGACATTGCCAATAATGTTATCTAATAATATTATTCAAATAATATGAATTATTGATCCGATAATGGGAAATATCTGCAAATGACAATTATGAAACAACAATAATATAAAATATCAACGCAACAATTATTGAATCAATAAAATAAAATATTGAATAAAGAATTATCGTAATAATTATCGAGTAAAGGCCTTCACGTAAGAATCAATAATTCAAAAATATGTGTAATACCGTGCTATCGCGGGCAAACCACGCCAGACATCGTATTTTAACCACCGTGTAATCCAACAAAAGGTTAATCAGAATAATTACGCCGTTATTTATAAAAACTCAAATTTGTCATTTTCTTCATCCGACCGTTATTTCGTTATGGGGCCCATAAATGATCGCTACTGTCGCATTTAATATTCCCCGACAAAAAGAATATTCCACGACCAAATGAATATTCCCCGACAACAATGAATATTTTATAACCACTTGCTTATTTTGTAAAATTTGCACATTTCACCCATAACCAAAGTATTATATCAAATTAACTCCTTATTATTTCAAGATAATAAATAGAGGAAATTCAATTTTATTTATAAAAAGTTGGGGTCTTACAACCTCCTCCTTATGAAATTTCATCCTCTAAATTGACGACGTACTGAATTTCAAAAGGTGAGGGTACCTCGCTTTCATTTTCGATTCCAACTCCTGTGTCATTTCTTCAATAAGATGGTTCCTCCACAAAACCTCGACTTGTGGTATAACCTTTGTTCGTAGGACATGCTCTTTCCTATCCAATATCTTGACAGTACCTCCTCAGACGTTAAATCTTCTGGCTATCTCATCCGGGTTCTAACGCAATAATGTGGTTTGGGTCTTTCACATATTTTTAAGCATAGATATATGAAAACATTATGAACACGAGACATGCTTCGAGGTAATGCGAGTCTATAGCCACATTTCCTATTCGGTCAAGAATCTCAAATGGACCAACAAATCGTGGATCGAGCTTTCTCTCTTCCCAAATCTTGTAACTCCCTTCCATGGAGCAATACGTAATAAATACATGATCTCCAATATTAAATTCCACGCCCTTTCGATGAAGATCAAGATAACTCTTTTGTCGATCTTGTGAGGTCTTTTATACGTTGTCAAATCATTTGAATCTTTTTCAGTAGTCATGCGTATTCAATTCTCGTCCCAACAATGTTGTTTCACCCACCTCATCCCAACATACCGAGAAATTATTACACTTTCGTCCATATAATGCTTCGAATGGAGCCACACCTATATTTTGCTCGATAATCGTTGTTGTAGGAGAATTCCACCAATGGCAAGTACTTATCCCAACTTCCTTTGAAATCTAGGACACGTAGTCTTAATAGATCTTCAAGGGTTTGAATAGTCCTTTCGATTGCCCGTCTGCTTTGAGGATGGTATGTCAAATCAATCGTAGAACTGCGCTCATATTTCGCAAGCTAACCCAAAATCGTGAAGTGAATCTTGGGTCACGATCCCAAACTATGGATATCGGCATGCCATGCAATCTCACAATCTCATTCACATACATACGAGCAAGACGCTCAAAGGAATAAGTCTCACGATAGGCAAGAAATGAGCAGACTTGGTTAATCTATCAACAATAACCCAAATCGCATCTATGCCTTTGAGAAACCTTTGGGAAGACCCGTAACGAAATCCATGGTAATGTGTTCCCACTTCCATTTTGGAATCTCAAGTGGTTGCAATGGACCCTTTGGCACTTGATGTCCTCGCCTTTACACGCTGACAAGTTAAACACCTCGAGATAAACTCCGCGATCTCTCTCTTCATATTGCTTCCACCAAAATGTATGTCAAGATCGTGATACATTTTGGTACTCCTGTGATGGATTGCAAATGGTGTGTTGTGTGCCTCCATCATGATTCTATGCTTCAAGTCGTAGTCGTTAGAACACAAAGTCCGGAGTTGACTCAAGTATTCCTTCTTCATCGATTCTTGCTTCCTAATAAGCACCTTCTTGCACTTTCTTCTTCATACGATCATCTCCGTGTCCGTAGTTTCGAGCAGCCTTTTAACTTTATCGATTAAAGTCGGCTTCTACTCAGATATTTGCCATCATCACGTGGGTACTGGAGTCTTTAACTCTCATCTCCATCCTTTGTAAGTCATACAAAATGGGTCTTTGTGTTAACAACATCGCACTGCACTCGACATATGATCTTCTACTCAATGCGCCATACTACAACGCTTTTTTTTTTCCAGATGATATCAATGCTATGGTCGTAATCTTCAACAACTCGAGCCAACGCCGCTGCCGCATGTTGAGTTCCTTTTGGGTGAAGAAATATTTGAGGCTTTTATGATCCGTATAAATCTCCACTTTCTCCCCATACATGTAGTAGTTTCCAGATTTTCAACGCAAAAAAACGATCGCCGCTAACCCGCATCATGAGTAGGATAATTCCTCTCATATTCTTTTGAGTTGTCGCGAGGCATAGGCTATGACTTTCCCATGTTGCATGAGAACACATCCTAACCCTTTGCCTCAAGCATCATCAGAGATAACAAATCCATCCGAACAGATGGTATTGTCGTAACAAAATAAATGAGTCTCCTCTCGAGCTCTTGGAAACTCTTCTCGCATTCCTCCGCTCCATATGAATTTTGTATCTTTCCGAGTCACCGAAGTTAATCTGAGTAGCGATTCGAGAAAATCCTTCCACTAATCTCCGATAATAACCAAACTAAGCCCAAAAGCTACGCGACTTTGGCCACCGACTTTGGTTGTTCTAAACTTCAGATTGCTTCAATCTTCTCCCGTCAACAGATACTCCATGTTTTGACACCACGCGCCCAAGGAATGCTACTTCCTTAAGCCGTAACTCGTGATTTCTTTCATCTTGGCATATATAGCTTGTTGTCACGTAAGTCTTTGAAGTACCAAGCTTCAAATGGTGCTCATGATCTTCACGGCTTTTGAATAGATGAGGATGTCATCAATAAAGACAACAACGAATCGATCCAAATATTCCTTGAATACACGGCTCATCATATCCATGAAAGCAAAGAGGAGCATTAGTCAATCCAAAAGACATGACTAAGAATTCATAATGCCCGCATCGAAGTTCTCAAGGCGCTTTGAATATCCTCGCTTTTAATCTTTCACCGATGATATCCGTAATCTAAGATCGATCTTTGAAAAGAATTGTGCTCTTTGCAATCGGGTCAAACAGTCATCAATGCGAGGTAGGGATACCTATTCTTGATGGTGACATGGTTTAATTCTCAGTAGTCAATACAAAGTCGATACTCCCCGCTTCTTTCTTCTTTACAAATAAAACAGAGCACCCCAAGGAGATGTACTAGACGAAATGAAACCGATGTCTAACAATTCGTAGTTGGACTTTTAACTCCTCAAGTTCAATAGAGCCATTCGATATGGGGTTTTAGAAATGGGCTTTGTACCTTGGCTCAAGATCAATAAAGAATTCAACTTCACGCTCGGGGGGTAGACCAGAAGTTCTTCAGAAATACGCCAGAAATTCACTAACAATGTAAATATTATTCAAATCGACGTGTTTTTGTTCAAGTCCATAACATGGGCTAAGAAAGCTTGACATCCATTTTTCAATAAACGAATAGCTTTTATGGCTTGATATGACAAGTTGATCGATTTTAGTGGTTTAGTTGTTTGAATTCGTATAATAAAAAGTTGGTTAGAATATGAAAACTAACAACCTTATTTAAAACAATCAATTTTGGCATGATGAGTGGTTAACCAATCAATCCCTAAAATCACATCAAATGCAAGTATCTTTAAAGAGATAAGATCAACAGTAATGTGATGGTGCCAACTTGGATCAAGCAAGATTTATAAACTGTAGATGTAAATAAAGGTTTCACCCAATGGAGTTTCAACAGATAAGTTAAAGTCCAATTTCTCCTGAGTCAAGTTTAAACGCTGAGCACACAAAGAGAGAGATAAAAGAATGGGTAGAACCAGATCTAGTAAGGTATAAACTTCGCAAGAGTTCAAGATTAGCTTACCCGTGATCACCTCATTCGGGTTTCTCATGTTTTTGGCCAACCACGACAAACGCCTCCTTGAACCACCGATTTTGTTTTGTGTCAGATTCGCTTTTGGTGCCGCCGCCAGCTTGGACTTGATTTTGCCACGGACAAAATTGGGCTATATGACCATCTTTTCCACAATTGAAACACACCTTGAAGGTCGTGGAATAGTTTGGACTTATGTGTCCCTCCTCTCCGCATTTGTAGAAGATCTAAATCAAGCTACGTTCTCTCTCCCCTAGAATTTGTTGTTGTGTTGGTGTGTCGCCGATGTCTTCCCATCATTGTTGAATCTCTCTTTTTGAAATTTCCACTGACTCACCTCTCCTATTATCATGGCCACGATTACCACCCGAGTGGTTACCGCTTTTGTCCATATTTTTCCTCCTCGCCGGTTATCATCGCCCGATGATCGCTGTCACCACCAGATGACCCTCGGGTCAGGGTCCCTCGTTGAACATACTCATTATCTCGCTTCTAATAATTGAGCCCTATTTACAACACATCTCAATATAAAGAAAATTTATGAGAGATAAGATATTGATTAATCTCGGGTTTTAGACCTCTCGTAAACATCCGCATCATTCGCTCCTCATTTTCTACCAAATGAGGTGCAAAACTCGATAACTCGCTAACTTTGCCTTGCATCGGGACACCGCCATGTTGTTTTGTTCCAATCTAATAAACTCTACCTCCTTCATATGATTTAATACTTTCAAGAAAGTACTTGTCATTGAACAGCTTTCAAATCTTTCCCAAGACATGCTGAAAAGGGCGGGTCGGGTACGCTTCACGATTCCCACCAAGAATCATTTCACCACGGAACATAAAGGTATGTAATGGAACCTTTGTTTTTCCGCATCCCAAGACATCGAATATCTTGGTAATTTGTTTGACCCATGTTTCGCGCTTTAATCGGATCCCGCTTTCCCGTAAATCTCGTGGTCCCAACTCCTCGAATCGCTGGTCGTGATAAACGCGCAAGGCTGCTATCATTTCCACCGTATTTTGTACACGAAGTCTCCTCGTCTCGATTTTTGCATGAATCGCAAAAAGCTTCTAAACATTCCATCATTCATCGCTTTTGCTTCCATAGTGTTGTTTTATGGAGGAATATTGCCTTCCTGCTGCACGCTCTCTTGGTTGGTGATTCAAGGTTGTTCCACGCCTCATACACTCCATTGTTAACGCTTCTCACCGCCATTCTAAAAATCGCCATAAAACAAGGGTTAATTAAACAAATTAACATATCACATAATATCCCTATATTATGACCGACCAACAAATAAGCTTAGTAGACACACTAGCTAAGGATTTACTCATCTCTCCTCCTAGTTCTATTCCCCGATCTCCGCCAGAGACCATATCCCTAAGCTCGATACTAATCGTGACGCCCCCAAAATAGGTATACATCACCCATTCTCGAGTCGCCAAATACATGGTATGTAAACAACTACAACTTTTATTATTACAATTGTCGTGTAAAATATTTACACACAACACACATATCGTGAGTTTAAATACAAATATTGTCTTCTAGACAATATCCACACTCAAATAAGTCCTCATTATATTTATTGATACACTATTTTACAAAAAATAGTGAGGATCGCTAAAACAACTGTCTCAGACCATCACTCTTTACCCCGATCGTTCCTCGCTATATTCTCACCTCCCGAGAAGAAAAATGGAACAAAAAGGAAAAGGGTGAGCTCAACTAGCCCAAAGAAAGAATATTATGACTAAGATAAAGAACAACAAATTTATCGTTAGCCTTCAACAAATCGATAAAATATAATGGACAAACAAGTTTTAGATCAATATTCGCAAATGAAATAATAATTCATTGTAAGAGTTAAGAGAGAATGAAATCTACTATCATCTATGAATTTAAAAGTCCATCATCAATATTTTATCCCTGTAACATCAATCAATATACATCTTGAATCAAATATTCATCTTTGCACTACGGCCAAAGATATTCATTCAGTATCACCAAATGGTCATGTTCATCTCAACACTGCTCATCTTTGCACTACGCCAAAGATATTCATCAGTAATCATTCATCTTTGCACTACAAAGCCAAAGATATTCATCAAGTATCACCATTAAAGACCGAGGATGATGAAAAATATTTTAGAGAACTAATCCAAAGTGAGACAAAAGGACAAAGATTAGAGATTCGTAGTTTAGATAATTCAAGTTTAAAAATACTCCATAATGGAGTAAAATTCAAGAATGAAGATCAAAACATGGATTCAATTTCAAGAATAAGGGTCACAACAGATAACTTGGAAGGAAAAAAATTTTTTTCAGAAAAAAAAGAATGAATTTTTTTT
Source organism: Panax ginseng (assembly GCA_020205605.1). Lineage (NCBI taxonomy): Eukaryota > Viridiplantae > Streptophyta > Magnoliopsida > Apiales > Araliaceae > Panax > Panax ginseng. The sequence continues at coordinate 78,162,602 of CM035129.1, read as the reverse complement.
CGTGAACAAAGAATCGAATGAATAAAGAATCGTGAAACAAAGAACGTGAACTGTGAATCATGAAACAAGAATCGTGAACAAAGACTCTGTCATGAAAAGTTCCAAATTTGATTAAAAGTTCAGACCAATATTCCTATGAAATGATATTAGATGAAGCAAAATTTCTAATCATTTCAGGAATTATAGAAGCAATACTTACCATAGTAAGTTCAAATTTAAGAATACGAGATGAAATAATATCGCTTACGTATAATATGGAGTATGAAAGAAAATAATATTTCTCATTTAGTATTGCAATAAAATAATATCCTTTACCTTAGTAGAAACTCGGATTTGACCGAATATCTGATATTATTCTCGAGAAAATCTTGCGTAAAAAACTACGCTCAAAGTATTCTTATACTCAAGAAAATACTCACAATACTTTAGAATAAGAATTTTCGATTTTGAAAGTGGTGTGATTTGAGGAAGGAGGGTTACCCCTATTTATAAAGCAAAAAAAGGAGAAAAAAAACAATCAGCAAAGATGCCTAACTTTTCCTTATTTTCAATTTCGCTTTTTTTCTAATTTTTATTATATTTTCCACCCTTTGAAGCTTTTGAGCTTTTGCAAAAAAACAAATGGGCCTAATTCACATTCTCATTTTCAATGGTTAAAAAACACTTCAAAAAACCAACCAACAATGGAAAGAAAAGGAAACCAACCACCAAATTTTGAAAAAAAACAATGCATAATATCATTTGAAAAAAAAACAACAATGCCCTGTAATACATTTGGAAAAAAAAATTAAGAATTTGCATGTGCAACTCACTCACCCACCATCCACCACCAACCAACCAACCACAAACAAGGTATTCAAAAACATCTTGTTTACTTCATGCTTTTATTTTAATATAATATATATATATATATATATATATATATATATATATATATATATATATATATATATATATATAATATAATATTAAACAATATAATATATTATAATATATATTTGAATGAATAATTTATCGAAGAAATAATTGTAATTCCACAAAAATATGCCAAACTTTCAACAATTATTTCATGCTAAAATTCCTTCATTTATATCCACATAAAATAAATATTTTCTTATCATATAAATCAATAATTAATTATTCACAAATAATATTACGTAATCACAATTATGACAACCAAAGTCGCTCCCAAGAAAGAGGGCTTTTCGATAAGGATTTCTCCTCATCGCGCGCAATTAGTGACCAAACCTCTCCTCGATGTAACTTTCTAGACATTGCCAATAATGCTATCTAATAATATTATTCAAATAATATGAATTATTGATCCGATAATGGGAAATATCGTGCAAATGACAATTATTGAAACAACAATAATATAAAATATCAACGCAAGCAATTATTGAATCAATAAAATAAAATATTGAATAAAGAATTATCGTAATAATTATCGAGTAAGTGCCTTCTTCACGTAAGAATCAATAATTCAAAAATATGTGTAATACCGCAAAGTGCCATCGCAAGCAACCACGCCAGACATCGTATTTTAACCACTGTGTATTCCAAATGTTGTTAACTGTATAATAATTACGCCGTTATTTATAAAAACTCAAATTTGTCATTTTCTTCATCCGACCGTTATTCTGTTATGGGGCCCATAAATGATCATACCATCGCATTTAATATTCCCCGACAAAAAGAATATTCCACGACTAAACGAATATTCCCCGACAACAATGATTATTTTATAACCACTTGCTTATTTTGCAAAATTTGCACATTTCACCCATAACCAAAGTATTATATCAAATTAATTCCTTATTATTTCAAGATAATAAATAGAGGAAATTCAATTTTATTTATAAAAGTTGGGGTAATCACATAAAATTGTCACATTATAATTACTCGCTAAGTATAACTTCATGTAACAATTACCACATCACTACATTATCCCAATTAAATTAGAACTATAACATAAAATCATTACATATTAATTAAATATTAAATAATCATTTAATTAATATAATACACTTAATTACATTACTCCATATTAGTCACATAATCTCAATAAATAATTCAATTAAAATATTTATTTACTTCTATAAATACTAAATTAACATTTAAATTCTCTTCACACCAATTCACATATTTCACAATATATAACACATATACACATACTCGTACTTAAACATCTTAAAATAAGAATTTTATTTATTAAATTCTCATTTATTAATTCTTAAAAAAATTCGGGATGTTACATAATTAACTCATTCGACTTGAATTCAATTCCTTCTAACTTCTCCTTTTCTAACGAGGTTATTAGCCTCAGGTTCTTCCCCCCTTAAGTTTTATAACCTAATGCTCTAATGCCAACATGTGACGCCCCTAAATCCGGGTACTTTTAACCCATAGATATGGTGTTACACGGTACTCATCACTATACATTCATTCCAGTGAAACAACATCAAAATGAACATAATTACTACATTCTTATTACAATATTAAGTATAATCCTTTCCCAGGTTCTGAAATCGATACATTCTTCGTTTATCATAATATGATTCTTACAACATACTAATCTATTACATGATAATCTATTTATCCATCTTAGCTTTGTCTTTATCCCTACTAGGATCCTCAGTTCTTTCGACCTTAGCTGCAATCATATAATTCAAGCAAGAAGTGAGCATAACTAGCTTAGCAAGTCTAACAATAGATAATATTAATACCACATCGAGAATTATATGATTATCTTTAATAACTGAACAAGTAGCTATGAAGTACTATGAAATATTAAATAGCACTTTTCATTTCATAACACAATTCCAGAGTATATAAAATAACTTAGGAATTAGGAGCTGGTCAAAAGACCATGAACATTCTCTTTTCATTTTCATTCATGAAAAAGGACAACCCGGTACTAAGTCCGTAAGTCCGATATATCTTACGAGCACTTCTAGATGATCAGCCTATAGTACTCTATGTTAATCAACACCCATCCGTTAAACGTGTTTACGTTTAAATTTTGGCAACCTTATGTGCCCATTGAATAATCGATATAAAATACATTTGTTTGTTCATACTCAAGCTTACCTTGAATCTGTACCAAACACTTGGCATAGGATAGCGTTAATAGTTCTATATCGAAAGACTTGTAAACAAATCAATCTAACTCTTAAGAATAGTCTAGCCGAGTTAAAATTGGCATCGACCCTTTCATAAAATAATTCATGCATTTCAGAACATAAATCACAGAAAACTTGGCTAACATGAAGGTTAGACAAACATTAAGAAAACTTGCCTTCAAGCGTCTTCAAATAAAATATTCAACAGTTCTTGATCTTTACAGTCTCTACATGGTATATTTACATAGCACACTGTAATTAGCTACCAACCAATCTAATCATATTGTTTTTACCAGCTTCTTTCTCTTCTATGTCTTAATTGAATTTATTTCATTAATAAATGTCAATTTGACTTACTGTTCTTCCTTACGGCTTATTAACGTCTTACATCACTAAACCAAGACTTGATCATCATCGGTTAATTACCAAAGTTTGAATACACATTACTTCTGTATATCTCACGTTCTTCGTTTAATACGACACTTGTCTTCTAAAGTCATCGCTATATATATACTATATAGGAATGGTTTTATCATGTATATTAAGTATATACATGCCCCACTATTGGTTTACAATCAATTGGAATTAGAAAACTAACTTGCCCGACCTTTCTACACTCACTCTGGGTTGCGGCACAGGACATCAACACACACTATCAAAATAAGCATACGCCAACTAACAGATCATGTTTTGCCTTGGCTCCCAAGATCGCACATGAGATCCATTTATAATAGTGGCACTGCGGTGCCGTTCTCTAGTAGCTAAGTCTCCCTAACCGGCGCTGCAGCATGAGTTTTAATGCTTGGTTTGGTGCTGTGGCGCCCACCCTCAGCCCTTGAATTTTTTTTCAAATTTTCAAAACGATTCTTCCCAGACTCATAACTTAGTCATTTTAAGTCGTATTTGGCTCATTCAAAAGCCATTTTCTTACACGTTCCATGTACTATGATTTCATCCAGATAAAAATAGTTTTTAAATCCTTTAACGATGAATTCACTATTAACATTTTAATAAGCGTTCGTTAAATGTTCTTGAGCGTTCATAGCTCATTTTCTTCGTTCTAAGTCGGAATTCGACCGTTCTTGAGTCCACGACTCTTAAATACGTTATACTACGCTATGCCATCGAAAACTAGGGTTTCTGAACTAAATGACAAATTTTGACTACTAATCCAAAATTATACGATTTCAACGTTTAACGTCTAATTTCGTAAATTTTGCCATATCTTCGTTACTCTTGTTTTATACGTCAAATCAAATGGAATCAATCCATTGATTTATTGTCTATATCCTAACCAAGAAATATTCATATACCCTATAAGTGATGGTTTTCAATTTGTCTATCAACAACCAAGTCAAAATTCAATGGTTTGTCCGCGATAAAACTTACTTAACGCTTATGATTCCTACTTATACATGGATTATAAATGATTAATTCACTAATAACCATCCTTATTACTTTGGAAGAGACATGCTCCTCCAATTCATGATTCTCTACGAAAAATAAATTTAAACGGATCGAATACTAAGGTTTTAAGAATTATTATCTTTACGTTCTTCGTGTTCTTGCTTAAAACTCGTATAATTTGCTTCAAGCTCACTTGATTACTTGTTTCTAGCTCTTTTCTCTCTCTTAAATTATATTGGTCAAAGTTTTTAAAACAACAAATGACCAAGCTAAGCTTCCTTATATAGAAAATCAAATAGAGGGTATTTTGGTCATTTAGTGCACCTCCTTACTATTCATTACTTTGTAACCAAGTAATGACTTTACTTGGCCACCAAGTGGCCAGCCCACGTGACCTTGTGGGTCCCCCCATGGGTTGCCTCATGGGTTTTACCCATCCGGTGACCCATCGGTTCGATCCGTAGTTCGGTTTCTTGAATCGAGCTTGATTTAACCTAACATTGGGCCTTAACTATACTCAACCTTGGGATTCATTTCACAACACATTGGGCTTGACGTAATCCAAGTCCAATTAGATTCTACAAAGTCCATAAACTTAAAGTTCAAAAAGAACTAATCATATTCTACGCGTATAACTCACGTATTCTCTTCGTATAGTATTCGTATAATATTTGTATTATATGTCGTAATGTTCTACATACTATACCCGTATACTAACTAGTATCATACTCGTATATTACACTTATAATAACCCTAATCATTATACGCATTCATTTACTTTTCGGAAATCACTTTCATTAACCCTTAGGTTTTAAGTCCGCAAGTGAAAACTTCGCTTGCCATTACTGAAATATTATTGGATATTCCATCTCGTCTTAGAATTCTATCATTACACGTTTCTCAAAACTTCAAACTTAATTCCCTAGCAGAAATGGATGAATAGTATTTTTACGAAAATTTCTCAAAAAACTTTTACTTTCGTCTTGGAAATTCAAAACAATTAATTATAGCACATAGCCAGAATCCTAACCACATATGCACATTCTAGTTTATTGAACGACCTTCATATAGCTTACTCACATAAATAATCAATTAAATTCATTTAATCCACATAATCAAATAAAAATTTAATTCATATAAAAATCCAATTTTCTCGGGCGTTACAGGGATATTATATGGCATGTTAATTTCTTTAATTAACTCTTGTTTTGTGGTAGTATTTGAGAATGTCATCTGAAAATGTTGAGATGAACAATGGAGCACATGAGACCATTGAGACACCGACAATCAACAACTAGGATAATGTGCATCAGGAAGACAATATTCCTCCTGTAAATAACACCATCGATCAAACGATGAATGATGGGATGTTTAGAAGCTTTTGTGCAGTTCATGCAAAACTAGATGAGAAAGACTCATGTTCAAAATGTAGGAGGAAACAATGGCAACTCACGGCTGGTCACTACTAAGCAATTCAAGGAGTTGGGACCGCCAGAGTTTTTGGGAAAGCTAGATCCGATCAAGGCAAAAACACGGGTTAAGCAAATTACCATGATATTTGATGTCATTGGATGCACGGAGGAATAGAAGGTTCCATTCTCCACCTTTATGTTCCGTGGTGAGGCAGATTACTGGTGGGAATCTGTGAAGCATACCCAACATGCCGCACTCAATATGTCTTGGGAAGCATTCCAGAAACTGTTCAATGACAAGTACTTTCCTAAATGTATTCGTCATATAAAGGAGGTAGAGTTTATCGATCGAATGTAACAACATGTTGTGTCCCAAAGACAAGGTTAAGTTCATGAGTTATCTGTGTTTGCACCTCATTTGGTAGAGAATGAGGAACGTATGACACAGATGTTTTTGAGAGGTTTAAACCCCAAAATTCGTTAATACCTTATTGCTCACAAATTTTTTCTATATTCAGATGTTGTGAACATGGCTCAATTATTAGAGCGAGATAATGAGTCTGTTCAACCGGGGACCACAAACTGTGGTCGTATTCGGGGCAAAAAGCGATCATCGAGCAATGACAACAAGCGGGGAGAAAAATATCTGGATAGAAGCGGTAACCACTATGGTGGTAATCATGGCCATGATAGTAGAAAAAGCGAGTTAGGGGAAGATTTTAAAAAGAGAAGGTACAACAATGACAACGTGAAGATGTCAGCACCAGCATCAACTGTTTCTAGGGGAAGAGAACGACCACCGGCTGTATGTTATAAATGCAAGAAAGAGGGACACATCAGCCCAAACTGCCCACAATAATTCAATGTGTGTTATAAATGTGGAAAGGAAGGTCATATAGCTCAAGATTATCTTGTAGAGAAACCAATTCCAGCGGGGATGGTGACTCCAAAGGCTATTCCAGACAAGTCAAAGTCGGTGGTTCCTGGAAGAGCGTTTGTCGTGACTGCCCAAAATGCTAGGAACACGAACGAGGTGATCATGGGTTAGCTAATCATAAACTCTTGTGAAGTCTATACCTTATTAGATATCGGTTCTACCCATTCTTTTATTTCTCCTGCTTGTGCTCAACGTTTGAACTTGACCCCTGAGAAATTATACTTTGACTTATCTGTTGAAACTCCATTTGGTGAAACCTTCGTTACATCTTATAAATCTTACTTGATTCAAGTTGGCACCATCACATTACCTGTTGGTCTTATCTATTTAAAGATACTTGCATTTAACGTGATTTTAGGGATTGATTGGTTAATTATTCATCATGGTAAAATTGATTATTTTTGTAAGGTTGATATTTTTCATATTCCTAACCAACCTATTATATGAATTCAAGCAATTAAACCACTAAATTCAATCACTGTCATATCAAGCCATAAAGCCATTCGTTTATTAAAAAAATAAATGTTAAGCTTTCTTAGCCCATGTCATGGATTTAAACAAAAATATGTTAGATTTGAATAATATTTCTATTGTTAATGAATTTCTTGACGTATTTCCTGAAGAACTTCCTGGCCTACCCCTAGAGCGTGAAATCAAATTTTGTATTGACCTTGAACCCGGTAAAAAACCCATTTCTAAAATCTCATATCGAATGGCTCCTATTGAACTTCAGGAGTTAAAAACCCAACTACAAGAGTTGGTACCTGAGCCTCTATCTGGTGACTTCCTTTGTGGAATGAACCGAAGCCAGACTCTTCGTAGGGGATTCCATATTTGTGTGGTGGTAAACCGATAATTTCCATTGTGACGTGCTATCCAAGGTTGGGATATGAGTCACAGTTGAGAGAAACCTAAGTCAGTAATCAAAATACGTAGCTTTTTAGGCTTAGCTAGTTATTATCGGAGATTCGTGGAAGGATTTTATTGAATTTCCACTCCATTAACTCAGCTGACTCATAAAGATACAAAATTCGAATGGAGCGAGAAATGTGAGAAGAGCTTCCAAGAACTCAAGAGGAGACTCATTTCAGCACATGTTCTGACAATACCATCAGTTCGGAGGATTTGTCATTTACAAATGATGCTTCGTGCAAAGGTTTAGGATGTGTTCTCATGTAACATGGGAAAGTCATAGCCTATGCCTCGCGACAACTCAAAGAATATGAGAGGAATTATCCTACTCATGATCCAGAGTTGGCAGCAGTCATTTTCGCGTTAAAAATCTGGAGGCACTATCTATATGGGGAGAAAATGGAGATATATTCAGATCATAAAAGCCTCAAATATTTCTTCACCCAAAAGGAACTCAACATGTGGCAACGATGTTGGCTCGAGCTGCTGAAAGATTACGACCATACCATTCAATACCATCCTGAAAAAGCAAACGTGGTAGCTAACGCATTGAGTAGAATATCATATACGGGTACGAGTGCGATGTTGTTAATACAAAGACCCATTTTATACGACTTACAAAAGATGGAGATAGATTTAAAGTTTCCAAGTACCCACGTGATGATATCGAATATACGAGTAGAACCGACTTTAATCGATAAAGTTAAAGCTGCTCAAGCCACAGACCCAGAGCTAATGCGCATGAAGAAGAAAGTACAAGAAGGTACTATTCCAGAAGCAAGAATCGATGAAGAAGGAATACTTTGAGTCAACTTCAGACTTTGTGTTCTTAACGACTCTGATTTGAAGTACAAAATCATGATGGAGGCACACAACACACCATTTGTAATTCATCCTGGAAATACTAAAATGTATCGTGATCTTCAATATACATTTTGGTGGAGCAATATGAAGAGAGAGATCACGGAGTTTATCTCAAGATTTTTAACTTGTCAACGTGTTAAGATAGAGCATCAAGTGCCAAAGGGTCCATTACAACCACTTAAGATTCCATAATGGAAGTGGGAGCACATTAACATGGATTTTGTTACTGGTCTTCCCAAGGTTTTGCAAGGCATAGATGTATTTTGGGTCATTATCGATAGATTAACCAAGTCTGCTCATTTTTTTTCCCATACGAGAAACTTATTCACTTGAATATCTTCCTCGTATGTATATAAATGAGATTGTGAGATTGCATGGTATTCCAGTATCCATAGTTTCTGATCGAGACCCAAGATTCACTTCCCAATTTTGGGTTAGCTTGTAGAAAGCTATGGGCATGGATTTATGATTCAGTTCGGCATACCATCCTCAAACGGACGGATAATCGGAAAGGACTATTCAAACTCTTAAAGATCTATTGAGAATTTGTGTTATATACTTCAAAAGAAGTTGGGATAAGTACTTACCATTGGTAGAAGTTTCCTACAACAATAGTTATCAGGCAAGTATAGGTGTGGCTCCATTCGAAGCATTGTATGGACGAAAGTGTCGCTCTCCAGTATGTTGGGATGAGGTGGGTGAAGCAACATTGTTGGGGCCAGAGTTGGTATGTATAACTACAGAAAAGATCCAAATGATCCGACAACGTATACAAACGACACAGGATCGACAAAAGAGTTATGCAGATCTTCATCGAAAAGACGTGGAATTTAATATTGGGGATCATGTATTGTTACGTGTTGCTCTATGGAAGCGAGTTGCAAGATTCAAGAAGAGAGAAAGCTTAATCCACGATTTGTTGGTCCATTTGAAATTCTTGACTGAGTAGGAAATGTGGCCTATAGACTCGCATTACCTCTAAGCATGTCTCGTGTTCATAATGTTTTTCACATATCTGTGCTTCGTAAATATGTGAAAGACCCAAACCACATTATTGAGTTAGAACCAGACGAGATAGCCAAAGATTTAACGTACAAGGAGGTACCTGTCAAGATCTTGGATAGGAAGGAGCATGTCCTACGCAAAAATGTTATACCACAAGTCAAAGTTTTGTGGAGGAACCATGCTATTGAGGAAATGGCCTGGGAGTTGGAATAGGAAATAAAAGCGAGATATCCTCACCTTTTCGAAACACTAGGTACATACGTCAATTTTGAGGATGAAATTTCATAAGGAGGGGAGCTTGTAAGACCCCAACTTTTTATAAAATTGAATTTCCTCTATTTTGAAATAGTAAGGGTTGATTTGATTAATGTGGTTAGTTATGGGTAAAATGCGCAAATATTTTAAATAAGCATGTTATAATAAAATACTCATTATTGTCGGAGAATATTCGTTTGGTCGTGGAATATTCTTGTTGTCGGGGAATATTCGTACGACGACACAGCCATTTGTGGACCCCATAATGAAAAACTGTCGGATGAAGAAAATGACAAGTATGAGTTTTTATAAATAACGACGTAGTTGTTACTGTTAAAACTGTTAGAATACCCGGTGGTTAAAATACAGTAATACACGATGTTATACAGTAGCATACGGTATTGCACAATAATTCTAATTTTTGATTCTTATGTAAGAAGTCACTACTCAATAATTGTTATAGTAATTACTGTTCAATATTTTATTTTATTGATTCAATAATTATGACAACCTGAATTTTTATAAGTTATTAAAGTAAGAATTTAATAATTAAAATTCTTATTATAAAATGTATATATTTTGAATCATGTGTTTTGAGAGTGGGTAAGTATATATATTTGCAATTTATCTTGAAATATGTGATTTAGTGTGAAGAGATTAAGTGTGAATATAAAAGAGATGTATATGTTTGGAAAATAAGGTGTAATAGTTAATTTAACTATTAAAGAAATTAAATGAGATTGTTATGGAATATAATTAACTAAATAATATTAGTTAATTTAATTAAGTTGAAAATTATATTATGAAATAATATAATTCGATTATTATGCTTTATGGCAATGAAATTGGTATGCATTAAAATTTCATAAATAATGAGAGTAATTCACTTAAATAAAATGGTGAATGAATATAAATATATTTGATGGTAATTGTTATTAGATTTAATTAAATTGAATATTAGAATTTGATTAAATAAAGTGTGACCATAAACTATACTATAAGTGAGTTATTAAAATAAATTAAAGGAGTTTAATTTAGTTTTGCCAAACAAGGCTTCATGGATGTTAAGTCTTTTATTTAAATAGGTTTTACCAAACAAGGCATAAAGAGTTTAAGTTATTAATTTTTAAAGTGGTTTAGCCAAACAAGCCTTATGGCTTTTGATTTAAAAAAAAGATATAACTGACATCAGTTACACATATAATTATATTAATTATATATTAATACGTATTATATTATACGTTATATTTTCTAAGTTACGTAAGTTGGAAAAGAGAGAAGAAGAGGAAGAAGAGAAAAGAGAAGAAAGAAAGAAAGAAAAGAAAGAAGGAAGAGACAAGAAAATTATTCAAGCTTTATAGCAAATCAAAGGTAATAATCTAGCCTAAACCTCTAGTTTTTAGATTCTTGAGTTTTTTTAGATATCATGGAAGTATGAATTGATGAAGAAATCAATTAGGGTTATGTCAAGTGTTGAATAATATGATATTTTTATTCATATGTGAAATTTGAGTAACACAAATTCAAGTTTTAGAATAATCAAATTCGTGAAAATAGGTTGAATGATGAAGAATTTGAGTTTTGTTATATATATAAGTTTTGGTCTATTTTGAGACTAAAATTTGTTAGGAGTTTATGTTATAATTGTAAAATTGGTGATGGATTGTGAAAATATATGAAGAAACGAAATCAACGTAATTGAAACTAACTATTTTGGTTGTAAAACAAATTCACAGTGAAGAATTTCGCTATGAATGTCAAAAGAAGAAGAAATAATAGAAATAGTGAAATTTAAAGGTTGTAATCTTGATGTTTATATTGTTTATGTGATTAGAAACATTAGTTTATATTTCTGTAAGCATATTACACCTTGGGTAGGTTGGTATGGTTATTAGAAAAGAGTTTGTAGGCCTAATTTGGCTTTTTGTAGTGTTCGGGATCATAATTCGTGAACTAGTAGAAGGGACCCCCGCCCCGACGGGTTAACCTAGTGTAAAAACCCCCGCCCCGGTGGGGGGGTGGTCTGTTTTGCCAAATTATGAAGAAAAAAAAACTAACCAGACATGTTTTACTAAAATGAGCATAACCTTTTCATACGAACTCCGATTGAGGTGATTCAAGATTATCCCGAACGAGGTCGAGTAGACCTATAAATTTATTCTTTAAAATTTTACAATTTGAGTTTGTTAGCAGGGGTCAAAATGGTCATCGTTAGGACTATTATATTTTTGGGGGCAATCGGAGGGCGTCGGGCATGCACGTATGCATGTGTAGTGCTTCTGACGATAAAAGATGTTGTTCTAAGTTATAAAACATGAATGTTAGTAAACATAATGATGCTTAAAATTAATAAATAATGTATTAGATAAGTTGTATAAGCATAGTAAACATACACAAGAGAGACAAACCCAAGGTAGATTTAATAAACGTCGAAACGCCGTGATAAGTGTTAATGAACATAAAAAGCATTTTAAGTCAAATGAAATGAATATTATAAGATATGGAATGAGTATAATATAAAACCAATAATGATTTCTAGCAAGACTTAAGCACTTAAATGAACTTCGAGTATGAAATATAGTGAGATGTAAGTCGAAAGTTAATACAATTAAATTGAACATTGTGTAGTGATAATAGGAAGGGTTATGAGATATAGAGTAAAGTTTACATTGCAACTACTATGCATTGATATGTGACTAATAGTTGATGTGTATGATTATATAATTGTGTAGGGCACGTGAAGTGCAGATAACTATAAGCTGTTAAACTATTATTGGTAAACAACAATCAAGGCAAGTATTTCAGTTCCTATTTGTTATGTGAACTTGATGATGAACTGTTTTAAATATTTGTTGCAAAGAGCATGATGTGTTCTATATATATTAAAAGTATGAAACGTTAAAGTCAATTTATGACTACGTTGATTGACACTACAAAAAAATGGGCCTTTAGCAACGATTTTTTGGGCAACGACTTTATAAGTCATTGCTAAAAGTATATGCTTAGCAACAAAATTTGTCCTTCGTTACAGATTGTGTCAGGCTTTCACTTTTTGCAACAAAATTCATAAGTCCTTGCAAAATTTCATTGCTAATTCATCAAGGAAAAAATTTCGTTAAAATTGTTTGCAAAATTTTCACCATACCACTTGCTTCCCATCATCGTGGGTAACGAAAATTTTTTGTTGCTAAAATGGGTCTTTAACAACGATTTTTCAGTGCAACGAAATTATAAGTCGTTGTTAAAAAGTGTATGTTTAGCAACTAAACTTGTCCTTCGTTGCAGATTGTGTCGATCTTTCACTTTTTGCAATCTAATTCATAAGTAGTTGCAAAATTTAGAAACAAAATTGCTAGAAATTAATTAAAATTTCTAACCACTTGATTTCTCCTCATCATGGGGAATGAAAGTTTTTTTTGTTGCTATATTTCGTTGCTTAATATGGACCACATTCATCAAGCAATAATTTTTATTTTTGTCAGATATTTTATTCAACTTTTGCAACGACTATTAAAATGTTGCTTTAAATTAAGATAATAATAATAATAATAATAATAATAATAATAATAATAATAATAATAATAAAAAAAATAATAATAGTACTAATAATAATAATAATAATAATAATAATAATACTATATAAGTAGTAATAATAATAATAATAGTAGAGTAGTAATAATAATAATAATAATAATAATAATAATAATAATAATAATAGTCATAATAATAATAATAATAATAATAATAATAATAATAATAATAATAATAATAATAATAATAATAATAATACTAAATACTAATCCTTGCAAAATAATAGTAACTAAGCCTAAGTGCTTGGGTGGTCATTGGATCAATATTCCAAACTGGAGGTCTTGAGTTTGAATCTGTGCATCAACATATTTTTTGGGATAAAGTTCACTATTCGCCACGTCAGCCCGTTCACATATGATATGTACGTATGTGTATATATATATATATATATATATATATATAAATATTAAACAAATCTCAACATTAAACTAAATATATAAATAAAGTAACTATGAATATTTTTATATATAAATATATATATATATGTAAACAAATATTCATATATATATATATATAAATTTATCTCTAAATATTCATATGAATATTTTATAACAAATATTCATATCTAAGTTTTATAAATTTTAGATGAAATATTTATAAATTTATAAATAAATATTTGTTTATAAATTTTAAAGATAAATTTATATGAATATTTGTTTATGAATATTTAGACCAATGAGACCAATAATAGAGTCAGAGTTTCATGACCAATTAAGTTGCACCAATGGTGTGTAAGTTCTTTTTTAACTCCCCTTTTTCAAATTCTCATTTTTCTTGACTTGTAAATTTTTTTTATAATCAAATGTTAATTTCTCTTTATATCTTGAATTAGAGGGTGTTTGGCAATGACTTATAAGTTGGTCAAACTAAGTTATAAGTTATTTGTTATTATTTAGTGTTTGACAATAACTTAAATTTTAACTTTTTTTTACTTATAAGTCATTATTAAATTTTTTTCATACTTCATGTGCTATATTTTTTATGTATTAGATAAATTTTATTACCATATATATATATATATATATATATATATATTTGTTTAAAAATTATCAATAATATATATTTATTCACTTAATTTGACAATGATGAATATATTTTAGTACTTAATTATAATAATAATAATAATTATAATAATAATTATAATAATACTAATAATAAAAATAAAAATAATAACAATAATAATAATTATAATTATAATAATAGTACTAAAAATATGAAATAATAGTACTTAATCCATCTTCTTCCATGCTGATGATTCACTCAGCCATTTCACCTTCTTTTTTGGCATAGTGGACCTTTTTAGCTTTAATTTACTGCTCAATCTACATTTATCGCATGATAATAAATTTACTCAGCAAAGAAGAAGGTTTAAGAAATATAATCGAACTGATATTTTTTGGTTGTCGAACCGATTTATTTTTAGTATTATTATTTTAATTATTATTATTATTATTATTTTATTAGTATTATTATAATAATAATTATTATAATAATAGTACTAAAAATATTCATCTGTTGTCAAATTAAGTGAATAAATATATATTATTGATAATTTTTTAAAAAAATATTATATATTATGTAATATTGTGGATTAATTTCTTCTCTCGTTCAAATTATAATTTAATACAAAAGTTTTCGTACACAAAAAATTTTGTATTTCACTTATAATTTGGTACAAAACTTTCATAATTTGGTAAAATCGTAAAATGTTTATATTTAATTTTCATGTCTCAAATTTATTTGTAAGAAAAAGGTCAAACAAACAGTTTCCTAATGTTAGGCAAGATGATATTGGGCTATTAAGCTACCACTGAGTTATTTTAATTTATTAGTTAATTAAACTACCGCCATAACTTCAGAATAGTAGAGTAAGCAGATAGCATATGAGCAAATGAGGGAAAATGAATAATTTCGATGTCGCACATGTAAATAATGCACTATAGGGAAAATCTATTTCAATCTATGTCATCCAATGTTGTGATCAACGGTATAAATTATGGTTGTTGAAATAGTACCCGTGACAACCGATTGCCAAGAATGGGGACCCATATATATATAGCCATGTATATTCTATTTGTGCGCAATCTTTCAAAACTGCGTCGTTTTGGCATATATTTTTTTTGATTTATGATTTGGGAAGATAGAAGCTATTTTTTTAATAAAAAAATTGCCAAAACGACATAGTTTTGGCATACTATGCACAAATAAATTATACACAGCTTTGTATGACCATATTGCTCTATATATTAACTTACCAAACTATAATTATTAGCTTGTTATAATTTTTTTACTTAAAAAACTTAATTGCGATGTCAAATTAATTACTTACCAAACTTAATTACATTTTCATTGATCCGTATTTTGCTTATTTTATATAGGAATGCTTGACAAATGATGACTTTATAAGTGTAAATATGTATATCCTCCGATGGGGATCCTTGGGTATATTGTAAAAATGGTATTAATTAATTAATTTTAATGAAGTCAAACTGTATAAAAAATATAACAAAAATTTTCAACTGTTATAATTATCCAACACCGAAATATGAAAAAAAATCTATTAACAATCAACACAAGTTATTCCAGCAAAAAAAAATGTCTAAAATATAAAATTTAAGATCTCATAAATTAAACTATATCACAAAGAGAATTAATCAATTATCTCATAAAAAAAGTAAATTCAATACAAAGGTGAATAAAATACTATCAATAAAAAATTAAACACGAAAAATGAAATATTATTCCAAAAATCTTTCCACTCTAACTATAATTTGAAATATTTCATAGAGATAAGTATTTAATTTTATATATATATTAATGAATAATTAAATTTATATATATATAGGGGTTAATATTAGGCCAAAATATCTTTCCTCCCTAGCTCTCTCATCACGTCAAAAGTCGCCCTTCTATTAAGATAAACGAACCGAAGTCGATCCGAAAGTATTGAGTTCTCAAATTTGGTTCACAAAATTTATCATAAAACAAGATTTGAGTAGTTTCATTTTAGCCATCGAAAAAGAGCGATTCTAAATCGAGTCTGAGCAGTTTGAACTTTTCCAACGAATATGATCCGAGTATAATTAGAAAATTACAATTTGTGAAGGTTCGAGTAATTTATCGAACTTTAAAATATGCCTATATTTGACTCATTTATATTTCGAGTTGCCTCTTCGAATCGTAATTTTTAATCGAATCTAGCATTTAATCGAAATTAACTGCATGTCTTTTTTACGCCGCTTACCGGCGAAGCGCCTCATTCTCTTCTCTCAATCCCCTTTCTCTCTCCTCTATTTCTCTCTCATTTCACTCTCGTCACGGTCACACCAAGAAAACCTTACGTACTGATGTTCAGTGTAAGAACCGGATTGAAAAAGAAATACAAGACTGAAAAAGCTAGGGTTTCTGAATCTATTGGAACCGTACCTAGTTGGTGGTCATTTTTCTCTCGGCTTGATGTTTTGATTGGATCTGGTTTGAAGAGGTTGCTTTTCCGTATCGGGAATCGGTGCCGATTGCTGTGATGAAGCCGGTCGTGTTGCTGCAGAAGCGGGCGTCCTCGGCGGTGGATGATTCTTATTTTAGGCGGAATTATTCCGTTGCGGCTGCAATAGCTGCTGCGGCTGAGGATGAAGGGGGATCGGAGGAGGAAGAAGAGGATTTGGGGACGAGTGAGGAGAGCGGTGGAGCTGGAGGACAGAAGGAGGGGCAAGTGGAGGGGATGAAGAAGCTGGCAAGGGCGATTGAGAGGTTTGGAGAGATAAGGGATAAGGGATATGGAGAGATACTCAATACGTTGCCTTGTAGCCTAGAGTAACTTTACAAGGGAACTACAAAAAAAATGAAGATCTCGAGGGAAATAGCTGATGCAAGTGGGTAAGTCTGTCATTCCTGTTCAATTTTTTGTATTGACTCTATTTGTTTGATAAAAATTTATGTTTGTCTGTTAGTATTTTCATCCTAATTTCCTCATAATTGAAGCTAGACCATTCTTCTCCATAACTAAATCAACTATTGAACTTGTGTTTGACACTAATTTTTCTCTGAGCTTATGGTCATCTGCACTGTGGTTTCAAGTTATTTGAAGATATACTTCTAGTCAACTACTGGACTTGTTATATTTCTAACTGCCTGTTAATTTTATTCTTATAGTCAAATAGTAGATGGTTCACCATGGTGACCTTTATCCTTTGATTCTTTTCTATGTATTTTCAGAGTTTTGAAAGAAGATAAATTAAAATGTTAATCTATTTTTCCCGTCTATTAGATTGGCTCCTACTCCTAGCTGATATAGGGATTTTTACTTTTGTGCAGAAACAGAGTCTTGGTTTTTGTTTTGTACAAAAAAGAAGCATCTCGTGTTGAAAATATGCTACAAAGAAGGTAATTTCTACTTTATTTTCACATGAGCAAAGTAAACAATTGCCTCTACTGATCTTCCTATGACATGCAAGTCAATATTGTTATCTGCTAATATTTGGTCCCCACTTTAATTAACAGTTATTTGAATTTTCCTTCAATTCCATTTTGATTCTGGTTTCTAGAGGTTGGAAAGTCGTTTGTATAAGTGGTGATAAAGCTCAAAATGCATGTACAGAGGCACTATCACTATTCAAGGATGGAAGCTATCCTCTCTTGGTATGTCAATATCGTGGAAGTAATTGTCATGGTGTCATAAGGAATTTGGTGCATATGTTATTATCTTGTGTTATATTTTTTCATCACTTTGTCCTATAATTCTTTACTGCCTCCTGTGAACTCTTTTTTGCTTTGTTTGAATGTATTAGTTTTAAGGTGAGCATGATACACTTCTCAAAAAAAATCATGGCCAAAAAAATAAGGAAGAAAAAATTAAGTGAAATTCTAATGATGCTATATTGCACAGATAGCAACCAATGTGGCTGCTCGAGGATTGGATATTCCAGATGTTGAAGTAGTAATAAATTATAGCTTTCCACTCACTACGGAGGATTATGTCCATAGAATTGGAAGGACTGGACGAGCTGGTAAGAAGGGTGTAGCACACACATTCTTCACAAAAGAAAACAAGGTAATGCTAAAAAGTAGCAGAGTTGGCCTTGCATTATCTCTTAATGATCTCTACATAAGGCATTGGTTGTATTTGATGTATGAACCTGATTCATTTTAGGGACTTTCTGGTGAGCTGATAAATGTTCTCAGAGAAGCTAAGAAGGTATGCTTAATTAGTTTTTGTCCGGTTGGCATGCTTTCTATGGTTTCTAAGCTTTTCTAAATATATAGTAAGAGAATATACACCTTACGTATGACTTTGTAATATGCGAGTATATGGTTTTCAAAGACCATTGTTGTATTAGATGTGCCATATTTTTCATGCTTCATTTGTTGTCACTTCTCAGTTTTGGTAAGAAGCAGAAGAACTTATTTTTAAAAAAAAAAAAAAATTACATATAAAAGGTTATATTATTATTTATCCATCTTAGAATGTGAATATAAAATTTTATTAGAGGTGTTTTCACAATTTACTCTCTGCTAATGTTACTATTTTATAATATTTTTGAGGATTTGTTCAAAATTAATGAAGATGATTATTTGTTCAAAAATAGTAGGACTAATTAAGTGGGGTTTTCCATTTGTTGCTGAAATTGAGTGATCACTCACTTTTTCAATTCTCAAGTCGTGTTGCAAATTTGCTTGCCCCTGTCTACAAAGAAATTGTATGTTTTTTTAACTATGAGTATTACCAATAAATTTTTTTGGGTTTGTTTATTATTTCATACATTTTGATTATATTTATGATTACAGGTTTCTTATTAACGTTTTGATATTCCCAGAAGATATTTTCTTGGTTGCTACTACCAATTTCTGGGATTTGTTTATTCTGCTTTGATTGTTTTATTCTTATATTTTTGTTCTTAATTATGTAAAAAAATCCATAGTTATAAGAGGGATTTGTCAAACCGGGTGTATGCATCGGATGAAGGTAGGGCCTCTGCTACATTGAAAGCAGAGGAATTGGAATCGAGTCTTCGAGCTAATTATCGTACTTTTGTCAAGCCAATGCTCTAATCACATGTCACTGGTGGATTTTGGCTAGTAAGTGTTCTTTGTTATATCTGCTTCCATTGTTTAAATTGTTACTCTCAATCTCATGTTAAATTTGTTCATTTTTTTAGTACATTTTAGTTTGTACCATTAAAGGGATTTCTGCAACTAATGGAAAATGTTGTTGATCAAAAATATATTGATTCTTTTTGTGAAGTAAGTATTTTTAAAAATGTAATGAACAGGGCCTTCCAGGTTCTTGATTCAGGAAACACCTTCCAAAGCGTGACGATACTATTACATTAATTGACGAGGAAGGAGAAGAGTATCCAACAGTGTACTTGTTCCGTAAATCATGACTAAGTGGTGGATGGAGAGGGTTTTCGATTGCTCATGAGTTGGTAGATGGGGATGCATTGGTGTTTCAGTTGATCTGGCCAATTGCATTTAAGGTGATAATTGTAAAATGGACATTGCTCAATTATTGTTGATTTTTAATGTTCCACAACCTATTTTTTGTTTGTCTTAATAAACCTTAAACCCTACCAAAGCCCTTGATGAATGAATATAATCTCATCATAGTCACTGATTTCAATCCCCTCACTTTTAGGACCAAACTTACATATTCCAAAGTGTTTAATTCATCTTCCATTTGCAGGTTTACATTATAAGGGTGAATAGTTTTGAAAAGGGTAGCACCCTTGAGGATATGGATGCTTAGATTATTTTACAAGTACTGAATCAATGCTGGTAAGATATTGTACCCTACCTAATTTTGTTTACGATATTGTTACTAACTTCATTTGGTTAAAAATAAATTTGGTCAACTATCTCGAGTTTGTGATAGAAACCACATGGGAAATCAATAACAAGAGCCAGTGCTGATTCTATAAACTTAGCATGAATAAGTGGTTCAAGTTCATTATCATCCATCCCTATAGACTGAAATATTTGAAAACATAAATTTTGAATGCTCTAAGATTATTCTGCTATTATTTCACAGGCCTAAGGTAGATTGATCATTTGATTATGCCTTGCTTTATATTTGACTCTTTAGTTTTTAGAATACTAATCTAATGTTATGTATGTATGTATGTATGCTTTCATATCACCATTTCTGACATGTTATTGAGTGGGCACGAGTTTAGTGCATAAATTTCTCTTGCAGGTGAATGATTGAAGGCACAATTTTGGTTATGCAGTTGGGCGTAGTATTCAGGCTCTACTGAACCTACAACCAAAGACAATGTTCAAGTTCAAGTGGCTTCAAGTAATCAGATGTCTTCTACATATAACTGAACTATTGTATTGTAATAATGAACCTACAACGGAAACTGTTTGTTGCAAAATCACCATTTTTTGTAATTAATTATGAAGTGTACTCTCTCATATACTTTGATTGAAGAATTGTGGTAGCTTTAGATGGTTAATTGTAAAGATAATGAATGATTATGTAGTAGATGATTTTATTAAGTTAATAATATTTTAGTTTTTTGTATTTTTGCCATTATTTGCTATGGGGACATTGAGCCAGTCAGGTACACAAAAAGTGTCAAATTTTAATTTGGCAACAATATAATTTGTTATCAAAGCATTGAACAAGTTTTAATATAGCAATAATTTTTTGTACATTTAGCAACAAATTTTCGTTACTAATGGCATTAAAGATATAAGATTTGGCAACGAAAAATTAACGTAATAACAACAGAGAGGATATTGTTGTTAATACTAAAATAAAAGGCAACATTTTTTATCGTTGCAAATCATATCAACTTTCGTTGCACATATAAAGCGGCAAGAACATATAATGTCGTTGCTAATCGACGACTTTCGTTGCTATTGAAAAATAACCATCAACAAACATTTTCATTGCTAATTCAGTATAATGTTGTTGCCAAATAATATAATCAGTAACGAAAATCGTTGCTAAAAAGTTTACTTTCCGCAACGAAACCAAGCTTATGCAACAATTTTCATAATTTACTGCAACGAAAAATGTTGTTGCAAAATGGTGTCATTTGCAACGAAAATACATGGTCGTTGCAAAAAAAAAAAGAGTTCATTTCGTTGCCAATTAGCAGGCTTTTGCAACGAAATGGGGTTTTTAGCAACGGAATTTTAATTATTCTGCAACAATGTATTTTGTTGCTAAAGGATCGATGTCTCTGTACGAAAGCCAAATTTCGTTGCAAAATGTATTACTTCGCAACGAAAAAAATACGTTCATCATGGAACAATTAGCAACGCCATTCAAGAACGAAAAGACGTAACAACAGTAAAGTCGTTGCCAAAACCCTTTAGCAACGAAATTTGGCACCTTTAACAACGAAAATCGGTTGTTGTTGAAACCCCATTTTTTTGTAGTGTGAATAATGAATGTTAATTGAGTAAGGAACTCAATCTTTATACTTTTTATATGAAATACAGCATGTATGTTATGTTAGTCTAATGTTTATGAGATATATGTTGAGCATGTTATTATATGCTATGTGATGCATGAAAATTGTTAGATTTTGTTGGATTATCGAGCTCAACCTTGCAAATAACCACTTTTACAGGTTAAAGATTTAAGGTAAAGTTATGTGCTACTTGAAAGATATGAATCAGATGTGATACTTGAAGATTTATATACTTTGGCTGAGTTATTATTATTTGAACCAAGTTTAAGGTTCCGAATAATGTATTAATATTGAAATGATTCTAAGATATTTAGATGTAAATGTTGAAAGTTCTAGGAACAAAAATAGTTTGTAATAGAAAATTTTAATTATAATACAAAATTTTAATTATTCCGCAAATTTCAATGGTTATATTATCGTTTAATGATGTAAAATTAGAGTTTGAATGTGTTGTTAACGACCGAAGTTGAGAATTAAATTGTATGAATTGTGAGGTCATTACAGTTGGTATCAAAGTTGATAGGTTAGAAACCTCAGGTAAGAGTACCTTAGGCTATAACCTTAGAGAAGAGAGGTGAAGATAATGAAAGAATAAGCTCAGATAGAGTTTGAATAATAAGAAGTAATTTAAGAAATTTATAAAAAATGGATTAAAGCATGCATGAGAGGATTTAAAGAAGAATCTCATAGAGTTATAAGGAATATGAATGTGTGGTTACCCAACTCCAATAATAAGGATGTAAGGTTATGATAAATAGACAAAGTCTATAAAAAGAGAATGATAAAGAAGTTAAGAATAAAACGTTATATTTAAGTATGGTACAATTGTACTATTTAATAGTTGATGTATGGTATCTGGGCTAAACGATTCCTTTATAGAGCAGAGGTATATACGAACTAGCAACTCGAAACCTAGTTTGTTGGTTGTTTGTGGGAAACCACTCAGCGTACTATATTAAAACTATTAGAGACTCGATGTGTACCAAGTGTATAACATGGATACATATGATGAAAATGTGGAACTCGAATGAAATGTTGAGCAATGTAAATGAAGTTGGAAATTCTTAAAGTAAGAATTGTTATATAAACAAGAAAATTCAAAGAAGAATCTTGAAGAGATATAAAGATACGAAATGGCAATAGCCAAGCTAACGAATAATGTCGTAAATGATGAAAAAGGGAAAGAAAGAGGATCGTAAAACAAAACGATCACGAGTTAAGAAAAGAATTTTAAGGGAGATGATTATAGAATAAGATCACGACGTGATCTGTTTAAGTTATAAGAGAAAGATGATTTGTAATGTTTAAATAATTATAGCTTGATGCTATGAAGGTAATGGACTATGATATAGTACGAGATAAACTCACGAGGAGTTATAGATAATGTGATACGAGGAATTTGTATTGAGCAAGTTAAGAGTAAGATAAATTTAGGTGGGATTTCAATTGAGGACTCATGTGATGGCTGAGTTGTAAAAACCTTTGTATGGGCGAGGATTTTGTGCTTGCACTCAGTTTATCACATTGATAATCATTGGAATGTTGGTGTCATGCTATCAATGTATATGTCGCGAAAAGGTGATTCTTTTCTCATGTGTATATTTGATAGTTAGAAACTATTAAGATCAGTCAGATATTATTAAAACTAATGCATATGGTAAGTTTGTGACTCATAATAATATGGTATATTTTGAACCCCTCAGCGAATGGACGCCTATGGTCTGACTAGGATAAGTTTTTAAACTCATATTATTGTGGCAAGTTCCTGAACTTCCAATGTGCGGTAAGTTTGATGAACTATACTGGGGGTATAGGAGAATGGTAAGTTGAAATACAAGAATATTTAGTTTAAAGATTGAAATTGATGGAGAAAATTAGATATTCTAAATCTACTAGCTATGCTAGACTTTCGAGATTTATTGACTTCGTGCCGATGGTTGTACTTTTGATTTTTGGAAAAAATGTTGGATCACACTACTGAACTAAAGAATATTTAAAATAGTGCTATTATTCGCATATCTATGCTGTTTGTTTCGGCTAGATAAAAAAAATGATTTTTAAATTTTCAAAATATATTTTCACTATATGTATCGGGTGATATGATAAACGATGGAGTCATCAATGTAATGGAACCTGGTGTTGGATGTGATCATATGATCGTCAGCTCACTATGGTGAGATGTAGTATGACAACGTCATAATCATGATGCCATAAAAAGATTTTTGAGATTTCTTTAAGATATGAGAATATATATATATATATATATATATATATATATATATATGTATATTTTGATTGATGTTCGGATTGTTGTAGAAGTCTATGCTATTTGATTCAACTAGATGAATATTGAAATATATTCATGAAATTCAAGCGTTTCTTGTGAAGTTATGCAAAACCAAATTATTTTGGTACGAATTCAGATGTTGAAAAGCTGAGATGAACGACCCTTTTATAGGGGATTATGTGGATGCGTTTAGATGTTTGTGCACAATACATGGTACGAAGGGCTGATCACCCTAAGTACGGGGAGTCCCTATAGTATTACTGTTAAGGTTAAAGTTGAAAGATTACTTGTAACCGTGGACATAGTTCGTGGTCTTGTGACCCTCAGTTACATCTCTAAAAACTGAGAAGAACAACCCTATGGGGGAATTATTTTTGCGCGATGCGTTTAGATGTTTGTGTACAATACATCGTACGAATGGTGAAAGTAATATGCACACAAGCTAGTCATGTTTGATGATAAAGCATATACTTTGTAACAATCTTATTTATTTATTAATTAAAAGTATTTATTTATTAAAGGCTTTTAATTATCTACATGATGCTACTTTATAATATGTGATAAACCCATAGTTTTAAGCAATGCTTTTAGAATAATGATGATGATCATTCTAATGAGATTTAAATTCTTAGAAAGCTTAAAACTAAAATAGTTTCCAATCGTTGGATTACTAAATTGGGGATTAATAAATTCGGATAGATTGGTACATACGTTGCTTTCTCATTGGATGAGGATGATTGATCTCATGATCATTTGTGTGGAGACACTAAAGCAAGTATGTAGGTGCTTATTAGAGAATAAGTTCACTGAACATGGCTCGTTAAGGAATACCTAATGGAGTTTTACTTGCCTGTGAATAGGAATTCATGTAGTGATAGTAGTACAAGTGATCCTTGGACTTGAGATCATCATAGTATCTTGTGTATGATTAGTTATACTTTAACTTATTCCTTAAGACCCTTAGGGTATATCAAAGGGTATGCTTGGGTATAATAAGTTGTACATGGAGATAATGTATGATCAATAAAAAATTTACCACTTCTAGTAAAAGAAGAGAAATGTCCTATATGATTTGATAAATGACAACCCAGTAGTCCTTGGCCAAGGGAAAATAAAATTAGAAAGAAGTTTCTAATTTGCATTATTTGGAGTTGTGCATTTAAGAATCGAAATACATATAATTAAATAAAATAAGACTTGAAAGTAATTTCATGTCTTATATTTAATTGGGACATTGTATGGTGGAAGGATTGAATTGTACGGTAACCATTTACTCAAAGATTCTTTTTATGATTAATGTTGAAATCTATATTATCTGGAAAGTCGTTGATCGCTAGGGAGGCTTATCCCTATTGTAGAATAAATATTATTTATTTAAATAAATTAATAGTTTAATTTATTTATTTAAATAAGATTATAATTGTTCTAATTGATTTATTCACAACCGGTTTAATATGGAGAACCTAAAGGGTTGCACTATAAAAGAAAGAATAATTATTTAAGAAGTTAATGGCATAATCGTAATAATAAGTTAAGTATATTTAATTTAATCTATGATGATAGAATAAATTAAATAGCTTAATATTTATTATTTAATATTTTGGAAATATTAAATATAAATTAATAAGAGGAGTCTTATTATTATTACTATTATTATTATTATTTAATTTCTAAAGGAGTTTGGGAATTAATTAATAAAAGTACTCTCATATATTTCTAATAATATTAGGAGACTAATTAATTAAAAGAGTCTAATTAATTATTCCTAATAAGATTTAGGAGCCTAATTAATTAAAAGAATTTAATTAATTAAAATAAAACTCAATTCTTTAATTGTTAAGAAAGGTTGCCTACCTCTATAAATAAGAGGAGTCTTATTATGGGTGTGTGGAGTTGTTGACTTTTTCATAATAGACGTGATTTCAATTGTTGGAGAGTACGCTTTTTTTCTATGAGAGAGAAAAACTAGGATTTTTCCAAACACCCATCTTCTTGAATCTTTCTTCTTCCTTGGTGGATCACCTTTAGAGGCCAAATACTTGGGTGGCTAACGTTGATCAAAGAAGGAACCAAACCCGATGGATTCAAGGTGAACCCGAAAAGGATTTAGAGGTGAACTTGTACCTGAGGAAGCTCGAATCTTCAAGGATATGATTCTTTTTTTTTATTTTTCGTTTAATTAATAATTGTGCATAAAGGATGATCCGGGTACATGGTTTATAAAATTTTAAACTCTAATTTTTCACGTTTTCGCTTATTTTATGCAATTTGATTGTGTTCGTGAATATTACAAACTCAACAGTGGCATCAGAGCTGTGAGGTCCCCGAATCCGGATACTTGAAACCCGAACTCGGTACATCACGATACCATTTCTATGAGCGGAATAATACTAATAATAATCACAATAATATAAAACTTAAACTTAAATTTTACATATACATCAGAGTCATTCTCCCAAGTACGTAACCTTTAAACATTCATTACATGTCATAATATATATATATATATATCATAGTCTTCATAGTCTTATAAAACTATTACAAATACTGCCACAATTCTTATTTGGTTAGCTTTCCTTTTCCTTTGCCTCGGCCTGAACTTTACGGTCCTTCACACTAGTAGTGAAAACATTTAAATTAAGCGAGGATGAGCATTTGAGTGCAAACCAAGTATTATATATATATATATATATATATAAGTGAAAGAATTTAAATGTTTTCTTAATAATATTCTTCTACAACTAGTCAAGAGTTGTGAAGTAACTCATACCAATAATAATTCATAACAACCCTCTTTCAAACTTTTGAAACTACGTTACGATTTGTATATGGGGTTTACGTGACATACCATGAACATTGTTTTTCATTTTGAAAAGGTTTAAGCAGAAGTTCATCACAGAAACTGCCGTCATGACTTACAGAGCACGGAGGGTGATCAGCCTGTTGTACCTGTGATTGATCAATACTACATTTACATGAACGATGTTATCGTTATTCGCTCTGTCATGCGCTTATAAAATTTTCCCATTTTCGGGATGTTCATATCATCGGGTTTTTTTCATAACAAAGGTCTTATATAATTCAACATATATGTATATCAAAGGTGTATCAACATGCGATGAAAAACAATGATTTTCCAAGTGGGGACACTTGTAAAATCATTTATAGAAATTAACTAAGAATATATTTATCCGAATTATCATATACTAGCATGTTGATAATCAATGGGCATATATAATATAGAAGCTTAACAATCTGTATAATAATAACAATAATTACGAACTTCTCACTTACATCCATTGCATAAAGAAAATGCAAAGTTAGGATACTTGCACGATCACATACCGCTTACACTTTGCAACTTAATTTTATCTTTTATGAAATCACCTATCATTAATCGGATCATTTCTCGATTAGTATAACATAACGTACATATAACACGCCTATTGCAACAAAGACATTCCTATTCACATCATCACACATGTTTAACAATCGTTGACTCATAATCAAACATCGACACCTTCCTAATCACATTGTCATATAACCTTAACAACCATTGAATCACAAATAAACATTTAACTAACTAAATTTCTAAGTCCGGATCAATTTTAAAACGTGCCGATTTCACCTGATTCGCTTTCGAGTAATTATCGAGTCTAAGACTCTAAACCGTAGTTCAATATCCATTTGGATAACTTAAACATTAGTCACACTATTTTTCATGGCCTTATAATAATTATTAAATAATTATTATCATTTTATCATAATTTTGAAATATCGTAATCATTATTAAATAATTTAAGTATTACATAATTCTATTATCATTAACATTTAATTAATATTAAATTATTAATGAAACCATTGCCAAAATATTAAAGTTATGTATAATAACTCAAAATATTTTTAAAGTATTTATAATACCCTTAAATAATTTTTAAAATATTTAAAATCATTATTAAATAATTACCATTAATATTTAAATATTAATGAACTATTTATCAAATATTAAAAGTCAATAATTATAACTTAAAATATTTTTAAACCATTAATACCCTTTTTAAATGATTTTAAATAAATAAAACTATTTTTAAACTATTTATTTAATATAATTATTAAATAAATTTAATATCATTTATAATAATTTAATAATCATTAATATTAAATTATTAAAGAAATTATCCTTTAAATATTAAAGTTATATTTTATAACTTAAAATATCTTTAAACACTTTATTTTTATTTAAAATGATTATTATAATAATAAAATCATTTTTAAACTAAATTATTTAATATAATTATTAAATAACTTTATTATCATTAATCATAATTAATTAATGAAATTTACCTTTAAATATTAAAAGTTATATTTTATAACTTAAAATATTTTTAAATACCTTATTATTATTTAAAATGATTTTTAATATAATAAAATCATTTTAATTCATTTATTTATTTTATTTAATAAATAACTTAATTATCATTAATATAAATTTATTAATGAAAATTATCACATAATATTAAAAGTTATCAAAAATAACTTAAATTATTTTCTTATATCATAATATAATTTTAAATGATTTTTCATGAATTAAAATTATTTTTAAATAATTTATTTAATATTATAATTAAATAAATTAATTACTTTTAATATTCCAAAAATATTAAATATTTATGAAATATATTTAAAATATTTAAAACTAATTTTTAGAATTTAAAATAATTTTAATAATTTATTTTGTATTTTTAATAATTTAAAACTAATTTTCTATAATTATTAATTAATTTAGGAAAATATTAATCATTCGTCAGCTAAAGGCCACCTATAGCAATGAGAGTAATCGTCATATAGGTGTTCTTCATGTTCATACTAAACCCCAGATCTTCATAGCGGTTTATAAAGTGGCCGTATTTGACCCACTTTAATTCTCATGTATTGTGTTTCTCGGAATTATAAAAGCTCGATTTCGTAAACAAAGTTCAAGACTACATGTCCTAATAAACAACATGATCTAAAAACCTAACATAAGCTAGATCTAAGCGTTCCAAAATCTTTGTCGGAAATGTTCTTCATTTTCAGGTTGTTTAGAAATGAAAAGCGATTGAGTGACCACTTTTGATCGACTATAACGTGCAACACATGAACCATTCTTGTGATATAAAGGGTTGAGTTGTAGTTAGCATGCAGAGAGTAGATCTATTACATAAAATACAACTAACATGAACAGAATCCAAAAGTTATGACTCAATTCGAAACCATGTCGATCGACGTATTCATATATTTTACGGGTTACCCGTAAAAGCGGAGAGAAATGAGCCTCGACCTTGCTAGTTCGATTAGTCCATAAAATCCAACCCATTTACGAAATAAGTGATATTAAGGCATGATGATGTAGTCTAACAAACATACTACAACTTAGATACAAGAACCATAACGATACATCAAACCACCTGCCGATTGAGCCATTTAAAAACTTGTCGGAGCTTTACGGGCTCATTACAGGTTACCAGAAATGGCCCGATCGATGTTGGTCAACGACCTTTGGCCAGGATTATAACTTATAATCTACAACCGATCTAGGTGCGATTCTTGATCCGAGCAAAGATCTCATAACACACTACTATATTCAACACTTATAACACAAAATCAAACACCTACAGAGATCTACACGACGACGACATTCGTTGTCGGGACGCCTCCTTTAAAAATTTCCAGATTTTGAAAATCTTTAATTTCGAGCACTTTAATGTTATGGACTTGATAAATACCAACCCAGATCATCATAATATCTTATAAACAACATATTCTAACACCCAAACATAACATCTAACAATAGAAAATTGGATGATTTTGAATTAGGGTTTCATACCTTTTATGCTCAATTCTTGATTTCTGGCTATTGATTTGTTGTTGGATTTCGTGGGGCTGTTCTTAGGGACTGAAATGCTTAGATAATTTCGTTGGTTTGAGAGAAAATGAGATTTGGTTATGTATTGTATAAAATTGGCTAACAAAATCATTTCTCTCTCTCTCTCTCAATCCTTTAAATAGACAAATTGGATGTATGTATGCTGAACTAGAGAGGTTTGCTGGCAAAATAGGCATGTGGAGTGGTTAGTGTTTGGTGAACAACCTCACCAATTTGTCAAAACCTATAACTAGCTTCTTAAATGCTAAAAAGGCCAAAATGGTCATTTCCTTAAATTTCTAGAAAAGTGCCTTAGGGTTTAGGGTTTAGACATTTTAGTGTTTAGGGTTTGAGCAAATTTGGGTTTTATAAGTAAACAAAAATCTAGGATTTCCAATTTAGGGTTTGCACATTAAATAAATAACATTAAATAAATAAAATTAAATAACTTTTAGTTTCTAAAATTTTGAAAAATAAATATTGTTAATTAATTAAGTTTGTAATTACATGAACATTAGGGTTTATTACCCTTAATCATAATGAACTTTGCTAATAAAGCAATTAGGGTTTAAAATATCGATAATTACGATTTCTAGAAATATAATTAGGGTTTCTAGAAATTAAATTAGGGTTCTAGGTTTTAGGGTTTTAATTTACTAATTAAGTTTATTTTAATTAGCAATTAAAGTCTATCACACGTGTTATTAATCACTGTAATACAATTCTTGACAAATCAAACCTCCGGTTTAGGTTTTCTGGATTAGGGTTTCTAATATTGGAAATTAGGGTTTTCCAGAATTTTAATTAGGGTTTACCTAATTAATACATTTAATACACGACATAAATTGTAATACACACTTATAAAATAATCTCACACTCTAATTTGGATCTCAAATTAGGGTTTAACATTATTATCAGGGTTTGGGTCAAAATACACCGTAATTGACCAACCATTATCAATCTTTTATATATCGTACATATTCATAGGCGAAAATCAAAATATAAGTAATATTATATTATTATTCTCATACCTTGACAATAATCCAAAATTAGGGTTTGGATTCCATATCGATTATTCTTTCATATTTAACCTTAATAATTAAGGTAAAATAATTAACTTAATAATCGTACAAAAATTCATATAATAAAATAATTATTATATTTATTCTAAAATCACTTCATATATTATTTAAATAATATATGATTATATATTCATGGAAAATAATTAATAAAAAAACATTTTATCTTAAAATTAATTATTATAAGAATATACTTTATAATAATCAAAAATTCTAAAATAAATTTACTTGTAAATATTCATGTAATAAATATATTTTATTTACCACATAAATACATATACACATAATCTTGTACAAATCCTCATCCTTAAAATAAAATAAATAAATAAATAAAAAATTTATACGCAAAATTTATGATTTATTTATATAGAAAATATCGGGTTGTCACAAGAGCCCTCCCTTATAAGGATTCTGTCCCCGGAATCACCACTTAAAAACCTACACATAACTGGGTACATAGCATACACAATCTTCGTAAATAGATCTCGATTAACTTTAATCAAACTGATCTTTAATTAATCACATTAAGCTTGTCTTTTCGATTAAGCGGAAATTTGATTTCTAAAAAGAACTCAAATTTCTCCCTCAAAATTTCTTTATAAAATAATTTACTATAAATAGAAAAATTCTAATTATGCAAATAAAAGTTATTGAATATTACAGGCTGCATTGTCAATTACCGCCACCGCAAGTGTCTTGGACCGTCATGTTGAAGACCCTTGATGTTGACTTTGTTGGTTTGTTCGATGATGTCGGTCCGTGATTGCTAATGTTCCACTACCCTTACCAATATTCACACTACCAAACCTCTACCCTCCTGTTGGGACAATCTTAACCACATGCTCCAGTTGATCCACAAATAAAACAACCCTTTGTTCATTCTAGGATTGGGGCGGGGAGAGAAGTGACCCTCTGCCGCACTTATAACACACAAATTTTCCTTTCAAACATTCTCAGGAGTGGTTCTTTCCACATGTCTTCAGACCCAGGCACCGCTTTTCACCCCTCTTGCTTCACTGCACGTTTCAAAGTAGTTTCCTTTCTTTTTCCATCAAGGCCTCTGCTTCCACTATTAATTCTCACCTTCTCGGCTCCCTCGACCTTGCCCTTGTTTTTTCTTCTCCTTATTCAGAGGCTCATAGCCTCACTTCCCTCTCTCTGCAATTATCGCCTTCTCCATGAGTCTTTGCAAATGTTGGGATCTGCAACACTTTGCCACCTTATTATAGAGCCAAGGTTTTAATCCCGGCTCAAATCTCCTAGCCTTCCTAGCCTCCGTATCGACTTGATGCGAGCAAACCTAACTAATTCATTAAATTTGGCGGCATATTCCGCCATAAGCATATCCTTGCTTCAACTCGTAAATTTTACCTCCATTCTAGCTCAACGACTAATTTGAAAAATAATTCTCGAAAAATAAGGTCTTAAATCTATCCCATGTTACCACACACCGCTCCTGCTCTCACACTGATTCGCTTCCCACGTAAATTTGCCTCACCCTTCATCATGTAGGTGGCAAAAGAGGTCTTTGCCCTCACCTACCCTAGCTATTACTGGCGCCTTCTCAATTTCCCTAACCCAAGTTTGGGCTTCTCTGAGGTCGGTTGTACCTTTGAATTCGGTGGTCCTACTGACCTTAAAGTCTCTTTAAAATTCGCCAAGTGATTATATAAATTTGATTTCCTTGTTGCATAGCTTCGAGCTACCATATTCATGAATCTTTGCATTGGGTCCGCTTGTTGTTGTCCTTCAACGTTGTCGAGACTCTTACGCCTCGATTTCGAGTTTGACGCGTCTTGGCGGCATTATCTGGTTAAATAAAACCCATAAATCAACTTACATTCTAAACCTTATCATATAAGTTTAAACTTATTAAACTTGTCTCATAACTCAAACTTGGATTCATATTCATTCATTGCTTTCAAAATATTTTACATATCACAGCACATAGTGCTTTAAACATCAGTCATCCCATTGTGACTACAAAAGTCGGGATTTACTTTACCACTTACACAAAAGTTTTATAATAATGCATTACACAGACATACTAAACACACATATTATATTAAACATGATTACACGACATAACCTATACTACCTATTTACTAAGTCTTCTTTCTTGGACAGCTTCTTGCCTGATGATCTTCTTTTCCACAAACAAAACATGCTCCCGTTTATAGGTCAGGACAATACAGAGTGGTATGCCCTTCATAACCGCAAAGATAACATATTCTTTTCCATTTCTTCTTCCCCGGTTTTCCTAAATCATGGTCTTCTACCTTCTTTTTTCCCTTATCTCTCGAGGCTGCACGAAGTGTTGCTTGAGGCTCCCATCTGATTGATTTTGAGTTTAAGCTTATCCTGCTCTTCCATTGTTTCTATTAACGCTTGACGCAATTGACTGTTAAGCAG
Source organism: Panax ginseng (assembly GCA_020205605.1). NCBI lineage: Eukaryota > Viridiplantae > Streptophyta > Magnoliopsida > Apiales > Araliaceae > Panax > Panax ginseng. Next base: position 78,128,991 of record CM035129.1, on the reverse strand, counting down.
TTTTTTTTTTGTCTTCCACAACCCTTCTAGAGAAGATACCTTGTTCCTCAATTCTTGCATCTCCAATGATGCTTGATCAGCTTCAACTTTAGGGTCTGAATCATTATCTGTCAGATCCACTATTTCCGGATCTGGTACTATGTTTTCCATGATAACCACCTCGTCTGAGTTTGTTTCATTGTGAGCTTCTATTTCCACTATTGGCTTCGATAGTAGCTCCTTCTTTACAATCCGTGGATATTCTAATCTTTTTTACGACGACATCTACACACATGCAATTATCACGATTAGCATATATTATATACACATAGTCAAATAATAGTTTTGTATGAATTATCTTTTATTTTGTTTGACGATGAACTTATTCAATTCATCTCTTTTTAAACTCTATATGAGTTATTTATATTTTCAACGTTTCCCTCGTTTCTAAGGTTATAGCCTAAGGTCTAACCCACCTAAGGTTTCTAACCCTATAGCTCGATACCTATTCTCATGAGGTCCCCCGAATCAGGATACTTGAAACCCGAACTTCGGTACATCACGATACCATTTCTATGAGGCGGAATAATACTAATAATAATCACAATAATATAAAACTTAAACTTAAATTTTACATATACATCGAGTCATTCTCCCAAGTCACGTAACCTTTAAACATTCATTACATGTCATAATATATATATATCATAGTCTTCATAGTCTTATAAAACTATTACAAATACTGCCACAATTCTTATTTGGTTAGCTTTCCTTTTCCTTTGCCTCGGCCTGAACTTTCTGGTCCTTCACACTTAGCTGAAAACATTTAAATTAAGCAAGGATGAGCATTTGAGTGCCCAACAAGTATATATATATATATATATATATATATAGGCTGAAAGAATTTAAATGTTTTCTTAATAATATTCTTCTACAACTAGTCAGTAGTTGTGAAGTAATCTGTACCAATAATAATTCATAACAACCCTCTTTCAAACTTTTGAAACTACGTATTATTTGTATATGGGGTTTCGTGACATACCATGAACATTGTTTTTCATTTTGAAAAGGTTTAAGCGAAGTTCATCATGAACCATGTCGTGACTTACGAGCACGGAGGGTGATCTACCCTGTTGTACCTCAGATTGATCAATACTACATTTACATGAGCGATGTTATCGTTAAGCTCTCTGTCGCCATAGCATAAAATTTTCCCATTTTCGGGATGTTCATATCTGTCGGGTTTTCATAACAAAGGTCTTATATAATTCAACATATATGTATATCAAAGGTGTATCAACATGCGATGAAAAACAATGATTTTCCAAGTGGGGACACTTGTATAATCATTTATAGAAATTAACGAACAGAATATATTTATCCGAATTATCATATACTAGCATGTTGATAATCAATGGGCATATATAATATAGGCTTAACAATCTGTACAATAATAACAATAATTCTGAACTTCTCACTTCTGTCCATTGCATAAAGAAAATGCAAAGTTAGGATACTTGCCTGATGCGCTGCTTACACTTTGCAACTTAATTTTATCTTTTATGAAATCACCTATCATTAATCAGATCATTTCATGATTAGTATAACATAACGTACATATAACACTGCCTATTGCAGTCAGCACATTCCCTATTCACATCATCACACATGTTTAACAATCGTTGACTCATAATCAAACATCGACACCTTCCTAATCACATTGTCATATAACCTTAACAACCATTGAATCACAAATAAACATTTAACTAACTAAATTTCTAAGTCGAGATCAATTTACGAAACATGTGGGTCTCACCGAACGCTTTTCGAGTAATTATCGAAGTCTAAGACTCTAAACAAGTAGTTCAATATCCATTTGGATAACTTAAACATTAGTCACACTATTTTTTTCATGGCCTTATAATAATTATTAAATAATTATTATCATTTTATCATAATTTTGAAATATCGTAATCATTATTAAATGATTTAAGTATTACATAATTCTATTATCATTAACATTTAATTAATATTAAATTATTAATGAAACCATTGCCAAAATATTAAAGTTATGTATAATAACTCAAAATATTTTTTAAAGTATTTATAATACCCTTAAATGATTTTTAAAATATTTAAAATCATTATTAAATAATTACCATTAATATTTAAATATTAATGAACTATTTATCAAATATTAAAAGTCAATAATTATAACTTTAAAAATATTTTTAAACCATTAATACCCTTTTTAAATGATTTTAAATAAATAAAACTATTTTTAAACTATTTATTTAATATAATTATTAAATAAATTTAATATCATTTACAATAATTTAATAATCATTAATATTAAATTATTAAAGAAATTATCCTTTAAATATTAAAGTTATATTTTATAACTTAAAATATCTTTAAACACTTTATTTTTATTTAAAATGATTATTATAATAATAAAATCATTTTTAAACTAAATTATTTAATATAATTATTAAATAACTTTATTATCATTAATCATAATTAATTAATGAAATTTACCTTTAAATATTAAAAGTTATATTTTATAACTTAAAATATTTTTAAATACCTTATTATTATTTAAAATGATTTTTAATATAATAAAATCATTTTAATTCATTTATTTATTTTATTTAATAAATAACTTAATTATCATTAATATAAATTTATTAATGAAAATTATCACATAATATTAAAAGTTATCAAAAATAACTTAAATTATTTTCTTATATCATAATATAATTTTAAATGATTTTCATGAATTAAAATCATTTTAAATAATTTATTTAATATTATAATTAAATAAATTAATTACTTTTAATATTCCAAAAATATTAAATATTTATGAAATATATTTAAAATAATTAAAAACTAATTTTCGAATTTAAAATAATTTTTAATAATTTATTTTGTATTTTAATAATTTAAAACTAATTTTCTATAATTATTAATTAATTTACGGAAAATATTAATCATTCTGTCGCTAAAGGCCATCTATAATGAATGTAATCGTCGCTATATATGTGTTCTTCATGTTCATACTTAAACCCATCTTCATTGGCGATTCTTAGAAAGTGGCCATATTTGACCCACTTTAATTCTGTGTGTATTGTGTTTCTCGGGAATTATAAAAGCTCGATTTAAGTAGACAAAGTTCAAGACTACATGTCCTAATAAACAACATGATCTAAAAACCTAACATAAGCTAGATCTAAGCGTTCAAGATGTTGTCGAGTCGTTCTTCATTTTTGGGTTGCCCGAAATGAAGAAACGATTCAATGTGACCACTTTTCGGGTCGACTATAACGCAACACATGAACTCGTTCTTGTGATATAAAGGGTTCAGTTGTAGCTAGCATGCAAGAGAGTAGATCTATTACATAAAATACAACTAACATGAACAGAATCCAAAAGTTATGACTCTATTGAACCATGTCATCGACATGTTCATATATTTTCTGGGTTACCCGGAAAACAGAGAATGTGCTTCGACCTTGCTAGTTGACCATCCATAAAATCCAACCCATTTACTGAAATAAGTGATATTAAGGCATGATGATGTAGTCTAACAAACATACTACAACTTAGATACAAGAACCATAACGATACATCAAACCAACATCGATTCAAGCCATTTAAAAACTTGTCGGAGCTTTACGGGCTCATTCGGGTTACCCGAAATGGCCCGATCGATGTTGGTCGGCGACCTTTGGCCAAGTTATAACTTATACTCTACAACCGATCTAGGTCCGATTCTTGAGCGAGCAAAGATCTCATAACACACTACTATATTCAACACTTATAACACAAAAATCAAACACCTACAGGAGATCTACACACGACCGACATTCGTTTGTCGAGACGCCTCCTTAAAAAAAATTTCCGATTTTGAAAATCTTTAATTTGAGCACTTTAATGTTATGGACTTGATAAATACCAACCCGGATAATCATAATATCTTATAAACAACATATTCTAACACCCCAAACATAACATCTAACAAACAGAAAAATTGGAATGATTTTGAATTAGGGTTTCATACCTTTTATGCTCAATTCTTGATTTGCTATTGATTTGTTGTTGGATTTGTAGAAATTTATTCTTAGGACCTTTGAAATGCTTAGATAATTTCGTTGGTTTGAGAGAAAATGAGAGTTGGTTATGTATTGTATAAAATTGGCTAACAAAATCATTTTCTCTCTCTCTCGATCCTTTAAATAGACAAATTGGATGTACGATGTATCTTTGAACTAGAGAGGTTTCTTTGGCAAAATAGGCATGTGGAGTGGTTAATGTTTGGTGAACAACCTCACCAATTTGTCAAAACCTATAACTAGCTTCTTAAATGCTAAAAAGGGCAAAATGGTCATTTCCTTAAATTTCTAGAAAAGTGCCTTAGGGTTTAGGGTTTAGACATTTTAGTGTTTAGGGTTTGAGCAAATTTGGGTTTTATAAGTAAACAAAAATCTAGGATTTCCAATTTAGGGTTTGCACATTAAATAAATAACATTAAATAAATAAAATTAAATAACTTTTAGTTTCTAAAATTTTGAAAATAAATATTGTTAATTAATTAAGTTTGTAATTACATGAACATTAGGGTTTATTACCCTTAATCATAATGAACTTTGCTAATAAAGCAATTAGGGTTTAAAATATCGATAATTACGGTTTCTAGAAATATAATTAGGGTTTCTAGAAATTAAATTAGGGTTCTAGGTTTTAGGGTTTTAATTTACTAATTAAGTTTATTTTAATTAGCAATTAAAGTCTATCACACGTGTTATTAATCACTGTAATACAATTCTTGACAAATCAAACCACCGGTTTAGGTTTTCTGGATTAGGGTTTCTAATATTGGAAATTAGGGTTTTCCAGAATTTTAATTAGGGTTTACCTAATTAATACATTTAATACACGACATAAATTGTATTAGACACTTATAAAATAATCTCACACTCTAATTTGGATCTCAAATTAGGGTTTAACATTATTATCAGGGTTTGGGTCAAAATACACCGTAATTGACCAACCATTATCAATACAGAGTACATATCGTACATATTCATAGAACTGAAAATCAAAATATAAGTAATATTATATTATTATTCTCATACCTTGACAATAATCCAAAATTAGGGTTTGGATTCCATATCTCGATTATTCTTTCATATTTAACCTTAATAATTAAGGTAAAATAATTAACTTAATAATCAGTACAAAAATTCATATAATAAAATAATTATTATATTTATTCTAAAATCACTTCATATATTATTTAAATAATATATGATTATATATTCATGGAAAATAATTAATAAAAACATTTTTATCTTAAAATTAATTATTATAAGAATATACTTTATAATAATCAAAATTCTAAAATAAATTTACTTGTAAATATTCATGTAATAAATATATTTTTATTTACCACATAAATACATATACACATAATCTTGTACAAATCTTCATCCTTAAAATAAAATAAAAAAAAAAAAAAATTTATACGCAAAATTTATGATTTATTTATATAAAAAATATCGGGTTGTCACAAGAGCCAAACCTTTATGCGAATTATTAATGATTTTAATTTGATATGTATATTGATATATGTTTCGAACAATTTAATTGTACATAATTTTATTGTATAAAATTTATTTTAAAAAATAAAAAATAAGGCCGAAATCCTTTTTTCGAAAGTTGTTAATCGCAAAGCTTGTTTTTTTTTATTTAAAAAAAACGCTAATCATGTTCCTTCGGTTAATATACATGATATATATATATATATATATATATATTCTTGATTATTTTATAATTAAAATAAAAGGTTTATTTTAATCTTAAAATTGAATTTTATACTACTAATTAGAGTTGAAATTGAATTTCATGTTTCTTTAAATAAATGAGTTTATTTATATATGAAATAAGATTTCATATTATTCAAAATAAAGAGTTTATTTGTGAATAGAAAAGAGAATACGTATTTTCTTAAATAAATGAGTTTATTTAGATATGAAATAAGATTTCATATTATTCAAAATAAAGAAATTTATTTGTGAATAGGAAAGAGAATATGTGTTTCCTTTAATAAAAGAGTTTTTTACTTGGAATTGGATTCCAAAATTAATTAAAATAAATAAGTTTATTTTGATTAAAATAAAATAATTTTTTATTCAAAATAGGATAAATTAAAATAAAAGGAGTTTATTTTGATTTAAATTTGGATTAAAATAAAGGAGTTTATTTTGATTCAAAATTAGATTTTATGCTAACTAAATTTGCCCATTAAATGATATCAATATATATATATATATATATATATATATATATATATATATATATATATATATTGAATGTTTATTATTTATGAGATGAATGTTATTTATTGATGCATATGTAGATGTGTATGATAATAAATGAGATTGATTATGGACTATTGACCAATGTGATTAGATTTTATTTTAGTTGGATGCATGAATGTATGAGTTTTATTAAATGGGGTCTGCGTACCTCATCATCTCTAATTTTTTCTTAATGTAAATTATAACTCCCTCCTATGTACTTCCCCTTGACTGTTGATCAATGTTTCTATTTATTTTAAAATAGTTTTGTAAAAAGGAATAATTAGAATTAATTTTGAAGAATTGGAGATCAAGGAGCAAGGAGCGTTTGAAGACAAATTTGTAATGGAGCCCGGATTTAAATGTAATAGTTATATTTAAATATTTATTCTTGTACCCCTAGAGTTTGACCTTTTGGTTCACTTGGTGGCTCTAGTGAACCAAACTAGAATAAAAATTCATAATCAATCCGGGTATAATATAGTATTCTATATGTGCATGCTTAATACTATATATATATATATATATATATGTGTGTGTGTGTGTGTGTGTGTGTGTGTGTGTGCTGTGTGTATGTATATACAATAAATATATGAGACAAATTAATAACAAACCCCTCAAATATTTTATATTAAGTTGTAATGTTCAAAGATATTTGGAATATCGAACGTCGCCTTCTAGCATGATAGAAACAATAGAGTATTGAATATTTAATATGAGTTTGGTGTGCACACACAAGGTAAGTATTAAATATTTAAGATGTTGCTTTTATTACATATGATGTTTATAAGGAATTGAACATTACTGCTTTGTTGTGCACACACAAGGGCTATAATTTTCTCTTCACTTATATGGAAATGCTGGGTCTGACTTAACTTAAATCATTTTAGTTCGGATGTGCACACACTTGACCATTATGATTTAAGAGGCAAAATAAAAGGAGTTGCATAGTTGATGTAATTAACAAGAGTTGTCTACCTATTTATTTATATATAGTTTGTTGTGCACACACAAGGCTATATACATTTTAAATGGGATCCTTATTCTCACTAACATATCTTTAATTAAATATTGTCGAACTATATATATTGAGGGCAATATAGTTTGAAAAAAATAGTGGGAGATACCAATTTAAAACAAGACCTAAATTATTTTGGTAATTAATAAAAGAATATATGCTAAAATGTTGTTAAGTACAAATTCATTTATAGAATTTTACAATGTCTAAATTACTATCACTGCGAAGCATATTAGATGTTATTTAACCGGACTGAATTAAATGGATTGGTTAATGAATTTGAGAATAATTCTCATGGCTGAAAAGCTATCTTATTTTCTTAATACGTCTATCCCTGCAATGGTTGCAGACAATGTCTATGAGGAAGAGATTGCTACTTTTAGAAAGTGGCAAGATGATGCACAGTTGGCTCAATGCATCATGCTCGCATCCATGAGTAACGAGCTTCAGCGTCAACATGAAACTATGGATGCTCCTACTATACTCCTACACATCAAGTAGTTGATGGTGAGGAAAGTAGGACTGATAGATATCAAATATCTAAGGAGCTCTTCCGATCTAGAATGACCAACGACACTACAATACAGACACATGTCGTAAACATGATCAATTTGATTGAACAATTAGGATAACAGGTTTTGTCATGGATGGAGAGTTGAACCAGGATTCGATCTTGCACTTACTCCAGGACTCCTTCTCATAATTTTTGTGAATTTTTTATATGAACAAGCTAGATATCAGCTTCGCTGATTTGTTTAACATGTTGAAAAATGATGACAATCACTTTCCAACAAAGAAAGACCAAGTTTTACTGGTAGGGGCCAAAGGATCTTCTAAAAGGAAGAACGATTCTAAGAAGGTAAATAGAAAAGGCATAAACAAAGGATAATAAGAACAAAACTAATATGGATATCAAAGGAGTTTGCTTCCACTGCAATAAGTCTGGACACTAGAAAGAAACTGCAAGAAGCATCTTGTAGAGGCTAACCAGAAGAAGCTTAGTGAAGTTTCAGTTACAAATACAATTTTGTTCATGATTTAAAATAAATTTTTCTTTAAGTCAAGGCTCTACTTGGGTATTGGATACCGACTTTGGTTATCATAAATATAGATTTATGAAGGGACCAAGCAGAAGTAGAAAGATAAACAAATATAAGTAATCCTATGTGTGGGAAATGAAGCAAAAGTTGATGCATTAGCCATAGAAACTTATAGTTTAGCATTTCCTACGGGAAAATCTATCAAGTCAATAAGTTGTTATTGTATTCCAGTTCTCGTTAGAAACATTATTTCCATTTTGTTGTTGGACAATGAAATCTTTGGTATTATATTTAAGAACAATTGTTGTTCTAAATATAATAATAATGTTTTGTATAGAACTCGAATATTACTTAATGGATTTTGTATACTTGACTTATGTGAAAATAATTTTGAAAATTGAACAAACTAGTATAAGAAAAGGAGATGATCATTCAAAGAGTTAAATGTATGTATTTGCTGAAATAAAAGTGTGAATTATTTGAAAGGTTCAAAGAATTCAGAAGTGAAACAAATTGGCAAAGTATTAAGATTCTTTATTAGATCAAGGAATAAATACTTGTGCAATAAGTTTCTAGATCATCTCAAATGGTTTTCTCATAATGGACGCCTCCTGATACGCAATAATTGATTTATGTATCTAAAAAGAAAAATCGTACCTTTTTGGATATGGTACGGTCCATAATGATTTTACCGACATTCCAGTATCCTTCTTGGGTTATGCCTTAAAAATGGCTGCATATCTACGAAAAAGGTAACCTCAAAATTCGACCCTAAGACTTTATAAGAGTTATGGACAGGGAGGATTCCTAATCTTAAGTAAGTTAAGATAAGGGGTTGTCCAGCTTATGTGAAAAAGGTTTCAAAGGATAAGCTTGGGACAAGATTTGACAAGTACATATTTGTGGGACATCCTAAAGTAAGTTTAGGATATATGTTCTATAATCCTACTTAGCAAAAGGTGTTTATTGTAAAACACGCTACCTTCTAAGATAAAGATGTTTATCATTGAAGGGGCTAGTAAGAGGATAATAGATCTTGAAAAGTTCAAGAACCACAAAACACTATAAGTCAAATAAAAGGAAACTGTAGATAGACCTATTGTTCCACAACCGAATCGTAAATCTAGAATAGTACCAAAGACACCTAAGAGGTATGGATTCATCATAGATGATGATGATGAGGTACACATCATAGAAGATGATGATCCAGTTACATACGATGAGGCAAGAGTTGTAGACACTCAGAGAAATGGATTAAAACAAGCTTCTCAAAAGAGTTTGATTTTATCAAAAAACAAGAATGAACCTAGTGTGTAAAAAAGGGTCAGTGGGAGCGTCGTGATATTCCGAGTATTATTTATTGATATACTATGGATAAGGAATAACATGATAATGCTAAAATCAGTAAAGATAAAATTGTCTAAACATTCCTCCATGAATGATTTGGGAAGAGCATTTTAATTGGGGATACAAATCTATATAGATAGATTTAAGAGGATGCTCAACTTAACCCAAGGAACGTATATTCATTTGATGCTAAAGTCGTTTAGCATGACAAAATTTGAGCTTATGATTCCAATTGTTGGGCACGTATATTCATTTGATGCTAAAGTTATTTAGAGACCAAACTGCGGGTCTACATATCACTCATTGGTATTCGTCCAAACACAGGGTTCACAACACTGATGATCACAGATGTTGCAAACTACATTTGAAAATACCTCACAATGGTCCAATGCCATCAATTTGAGGTTGTGATTCCAATTGCAACCATACCTTTCATCAGAAATCTCTCCCCAACGGAGACTTCATACAACTTCAGCCGTTGAAGTACATTTCAATGAAGGTCAAGCAACCTTGACGTTATTCATCCATTGGCAAGTAAATCTAGCGAAGCATCGATGATGGTCCGATGATTTCAGTCGTTGAAGTACATTTCAATGAAGGTCAAGCAACCTTGACGTTATTCAGTCGTTGGCAAGTAAATCCAGCGAAGCATCGGTGATGGTCTGATGATTTCAGCCGTTGAATTACATTTCAATGAAGATCAAACAACCTTGACGTTATTCAGCCATTGGCAAATAAATCCAGCGAAGCATCGGTGATGGTTCGATGATTTCATCCATTGAAGCACATTTTAATGAAGGTCAAGCAACCTTGACATTATTTCATCCGTTGGCAAGTAAATCCAGCGAAGCATCAGAAGTGGTCCGATGATGTTCAGCCGTTGAAGCACATTTCAATGAAAGTCAAGCAACCTTGACATTATTCATCCATTGGCAATTAAAAACAGCGAAGCATTGGACGTGGTCCAATGACAATAACTGTTGAAGGACATTTCAATGAAGGTCAGTCAACCCTGACAACACAAAACTGTTGGCAATAACTCCAACAAAGCACTGGAAAGACCTGACCATACAAACCAAGGAAAACCATCATCATCGGGGAGGACCAATGATGGAATCTGTTATACAAGCCTTCATCAGACAAAGGACAATTCCCCAAGTGTCTCTCGTACATGAGAAATACATATTCAGTGGGAAGTCTGTGCTCAAGATTAAGGACTTTGGTGATAACCCCAATGTTAACATCCTAGAGGTTCCTGTGAGCTTTGGATTAGACATCCAAGTAGTTGATCAGGATCATCCAAAATAACTACATTCCCTAACAGAAGTCGTGGGAACAGATAGTCACATCCCATTGGAAAATGGTCCAACAAACCACATTCATCGTAATCAATATACTAACCCTGGAAGTCAAATCAATTCAGTCCCAGAGACAACCCTGGGATACTCATTTTTCAATATCAGAGACAACCCCAAGATACTAATTTGCAATCCCGAAGACAACCCCGGGAGATTCAGTTCTAACCTCGGAGATAACCCCGAGGGATGCAGTTCCAATTCCAAAGATAACCTCAAAGAAGTTAGTTCTAACCTCAGAGATAACCCCAAGGCACTCAGTCCCAACCTTGGAGATAACCCTGGGAGGTCAAGCACACCTCAGAGACAACCCTGAGGACATTCAGCGCTCACAGCAGCCCAATCTTAGAGATAACCCGGAGCAACGACTGCTACAAAAGCCCAGAGCCGGAGATAACCCTGGTGAGGGGAAAATTGTCATTTTACCACCTCGATACTACATTTGTGCCATCTCAACAATAGTTCAACAAATATTCTACACAGAAGTGTCCCACAAGAACCATAGCTCAAAATCCCGAGTGACTACTATGCAAGACAGTACACCGGATAGAATTTGAAGACTTGAAGATCTGGTCATGGACCCATCTTCCCAGCTTCATACAACCTCTTATCCTATGTCATTGTGTAGCTCTCAACAATAACATTCCAGAAAGGTATTACACGCCTCAATCGGATGCCCAGATTGAAAGTTATGAAGGTTCAAGTGGACAATGTGTTGCATGCGTGCACGTACTTTAGGGCACCCCAGGCTACCGCAAGTGTACCTGCGCCCCCCCCCCCTCTATAAATTGAGGGCTTGGGGTGCCCATTTTAAGAAGAAAAAAGGCGAGGAAGCCCTACCCATTTTACTCTGTACACACTTTAAACTGAGTGCTTTCTTTTTCCAAAAACTTGTGAGCTCGTGTTTTGATATATTTAACCAGTGGAAACCGAATATTCATTCATTAGAAGCTATCTGAAGTCTTCTTCAAAACCCACTTTAAGACATATCAGATTTCTTAAGCCTTTTCTCACTTCCATACCCATATACTTATTCACGTTGAGAGTCGTGTTGTGTGTATGCCCAGATCATTAATTCATGGCTTTGATTTCTTTTTATATATATATATATATATATATATATATATATATATAACACTCTGTTTGATTGAGCTGGATTTATATTTGGGCGTTCTTTGCTTTATATATATAAATACTTATATATATATATATATATAAGTATTTATATATATAAAAGCAATAAACGCATATAAAGTAAATCTAGGAATTGTGATTTTATAATTAATGATATATGTAATTAATTAATGATCTAATTAGGAAAACCTAATTACTAAAAACCCTAATTACTAAATTAGGAACCTTAATTTTGCTATATATATATATATATATATATATATATATATATATATATATATAAATCTACATAAACCTTATATAGGATTCTCAAGCCATAAAATCCTATTTTCCAATTTTCTTATTTCACATAACATATTGAATTCATTTACTAATAACTAGTCCATTTTCATGAAAATACCAAATCAGTACAAACAAATTTTTTTTTTAAGGATTTAGCGAGGAATATAGTCCCATATTGAACATATATTTTTCTTGGAATTTTAAAATTCATTTACTATTTTTATATGGCCAAAGCGCGAATATTTAGACATTTATCATAAAGCATACGTTTGTCCAAAATTCCAAAATTTCTGAGTATATACATTATATACATGTACTCCCAATAAAAATTTCACCAATTTTGGAGTTAACCACAAGGAGTTATAAGGGTTTACTTTTAAAATAGTCTTTCCCATAAAATTCATAACTCCTAATCTATACATCCAAAAATTGCCATTTTTGGACACAATCTAGAAAACTCATCAAATTATCATTTCAAATTTTTCCAAAATTTTTGAAGGTCAAAAAAAATTACGAAACTGAAAAATATAATAACCCTTATAATCCCTTACCTCAAAAGAGCAGTATTTCTGACTGAAATATTGGATGTAAAGTCGAAGGAAACTTGCACTAAATAGCAATTCTCAAAGTATCTAAATACTCACAAAAATACGCTAGATAATATATAGAGAGAACACTTATGTTTCTGGTGTGTTTTTCAATTCTAACCTAAGCACTTATTTATAGGAAAATGCTAGAACACCAAAAGAGACTAAATTAATAAAATATTAATTTTCTATTATAATTTCTCAAGCATGCCATACTTGAATCAAACTTTGAAATCCTGTAAATTCAAGAGATAAAAGGACAAGTGGGTCCCACCTTTTAGAAATTTCCACCAAAATCATTTATAAATTTAGAAACTTCAACAATTTCTGAATCAGTCACCTCTTAAAATTCTTAACAAATCATACGTTAATTTTAAACGGTTCAAAATTTGTGGACATATACTCAACTTATATATGTATAACATATCCAAAAATAACTACGATCCAACGGTCGAATTAAAAATTATAACTCATGCAATATATCTCAAGAACACTGATTTTTTGGATTATGAGTCCTTCGGACCAGCTTTATTCAAACAGTCATAACGAAAACTCCACAAGGAATTTTTTGGGTGATTCCAATTTCTAAGCTTAACTTACTTCCAGGGCTTTCTTTTGAAATATTGTTCATCTCCTAACTCATTATACACAAAGAGTTATGGAATTTTACAAAATCAAGTAATGAACTAATTTTTCGAAAATCCCATATTTTGTTCTTTTTTTTCGACAAAATACTAATAAAACACCTCAGCATTAATTCCTTCATTTATATCCATATATATATATATATATGTATATATTCCTTATCATATAAATCAATAAATAATTATTCACAAATAATATTACAGAATCACAATAATGACAACGGGGAGTTCCCGGAAAGAGGGGGCTTTCAGATAAGGATTTCTCCTTCTTGGCCTTGATTAGGTGACCAAACCTCTAGATTGTGAGAACTTTCTAGACATTGCCAATAATGCTATCTAATAATATTATTCAAATAATATGAATTATTGATCCGATAATGGGAAATACTATCTTTAGTGATAATTATTGAAACAACAATAATATAAAATATCAACGCATGACAATTATTGAACCGATAAAATAAAATATTGACAAAGAATTAATTCTGTAACAATTATTGAGTAGTGCCTTCATACGTAAGAATCAATAATTCAAAATATTTGTAATATCTGGTATCTTTCTTTGTGCAACCACGCGTATTACTGTATTTTAACCACCAGGTAATCCAACAATGTTAACGGTAAAATTTACACCATTATTTATAAAACTCAAACTTATTGTTTTCTTCATCCGACAGTTATTCTGTTATGGGGGCCACAAATGGCTGCGCCGTCGTACAAATATTCCCCGACAACAAGAATATTCCACGACCAAACGAATATTCCCCGACAGAAATGAGTATTTTATAACCACTTGCGTATTTTGAAAATTTTTATATATATCACCCTTAACTTTAAACTTTTATCAATTTAACTATTTACTAAATAGAAAAATTGAATACTTTTATTTCATAAAATTCGGGATCTCACAATCTCTCCTCCTTATGAAATTTTGCCCTCGAAATTTATGTACATACTTGGTATATCGAAGAGATGAGAATACCTTACTTTCTTTTCGGATTTGTACCTTCCCAGTTATTTTCTTTCTATCATGATTTTCCCATTGCTCATCTCCTGTATTTCAGATATCATTCAAGAATATAGTTTCAAAATAAGGGTTAATTGGCATGCCACATATTACCCTTATACTCTGACCGACCAATTAAATACCAAATAAACTTAGGTAGGTCATACTAGAGAAGGAATTCCCCGTATCTCCCCTCCTAGTTCTTGTCTCATATCTCATCCAGGGATCATATCCCTAAGCTTTGATACCAACTGTGACGCCCCCAAAATAGGTCCAATCCACCCAACCCATTTTGAGTCGCCAGATACATGGTACACAATTCAAATACAAACTTAAATATACAACATAAGCTATGAGTTTTAATACAAATATTGTCTTCTAAACAGTATTCAAACTCAAAAATTCTCATATATAGTGTGAGTTTCAATACAAATATTATTACGTATATAATACGACAATATTCATATTTAAATTATTACAATGCCATATAAAGTACAACAGCAAATATATCAAGTCCCCGAAGGGACACGAGAAGATATATGATCTCCTCATTCTAATGGAGTGCACCTTTAACGCTTCCAAATTCTGATTCACCTCACCCTATTGTTGTTCACCAAAATTAAATATCAAATGATGTATAAAACATGTCACACACATTTTAAGTTCTCGATACGATTATTATGCCACTTAGTTTCATAATTTGATTAGGCTTGTGACTAATTCGTATCACCACTTTATACCCATGTTCTCTCTACTAGTCCCATCTACCCTTTTATTACCTGAAAGGGGTGGTGAAGTAAAAGGGTGAGCTCAACTAGCCTAGTAAGAAATATTATGACTAAGATAATGCAGAACAAATT
Source organism: Panax ginseng (assembly GCA_020205605.1). Classification (NCBI taxonomy): domain Eukaryota; kingdom Viridiplantae; phylum Streptophyta; class Magnoliopsida; order Apiales; family Araliaceae; genus Panax; species Panax ginseng. The sequence continues at coordinate 78,113,380 of CM035129.1, read as the reverse complement.
ATCGTTAGTCTTCAACAGTATAACAACTGATAGAATATAATAGACAACAAGTTTTAGATCAACAACTGTAGCGGAATAAGCAATCCATTAGAAGAGTCAAGTAGAACATAATGTCTATTATCTCCTCTAGATTAAAAGTCCATCGTTAATATTTCATTCCTGTAATACTCATCAACAGTTCTTTGCTATACTCAAGATAAAGAGAACTCTCATCACCTGTCTTCACCTGAACCACCACAGATTATAATTAAATCACAATTCATATTTATAATCAAGTAAATCAACGATCAACTTTGCCTTTATAGGGCCAAAGATATACAATTTGAAAAACCGATAACCAACGGTCCATCTTTGCACTACTACAGGCCGAAGATATACAACTATAAAACCAATAATCTTTGAGACTCGACTTAATAGTATCACGACCACGAATTATCCATGCACTTACGCCGAGGATATTCGTGTTTTCAATCTGATCATGATTATCTTAGAATAATCATTGGTCATAATCATACCAAGTCCATCTATACTACGGGCCAAAGATGACTTTTACCACATCATTTGTAATATTATGGTCATGATTATCTAGAATAATTCCTGGTCATAATCATACCAAGTCCATCTATGCACTACTGGCCATAGATGACTTTCAAGATAATATAAGCATGAGAAAGATGACAATGATATAAAGAATCAATCAAATGAGATAAAGGATAAATATTAAAGACTTTAACAATATAATTTATCCAAAATTTAATAATGTCCAAATTGTCAACATGATCATCAATTGTGGAGTAAAATTCAAGAATAATATTATATCAAAAATAATTTGAATAATATTTCAACAAATATTTAACGAAGATAATAACATTAATCATTATATTATAACCTCCATTTAATATTATTCATTATATAATAATATTAAATTTATTTACTAATATTATTAAACTCCATTTAATATTAACAATTCATTATTCCTCTTTTAAACTCTATTTAATATTATTCATTATATAATAACATTAAATTCATTTACTAATATTATTAATCATTAATCAATGTGTTAATAACACCTTAATCCAAATGTTATCAATCACTTAATAATCTCATAATCTAATATTATTAATATTACAACAATATTTTAATCATTTCTTAAACTTATAAACAATTTATTTTAATTGTTTACACTTTACTAATTAACGCATTTAATCATCCTAAAATGCCAAACTCATAAGATTTCATCACCAATAACCAAAACCCTCATAAAAAATCTGCATATACCTTATATAGGATTCTCAAGCCATAAAATCTTATTTTCCAATTTTCTTACTTCACATAACATATTTAATTCATTTACTCATAACTAGTCCATTTTCATGAAAAATACCAAATCAGTACAAACAAATTTTCTTTTCTGGAATTTAGCAGAACATAGTCCCATATTGAACATATATTTTTCTCGGAATTATTAAAATTTATTTACTATTTTTCATATGGCCAAAACTGTCGAATATTTAGACATTTATCATAAATTGTACGTTTGTCCAAAACTTCCAAAATTTACAGAGTATACTTCTATTATATACATGTACTCCCAATAAAAATTTCACCAATTTTGGAGTTAACCACAAGGAGTTATAAGGGTTTACTTTTAAAATAGTTTTTTCCCATAAAATTAATAACTCTTAATCTATACATCCAAAAATTGCCATTTTTGGACACAATCTAAAAACTTATCAAATTATTATTTCAAATTTTTCCAGAATTTTTGAGGGTCGAAAAAATTACGAAACTAAAAAAGATAATAACCCTTATAATCCCTTACCTCAAAAGAGCAATATTTCTGACTGGAATATCGGATGTAAAGTCGAAGGAAACTTGCACTGAATATCAATTCTCAAAGTATTTAAATACTTACAAAAATACGCTTGATAATATATAGAGATAAAACTTATGTTTCTGGTGTGTTTTTCAATTCTAACCTAAGCACCTATTTATAGAAAAATGCTAGAACGTCAAAGGAGACTATATTAATAAAATATTAATTTTCTATTACAATTTCTCAAGCATGCCATACTTGAAATCAAACTTTGAAATCCTGCAAATTCAAGAGACAAAAGGACAAGTGGGTCCCACCTTTTAGAAATTTCCACCAAAATCATTTATAAATTTAGAAACTTCAACAATTTCTGAATCAGTCACCTCTTAAAATTCATAACAAATCATTTGTAAATTTTAAACGGTTCAAAATTTGTGGACATATACTCAACTTATATATGTATAAAATATCCAAAAAATAACAACGATCCAACGGTCGGATTAAAAATTATAACTCACACAATATATCTCAAGAACACTGATTTTTTTGGATTGTGAGTCATTCGGACCAATTTCATTTAAATAGTCACCACGAAAACTCCACAACGAATTTTTGGGTGATTCCAATTTCTACGGCTAACTTACTTCCAGGGCTTTCTTTTGATATATGGCTCATCTCCTAACTCATTATACACAAAGAGTTATGGATTTTACAAAATCAAGTAATGAACTAATTTTTCTAAAAATCCCATATTTTGTTCTTTTTTTTCGACAAAATACTAATAAAACAACTCAGTATTAATTCCTTCATTGATATCCATATAAAAATATATATATATATATTCCTTATCATATAAATTAATAAATAATTATTCACAAATAATATTACAGAATCACAATAATGACAACCAGACCGTTCCCAAGAAAGAGGGGGCTTTCCGATAAGGATTTCTCCTTACTGGCGCGCAATTAGGTGACCAAACCTCTCCTTGAAAGAACTTTATAGACATTGCCAATAATGCTATCTAATAATATTATTCAAATAATATGAATTATTAATCTGATAATGGGAAATACTGTGCCATGACAATTATTGAAACAACAACAATATAAAATATCAATGCAGCAATTATTGAACCAATAAAATAAAATATTGAACAGTAATTATTGTAACAATTATTGAGTAGTGCCTTCATACGTAAGAATCAATAATTCAAAAAAATACATGCAATCTGGTGTCTATCTTTGTGCGACCCGCGTATTCTTGTATTTTAACCACGAGGTAATCCAACGGTGTTAGCGGTAACATTTTACGTAGATTATTTATAAAACTCAAACTTGTCATTTTCTTCATCCGACAGTTATTCTATTATGGGGCCCACCAATGGCTACGCCGTCGTATGAATATTCCCCGACAACAAGAATATTCCACGACCAAACGAATATTCCCCGACAGAAATGAGTATTTTATAACCACTTGCGTATTTTAAAATTTTTATATATATCACCCTTAACTTTAAACTTTTATCAATTTAACTATTTACTAAATAGAAAAATTGAATACTTTTATTTCATAAAATTCGGGATCTCACAGCTACACTCTCTACCGCCGGGATCCATAACTACATGGGAAGACCTTGCTCAAAAATTCTTAGCAAAATTTTTCTCACCAGCAAAGATGGCAAAAATGAGAAACGAGATCACCATGTTTGAACAGCAACATGGGGAATCACTGTATGAAGCATGGGAGAGATATAAAGATTTTCTCAGAAAGTGCCCACATCACGGATTACCCAAATTGCTGCAGATGAACACATTCGACAACGGGTTAAACGGAAATCTCAGAACTAGTATAGATGCAGCTTCGGGTGGAGCTTTTATGGCAAAGAGTTATGAAGAGGCATACGAATCGATAGAAACACAGGCGAACACAGCTGGAGTGTTAGTGTTAGATGGAGTGACGGCAATAGCAGTGCAGATTTCAGCACTCTCTAAGAAGTTGGATGCTTTGTCAGGGGTACAGACACATGCTTCGACAAACTACAATTTGACAACGGGATACTGCTCCCCCGTAATGGGCACTAGAACTGCTCTAGCTCCAGAACCTTCCATGTTTACAACTCCATCAAAATACATCTTCCATGGTTGGTGTGTATTATCCTGATGGTGTTGCTGAACTTTCATTACCCCTTCATCAGGAAAATAAGTGTTCAAGGGTTCGAAATCCCCTACAGGTGCGGAGGCTAGTTGATCCGCAATTCGTTGACCTTTGATGGACTTTTGAGTCACGTAGATGATGTCAAATTTTTTTAGAATCAACTGCCATTTGGATAGACAACAATTCAACATGGGTTTGCTGAACACGTACTTGAGAGGATCCACACGGGATATGAGATAGGTTATGTGACCATGGAGGTAATGATGTAACCTTATGGAAGCCCACGCTAAAGCAAAACATGTTTTCTCAATCGGAGTGTACTTGTGTGACGCCCCCAAATTCGGACCTCCACTTGGTCACTCGAATTCGGTTCATCACGTTCTCATAGTAAAACCATAATAACTAAAATAACACATTCACAACGGAAGATCTAAATTAGAATAATATACAATGATTTATTATAATTATTCCCCCAAGTCTCGCAACCTACAGTACTTAATAGATTACATAATAGTATCAAATAAAGACCTATTACATAATCCTACTTAAGTTTAAACATAGTCTGAACATAGTCTTAGTACAATATACTAGTCTTAACATAAAAGGAACAAGCTAGTCGGTAGCCTTGCCCTTGTCTGTTCCAGAAACACCTCCATATTCCTCCTTAACTGAAAGGTTTTAAATAAGCAAGGATGAGCACAAATTGCCCAGCAAGTAATATACAACAAGGGTAAAGAGTTTCATAACACGAGTTTGAAATATCGAAGTATCATCTCTAAGATAGTTCAGAGTTTCAGAATAATATCATGAGTAATGAATATCAATAATTCTTGTAACAAGAACAATAATTCAATATAAATCAACAGAGATATATGAATTCAACGATTATCAGTGTATCCAACTGAATAAACAATTTATACTGAGTAGTCATTAAGGACTATTGAACTTCCACTAGAGTTACCAATATTATATTGATAACCCAAAAATATCAAGTACTATAGATGATCAGTCTAAAATAATTTACGTTATGCATAACACCACCATAATATTCAATCATGTGTTGGGGTTTCCAACGACATACACTCCCCTTACCAAAAGGGTTGTCCAACTCAGTTTTCAAGATTCCCGCACCAATCAATTAGTTTGGACATCTTTTATAAGCATGCATATAGTCTAGCCGAATCAAATGGCATCGACTCTTTCACAATATTCGAGAACAATACTAAGTTCAACATGAATAATAACTTTCATAAGAATTTAAGCATACTAGTTCGATTGAACGAATAAGCGGAATAACTTACATTCACAAGATAATTTTAAAAGTAGGGTTCAAGGAACTTGCACAATCAAGAGTGAAGTTCAAGGAAACTCGCTCAATAAAAATTAAAGTAAGTTTAGGGAACTTGCCTTAAGCATAGTTTATCCACATTAATAAATTAACACTTTCGAATCCTAGTATAGCGTATTATAAATACAAGATGTTCATTAGCTAACACAGTCTTTAAACAAGCTTGACACGATTCAAGTATGCACATATGGTACAAAATCAATTTATAATTCATCACAAATACAACGACATCTTGATTGCTTAATTTCTTTAAGACATTCTTTGGACTTAACATTTGGAAGTTATGATCAACATTTGTCTCTATCACATAGCATGCTTCTTAACACATTACATAACATTTTGGTCATGTAAGATAAGTTAAAGTAATCATATAGGCATGCTTCAAACATCAGTTCAAAATCAGAATGCAGAAGTCAAGATTCAGGTGGTGCTTGCAAGGCCATGGCTAAGTTTAGGGCCGTGGCAATTTTGCTTGTGAATCCTTTAACCAAGCCAAGACTTAGCTGCTTCCTTGTGGTTTCTATCTGGTTTGCTCAAAACAATCATACATAATATACTTGTCATGTTAAGGGTCTTTTCATACTTCTCAAGTCAATCTAGGTTCCCTTTTATAATATAATAGAATTCTAAATTGATCATTTCAACAAGTTAAGGCCATTCAAGGTCATGAAACCACAAAGTCTATCATGCTTTCTCTCTAAACATATAAGATAGTTATAAAACTCATATTAGGCATGCTTGAGAGTATTCATAACACATATGTGAAACTAACACCGCTTTAGTTCAAAATATGCTTCGTTCATGCTTTATTTGAAATATGATACATAAGCATGGTATATATATGTTTATACTACATGAGTGAGTCTAAGAGTGTCATCAAACATGATCACAAATATCAGATTTTAGTCCTCATGGTATCCTGACAATATTCACATTCAAATCTTACTAGTAAGTTCAACTTGTTCATGCTTGCTTATTAACTTCATAAACACCATCTAAAGGTTTATTCATACATTTCTAGGTCATACTAACATACTTTCAAAGTCAGAATATAAATCATGTAGAAATCATGCATGTTAGCTCACTAGGCTAAGCTTTTTCTTGAAAACATTTCTAACACAAGGCTTAATAAGTTTGGTCATGCTCAAAGGAACTATGTACACTATAACATGCTCATCTATGTGTAAAATCAGTCATGTATTGCTTATTAGGTCCAAAATTTGCAGAACGTGATCTCTAACATAGTTTGTTTTCAAAATCTAACGTCCAAATCTCCATCTAAACCATATGCTTTCGTTAATCATGCAAATATATTAAAACATGCTCCACTTAGCATAATATACTTACACATACACATTACACATGTTTGCATGTTATTATAAGTCATAGCACTATAATAGATTGTAAAACAGAAGCTCAAAACTGAATTAAGCAATAAAAGTAGCGATTGCGTTGCGCCTTAATATAATAATGCGCAATTTAGGTGAGTGCAGATTCAGTGTGACGGACTACATTTTGCGAGTCTTGGCCAACTTGATTTCTTTGACATCAAACATGTTCTAAACCATTCCTAAGGTATTCATACATACTAGTAAACTCCTTAAACACATCTTAACATGTTAATTCATCATGCTTGACATAGAATTTCAAGGAATTACAAGAATCAAACAAAAACCCATCTCAAGAACAAAAATAGAAATTTTTCCTTCTTGAGCTTAACTTGAACTTCCTACACACTGAATGGGCTTTTACAATGCTCAGCAACTTAGAACTCTCCACTTAAACAACTTTTAGCAACACAAAAATCTGAACTCAAGCTTGCATTTATAGAAAAATCATGGACTAGGCATTGTCATTACATAATTTTGGAATCTATGGTGTATTGGGAAGAAATAATGGTTCATGAAGGGTGGTTTAACAACTCCATACCAACTACATAGCTAGCAATGATCATCTAGGATTTAGCCTTGTGGAGAATACGTGTTTCAATCTTCAGCTATTGTTCATGTACTTGTGCCACTCATTTTGGGACAAAATGAAAAACTCAGCAATCTTATTATCTAGGCTTGGTTTGGTCTACTTAATTCCCACAATGAAATCTTAATGTACAATTGTTACCATATTAGGAATTTAGGGATTAATTATACACTCACATCATATAGTCCATGTACATTACATATATGCAATAAAATAATGCAGTCAGGTATTATTGTCCGTGTAGTTCCATAATTATTTCTACCACTCATATAACCATATTTTAAATGTCTACTCATATTCATATTGTTACATACACATTTCATGATATATTTATACCATATAGTTTCAATATGTTTAATTACATTGCTTCTTACAATATAGTTTCATACAAGTTAATATATAGTCACATAAATGCCATAATGCACTATATAGTATAGTTGCATTATTGCTCCTATGCACATAACTATCCATATAATATTATTATATTACTAACTTACTTATTTTTGTCAAGTAAATAATTTATTCACTTCCTTGATTAATTAACATCAACATTAATTAATCCAATCATCATGTATTTATGGATTCCCATAATCATTATTTATCTATATAATTCTTATTATACTTTTATAGTTATATTTCAAACCATAATAATCACATATTATTAATTAATTACCAAGTAATCAATATTCCACCACAATTAATTAATATTAATTAATGGTTTAACAATTCCATAACATACTTTATTTCATGGTTCATCAATGTCACACAAATCACATAATTGTTTCATTTAATTTTCAAAGTAGAAAATTTAATTTTTCTCATCCCGACCCTTTGGCGTAGGCTATGTGATTTGTCTTTCTTCTTTGAGACGGCATGCCATTGCTGTAGTTCCACAGCAGTGCTGCCAAGACTGGTTTAGCTTAAGCCAGTGTCAACCCCTATTGTCATACTCGTCTTACACGACATGAATTAATGTCCACAAGAGTAATATTACAAGTCTACGAGCTTATTGATTACACATATGAAATCACATGATCAACACTATTAATTTTCTAGATTCTCATTTTAATTTGCTTAACAGATTTCTTCGTTTCACATTATGACACACAAGGCATTTCACAATTCTCATTGTCAATTCACACTTCTTAATATGCATCGATCAAATATGAATCACTTAATTTAACCGACTCACAAAATAATAACACTTATATTCACAAAAATATAATTTCCATTTATATATTCATTTAATAATACATGGAAATTCTCGGGTATTACAACTTGTGTTCACTGCTGTTGAATCTTTTGCTAAGATAATAGATAGCTCTTTCTTGGCCTCTATAATCTTTCTGTCCCAGCATGTAGCCCATAGTATTGTCATTGATTGACAGGTACATAAACAGGGGAACACCATCCCTGGGAGGTACCAAAATAGGAGCTTTGATTAGCTACTCTTTAATGAGAATGAAGGCTTTCTGACACTCATCATTCCATCTCATGGACGATTTCTTCCTTAGCAATTTAAAGATGGGTTCACAGGTTGCTGTGAGTTGGGAGATGAATTGGCTAATGAAGTTGATTCTTCCCAAAAATCCTCGTATTTCCTTATCTGTTTGAGGTATGGGCATTTCCGTGATGGCCTAGATTTTTGTAGGATCCAACTCAATCCCTTTGTGGCCGACTAGAAATCCTAGTAACTTGCCTGACTTGACGCCAAAGGTGCATTTGGCAGGGTTCAGCTTCAAGTTGTACTTACACAATCGGCTGAGGAGTTTTTTGAGATGATTTCGGTGGTCTTCCTCCCTTCGGGACTTGAAAATGATGTCATCCACATAGATTTCTATCTCTTTATGCATTAGATCATGGAAAAGAGCCATCATGGCTCGCTGATAGGTAGCTCCATCATTGATGAGGTCGAATAACAATCGTCTGTAGCAAAAGGTTTTCCAAGGAGTGATGAATGTAGTTTTCTCACGATCCTCTTCAGCAACCATAATTTGATGGTACCCACTTAAAACAATCAAAGAAAGGAGTACATGTGTCATGCGAAATTTGTATTGTCAATGAGTATGTGGATGAGTGGCACGGGAAAGCTATCATTGAGAAAAGCTTTGTTTAGATCCTTGTAATCCACGAAAACTCACACCTTCCCTCCAGGTTTAGGCATAGGGACTATGTTGGATAGCCACTCAGGGTATGTTGATACCATGATGATGTCGGCTTGAAATTGTTTCACAATTTCTTCTTTAACTTTTAAACTCCACTCAGATTTTAATCACTTGAGCTTCTACCGGACTGACTTGAATCCCTCTTTAATGGGAAGGCGATGAATAACGATGTTGGTTGACAAACCGGCCATGTCTTCATGAGACCATGCAAACACATCCTGGAATTTTGTCAATAGAATAACCATGTCATTCCTCTAGTTTGGGGTAAGGTCCATACCAATCTAGATTTATTTAGGGTTTTCTGAGGTTCCGAGGTTAAAAGAGGTGGTTTGATCAAGATTTAGCTTGGGTCTATCTTTGACCATTTCTTTGATCTCTTGAGGTATCTCATAGTCCTCTTGTTCAATCTCTATCAAGTATGAGTCCAACTACACATCAAAGTTACAATCCTTGTGAAGAATAGGCACCTCATCAGCAAGTTTAGGCACATCTAACTTTAGAGTCCTGAAACAAAAAGCTTTCACTTAATATATGAAACTGTTTAATCATACAACGTGTTAGAATGTAATGATAAAAATAACTACTAATACTGTACAAAAAAAAGTAAATAGATATTGCTATCTATAGGACAGAGGGAGTTTCTGCCCTTTTTACCCTTGTTGGCAAATGCAAGGAGTGCTGCTCCAATTGCCAAGGGTGAAGTCCTTGTGGACAAGTGTGATGAAGGGGCTGTTGTCGTCCTCCTTCTCTTGAATAATGACCATGATGTCTGGACAATCATCATCTGGGATGTCTCTATTCATACCCTTAGTATGGACAAGAACGTGCATATTTGACAGATATTTATATATCTCTTGTTTGCGCCTTTGATTCCTTTCTTCCTCCTTTGGGTTTGGAATCAAGACTTCTTTTCCTTTAACCGGTATCGACTTAGGAAATAGCATAGCTACCACAAGGGCAGGGACCTTTAGTAAAGGCTGTACATGATTATCACCTTTAGGTTTAGGCAACTGCCTTATAGATGAAGGAACCTATTTATGCTTGTGAGGGTACTTGTGACTGAACCCAGGAGAATAGCCTAGTCCGGTTGTCCTTGTCTGGTTGGGGACTTGTATTGGGCATTTGATTCCCCGATGATCCTTGCCTAACCCTTGTCCAAGTTGAAAACCCAAGGATATCATCTCTTGACTTGTTGACATTACCTCAGCAGAAACTCTGGGTTTCAAAGGTGGTGCCCCAATGGATTGATAGTGAGTTTTTCTCACCTCAAGGGCTTGGAAGCTGACAGGCTCAACTTTTGTATTAAAACTGATGAGTGGTATATCATCTTTAATAGGACATTACGGCTCAAAGACCAGCGGTGACGGACTATTATTGATGATATACTTGAGTTGCTGATGAAGAGTGGATGGGACGGCTCCAACCATATGAATCCAAGGTCTTCCCAACAGTAAGTTGTATCTTGTAGTGATCTTAAGCACTTGGAAGGATATGTAGAATGTATGTGGACCGATTTCCACTGGTAATCCAATCTCTCCGATAGCATTTCACTGAGTTCCATCAAAGGTTTTAATGATTGTATGGATGCTTTGAATCCTATTGAGATTGATGTTCATTTTCTCTAATGTGGCATAAGGGCAGATGTTTAGGGATGATCCTCCCTCTATTAGCACTCATTCAACCACATATCTGGAAGACATAACCGCTATGTGCAACGGTTTGTAGTGACTTATCCCTTCGGGAGGTATGTCATCATCGGTGAAGGATATCACATTGCTGTTAAAGATGTGATCTACCAGATGATGGAATTTTTCAACATCCACTATTTTTGGCAAGTGGGCTTCTTCTAATACTTTCAGTAAGACCTTCTGGTGATCCTCTTAAGAGAAAACCAAGTCCGAAATAGAGATCTCTTGTAGAGATTCTTTCACGCTTAGAACCACCTTGACTTTATTGTGTCCCATAGTACGAAGGAATTCTTCAATCTTCTTCATGTGCACTTTCCCCTTTGATCTGATGATAGGCTTCATCACCCATTGAGGAAGGTAAAGTGGATTTTCTTTCGACACTGCAGCAATTGTATTGGATATAGATCATTCAGCCTCTCCATAGTTCCATGGCACTTTCTTGAGGCTGACAAGAGGATACTGTGGCCTGAACGGCAATATGATTAGCTTTGGTGCAGCCACTTTTAAAGGGTTTTCAACACCTTTGAGCTGAATTGGTTGAATAGTAAGTGGGGTGGAAGCCACATCTTCCTTATAGGATACCACTACTATGATTCCATTCCATTCTAGAAGAAAAGTGTTCCCACTCTTAGATGATGTAGTGTTGTTATCTGCCATCTGTAGGTCACCACTGTCAATTATATTTTGAATAAGATGGCGGAGTGCCCAGCATTCCTCAGTGTTGTGACCGCGAGAGTGGGAGTGGTATTGGCATACTCCATTAGCATCAAACAACATAGGTTGACTGGAGGTAGCAGTGCTGTGATTTTTCCCTCATTAATCAGCATCTGCAATATTTCTTCCATCGACTGGTCTAAATAGGTGAATTCCCTTTTGTTGGCAAAATCTTGATGGGCTTTAGCTTTTGCTCTTTTTGCAATCTTTTCCTCTAGTGTTTCACTTTCTTGAGTAAGTGGTTGAGTACTTGTAATAAGAGAAAGGAGGCTAGCATGCTCCTGAATGAATAATTGACGTGTGACTTGGTGTTGATGAGTCACCAGTTCTGCCAATTGATTGACTTGTTCGCCAAGAGACTTGATTTCCCATTCCATCATGAACTGGAATTGTAAATAATCCCATCTGTCGGAATTATCCATGTTGATGTGGGATGAGCCACCCACATTTTTGAAGTATTTGGAGCCTTCATTGCCCCAGTGGATCATGTTAACCTCCTCTTCCTTGTGTTGAGGGAGAGGGTTATCTTGGACATGGGGTTGGTCGGGCTTGGTCACCACGATCTCACCGTTTTCAATTAAATCCTGTATTTTATACTTAAGAGCCCAACAATCTTGAGTGTCATGGACTGGAGCTCTAGCATGATAAGCACATTTCTTGCTTACATTGAAGCCTTTTCCACTCGGTTTGGCTGGCGGAAGGAGATGAGTAATTTTTTTCTGAGCTGTCATACGTTTGAGAATGTTTTCGATTGACTCCCCTAAGGGTGTGAACACTCTTGTACATCTGACTTCTTCAGTTTTCGGCAATGGAGGATTTGAAGACTGAGCTTGAAAAGGGAAATAGTTTCTCCTCTGAATAGGAAAGTTCTGATTGCCTTTTTGTCCTTGCAGTATCAAGGAAACATCCTCCTCTTTCTTCTTATGGACCCTCTGGGGGTTGTTTCCATAACTTCCAGACTAGATGTGCTCAACTACAGCTTTTAGAGCAGTGATGTCTTGAATCTTCCCAGACTTCAATCCCATTTTAGCCATTTCTCCATGTTTGATCATTTCAGAGAATGGCTTACCTATTCCAGCCAAAACCCTCTCATAGAAGGGAGCTTCTTGAATGTCTATGAAAGTTATCACCATTTCAAACTCGGTCATAGACGGAATAACTTGAGCAGCCTATCGCCTCCATCTTTGGGCATACTCTCTAAACGACTCGTTGATTTGTTTCTTGACCTTGGCAATTTGATACCGGTCTGGAGCCATTTGAGTCTGGAAGCTGTATTGACTAAGGAAAGCATGGGCTAACTCCTCCCAGCTATGAATCTTGGAGTTGTCCAATCTGGTATACCATGCTCTGGCTTCTCCAGTAAGACTTTTCTGAAATAGTTGCATTCTGAGCTTTTCATTCTCGGCATAAGATCCGAGCTCTCCAATGAATATCTTTAAGTGGGTGTAAGGATCTCCTAATCTATCATATTTCTCAAAATTGGGAGTCTTGAATTTTTCCAGATAATGAACCCTGGGGGAAATACAAAGGTCTGAATAAGAAACACTACCATGTGTCACAATCCCTTTGATAGACTGAATGGTCTCTTCAATTTGTAGAACTTTCTTCTGAATATCACCGATGTCTGGATCTTCTTTAAGATGGGTGATTTCAGGGGTTTTGTTGGTCTTATCAAACTGAGACTCAGGTGCTAGAACTTTTTTGTTCGAACCCTAGATTCCTCCATGTGCAGAGGATTATGTATATATGGGTATTTATGGACCCTGAGTTGACTTCTGTAATTCTTTGAGCAGAATAGCAAAATCTGTTATTTGATTGCTTAATCCATCAAACTCCTCACGAGAGACAGGAGTAGGATTAGGCTGGCCAGATGTAGCCATGTTTGGTTGTAGGCTTAGTGCCTTCTTAGATTTTGAACGGGTAACGGGACCAATCGTCTCCATACAAAAAGACTTCTGTAGTTTAGTCTTAGAGAAACATGGAAATATTACATGCTATGTGATGTGTCCATTTTTAGTAGTATTATCCTACAAAACGGATGTAAGTTTGTTTTAATGACAGGATAGCATGACAAGTCTTGAGATAAAAGGGAAATGCATGTTCATATATTCTTTTATATTTTTCATTACATTGAGATTGACATGGAAATAAAATTACAAGTAATTGAAATGGGAAGGTATGAAGAGACTTCCCTCCGCGTTTGGTTTATCAGAGGCTGGCCTATCTTAGGCTACTTTTGTGGCTTTTTAACAAGAAGGTTCCCAGATCATCGCAATTTACTCGATGGGAAGTTAATTCGATCTTTCAACTGGAGCGAATCTGGGTGGTGCCTTTCCTGAGCCTCGTTGGAATTAGTCTCCCTACAAGTCCATTAATCAAACACCGACAAGATAGCCTCCTGGTGGAGGGACCACACAATATACATTTGTCGACGTCGGGATTTTTGAGTGTCCCTTTTTGTTACTTGTTCTCTGGTGTTCTCATGTTAATGTGAGATTTGTTTGAAAAAACAAGTGAAAAAGGTCCGACATGTATAATGTCGACGATTTGACTTTAAGAGTCGCCAGTTGGTGTATTTAACTGGTTGCACAAACGCAATCGAAAAAGTTTACACATTGACCCAATGATTTGACACTGCTAGATGGGTCTGTGAAACCGAGTTTCATTTTGGGTCCGGGGGCTTGATTATGCAGAGGGAAGGTGTTAGGCACCCCCCGACATCCGTCTTACCATGGTGACCGCCACTTTTCAAAGAAACTGTTATATGAATATGTGTGTGTGTGTGTGTGTGTGTGGATCAATGTGCAATTATTTGGAAGTAGTGTTGTACCTCGTTCGCACCTATATACATAGGGTTTGAATTTATAGAAAAATTCAGTTTTAAACAAGATATAGCAATGACGTTTTGTAAAAGAGGTTTTTCAAACCCTGTGCTCAATGTAATTGAGGCCTTTGATACTTCCATTTTATTATTAAATGTTCGGCTTGTTTGCTTTTATTTTCGAGATCTGAAGCATTCTTGAGAAAAATAATATCTGTGATCTTAGAACTCCTCATGGGCATGATGACCATCCAAGGAAATTGAGACCTTTGTAAAATAATGTACAAGCGCTACACAAATTTGAAAAAATGTCGTTATGGGAACCGAATCTAGATTGATGAGAGATCGAATCTGTGATCACATGATTCCTAGGCTCACATGATCACGCAATTTGTATGGAAAGCAATAAGCGAGTCATATATATAAAAGATGTAAATATATTTATACAGACATGATCAACCACCACGAAGCAACTCCATGGGGATCGAAATGTAAATATATAAAAGCGGTAAATATATATATATATATATATATATATATATATATATATATATATATATATATATATATATATATATGACAGATCAACCACCACGTAAGTAAACTCCAGGTGATTTAAAGAAATGTATATATATATATATATATATATATATATATATATATATATATATATAAAAGAACGATTTGGATGTGAATCCGGGCTCATCGGATATATCGACAACAATTATATATATATATATATATATATATATATATATATATATATATATATATATAAGCAAGTAAATATAGGATGTAAAATCCATGCTCACTGAGATATAATAAAACAATATATATATATATATATATATATATATATATATATATAAAAGCAAGTAAATGCTTGGATATAAAATCCGAGGCTCATTAGATATGTTCGACAACAATATATATATATATATATATATATATATATATATATATATATATATATATATATATAAAAGCAGATAACGCTCTAGGGCAAAGTTCAGGCTCAATCGAGGCATAACTTTCGATAATGTTAGTCCATATATGAAATATATACATATATAAGTATATATATACAGACAAATGAAAACCACGGATAGAAATTAGGCAAAAGCGCCACAACACGACTCTCGATGTATATAACGGTGTGTGCTAATATGAGAAGAAGGCTTTATAAAATGTGAAAAGGCTTACAGTGTCTTTTGCCAAAGTAGACTTCTATGACTTTAAATGGATAAACACTCGGCTCCCACGGATACAAGATAGCTATATGTGAGCTAACAAGTGTTTAAAGATGAGGAAACACTCGAAAAGATGTGTATCTGAGTAAAATGGGATGAGGTTTCCTCGCCTTTTCCTCTCCTTCTCTTCTTCAAATGGCTGACCCCAAGGCTCATATTTATAGATGGATGGTCGCAGGTACACCTGCGGCAGCCGCGGTTGTACATGCGGCTAGTCGTGGTGCATCTGAGCCTCGCGGGTCCTGTTATCTCAAAATGCGTGCACTCATACCTTTGTAATGTCCGCTCAAACTTGCAGAACTTCAATCCGAGCATCCGAGCGAGGTATATCGACCTTCTTGAGGGATAGCTTGTATAATAGAGAGTTCTGCAATGACATGGATTAGAGGTTGTACGAAGTCAGGAAGAGGGATCTATGCCCATGGTCTTCAAGCTTCAAATTCTATCCAAAGTACTGCCATGCGTAATAGTCACTCGATATTGTAACTCCTCGGTTCTTGTGGGACATTATTGGATGTATGTATGAAGTGTTGAGATGACGTGCAGGTGTTGAAAAGACAAGATGACGTTTGACTCTTCTCCGGGGTTATCGCCGGTATGAGTTGAAAGTAGACGTTGCTCAGGTTTACATCTGAGATTGGACTACTTGTTGGTATGCCGCAATATCATCTTGTGAGAGAAAACGTTTAGGCGGTAAGACGACATTTTGACTCCTCACCGGGGTTATCACCGTTTTGAGCAAAAAGCAGACGTTGCTTAGGGTTACATCTGAGATTAGACTGCTTATTTGTATGACTCACTGTCATCTGTGGGTGTGCCTGTCTGCCGTTGTTAGCTCTGGGTCTGAGGTATGAGTGCCTCGGCAGGAGGTATGAGCTTGAAGCTGATTGCATGTGTTTGAAATAAGCATTTCTGGAGTTATCGCCGGAACTACAAAGGCATCCCTTGGGGCTATCACCAAGGATGGAGTCGCTACTCCCAGTGTTGGTTCTGGGACTGGAACTGAATGTTACGGTGTTATTGTCGAGACAGAACTGCCCTCTCCGGTGTTGTTGCCGGTCTTTTGATCTGCATACCTCGGGGTTATCTCCGAGATTGGAAATGACACTCATGGTGTGTGTTCCGGGGTTTGGAATGACTTTCTCGGTTTGTGTTCCGGGTTGGAACTGATGTTCCCAGTTTGTGTTTCGGGTTGGAATTGAACTTCCAGTAGTATCCGGAATGGATGTCAACTGTCTTCCAGGGTTATCTCCGAAAGACGAATCTGCCCTCCTACAATGTTAATGTGAGCATGCGAGAAAATTTTGAGTTTCTCTGAGATGCCCCTCTTTATCATTATTCATGCAATGCAAGGCATGGATAGGATAAAGAATCCTAGACACTTGAAATGCAAGCAAGATAAACATGATGCTATATGCAGCAACATGATGCAAATGTATGATGCATGATTGTCAGGTAATCCTGTTGGGATGACAATCAGCGATGGCTTGGACATGCAATCCAAGTCTCCAAGGATGTTGACGTTGGGGCTATCACCAAAGTCTTGAATCCTAGACATTGGCTTATATTCCATAGAGGTACCTCTTGTGTGTAAGAGATCTGTGGGGATAAAGATTTGTCTATTTGAGGATGTGTATAACATATTTCCTCATTCTGTCGGAGTTACTGCCAACAGTTTATCATCGTCAGGGTTGCCCAACCTTCGTTGATGTGTGTATCACCGGATAGATCCCTGCTGGGTGCATTGTCAAGGTTGTTTAACCTTCATTGATGTATGTATCAATGGTTGCATTGCGTTGTAACCCCCGCCGGGGATACGTAGATGAGTTGCTTCGATGGGTTTACTTGCCATCGGCTGACATGACGTCAAGGTTGCTTGACCTTCATTGATGTGTGTATCAATGGTTGCATTACGTTATAACCCCCGCCGGGGATACGTAGATGCTTAAAAGATGTGCATTGTGACCCCCGCCGGGGATACTTGATGTTTGAAAGATGTGCGTTGTGACCCCCGCCGGGGATACTTCATTGGTTGATAACTTCAGCGTTGTAACCCCCACCGGGGAGGTTTGATATTTCGTGGTTTTGCGTTGTAACCCCTTCCGGGGAAGTTTAGGGTTGTGACCCTGCAAATGATGGCATCGGACCTTTGTGGGGTATTGTTGAGCATGATCTATGAAAGCTGAGCTCATTAGTATAGGATACCACCGCATTCAATGAATACCATTGGAGACAGCGGAGTTTAACTCTGACCGACAAGAAACTAGGATTTCAGGCTATTCCGCTCAATCGCGTAGCATTTTTATTCCTGATTTGACCTTTTCATCTTGTGAGACCTCCTTTGCAACTCTAATTGGAGCGAGCTGGAGGTGTGGAACCCATGTAGAAGTGTCACAGGTACACCTGCAGGAGCCACAAGTGAGCCTGCGGCCAACGGTGCCTATGTATAGGCCAATGGTTGCTTTCATAAGTTATTTTCAAGTTGCGCTGTGAAGGAAATCTGAGAGCTCTTCTTTAGATCTACTGAGTTCGGGTAACTTTCTGCATATTTTGCCACCGTACAAGCGTTCTTCACTGTCCTGGTAACGTATGCATGTATTTTTTTTTCCAGTTTCTATCCATTGGAAAATGACTTATCGCATGAAATGCATTTAGACATATAGTAGTGAATATGCATGCTGATATGACTTGATAAAAAATATTCAACATAGTAAATGTTAGTATTAAACCATGTTGAACATGATGATGTGAAAAAATTTAACTTTTGAAACAGTCAAATTGGCACCTTTTACTGTCATTTCTTATCCTATCTGAGGACAAATGAGTAAAGGCATAAAAGTAAAATAATCCTGGTAATTAGACTACACTTACGGATTTTTACTGTGATATGATTAATGCATGTAGGATGTATATGACTGTGTATAGGTGTGCTACTGAATGGCCACCTAGTCATGCCTATGTGTATGTGGATAATCCCATTTACAAAGGGGGCTATGGAAAAATTTTCCCAAAATATAGGTACTGGGTAGTCATGCATTTTTAACTCTACTGTAGATGTATGTTAAAACAATGCATTTTGAAAATCTCCAGGTAAAAAATTACCACACCCTTTCTGAGGTGATTTGGAAACTTGTTGTCTAGATATTATGGATCCGGATCAGCCGAGTAGTTCCCGCAGGACCACTTCTAGTGTACGGAGGAGAGCTTCTGAAGAGCGTCAACGTCGTTCCGTCAGACAACCTCATCGTTTAATGGAGGCGATAATACGTCCTATCCGGGTTGAAGAGCCGAATGTCGAGGATGAGGAGGAGGATGTACCGATCGAGGTTCCTGCTCCTGCTGTATGTGTTCCCTGTAGGGAATTGCCAGGTATTCAAGTGGCGAACCCAGATCTTCTGGGTGACTTGAGTAGGCATCCTTCAGCATACCTGCATGCAAACGAGGTATGAAGTTAGATCTTTAATCTTCCTTATTTCCTATTGATGAGGAGTCAAGGATTACGATGTTGATTCGCATTTGATGTAGGTTCCCGCTTTACATGACTCGAGGGAGGCGGTTTAGCATCCACTCTATGTATCGGGCTTTGCATGATGACTACAAAGCGATCGGCCCATGGTTGGGATTTAGGATGTTCTTCTCCATTCTACCCCGTCGCTGTCCCTGGGGTTACCTCAAGGCATTGTCTGAGTGGTGGTTTCACCAGACTCAGTCACTCCATTTGTTGGACTGTGAGGTGATGATGATGCCGATGGATTGGCAGTTTATCACAGGTATGGAGTTTGGAGGGGAGCCGGTGCCTTGCACGTCGGATATTACCCCTACTGCCGTCAGATCCTTGTTAGGAGTTCCGGCGGAGGCACTCAAGGGAAAGACTGTTCGTATGGGTCCTTTGAGCATAGATGCTATGAGCGGGTTGTTTGAGTGAGCCCATACCCGATGATGTGAGAGTCAGGGATCGCATTCTTCAGCAATTATTCCTAATGATCATTAGGGGCTGCTTCATAGCAGATAACTCTTCTACGGTGTCCTTCGCTTTGATCAGTGCCACTCGACACGTGGACCGTATAGGAGAGTATGATTGGGGTTCCTACACCTTTGTCTATTTCCTTAGGAGAATGAGCATGCGATCGCAGGGCTTGACCGAGGCATGGTTAGGATTCTAACCATTTCTGCTGGTGAGTGTTTCTCTTGTCTTTTCCCATGTATAGGTTAAGAGTGTTGACTGCCAGCAGATGTTTGCCTTTGTGTTAGCAGTTTTGGACCTATGAGAGGCTTCCCTGTTTGCGTCCTGTGAGCGTGTTAGGTTTAGATACGTATCCACGAGGACCGGAGATGGCATCATTCCATAATTGGCGGAGGTCCCTGCCACGAGGGTTTCACTCATTGTCGCTTCTGACTAGAGTTATTGATACCGATGTCATCACATGGATTCCATACTACGGAGAGCATTTGGGAGTTGGCTTTGAGGATGGGTACCCATTTGAGTAAGTACGTCATTTCCACCAGCAGATTCCTCTCTTCACAGATGCGAGGATGGGAGATCTACTTAGGAGGCGTCTTTATTGGGAGCACCACAGAGAGATTCAGATGCCGATCTTGCCTCCCTCCGAGGGCATTATTGGCACATTTTGATCACCCGTCATTGACATCCCATTGATGGGGATTGGCGGTTTTATATTATCGAAGGGCCCCTGGTCTCGTGGAGATGTTCCGGCATTGGTGGATCCTCGTACTATTAGAGCTCGCAGACCCGCCACACGCGGTTTATGGGGATATGGTTCCAGGATCCGTGATGATGATAGATTGGCTAGCATGTGTCAAAGATCCGACTCATGTGACACAGATTGATAGATTGGCCCGGCAATTAGACCGGACACATCTTTTCATTCTAAGCATTTGTGAGATCCTTCAGAGGTAGATACTTTTGATCCTTCCGGCTCTGGCGACCCCTCGGTGACCCGTATATGGCTTTTTAGGTGCAGATCCTCCCTTGTATCGGCCTAACATACCTGTAGATAGAGATCCAATGACTTAAGAGGAGTTACATCAGGTGGACAGTATCGATGATGTAGACATCGACACCATTGACTTTTTCTGATGTATTTCTCATTATCTCTTTTGATAGGCCTCTATCAGCAGCTGGGTAGCTTCGCCCCATTTCCCTGTATTTTAGCTGTACAGAGATGTATTAGATGATGATATACTTAGGAATGTATGTACAGTTTTCCATTCCTTATATTATATTTCCATCTATTGTATCATGCATTTTATTATGTTATGCATATGTATGTATGTCCAGAGATATTCAGGATTGACCCCTGCATGATCTTATGACACAGCCCGTACAGATGTCTTCTTCGACAGTTAGCCGCATTGATCATACCCTACCATTTTTAGTGGTATCTGGTATGCGTTCATGGTATGATAGTATATCACCATCAGACATGGTGATCGTAGATGATTTGCTACAAAGATATGGCATATTTGTTGATGTTTTGAGTTCCCACAGGATTTGTAGAGGGTATCTTTGAAGCCTTTGGGTATCGGAGAGGTAGGTTTTCCGATTTGGGGACCCGTGGAGTTGAATCCTACTTTGGAGGAGTATGCACGATCGAGCGATCTTGCCGGGTGGGGATGGACCTTACGTCGCATATGGCTATTGGAGATATGAAAGCGGCATGGTTCATAGCCCTCACCGGATTGAGAGACGTAGAGGTGGTACAAGATGGGATTACATCCGCCACGTGATATCCTAGCATTTCTGTTTGTGAGGTTGGCTCGAGGATAGCTATGTCACGGCATTCCGTGGATTTCACCTGCCGGAGGACCATTGGTGTTCGACCCGGAATAGATGTACTACTTATGTGTATTGTCATCATACGTCTTCATGCCATGGTACATGGATGAACCTGGATATCGGCGTCATTATGGCGGTGAGAGCTCTCGGGGAGGGTCATACCATTGTCTGGATGATGATCATTCGGAGAGACTTTGAGGTCATTACATCTTACTTGCACTTATCCGTGAGGAGTGTTTTGATGTAGCTTCGGTCATGTTGTATGGGTGGTTTATGTCACACTTGAGACCGATTGGCACATTTAGACGGCAGGGGTTTTGTTTCACCCATGATATAGCCATGTCGTACTCCTTTCAAAGATGCTGAGTGTCTGAATCTTTGTCGTGGTCGACTTTTTCGGTAGGGATTAGAGATCCATTTGCTATATTTAGTGTTTAGGGGCTTAGCTCACCCCTGACTTCATTACTCATGCTTGGGCATTAATTATCTCCTCTCGGGTGGATTGAGGGGCATGATTACTTACCACCCACTTGTCGTGATGTGTCAGTTTGACCAGTTTCAGGATTTTCATCCTTTTGAGGGGGCAGTGAGTCAGCGCTTTGCTTTACATCATTTATCAGTAGAGGATAGATCCAGGTTGTATATACATTGGGATCGGTGAGAAATTTGTTGAGTTTTCCGTCATCATCGTCCAAGTTATTCTCGCAGAGTATTCGCATGGATGGAGAGAGATCGATCGCATCATTTGCAGTAGTATCCTGATGTCGAGGATTGATTTTGACGATGAAAAGCCTATAGAGGAGGCTATTATTCCCATTGATGATTTATTTCTTTGGGTGCCAAAGATTTGTGATGGATTCTCCACCGAAAGTGCCTTTGTTACTCAAAGATTCTAAGCACAACATTTGGAGCAAAGATTACATCTGATGACCTATGATATAGATCAGGCTAGGGCCACGATGTTGACAGTTCTTGATGAGAGAGACACCGCTCTATTAGAGAGAGATGAGGCTATATCAGCCAGGGATGCATTGATTGGGGAGCGGGATGCCGCCTTATCTGCTAGGGATGTGGCCATTGCAGATAGCACTTCAGTTAGATCCCAGATGACTATCAGTCTTGCCGACATGAGTGCTTACATTGATGAGCATTATGCCACCATGCAGTTAGCCTCTGATCTGCTAGCTCGTGTAGATACCCTTGGGCAGGAGCTTGTAGCGCTACCTCCGTCTTCAGAAAAGGATGCTATGTTAGATCTGATAGTCCGCATGCATACAAATCTGTAGATAGCACAGACTAGCTTAGCCATTTTGTCATGTACAACACATATGTATATATCAAACAGTATTATGTATGGCAGAGAAATATATTTTGATTCACTTCCCTTTTAGTTATGCCATGATACTTGCTTGATATTTGCCTGTTTCTTCAGGGTCTTGTGATCTTGATGCATTCTGAACTTATCCTTGATAGATGGACATTGAGACATCGCAAGATCTCTCAGAACGGATCATTGATTTCTATAAATCCCTACCATCGTTGGTGTCTTGGGACTGGTATCTGTATGGAAAAGTGGAGAGGAGGGTGGTTTCTTTCTCTTTGAGATTGACCGCACCACAGATGGTCGCCAGTACTTCTATTTGTGAGAAGCCTAGTTAATTCCATCTCTTATGGGTTGGTATTGCTCTTTGAGGCACGATCACAGCTTAGATGGTCACCGAATCTTCTATTTGTGAGAAGAGGTTGGGTAATTCCATCCCTTTGATCTGAAACCGATGAAATGTGGTGAATTGAAGGTTGATCCCGATGCAGTGTGACAAGTAATTTTGTTCGGTAGGGTTAGATCGAAACCATGAATGGTCGCCACGCATCTCCTATTGAAGAGGAGATCAAGTTTGCGTAGTTCGAACCTGGTGTAAGAGGTTCAACGCTGAATGTGAAAGGCAGATAGGAGTAGAAATGTTTTTGTATAGAAAGGGCAGAAATGTTTTTGTTGTTTTTTGTTGTTTATTGTGACCGGGCCATATAGAATATGGTTGCCTACGTACCCCCGGGTATCAGGGAGATCAGGTCGACGTAGTTCGCCCCTCAGGACGAATTGCAGCTGAATAAAAAGCGTGAATCCCATGTGCAGGCTATATTGCGGGGAGAAGAAAGTTTGATCCCATAATGGGGATAAACTGCAAGTGTGGAAAAAGTTTGATCCCGTCCTCAGGACAAACTGCAAGCGTAGAAAAGTTTAATCCCGTCTTCAGGATAAACTGCAAGTGTGAAAGGTTTAATCTCGTCTTCAGGATAACCGAAATTGTGAAAGGTTAAATCCCGTCTTCAGGATAACCGAAATTGTATGGAAGGTTTGAAATGAAGTGATACCAAGCTGCTGGTTTGAAGTGTATATTTCCCTGAGGGGCAAAAGAGTATGCAAAAAGGAGAGGGTTCAAAATCGGAATAACTGGTGATTTGATGATCAAAACCAGGATGTTTGTTTGATGGTATCTTCAGATATAGTATCGTTTCACGGTGTCCAAGTTGATAAGCTGTGGAAATTCATCGCCATCCATTTCCTGCAATCTGAGAGCACCTCCTGTCAATAACTCCTTGACAACAAATGGGCCTTCCCAGTTAGGAGAGAATTTTCCCTTAGATTGGTCTTGGTTGTCAATGATCTTCTTCAAAACCAAGTCATGTTGTTTGAATTGCCTTAGTCAGACTTTTCTGTTATAGGATCGTGCGATCCTTTGCTGATATAATTGACCATGGAAGATAGTCGCGGTTCGCCTTTCGTCTATTAGAGACAATTGGTGATACCTGTCTTATATCCATTGGTCTTCACCCAACTGAGCATCCATCAATACTCTGAGGGATTCCATTTCCACCTCTATGGGGAGCACTGCTTCCATCCCATAGACTAATGAGTAGGGGGTTGTCCCAGTGGAAGTACGCATAGAAGTTCTGTAGGCTAATAAACTCAGAGGCAAAAGGTCAGGCCATCCTTTGTGATTAGCAGACATTTTCTGCATGATCTTTTTGATGTTTCTATTAGCCGCTTCAACAACCCCATATATCTTTGGACGGTAAATGACGGAGTTGAGGTGTTTGATGTGGAATTTTCTGCATAACTCCTCCATCATTTTGTTGTTGAGGTTCTTAGCATTGTCTGACACAATGACCTCTGGTTGTCCATATCGACAAACAACATTATTTCTGATGAAAGCAATGATGACTTCTTTAGTAACCCTGGGGAAGGAGGCTGCTTCTACCCATTTGGTGAAGTAGTCGATCATGATGAATATAAATCGATGTCCATTACTGGCTTTGGGCTCGATGGGCCCGATCACGTCCATTCCCCACATTGAGAAGGGCCATGGCGAACTCATAATATGGAGTTCCCTTGGAGGGGCATGGATAGCATTCCCATGAATCTGGCATTGATAGCACCTCTTGACGTGGTCATCACAGTCAGCTTTGAGTGTAAGCCAATAATGCCCCATTTTGAGGATCTTCTTGACAAGTAGGGGTCTGCTCATGTGAGGGCCACATACTCCACGATAGATCTTATCCATGAGTCTTTGAGCTTGGTCTTTATCCAGACATCTGAGGAGACCTATTCCTACATCTCTTTTATAGAGTGCATCTCCGCTCAGGTAGAATTTCATAGCAAGTTGATGAATCTACCTCTTCTCAGTTAGGCTCGCCTCAGCGGGTGTAGATCCATCTCGTAGATACTCCTTGATATGCTGATACCAATGGTTGTGGATGGGAGGTATCTCATCCAATACTTCTCCAACGTAATTCCCATAGACTGGGGCTCTTTGCAGAGTAAACGTGATGCTTGGCATGTTTTCCTTGTCAGGTATGTAAACCAAGGAGGCCAACGTTGCTAATACATCTGTAAAATCATTCCTATTACGAGGAATGTGTAGAAAGGAGACTTCTTCGAACTCCAAAGTCATCTGTAAAACTTGTCGATTGTAAGGCAGAAAATATAATTCTTTGGTTTGATAGATTCCTATGGATTGCTTGATTACCAATTCAGAATCCCCAAAGACAGTTAACCGCCTGATGCCCATTGAATGGGCAAGTTTTAGCCCCATGATATAGCCTTCATACTCAGCTGTGTTGTTGGTGCTGACAAACTGTAATTTGAAGGCGACAGGATACTTCTCCCCCGTACCGGATATTAGAACTACTCCAGCTCCAGAACCTTTTGCGTTAACAGCTCCATCAAAATACATTCTCCACATACAGCATGTATCGTACTGATGTTGTAGCTGAACGGTCATTACCCCTTCATCAGGAAAGTATGTTTCTAAGGGTTTGTAGTCCCCTGTAGGTGCGGCGGCCAGTTGATCCGCAATTCCTTTACCTTAGACAGACTTTTGCATCACGTAGACAATGTCAAATTCTTTGTAGGATCAATCGCCATCCGACGATCAACAATTCAGTATGGGCTTATTGAACACATACTTGAGAGGATCCATTCGGGATATGAGATGGGTTGTGTGACCATGGAGGTAATGTTATAACCTCATGGAAGCCCATGCTAAAGCACAACAAGTCTTCTCAATCAGAGTGTACTTGTGTTCATCGATCTTGAATCTTTTCTTTGAGGTAATAGATAGCTTTCGTTCTTGGCCTCTATCATCTTTTTGCCTCAAAGATATGTTCCCATGGCATTGTCATTTATAAACAGGTACATGAACAGGGGAACATCATCCCTGGGAGGTACCAAAATAGGAGCGTTAATCAGTTGCTCTTTGAATTGTGAGGAAGGCTTTCTGACACTCATCATTCCATTTCATGGAGGAGTTCTTCCTTAACAACTTGAAGATTGGCTCACAGGTTGCTGTGAGTTGAGAAATGAATCTGCTAATGAAGTTGATCCTTCCTAAAAATCCCCGTATTTCCTTCTCTGTCTGAGGAATGGGTATTTCCTTGATGGCCTGGATTTTGGTAGGATCTAGTTCAATACCTTTGTGGCTGACTAGGAAACCTAGCAACTTGCCTGACTTAACACCAAAGGCACACTTGGCGGGATTCAACTTCAAGTTGTACTTACGCAACTTGTTGAAAAGTTCTCTGAGATGGTCTAAGTGGTCTTCCTCCTTTCGAGATTTGACAATGATGTCATCCACGTAGATCTCTATCTCTTTATGCATTAAATCATGGAAAAGAGCCATCATAGCTCGCTGATAGGTTGCCCCGGCATTGATGAGGCCGAATGACAACCGTCTGTAGCAAAAAGTTCCCCAAGGCGTGATGAAAGCAGTTTTCTCACGATCTTCCTCAGCGACCATAATTTGATGGTACCCCACAAAGCAATCAGCAAAGGAGTACATGTCATATTGAGTAGTATTGTGAATAAGAATGTGTATAAAGGGCACGGGAAAGCTATCCTTAAGGCAAGATTTGTTCAAATCCCGATAATCCACGCAGACTCACACCTTTCCCCCTGGTTTAGGCATGGGAACAATGTTGGATATCCACTCTGGATATGTAGACACCATGATAATGCCAGCTTGAAATTATTTCACAATTTCTTCTTTAACCTTTAAACTCCACTCAGGTTTCAATCGCATGAGCTTTTGCCTAACTGGCTTGAATCCTTGTTTAATGGGAAGGCGATGAAGAACAATGTCAGTGGACAAACCCACCATGTCTTCATGAGACCATGCAAACACATCCTGGAATTGGGTTAATAGTGTAACCATGTCATTCCGCTGATTTGTGGTAAGGTCTGAACCAATTTGGATTAGCTTAGGGTTGTCTAAGGTTCCAATATTGAAAGAAGTGGTTTGATCAAGATTGG
Source organism: Panax ginseng (assembly GCA_020205605.1). Classification (NCBI taxonomy): domain Eukaryota; kingdom Viridiplantae; phylum Streptophyta; class Magnoliopsida; order Apiales; family Araliaceae; genus Panax; species Panax ginseng. Next base: position 78,085,838 of record CM035129.1, on the reverse strand, counting down.
GTTTGGGTTTGTCTGTGCCCCATTCCTTAATCTCTTGAGGTGTCTCAATGTCCTCTTGTATGTCATCAAGTCTGAGTCCAACTTTGCATCAAAGTTATAGCCCTTGTCGAGAGAAGGCACCTCATCAGCAAGTACAGGCACATCTAAATTCAGAGTCCTGAAACAAAAGATGCTTTCACTTAATATATGCAATTGTTCGATCATACAAAATTGTTATCATGTACTTGATAAAATAACTGCTAGTACTGTAAAGGAAAGCAAACAATTAAAGTTATCTACAGGGCAGAGGGATTTTCTGCCGATTTTACCCTCGTCGACCAATGCATAGAGTGCTGCTCCAATTGTCGAGGGCAAAGTCCTGAAGGACTGAAGTGATGGAAGGATCATCATTGTCCTCCTTTTCCAGAATGATAACCATGACATCTAGGCAATCATCGTCTGGGGTGTATCTGTTTGTATGTTCATCATGAACAATGACGCGGATGCCTGCCATCATCAAGGCAAGGTCATGTTTACGTTTCTATTCTTTTCCTTTCGCTTCGGGATCAGAAATCAGCACCTCTTTTGCTTTGATTGGCACTGGTTTTGGAAATAGCATAGCCACAACATGGGCTGGAACCTTTACTAGAGATTGCATCAACTCATGAGGTAAAGGTATAGAAAATGGTCGTGCGGCGGAAGCTTAAGGAACCTGCTTGTGCTTATGAGGATTTCTCGTAACCGAACTCGCAAAATATCCTAGCCCTATTTGTTCCAATTTGATCGACATTTGGATAGGGTGCTTAATACCCTGCTTATCTTTACCAAGCCCTTGTCCAGGTTGATGAGCCAATAACATCATTTCTTGAGTGGTGAAATAACCTCGCCGAAATCTTGGGTAATGGAAGTGGCGCCCAATAGAATGGTATTGCGTGTTACTCACTTCCGCAGTATGGAAACCGGCCGGTTCAACTTTCAATTGAAGTCGATAATTGGTAGAGTTCCTTGTTCGTGACATTCCGGCTCAGCGTTGACAGTGACTAGACTGTTGTTGATAATGTATTTGAGTTGTTGATGTAAGGTGGAGGGAACAGCTCCAGCCATGTGTATCCATGGCCTCCCGAATAACAGGTTATATCCTAAGTCTATCTTGAGGACGTGGAAAGATACATTGAATGTATTTGGACCAATCTCAATTGGCAATTCAATCTTTCCAACGGAATTTCGTTGGGATCCATCAAAAGCTCTGATGACCGTATGGCTGCTTTGGATCCACTTGAGATTGATATTCATCTTCACCAAGGTGGCATAAGGACAGATATTTAGAGATGAGCTTCCATCTATCAAAACTCCAGCTAGCATGTACCCGAAAGACAAAACTGCAATATGCAGAGGCTTGCAATGACCTGTCCCTTCGGGAGGTATGTCGTCATCAGTGAAGGACATCACATTATTATTGAAAATGTGATCAACCAAATGTTGAAATTTTTCCACATCCACTGATTTTGGCAAATAGGCTTCTTCCAAAACCTTTAGTAAGATCTTCCGATGATCCTCAGAAGAGAAAACCAAGTCCTATATTGAAATCTGGTGCGGAGCTTCTCGCAAGCTTAAAACCACTTTGGCTTCATTGTGGCCCATAGTGCGAAGGAATTTTTCAATCTTCTCCATGGGCAACTTCCCATTTGCTTCGCAAGTAGGTTTAATAACCCATTGAGGACGATGCAGTGGATATTCCTTCGACACTATAGCAGTAGTATGAGACGTGGATCCTTCAAATTCTCCATAATTCCATGGAACTTTGTGTAAACTGACAACATGATATTGTGGTCTGGAAGATAAAGAAATTGGCTCTGGTGCGGCCACTTTCAAAGGATTGTCAGCTCCTTTGAGTTGAATTGGTTGTATGGGAAATACTTTGACAGTCTCTGATGAGTGGGATTTATACCCGCGAATTGAATACTTTATGACTTAACTACTTGCCTGAATTCATATTTTTTATGTAGTTTCATATAAATATAGTGTTATTGTGCTTAATCGTTGCATTGCAAAGCTTTACAGTGATTTTCCAGCCCTAAAGGGGCAAAACAGATAATTCACACATAGCCGCGCCGCGACGCCAAATTCTAGCTTAAAGCTCGCGCCGCGGCGCCACCCCCCATGTTCCTTGCTGACGTGAGCTCCGCACCGCAACACCACTATTCCTTCTTTGTCTCGTCTTTCATTTGCACATGACTCGTGTCTTTATTATTAATATGGCGCTTACAAAGACCATTCAATGCTCAGTGGCCGCATACAAGCAAATGGGCCACCTCTCTGGTTCCCAGCGATCAAGGCCTTTGTTTGACCTAGCAAAAGAGGGAAAAAAAGGTTATAAGAAGCAGGGAGGCGGCAGAACATGGGGTTTTTCTTATTCCAAATCTCTATTCATTGTATTTGTCTGATAATGGATAGTGTATTAGAAATTTGTGTTAGTACCATAGTTATGAACTAACTACATTTTTAGGATTGCAATGTAACCTTTTGATTAGCTTAATCAACTTTCTCCCTCGTTTTATATAATGAAGCATTTTGGAATGGGTTGTTGTATTTTGTTTGTATTGTCTGATTTCTTGATAAAGAAATTGAATCTTGATAGTGATGGAAATTGACAAATGGATATTATTATTCATCTTTAAATTCAATAACACTGTTATGACCTTGACATTTGAATGTGGGCTTAATGTGCCAATAGGATAGACATATCCTTATTTGCCTTGTGCGACCTTGGAAACGAGCTTAATGACCTCGACCTAGTTAGTATCATCAATAGACATATGGTGTTCTAGCTTGTTAGGGATGTGCATTTGACCTTCGACAGAATTTTATGCCTATTATTATTCTAGGTTGACCATTCTGTGATTCGTTTGTGTTACGGAGAGTTAGAAGATTAGGCGAGGCATTAGGGGAGTTGTAGTTGTATCTTACCTTCCTAGCACAACCAACTTCTCTTAGTTAGTTTTCTTATTGAAATAGCTTAACCAACCATTTCTTTCAATCGTTTAGATAAGTTTAGTAGCGACTTTACCTTAGTATTTGTTTCTGTTAAGTCTCTGTCCTCGTGGGTTCGACACTCTACTTTTATATATTACTTATGGAACGCGTATACTTGCGCGTGTTTATCGATTGCTAAATCGGCTAACAGTCTCATCATCCACTTCGGATATAACTGCTACTAATCCCTTTCATTTGGTAGGACATGCATTCCCACCCTTGAGTTGACAAAGGTAATCATCTCGCTATTTGGCAGGACACGGCAGATCAATAAGATTTTGAATGAGATGGCGGAGTGCCCAAAGATTCTTACGTGGTTGTGATCGCGAGAATGTGAATGATATTGACACACTTCATCGTAATTAAACCATCTCCGAAGCGGGATTGATTGGAGGGAGAAGGAAGGTAATTCTTCCTTCGTTGATCAACATCTGTAGTATCTCCTCCAGAGATTGGCCCAGATAGGTGAATTCCCTTTAATTGGCGAAATCCCGACGGGCTTTAGCACTTGCTCGCTTTGCAACCTTATCCTCCATAGCCTCGCTTTCTGAAGGTGCGGATGAAGCATTCATAACAAATGAAAGGAGATAGGCATGCTTCTGCCTGATTAATTGGCGTGTGACTTGATGCTGGTGGGTCACCAGTTCTGCCAATTGCTCAATTTGTTTGCAAAGAGCTTTCATCTTTCGTTCCATGGTAAACTGGAACTTGGCATAATCCCATCTGTCAACACCATCTTTGATGGGTTGGGATGATTAACCATTAGAATTGGAACCTTGTCCAGTGCTCCAACTAATCATGTTGACCTCTTCTTCTTTGTGTTGAGGAAGAGGGTTGTCTTGCACATGAGGTTGATCTGGTTTGGTGACCACGATCTCACCGTTCTCTATTAGATCTTAAATCTTGTGTTTCAAGGCCCAACAATCTTGGGTATCATGTCCAGGTGCTCCAGCATGATAAGCACACTTCCGAGTAACATTAAAACCCCTCCCATTTGGGTTGGCTGGTGGAAGAAGATGTGTAATTTTCTTCTGAGCAATCAGAAGAGAAATAATATTCTTGAGCGAGTCCCCTAAGGGTGTGAACGTTTGAGGTCGCTTTACTTCTCCACTTTTAGGCAATGGAGGGTTTGAAGATTGTGCTGGAAAAGGGGAGTAGTTTCTCCTCTGCATAGGCATGCTTTGATTGCCTTTTTGCCCTTGTAGTATCAAGGAAACATCCTCCTCTTTCTTTTTATGGACCCTCTGGGGGTTTTTTCCATATGATCCGGACTGGTTGTGCTCGTAACAGCTTTAAGAGTGGCTAGGTCTTGAATTTTACCGGACTTAATCTCATCTCAGCCATCTCTCCGTGCTTGATCATTTCAGAGAATGGTTTGCCAATACCAGCTAGAACTCTTTCATAGAAAGGAGCTTCCTGTACATCTACGAAAGTCATGACCATTTCTGATTCTATCATGGAAGGAATAACTTGAGCAGCAAGGCGCCTCCACCTTTGAGCGTACTCTCTAAATGACTCATTAGACTATTTCTTGACATTGGTGATTTGATACCGGTTAGGAGCCATCAGAGATTGAAAACTGTATTGAGTGAGGAAGGCGTGAGCCAGCTCTTCCCAGCTATAGATCTTTGAGTTGTCTAATCTGGTATACCATGGACGGGCTTCTCCAATCAGACTTTTTCTAAAAGCAATTTTTGATTCTCGAGCTTTTCATTTTCCGCATAAGATCCAAGTTCTCTAATGAACACTTTTAAATGTGTATAAGGATCCCCTAATCCGTTATACTTTTCAAAATTAGGGGTTTTGAATTTCTCTGGATAATGAACACCGGGAAATATGCAAAGGTCTGCAAATGAAACACTGCCATGTGTTCCAATCCCTTTGAGAACATGGATAGTTTCCTCCATTTGAAGGACCTTCTTCCTGATATCACCATAGATGTCCGGATCTCCTTTGAGATGGGTGTTTTCGTGGTCTTTGTTGGTCGATCAATTGAGGTTCGGAATTATTTTTCCGGACTTGAACTCCTCCTTGTGTAGAGGATTCGTATGTGTAGGTATCTTCGTACCACAGGTGGTGGTGCAATTCTTTCAAACAGTAATGCCCAAGTCTATAATTTTTTTACTCAATCATCAAATTCTTCTGGAAACAAAGATTAGACTGGTCGGAAGAAGACATGATTGGTCATGAGGCTCGTGGCCTTTTTGGATTTTGAGCGGGTAACAAGCCCAATTGCTTCCCTACAAAAAGACTTAAGTAGTTTAGTCTTAGGGTAATGTAAATGTTATCATAACATGTCCATTTTAGGAATTTTGTCCTACAAAACCGATTGTTAATTGATAACATGTCATGCATGCACAGATATTCTTCATATTTTCCATTACATATGGATGAACCTGGAATAAAATTACAAGTAAATGCGTTTACAAGTAATTAAAAATGGAAAGCATGAAGAGACTTTCCTCCGCATTTGGTTTATCAGAGATTGACCTATCTTAGGGTTTCTCTCGCGGATTTTTGGCATGAAGGTTCCCAAATCATCGCAATTTACTTGATGGGAAGTTAATCCGGTCTTTCAACTGGAACGAATCTGGGTGGTGCCTTTCCGAGCCTCATTTGGAATTATTCTTCCCGCAAGTCCGAAGAATCAAACATCGACAGGATAGCCTCTGGTGGAGGAACCACACAACATACATTCACATACAACGTGTCTCACCGATTTATGCAAAATGATAACATGTCTGAAGCACTAATATCACTGAATAGATATTTAGCAAAGGCGATAAATAAAATACATTCGTACACATTCATCAGAAATGTAAATGCAACATTCACACACAAGCATATAACAATTTTGAAAAGCTTGTAATAGCGGCTTAAGCCCTCTTACTGGAGTCCCCAGCAGAGTCGTCACCTATCGACGTCGGGATTTTTGAGTGTCCCTTTTCGTTACTTGTTCTTTGGTGTTCTCATGTTAATGTGAGATTTGTTTGAAAAAATAAGTGAAAAAGGTCCGACATGTATAATGTCGACGATTTGACTTTAAGAGTCGCCAGTTGGTGTATTTAACTGGTTACACCAACGCAACCAAAAAGGTTTGCACATTGACCCAATGATTTAACACTGCTAGACGGGTCTGTGAAACTGAGAATCATTTTGGGTCTGGGGGCTTGATTATACGGAGGGAAGGTGTTAGGCACCCCCCGACATCCGTGTTACCACGGTGACCGCCATTTTTCAAAGAAACGGTTATATGAATGTGTGTATGTATGTGTGGATCAATGTGCAATTATTTGGAAGTAGTGTTGTACCTCGTTCGCACCTATATACATAGGGTTTGAATTTATAGAAAAATTCAGTTTTAAACAAGATATAGCAATGACGTTTTGTAAAAGAGGTTTTTCAAACCCTGTGCTCAATAGTAATTGAGGCCTTTGATACTTCTATTTTATTATTAAATGTTCAAATTTTGTTTGCTTTTATTTTGAGATCTGAAGCATTCTCGAGAAAATAATATATGTGATGCCTAACTCCTCATGGGCATGACCATCTAAGGAAATTGAATTAATTTGTAAAATAATGTACAAGCTACTTATAGTGAAAAATATCCATCATGGGAATCGAATCTAGATTCAAGAGATGAATACTGTGATCACATAATTCTAGGCTCACATGATCTGCAATTTGTATGGAAAGCGATAGCGGTCATATATATAAAAGTCAGTAATATATATATACCGACATGATCAACCACCACGAAAGCAACTCCATGGGGGATCGGAAATGTAAATATATAAAATGGTAAATATATATATATATATATATATATATATATATATATATATATATATATATATATATATATATATATATGGACATGATCAACCACCACGTAAGTAAACTCTGTGGGGACGAAATATAAATAAAAGTCAGAAAAGCGATCAATCGCCACTTAAGTAAACTCGAGCGGAGACGAAATGTAAATAAAGTTTGTAAAAGCGATCAAGCGCCATTTAAGTAAACTCAGGCAGTGTGACGAAATGTAAATAAAGTTTGTAAAAGTGATCAACTTCCACAGAAGTAAACTCCAGGCAGGATGAAATGTGTATATATATCTATATATATATGTGTGTATAGATATATATATATATATATAAAAGCAGTAAACGCACTGGATATGAATCCAGGCTCATCGGATATGTCCATAAGCACAAGCTTATATATATAAGTATATATATATATATATATATATATATATATATATATATATAAGCAAGTAAATGCTCCGGATGTAAAATCCAGGCTCATCAGATATGTCTAACAACAGTTATATATATAAGTATATATATAAATATATATAAAAGCAAGTAAATGCTTTGGATATAAAATCCAGGCTCATTAGATATGTCTGACAACAATTATATATATATATAAGTATATATATATACAAAAGCAGATAAACGCTCTAGACCGAAGTCTAGGCTCAATCGAGGCATAACTCGATAATGTTAGTCCATATATAAAATATATACATATATAAGTATATATATACAGACAGAAATGAAAACCACGGACCGAAGTCCGGGCAAACGCACACAACACGACTCTCAATGTGTATAACAGTGTGTGCTAATATGAGAAGAAGGCTTTATAAAATGTGAAAAGGCTTACAGTGGGCTGCCAAAGTAGACTTCTATGACTTTAAATGGATAAACACTCAGCTCCCGCCGGATACAAGATAGCTATATGTGAGCTAACAAGTGTTTAAAGATGAGGAAACACTCAAAAGATGTGTATACAGAGTAAAATGGACAGGGTTTCCTCGCCTTTTCCTCTCCTTCTCTTCTTCAAATGGCTGACCCCAAGGCTCATATTTATAGACGGATGGTCGCAGGTACACCTGCGGCTGGTCGTGGTGCATCTGAGCCTCGCGGGTCCTGTTATCTCGAAGTACGTGTACTCATGAACTATAATGTCCTCTCGAACTTGCAGAACTTCAATCCGAGCATCCGAACGAGGTATATCTGACCTTCTTCAGACCGCTTGTGTCAAGAGTTACACAATGACATGGATTAGAGGTTGTACGAAGTCAGGAAGAAGGGTCTATACCCATGGTCTTCAAGCTTCAAATTCTATACAAAGTACTGCCACGCGTAATAGTCACTCGGGATTGTAACTCCTCGATTCTTGTGGGACATTGTTGGATGTATGTATGAAGTGTTGATACGACGCGCAGGTGTTGAAGAGACAAGATGACGTTTGACTCTTCACCGGGGTTATCGCCGGTTTGAGTTAAAAGTAGACATTGCTCAGGGTTACATCTGAGATTGGACTACTTGTTGGTATGCCACGATATCATCTTGTGAGAGAAAGCGTTGAGGCGGTAAGATGACGTTTTGACTCCTCACCGGGGTTATCATCGATTTGAGCGAAAAGTAGACGTTGTTCAGGGTTACATCTGAGATTGGACTGCTTGTTTGTATGCCTCACTATCATCTGTGGGTGTGCCTGTTTGCCCGTTGTTAGCTCCGGGTCTGAGGTATGAGTGCCTCGGCAGGAGGTATGAGCTTGAAGCTGATTGCATGTGTTTGAAATAATCATTTCCAGAGTTATTGTCGGAACTGCAAAGGCATCCCTTGGGGCTATCACCAAGGATGGAGTCACTACTCTCAGTGTTGGTTCTGGGACTGGAACTAAATGTCATGGTGTTATCGTCGAGACAGAACAGCCCTCTCCGGTGTTGTTGCCGGTCTTTTGATCTGCATACCTCGAGGTTATCTCCGAGATTGGAAATGACACTCCCGGTGTGTGTGTTCTGGGGTTTGGAATGACATTCCCGGTTTGTGTTCTGGGTTGGAATTGATGTTCCCGGTTTGTGTTCCGGGTTAAAAATAAACTTCTGGTAGTATCCAGAATGGATGTCAGCTGTCTTCCAGGGTTATCTCCGAAAGACGAATCTGCCCTCCTGCAATGTCAGTAACAGGCGTGCAGAAAATTTTGAGTGTCTACAACATTCACATACATCGCGTCTCACCGTATAGAAATGATGACATGTGCAAAGCACTAATATCACAGGTAGATATGGTGCGAAGCACTAAGTGCAATAAGTAAAGCATTAGTACACATTCATTCAAATGTAAATGCAACATCAACACACAAGCAGATAAAAGTTTTAAAAAAATTTTAAATGATGGCTTAAGCCCTCTTACTGGATGTCCCCAGCAGAGTCGCCACCTGTCGACTTCGGGATTTTTATTTGTCCCTTTTTGTTCTTGTTTTTTGGTGTTCTCATGTTAGGTGATATTTGTTTGAAAAAACATGTTTGAAAAGGTCCAACATGTATATGTCGACGATTTGACTGTAAGAGTCGCCAGTTGGTATTTTTAAATGGTTGCACCAACTCAACCGTAAAAAGGTTTGCACAAAGACCTAATGATAAAACACTATTAACTGGTCTGTAAAACCTAAAATTCTTTAGGGTCCAGGGGCTTGATTAAGCGGAGGGAAGGTGTTAGGCACCCCCCAACTTCGGTGATGACACGGTTACCGCCACTTTTTAATTTAAACTTTTATCTGAATGTGTGTGTGTGTAGGTCTATGTGCAGTTTGTTTGGAAGTAGTGTGATGCCTCGTTCACACCTATATACAAAGGGTTTGACTTTTGTATAAAAGTTTAATTTTAACGAGATATGGCAGCGATGTTTTGTAAAACGAGTTTTTCAAACCCTTATGCTCAATAGTAATTGAGGCCTTTGATACTTCTATTTTATTATGTGTTTAGCTAGATTACTTTTATTATTTTTGAGATGCAAAGCATCTTCGAGAAAATAAGATACATAGCAGCGCCAAACTCCTTGTGGGCATGAAAGCCATCTAAGAAAATTCAAACACCGTGAATAATTTACAAGTTGGTTGCAACTGGAAATGTCCATCACGGGAACTGAATCTAGATTCAGGAACTCAATTTGTGATCACATGATTCCTAGGCTCACATGATAAAGCAATGTGTTCAAAAGCTAAAATAATAACTAGATTTGAATAAATCTAAACTATTTGAGCTTCATCGGTTCTAGTTTAGTCACCATGAACCGGTTAAAACGTGAAATAGCCAGATTTATGTAAATCTAACTCATAGTGATAAGTGATTATATATATATATATATATATATATATAAGTCATAAAAGGCCAATGTAAGTGAGCTCGCATCAAATCTTTGAAATGTAAATATATATGTATATATATATAATAAGTAAATGGCCATGAACTAATCTCCATTTATAATGTGACCCCAAAATAGGTCCATTCAATCCAACCCATTACGAAGTCGCCAAATACATGTAATACAGAATATAACTACAACTTTATTACAACAATTGTCGTACAAAATACAACAACACATATGCTGTGAGTTTGGATACAAATATATACCAAATGTGACACATGTCCCAACCGTGGACAGCACCTCACAGTGACACCTTACATAAAGGTATAGTCAAAAACTATTTTAGAAACTAAAACCTTTGGGAAGTGCTCAAGGAAACCAACCGTACATGGGAGACCATGCGTCTAGGTTATGATAGATATCATATGGCCACAGAATTATCCTTGGTTGACCCAATAGACCCCAAAGAAAAACAAGAAGATTACTATCATATTCTTCCCAATGGTAAGTCTTCTCTTGACATATCATTATCTCCACTATCTCTAATTGAGAATTATACTTCAAACAAACACCAAGATTATATAGGTAGTGCTCAGTATATATACTCAAAGAAGTGGATGAGCACATCCGCGTCTTATGATGATACGAGGTTGTATGTCATTAGACATCTTGTATGATAGTGACAAAACACCCTTCCAACGTTGGGTTTGCCTCACCCCCAATGGCTATAGACCACTGTTCTATTCCCCTGTTATCCCCCACTCGACCCAGCTACACTTTTATTACCTGAAAGGAATTGTGAAGCAAAAGGGTGAGCACAACTAGCTCAGTAAAGAATATTATGACTAAAGATAAATAAATTATCAATAGTCTTCATCAGTAATAAATCAGAGATTTAGAACATATGGTAGATGATAAAACTTTTCAACCATAGTTGCAGCGGAATGAGCAATCCATTAGAAGAGTCAAATAGACTATAAAGTCTATTATCTTCTTCATGTTAAAAGTCCACCAACAATGTTTTATTCCTGTAACATCAATCAACAATTCTTGTCCACAATCATATGAATAACTCATAATTGTAATTGTTGTTCTAAATTCCTTTTCTCATCCAGGACAAAGATAATTTTCATCACCTGAAACATCAAAGATCATGGTTATACCAAATCACAGTTCATGTTCATAATCAAACTAATAAATTCATCTTTGCACTACGGGCCAAAGATATTCATTTGTATCACCAGTTGGTCATGTTCATCTCAACACATATTCATCTTTGCACTCTCACGGCCAAAGATATTCAATAACATATCATCTTTGCACTACTACCAAAGAGATATTCATCAATAATTCATCTTTGCACTCTGAGGCCAAAGATATTCATCAATAATTCATCTTTTGCACTACTGGCCAAAGATATTCCTCAACGATTCATATTTGCACTATAGGCCAAATATATTATTATCTCAAAGAAATATATAATCATTTGAATTTATATAAACAATAATTATAACCATGTTGATCATTTCACCTTTGCACTTAAGCTAAAGATATTCGATTATATATTCAATGGTCATGATCATACCGACCAACGATTCAACTTTTCACTCTTGCCAAAGAGAACCCTAGTCATGATCATACCAATAATCTATCCATCTTTACACTCCAGTTGAAAGAGAATTTCAACATCAGGGTTATAAAAATGTTATATATGATAATAAAATCAATATAATCAATATATAGTTTTAATCTCCAGAGTAATATTCATAAATCAACTATAATTTGGTTAGAAAAAAAAACCAATTTTGTCATGAATAGTAACTCATGAATAGTAACTTCGTGAATAGTAACTCATGAATAGTAACTCGTGAATAGTATCTCATGAATAGTAAACCCGACTCAAAAAGGTAGAAATTCTACAATAAAATCCATACCAATATTTCGGTATAATGATATTGAAAGAATAATATTTTTTTAAGCTTATAAATAATTTATTTTAATTGTTTACACTTTACTAAATAATGCATTTAATCATTCTAAAATTCCAAACTCATAAAATTTCATCACCAATAACCAAAATCCTCATCAAAATCTGCATATACCTCATATAGGATTCTCAAGCCATAAAATCTTATTTTCCAATTTTCTTACTTCACACGACATATTTAATTCATTTACTCATAACTAGTCCATTTTCATGAAAAATACCAAATCAGTTCCAAAAATATTTCTTTTCTGAGATTTAGCAGAATATAGTCCTATATTGAACATATATTTTTATCAGAATTTTTAAAAGTCATTTACTATTTTTCACATGGCCAAAACCACCGAATATTTAAACATTTATCATAAATTGTACTTTTATCCAAAAATTCCGAAATTTACAAAGTATACTTATATAATATAGATGTACTCCCAATAAAATTTTCATCAATTTTGGAGTTAACCACAAGGAGTTATAAGCGGTTACTTTTAAAATAGTCTTTTCCCATAAAATCCATAACTCCTAATCTATACATCCAAAAATCACCATTTTGGACACACTCAATAAAACTCATCAAAGTATCATTTCAAATTTTCCAGAATTTTTGAAGGTCTGAAAAGTTACGAAACATGAAAACATAACAACCCTTAAAATCTCTTACCTCGAAAAGAGCGATATTTACATTTGGAATAACTTATTTGAACGAACTTGCAATCAGATAGCAACACTTAAGATACAAGAATATACTTGATAATATAGAGAGAATAGAGAGAAAACTTCAGTTTCCGTGTGTTTTTCAATTCTAACTTAGCCCTCTATTTATAGGAAAATGCTAGAACGCCAAAGGAGACTAAAATAATAAAATATATTATTTATTTTTCTTATTCCACACCAACCTTCACCAACCAATTTTGAAGGCCATCAGCCATCTTTGAACAAAAAAACATCAGCCACCCATGTGCCAACAACCACAAAAACGTTTTTCTTAAATAAAATAATTAAAACTTTCAAAAATTAATTATTTCGGAACTCCGGAACTTCAATAATTCACAATAAATAGCCCTTTTATCAGAAAATTCGAATCTTGCGACTTTCCATGGGAAATTCCATTCTCTACAACTTTGCAGAAGAAAATATTTCCAAATTCCAAACAGAAATTGACCAAAATCAACAAATGAGCGATTTTACAGTCTATAATCAATTTTCGGTCAAGAATTGTGTCCACCGACACCCAAAACATATGTTAAATATTTAATGCCACAAAAATACTCTTCCTCCTCATATACTCATATATCCTACATTCATTAAAATAATATATTTAAATGAATTATTTTATCAGAAAAAGATAAAATATTAATTTTCAATAGTTGTCACATTAAAAATTTTCTCCATCTATATCCACAATAAATATTTTCTTTATCATAATAATCAATAATTAATTATTCAAAAATAATATTACAGACTCCCAAGATCTCGACAACCAGTAGTTCGAGGGATAAAGGAAGCTTTCCAATAAGGATTTCTCCTTACTGGCGCGCAATTAGGTGACCAAACCTCTCCTTAGACAGAACTTTCTAGACATTGCCAATAATGTTATCTCGATAATATTATTCAAATAATTTGAATTATTGATCGATAATAGAAAATCTTGTGGCAAATGACAATTATTGAAACAATAATAATATATAATATCAACGCAGACAATTATTAAATCAATAAAATAAAATATTGAACATTAATTATCGTGTAACAATTATTGAGTAAGTGCGCCTTCACGTAAGAATCAATAATTCAAAAATACTATGTAATACCGTGTGCTCTTTGTGCAACAACGCGTATTACTTTATTTTACCAATAGGGTATTCCAACGATTGTTAATTGATGTAACGATTACGCCGTTATTTATAAAAACTTAATTTTGTCATTTTCTTCATCCGATGGGGCCCACAAATGACTGCACCGTCGTACGGATATTCCCGACAAAAAGAATATTCCACGACCAAACGAATATTCTCCGACAACAATGAATATTTTATAGCCACTTGTGTGTTTTGTAAAATTTGCATATTTCACCCATAACTTTAAACTTTTATCAATTTTAACATTTACTGAATAATAATTATAAGAAAAATTGAATAATTTTATTTCATAAAATTCGGGGTCTTGCATCCATGCTTGACAAAAATGTAAATATATATATAAAGCTGTAAACGCACCAGATATCACATCCAGGCTTAATCGAATCGAGTTCGATAATAGTATATATATATATATATATATATATATATGGAAAAAATGTATGTACACAGCTGTGTATTACACAGTAGGCTATGGCGACGTTTTTTGAGACTATAGCGTCGGTTTCACCCGTCGTCATATCTATTCTAGGATATGGCAGCAGCAGCTGCCATCATTATAGCCCAAAAAATCATCTGTCGCCATAGTCCCACTGTAATACACATACTGATTGTATATATATATAGCCCTATATATATATATATATATATATATAATTATTTATATATACATATAAATGCGAACGCACTGCAGGTAAATCCAAAGCTCAATCAAATCGAGTTCGATAATAGTATATATTAAACACGTCCTGGGCTCCTGCATAGGATCCGTGTTTATATATATATATATATATATATATATATATATATATATATATATATAAAGAACGCCTGCGGATATAAATCAGGATCAATCAAAAGTAGTTTGATGAAGATTTTTTTATATATATATATATATATATATATATATATATATATATATATACGTATTTATATATATAAAAGCAATAAAAGCTACGGATCGACAATCTGGCATACACACACAACACGACTCTTAACGTGAATAAGTATGTGTGGATGGAAGTGAGAAAAGGCTTAAGAAATCTGAGATGTCTTTCAGTGGGCTACCAAGAAGACTTCAGATAGCTTCTAATGAATGAATACTCGGTTTCCACCAGTTAAATATATCAAAACACAAGCTCACAAGTGTTTGGAAAAAGAAAGCATTCAGTTTAAAGTGTGTACAAAGTAAAATGGACAAGGCTTCCTCGCCTTTTTTTCTTCTTAAAATGTCCACCCCAAGCCTTCTAATTATAGAGGGGAGCCGAGTCCCACTGTGACCAAAGGTGTGCACGGGCTCTGGCTCATGGCCCCGCCGTCTCAAAGTTGTGCACGCATGCAATGCGTTG
Source organism: Panax ginseng (assembly GCA_020205605.1). NCBI lineage: Eukaryota > Viridiplantae > Streptophyta > Magnoliopsida > Apiales > Araliaceae > Panax > Panax ginseng. Next base: position 78,070,474 of record CM035129.1, on the reverse strand, counting down.
TCCTCTTGAACCTTCATAACTTTCTATCCGGGCATCCGATTGAGGCGTGTAATACCTTTCCAAAATGTTTTTGTCAAGAGCTACAAATGACATGGGATAAGAGGTTGTACGAAGCCAGGAAGATGGCTCCATGACCAGATCGTCAAGTCTTTAAATTCTATCTGGTGTACTGTCTTGCGTAGTAGTCACTCGGGATTTTGAGTTATGGTTCTTGTGGGATACTTCTGTGTAGAATGTGGGTTGAACTATTGTTGAGATGGCACAAATGTAGTATCGAGGTGTCAAAATGACAATTTTTCCCCTCACCAGGGTTATCTCTGGCTCTGGGCTGATGTAGCAGTCGTTGTTCAAGGTTATCTCTAAGATTGGGCTACTGTGAGCTTTTAATGTCCTCAGGGTTGTCTCTGAGGTATGCCTTACCTCCTGGGGTAATCTCTGAGGTTGGGACTGAGTGTCTCGGGGTTATCTCTGAAGTTGGAACTGACTTCTTTGAGGTTATCTCTGGAATTGGAACTGCATCCCTCGGGGTTATCTCCGAGGTTGGAACTGAATCTCCCAGGGTTGTCTTTGGGATTGCAAATGAGTATCTTGGGGCTATCTTCGAGATTGAAAACTGAGTATCTTGGGGTTGTCTCCGGGACTAAACTGATTTGACTTCTAGGGTTATCTCTGGAAGACGATTTTGCCCTCCTGCAAGGTTAGTAACAGGAATACAAAATTTCGAGTGTCTACACCAATAATCCTCCACATGAATGAAATTTGGGCAAATTAATGCAAATGAATATGCAGACAGACTTAGAGAGTATATCAATGAAAAAAATATTGAATTGGTGAAGGTAGCTTGTGGCCTTAAACCTTTCCTAGTGAAAGACTATCGGATTTACTGGCCGATCAGTGAGCGTGATGTCTTGAACTGTTCAACCTTTTATTGTAAGCCGAGACAATAGAATTCACACAATATTTTTTAATATTTTTATTGGTTCTCATTATTGTGTCCATTTTGGCCTTAGACACTTCCTGGTTTCATGAGTGTGCTAGAGAATTTAGCCTTCGTCATTCTCATAGAAGTGGCCCCCTTCTCACTCACATAGGTAGTTTCTATTAAGAGTGTCATGCTAATACCCCACTTGACCTTTTTATATTCAAGTTATAGAAATGATTAAAAATAAAGTTTATATCTTCTCAGTGCTTACTGGATCACACATAATTAGGTTGTCCCTTTGAACCTATTTCTTGGGATCTCCAGTCATTTAGGTTAGGTTTCCATTATGGCGACTCTTTAGGATTTTACAGGCTTTAAACCCATTCCCCTTGATGAACTTCTCACTTGCTCTCCAGGTATACCTTTCATTAGTGGATCCGCAATATTATCCTTTGACTTCACATAGATATTATACCATTTGAGAGTAATTTTTTTACAGTTTCATGTCGTCGACATGTGTCTAGACTTACCGTTATAATTATTATTTTTTCCCCAACCAATCGCTGATTGACTATCACAATGAATAATGATTGGTGGTATTTGTTTAGGTCAAATTAGAATATCCTCCAAAAAATTACGAAACCATTCTGCTTCTTCTCATGCTTTATCTAAAGCAATAAATTCAAATTCCATAGTGGATCTTGCAATACATGTTTTCTTAGAGGATTTCCATGATACAGCTGCACCTCCTAAAGTAAACATGTATCCACTTGTGGATTTAGTATCATGGGAGTCAAATATCCAATTTGCATCACTGTATCCTTCAAGTACAGTTGGATATCTTGTAACGCCCCCAAATCCGAGTCCCTTGAACCTCAGACCTGGTGCATTACTAAACAACCTTTATATAAATATTTATAATCTTTATTCATAAAATAATGAATACAATCTCACTTTGATACTAATTAATACATTAATTTCTTCTATTTCCAGAATCCGCAACCTTTACAGCCTGGTGTTAAACTTTTAAATCATATTGATTTAAATTATACATTTCAAGTTATAAGTAATCTTTTTCACTTGGATATATTGATTGTAATTATCCATGAACTCACAACTAGACTTAACTATACTTATATATAATGTTCTTTGACTATGCAACTACAATATGTCATTTGAACGTTATCTAGCATAGCTAAAGCTATACGAATAACTTCAATAAGTACTTCTTCCTCTTTCCTTTGTCTATCCCTAATCCTTCGATCCACTCTGGTTTAGATGAAAACAATTATTTATAGCAAGGGTGAGTAACTATGTTTCCCAGCAAGTTTAACAGTTATCACATAACACATAGTTCGCATTTTAAACACAACTTAAGTTATTCATGCTTCGCAGTTTATACATAATTCTTATTTTTCATACATTGCATTTATTCAGGCATCATAATGCTAATACTCATCAATTATACCTGCTTCGTGCTTATCATATATCTCATATCATGAATATAGTAAGTTTCCATAACTCAATCCACATCAATCATTAACTTGCTTCAATAGATTTATATCACAGTATAGCACATAATGCACATCTCAATTTATTCACAAGGAGTACATATAATACAGGGACTATGTACACATTATAATTAACAAGTTCACATATAAAAACAAGTTCTAAAAAACTTGCATGTACCAGAATTTTACCATTACGCTAACCCTTCGTTCATCTGCATGACCTACACGGTATGTGATATTGATAATAAACACAATCAATACTTGATCTCATGGTTAACCTTACTTTAATAACCTACTTTAACTTATATTGTCCTTGTACCACCTTTGTACTCAACTTCGTTATTTATATAACTCAGTTTTATTTCCTTTTTCATCGCTACATGTATTAGCTTATCACAATTGTAGTTTACTATATGTGTATCACACCACTATAGTGTAGACACTCGAAATTTTCTACATTCCTATTACTAACATTGCAGGAGGGTAGATTTGTCTTTTGGAGATAACCCTGGAAGACAACATACAAATCATTCTGGATACTACCAGAAGGTCAGCTCCAACCCGGAACACAAACCGAGAGCATCGGATCCAAACCCTGAACACACACCGGGCATGTCATTTCCAATCTCGAAGATAACCCCGAGATATGCAGATCAAAAGACCGGCAACAAACTCCGGAGAGAACAGCTCTGTCTCGGCGATAACACCGCGACGTTCAGTTCCAATCCCAGAGACAACACTGGGAGTAGCAACCCCATCCTTGGTGATAGCCCCAAGAGATGCCATCGCAGTTCCGGCAATAACCCCGAAAATGCTTATTTCAAACACATGCGATCAGCTTCAACCACATACATCCTGTCAAAGCACACATACCTCCGACAGGAGCATACACAAATGACAGTGAGGCACACAAACAAGCAGTCCAATCTCAGAGATAACCCTGAGCAACGTTTGCTTTCCGCTTAAACCGGCGATAACCCCGGTGAGGAGTCACAACGTCATCTTACCATGTCAATAAGATGATATCGCAGCATATTAACAAGTAGTCCAATCTCAGCTGTAACCCTGAGCAACGTCTACTTTCAACTCAACCCGGCGATAACCCCGACAAGGAGTCAAACATCATCTTGTTCATCCGACAAATGGCGCGTCGTCTCAAATGCTTCATACATACATACATACAACAATGTCCCAACAATTGAGGAATGACCATCCTGAGTGACTATTATGTTTGACAGTACTTTGGATAGACTTTGAAGCTTGAAGACCATGGGCATAGACCCCTCTTCCTGACTTCGTACAACCTCTAATCCATGTCATTGCGTAACTCTCGACACAAGCAACCCGAAGAAGTACAGATATGCTTCGTTTGGATGCTCGGATTGAAGTTATGTAAGTTCGATTGGACATTACAGTGCACGATTGCACGTACTACGAGACGACGAGACCCGCGAAGCCCGAGCCCACCACGACCAGTGCAGCAGGATCAATCATGATCAAGTAAGTTGACTCGCTGCCACCCTTCTATAAATATAGAATTCACCATTTGAGGGGAGAGAGAAGGAAAAAGCGAGGAAGCCCTGGCCCATTTAGCTCTGCATATACATCTTTTGAGTGTTTCTCTTCTTTAAACACCAGTTAGCCCATATATAGATACTTTTTATCTTACTAAGTCGAGTGTTCATACAATTAAAGTCAAAGAAGTCTACTTTGGCGATTCATTTGCAAAGCCTTCTTACATTCAAGAAAGTCTCTTTCTCTTATTATCACACAACTTTGCATACGCGTTGAGAGTCGTGTGAGTGTGTTTGCCCGGACTTTTGTCCGTGGTTTTCATTTCATTTGTATATATATACTAATATATATATATATATATATATATATATATATTTCATATATATGGACTAACATTATCTCGCTTTTGTATATATATATACTTATATATATGAATCGTGGGTCGAGACTACTGTCTAATGAGCCTAGACTTGATGCAGAGCGTTTAATTGCTTTTATATATATATATATATATATATATATATATATATATATATATATATATATATAGTCATTTGTTTATTATATCTCGATGAGCATGGATTTTATATCGGTGCATTTACTCACTTTTATATATATACATATATATAATTGCTGTCGGACATATCCGATGAGCCTAGATTTACATCCAGTGCGTTTACTGCTTTTATATATATATATTTGTATATATATATATATTTACATTCTGTCAGGCCTAGAGTTTACTCCGTTGTTTTTTACAAATTTTTATTTACATTATGTCTCGCTGGAGTTCACTTACTTGTGGCGATTGATCGCTTACTGCTTTTATTTACATTTTGTCCCTTTTGAGTTCACTTCGTGGTGGTTGATAATGTTCTATATATATATATATATATATATATATATATATATATTACTATATATATATATATATATATATATATATATATATTTACAAAAATTATATATATATATATAATCGCCATCGCTTTCCATACAAATTGCAGTATCTTGTGAGCCTAGGAATCATGTGATCACAGGTTCAGTTTACTGAATCTAGATTCGGTTCCCATAATGGACATTTTCTAGTTGTAAGTAGCTTGTACATTATTTTACAGTGTCTGAGTTTCCTTAGATGGCTGTCATGCCCATGAGGAATTCTAAGATCGTCAGATATTATTTTCTAGGATGCCTCACATCTAGAAAATAAAAGCAAATGTTTAGGACACTTAATAATAAAAAATGGAAGTATGAAAAGGTCTCAATTCTATTGAGCATGTGGTTTGAAAAACCACTTTTACAAAATTTCATTGCTATATATTGTGGTTAAAATTGGATTTTCCTAAATAAAATTCAAACCAGTGTATATAGGTGCGAAACGAGGCCTCGTGACTACTTTCATATAATTGCACATTGATCCACACACACACACACACATTCATATAACAATTTCTTTGAAGAGTGGGCGTCACCGTAGTAACACGGATGTAAGGGTGCCTAACACCTTCCTCCGAATAATCAAGCCCCCGAACCTTAATGAATCTTTGTTTCACATACCATTTTTAGCAGTTGTCAAATCAATCGGGTCAATGTGCAAAACCTTTTCGGTTGCGTTGGTGCAACCAGTTAATTACACCAACTGGCGACTCTTAAAGTCAATCGTCGACATTATACATGTCGGACCTTTTTCACTTGTTTTTTTCAAACAAATCTCACATTAACATGAGAACACCAAAAGACAAGTAACGAAAAGGGACAATTAAAAATCCCGACGTCGATATACAGCAAACCATATTTGGCTAAACATTACTCATCTAAGTTCCTTAAACTTAGATTAGGCATATAGCCTTCGTTTATCACTTTGTAATCATACACACATGGTATATATTGCATACTTATTTCTTATACATTCTCAAATATACTCATTTTGGTCCAATCATAAAATGATACAAATAATTGGTCATTATACACTTCAAATATCTTCTTACGTTATGCTGTGACATTTCTAGGAATCAAATCCCATTATTCCATCATATTTCAAAAATAGAAAATATGATTTCTAGGGTACTTTGTGGATTTTTATGAATCTTTGTAATGAGCTTTAGGCTTCTATGTTTGAACAAGATTTTAGACCATACATCATAGTATTTAATTCCATAGTTAGTCAACTGAAACAGCCTCTTAAGGCTTCTTGAGATAGTGCCTCAAAATGGGTATTTTACATTTCCACTCTACTACCCACTCTACTACCAACTGCAGCATAGGTTAATTTTTAGGCTACTTTGATGATGCTTTTGGACTTTATGAGTTAGCCCATTTGATATTTTGTTTGTGCAAGTATTTAGATCATATATCATAGTATTTTTCCATGAATTTGGTTTCTTAAATTCAGTTATGAAAGTTAACCAAAACTGGGCACAAACTAAGGTGTTTACCCATTTTTACTCTACCATCTGGCACTCTACTATTTTCACTCTACGATTTTTAGAGTTCACTCTACGATTTGCTGAGTGTTCCATTCTACTATCTGTTGAGTGTTCCACTCTACTATTTATTAAGTGTTCCACTCTAGTATCTATTGAACCACTCTACTATCTTTAGAGTCACTCTACCATTTGCTGAGCCACTCTACTATCTGTTGAACCACTCTATTATCTATAGAATAACTCTACCATTTGTTGAGCCACTCTACTATCTATTGAACCACTCTATTATATTTAGAGTCACTCTACTATCTTCATAGCCACTTTACTATTTTCACTCTATGATTTTTAGAGTCACTCTACTATTTTCACTCTACTATTTTCAGAGTCACTCTAATATTTTCACTCTACAATTTTCAGAGTCACTCTACTATTTTCACTCTACTATCTTCAGAGCCACTCTACTACCCAATTGTTGCAGAATTGAGTTTACTGCCTACTTTGATGATTTGTTGGAATTTCTTAGTTAAACTTTTGGCTCTCTCTTCTAGCCCTACTTCTATACCACATACCAAGGTATTTTTATAAGGGTTTAGGTTCTTCATTCATATCAGTTAGGCCTACTTTGACTGAGGCTCAAACTGGATAGTTTAGCACTTTTTCCCCAAAACTGATTTTGACACTTCTTGAATTTCTTTCAATTTTTGGCTACTTAGACAATTTAAGGATGTGTATTTTATTTGCCTAAGATTACTTCTATCATCATCTCACTTTGTTTAATCATATAACCAACTTTGACCTATTAAAGCTTACTTTAGGCTTGAAAAATAGACCCTAACTTGGTTTTCTTACTAGCTTTGGTCATAGCAATGATTATGAATCATCACAAGCATACATATGCAACTTTATATGAGTTCATTATAGTCTTACAAATTTAGGTACAAAAATTTACCCAAACCAGACCACTTTTGGCCTAAAACGTGATTTTTTTAACAAGTCCAATATTTTAAATGGTTTAGACTTGGTTTTTTTAACTTGTGTAGCTTACTTATGCCATATTATAGCTATTGAAACTTGCCTACAATGTTCAGGTGTGGCCTCTCTTCGTTTAAGTGTTAGATGACATTGTAAATCTTACTTTATATGGCTTTTAAACGTGAAAACTGAGTAGTACTCAATATGGACCTCAACTAAGTTAAGGAATAACTTCTAAATGTTAATTATGGACATATTATGGTCCCTTTACTGACTTAAAAGTTTAGGTACTGATCTTGACCAAAACAATCCTCTAATCTAGAGTTTAAGAACGGTTTTGGCTATTACTCACAAATAGCCCCAAGCTATGATTCAAGGGTTATCTAAGCATTCATATAACTTTAAATTATCCTTAAAACTCATCATTACATACTCTAACAAGCTTGAAACTTTTCTCATGTATCAATACCAAAACAACTCATTTCTAGTACTAAACCACCATAACAGCCTTCAAGCTTTCAAGTACAAGTTTTATCACCACAAGTACTTTTGGTATACTATATGTTCATGGTTTAATACATATAAATGCAGGGATTCTATATTTTGTTCAAAACAATCCCTAATAAGCTTTTAATTCTTCTTTTATTAGTCCAGGAACATCAATTTGAAATGTTCTAATTTGAGACTCAAAGTAGGAGGTCCGAAGATGACTTTTAAGTTAAGATCTATGATCGTGGAGTTGCATTCTACGATCGTACAGTTTCACTCTACGATTGTGGAGTAAGGTACTCTACTATCTAAAATAAAATTATCATAGCATGTAAGTTATACTACAACATGTTATTTTTAAGCATAGAAGCATGTTTGAGGCATTCATCTCAATATATGAGCTCGTAGACCTGATTTAGAGTCTAATTCATAGCTAGCATGCTTTTATACTATAAAAGTCCCTACTTGGACATTTAATTAAATAATTGGTGAGCATGATTTTATTTACATGTAACCACAAATTTCCAGTTCATTTTCCCTAGCCTTTTGGCTTTTGATTTATTAAGGGTCTCCATATAATGCCTCAACATCCATACAAGGCTCTAATATTATCAAAACAGTCACCATAGTCTTATTTAATACTATAGACACTAACAACCCATTTTACTATTAAATATGAAATGAAAAAGAAATGGAAAGAATCTAAGCTTACTTACCATGTTAACTTCTAGAGATTGAAGTAGCTTTACTGCTCAATCCTTCCTTCCCTTCCAGTCGTAGCTTTACTACTCTCTCTATCTAATGGACTACTATTGATATTGCTTTTGAAACTCAGATAAGTATAGAAGTTATCTGATTTCAGGTGCATTTTATGGCTATATATGGCTGAACTTTCTCTCTCTCAATCAGCCTACTTGGCCTATTGTTTTTTTTCATCATTATCTCTACCTAGATGCTCTCTTTAGCTCCTACCCGGCCCATATATTGGACTTCATCATTACCACTACACAGCCCCTACAAGGCTGCTCTCTGCAGTGTACTTGGCCCCTATATTGGCCCCTATTCAGTCCTCTAGTATCTACTTAGCTCTTGCAATGAACTTGGCTCCTACAACCACTCTACACCTTATAGCTACTAACTAAATTGTTAACTAACTGTTAGCTTACTGACTGACCCACAACCATTTCACTGTTCTTTTAATTTGAACTAACAGTTCCTTTTTCTCCAATATGGCTGCCGAATTGGGTCTAATGTAAGGCTGGGCACAACTTTGCTTTGGGCTCAATGCTCTCATATCATATTAATGAAATAAAAAAGGCTTGAATGCCTTTATGAAAAATTAATTTGGCCCAATTTATATAACTTGGACTCTTATTACCCCTCTTTACGTAAGGTAATATATGGTCCATAACAATAAATTATTTGCAAGCACACCTAACAAATTTGACATGGTCCAATATGTAATATATATTTAATATAGACTTATATTACATATTAATATACATGTATATTTTTATCCACCACAGTTCTTTAAGCTAGAAAAAAATAGTTAGCACATACATCATTAAAAAATGATGGCTTTATGTAATTTAAATACTTCATGGTAGTACCTACCATTTTCCTTATTTGTCACTAAACAATACTTTTGAATGAAATTAATAATTATATTATAATATAATTATTTCATTGATCCCTTATGTGAATTTATGTCAAGAATATTTCTCAATTAAGTCATATTGGCTTCCCTTTTCATTTTGAATAATCAAGGTATTCATTTAGTAATACCATTGCTTACTTCATCTCATAAAATTTATTCAACTCCACATATAACTTTCTTTTTATTATGGGTAAGTAATATTTATAATGTCTCGTACATTATTAGTTAGAGCCTTTTATATTAAAAGTCTCTCTTCCAGATCATTTTATACCCTATGGGCACAAAAAAAATTAATCCGCTCTTTTCACATTTCCTTTATTAATAATTACGCTAAATCTCTAACCTTTATTTAATCAATTATTATTTCCCTTAAAAGAAATATTACTAATATTTGGGATATCACATATCTTGTATAGTGAAATCCATCAGTTAAAGTGTATCTTAGATATCTAAGTACCCTTACTAAGGCCTTCTTATTAGAGTTTATGCCCTAGAGGCCAATTATTTGATATAATTGTTTAACATTTTGATATTATATTTGATTGAATAAATGAATAATTTTATTATGGTTTTATTTACTGTGTTATATAAATGTTAACATAATATAAATCCTTAGAATAGTTGTGACGCCCCCAAAAATAGGTATACATCACCCATCTTGAGTCGCCAGATACATGGTACAAAATACAAATATAACTTAATTATACAAACGCGTAGGTAAAAAATACGACAAAACATAGTCGAGAGTTTTAATAAGAATATTGTCATCTAGACAATATCCACACTCAAAGGAGTCCTCATTACATTTATTGTCACACTATTTAATGTAATAGTGAGGACTACTAATGCTATCATCCGACCGATCACTCCGTTCCCCGGCTCGTCCAGCCTATATTCTCATTTCTAGAAGAGAATAAATTGAAAGAAAAGGGTGAGCTCAACTAGCCCAAGAAGAAATATTATGACTAAGATAATGCATAATAAATTATCATTAGTCTTCAACAATGTTAAACCGATAAAATACAATAGACATCAAGTTTAAGCATAGTGAACAAGCAATCCATTAGAAGAGTCAAGTAGAGAATAAAATCTACTATCTTCTATGATTTAAAAAATGTTGTCACCAATTTTGATCGCTGAGACTCAGCTTAATAAATAAACCACATCATCGAATCATCCTTGCACTACGGGCCAAGGATATTCATTAAATCATCAATGGTCATGATTATACCGAATAATCCCTAGTCATAATCATACCAAAAACTGTTCATCAATGCACTACAGGCCACTAAGTATTTTTACCACATCATTCGTCACATTACGGTCATGACTATACCGAATAATCCCTGGTCATAATCACACCAAGTCCATCTATGCACGTAAGCCAAAGATGACTTTTATCACAATATAAACATGAGAATGATGACAATGATATAAGCATTAATCAAACGAAAATAAGGATAAATATTAAAGACTTTAATTTATCCAAATATTATCAATCACTTAATAAACTCATAATCTAATATTATTAATATTATAACAATATTTTAATCACTTCTTAAACTTATAAACAATTTATTTCAATTGTTTACACTTTATCAAAAAATGCATTTAATCATTCGAAAATGCCATACTCATAAGATTTCATCACCAATGATCAAATCCCTCATCAAAAATCTGCCTATACCTTATATAGGATTTTTAAGCCATAAAATCCTATTTTCCAACTTTGTTACTTCACATAACATGTTTAACTCATATGTTCGTAACTAAACCATTTTCATAAAAAAATACCAAATCAGTCCCAAAAATATTTCTTTTCTGGGATTTAGCAGAATATAGTCCCATAATGAACATATATTTTTCTCGGAATTTTTAAAATTCATTTACTATTTTTCAAAAATCAATTTCTAATTAATTCCTTAAGAAATTAGCTACCTCAAGTTTAACTCCAGAAATTCCCAACTCTTGGCAGGATCTTACACATGTTAACGTGAGCTTCCAGTTTAAATTTCATGGTCATCGGAATTATAAAACTCCGGTTATAGCATTTTTCGTTGGAAAAACCAAAATATTAAAATGGTCATAACTTGCTCATTTTAAGTTGGAATGAGCTCATTTTTGGACAGAAGGTACTTTATACCATATATTTTCATGTCCCAAAAGGTCGGAATTTTTCTCAAAAATTAAGTGGCTGAAAATTCCCTTTTAAAAATATGGACAGTAGTTATTTTCCATTTTTTAGTTTTTCGTGCTTTGCTAAAATCAGTCCACATGAAAATTTACAACACCTTTTCCAGTGATTACACTTGAATAAGTTAGGAAACTCATAGATCTAACTCTAGAACTTGACCACGGACAGGATATTCCGACAGGATATTCCGATAAAATAATAATGAACGGAATAATAGAAGAATTTCACCATGATGCAGATTAGATAAACAAAGTTATTCCAACATAATAATAAAGAATGGAATAATGTAAGAATTTCACCAAGCATAGGGTAGTCACAGATATCTGAGTTATTCCAATAGAATAATAAAGAATGGAATAACAGAAGTTCTCTTCATGAATAAAAAAGAAATAATACCCATTACGAGTATTGAAAGAAAATAATATCCCTTACCTTATAAAGAAGAAACTGGATATAGAAGTAGTGAAGTAGCAGAATACTTTTCTTCTTTCTCTCTATCGCTTTCTCTCTAGAGTTTGAGTGAATTAAGTAAGAAATAATGAAGGAATGAGCTTCTATTTATAGAAGAATGGATGAATAGTAACCAATCCATGAACGGTCTGCATTGATTTACTTTTAAACAGATGATTCTAGATTGGTTTATAATAAAATATAATATATTCTATTTATAATCTAATAAAACTAATAACTTTATAAAAGTATTCATTTTTATATATAAAAGATTTTACTATGCAAACATTATGCGAGCAAAGATGCAAAAACACTATGCATAATAAAATATAATATATTCTAATTATTGTCTAATAAAATCAATAACTTTATAAAAGTATTCTGCTTTATATATAAAAGATTTTACTATGCAAAATACTATGCATAATAGAATATTATATATTCTATTTATAGTCTAACAAAACGAATAACTTTATAAAAGTATTATGTTTTATATAAAAAGCCTTTTTGTCTTATTACATTAATAATACTAATAAAATAAAACTTCATCATCATTATTATAATTCACACTATTAATCGCACTCAGTCGCTCCTGTGAAAGAGGGACTTTCTAATAAGGATTTCTCCCTATTAGTAAATTGATTAGGTGACCCAAACCTCTCTCGACAAAGCTTTCTAGACATCGTTAATATTGCAAATAATAATATTAATAACTTTGTCATCTCAATTATTGATTTAATAATATATAAAATATCGACAATAATTGAATCAAATAACGTGAGATACTATGCAACAACCATCGAAAGCAATAATTGAACAAAATTGAGTGACTTTCACGTAAGCATCAATAATCAATACTGAGTGTGCTACTATGCAACCAATGCCAGACATCGCACTTTTACTACCAAGTAGTTCAACAGGTTTTAACGGTAAAACTTCATAGTTATTTTCATAAAAATATTTTTGTCATTTTCTCAATCCGATAATAATTTCGTTGTAGGGGTCCACTAATGATTGTGTTGCCTTTATTTAATATTCCCTGTTAAAACGAATATTCCCCAACCAATCGAATATTATATAACAACCTGCATACTTTGCAAAATTTATAAATACTACCCACAATTATAACATTATCTCAAATCCACACCATAATAATAAAAAATATTTCAAGAAAATTAAATCTTTATTCGTAAATTTTGGGGTTTTACAATAGTGATACAAATTATATAGTTTCAAGTATGTGACTTGAACATGAGATTATATAATTACAATTAGTATAATTGTTCTTAAATGTCCCTAGTCGAGTATCATTGTTGATGGGACAACAATGATGCATTAAGACTAGTATGTGGATTGACTGATGACCAAATCTCATTGGTTATAGATATATGAGATATTAAGTCAATGCATAGGTACATGTTAGAGAATGATGTACTGGACAGACCCACCATGAGAATTCTACATGGAATATTATGCAAAGTGTCATTAGCGATTCCCATAGTGATAATGATGTAATGGTCCTCCGACCTGAAATCACTATATTACTACACGGGAATTTATGTACTTTGATATCATCAAATGTCACCTTCAATAGGGTGGACTATAAAGGTGATATTGGGTACATCATGAATCGTGTGAGGAATATGAGTGATCTAGATAGAATTTAACCCTCCTATATATTAGGGGTGATATCCATACACCTCTTGATTGAGTAGGACTATGAAATGTATGGTCATGCTCAAATAGTGATTTGTTTCATATAGTCTACTCATTGATCAAGAAAAACTCAGATTAAATTATGAAGAGTATGACACATTCCATGACTCGAGTTTAATCTAGGATATTATGGTTAAAAGGATTAAATTACATTGAAACATTGGTCACGAAAAGGTTGCATCGAATCATCGATCTTATTATTACTTGGGTAGCAGTGATGCATTACTAGATGCCGCTCACTATTTATAATTTTATAATATGATTTTAAAATTATTGCCAATGTAATAATAACCTATAGGGTCACACACATAGAACGTAATTTAAAAAGGAAATTAATTTAAATTGTAAGGATTTAAATATATCAATATGATTGATAGTATTTTAAATCACGAATTTAAATTAAAAAGGATAATTTGTATATGTATATTAATTAAGTAAGACTCAATTAAGATATATATATATATATATATATATATATATTTAGATTTTAATAATATTAGGTTTTGATTAATTCCTCCTAACTGCTATATATATGATATATATTAGTCATTTTAGGGATTACGTCAAAAAATACAAAACCCTAGCCGCTCTTAGAGAGAGACTAGAGAAAACAGTTTCGAAAATCCTCATCCTTGGTGGCTAGTACCGCGGTTCCTTCTTCTGTAGATCATAGGACGATTCGCAGAGCGTTCGTGTGGATACCGTAGAGACGCAGTTCGTTTGAATTGTGTTGGAGATTCGACCGCATCGATTCTAGCTTTTATAATCGGTATAATTTATAACCTCTGAGTTAATTGATTTTTTGCATGGATCCTGCTTAGGGTTTCGAAATTGGTTTATAAATTTTTATTTTCCGCTGTGCGTTTCTGTGTCGAAACCCTTCACTTCCAATGTTCTTTTCCAAGATTACTCGTATATCGACTTAACTTACTTATTGAGTATGTTATGTCTAGTCGAGTGCAGTTTGATAAAAACATTAAACTGCATATTATACGAGAATATTCCAATTGGGATATACTTTCACCATGATTAGTAATGAGATGAAGTGTTGGGTCTACAGGTGTTCTTACTAGACTTTTCTCATATTTATTATATTTTGCAAGTATTTTTTCTACATAATGAGATTGAGACACAATAAATCTATTAGATATTCTTAAAATCTTGATTCCTAGAATAACATCTGCTAAGCACATGTATTTCATTTCAAATTTGCTAATTAACATTTGTTTGGTAGCATTAATGACATCATTGTTACTACCAAAGATTAACATATCATCCACATATAGACTAACTATTACATATCCCCTTTGAGTGCTTTTGACATATGCACATTTGTTACACTCATTTATTTTGAAATTATTTGATATCATAACATTTTCAAATTTTTCATGCCACTAATTTGGTGCTTATTTCAAACAATATAATGATTTAACAAGCTTACAAACTTTCTTTTCTTTTTCAGAGGCAATAAAACCTTCTGGTTGCTCTATATAAATTTCTTCATCTAATTCACCATTAAGAGAGGCAGTTTTAACATCCATTTGATGTATTGCAGCTATTATAGTGAAATGCTTCATATTGAAAAGAAGCAATCAGTAGAAGATCCACCAATTTCCAAATATAATTCATTTAACATCCATTTAATGATTTGTATTTCACCATTTAATAGCCTTAAATGGTGAAAACAAATGGTGAATTATAATATAATTACTTTTGCAAGACACCCCCACACTTAAAGATATTTATAGGAAGGTTTTTGACCTTTCCATAATTTATAAGGTATCTTATTTGTTTTCTTATGAAGCAAACGGTTGAGAATAAAATTTGAAGATATCAATGCTTCCCCCCACATGTTATGAGGTAACCCAGAACTTATTAACATAGTATTCATCATTTCTTTTAAAGTTTGGTTCTTGCGTTCAACAACACCATTTGATTGAAATGAATAAGGAGTGATAGTTTAATGAATAATACCATTTTTTGAACAAAAGTCTATAAATGGTGATTCATATTCACCACCTCTATCACTTCTTATAGCCTTAATCTTTTTTCTAAGTTGATTCTCAACTTCATTTTTATAATGTTTAAACATTTCAATTGCTTCATCTTTTATCCTTAAAAGATAGACATAATAATAACTTGTGCAATCATCAACAAACGTAATAAAGTACATTTTTCCACCTCTAGTTTGCACAAATTTTAAATCACATATATCAGTGTGAATTAAATTTAGAGGTTCTAAATTCTTTCAACAGAATGAAAAGATGTTCTAATTAATTTAGTCTCTACATATGTTTCACATTTATGACTTTTGTCAATACTAAATTTTGAAATTAATTTACTTAAAGTACTATAGTTCACATGTCCTAATCTACTATGCCAAACATTCATAGACTCAAGCATATAAGCAGAAGATGTGTTCTTATTATTATTAATATCAATAACATTTGGTACAATAGTCACGATGTTCATTTTGAACATCCCATCACACATATAGCCTTTCCCAACATACATTTCATCTTTAATAAGTACAAATTTATCAACATGAAACACTAATTTGAAACATTTCTTGCTCAATACAGATCTAGAGACTAGATTCTTGTGAATGTCTGACACATATAATACATCATTGAGTGTGAGTTCTTTGCCCGAAGTCATCTTTAACACGACCTTTCCTTTTCCTTCAACTTTAGAAGTGGAGGAGTTGCTCGTGAATAGTTGCTCACCATTTTCTATTGGTTGATAGGCTGTAAACATTTCCTTGTCTGAGCATATGAGGCGTGTAGCGCCAGTATCAACCCACCATTCTTTAGGATTTCCCACCAAATTGGCTTCCGAGACAACTGCCGAAAGATACATATCAGAAACTTTAGTAGATACTTCATCTATTTCTGCTATGTTTGCTTGAGCATTTTTTCTGTTAAAGTTCTTTTACTTTTTGGGTTTGCGACAATCCTTTGTAAGATGCCCTATCTTTTTGCAATTATACCATTTCCCTTTGAACTTCTTAGAAGGACCGCTTTCTTGACTTGGGTCTTTATTGTTGTGTTTCCTTTTCTTAGTTTTGTTACCACTCTCTATTACATTAGCATTGGATGTAATTGAAAGTTTTTCAGCTTTCTTTTCAGACTTTCGATTATCCTCTTCAATCCTCAGCCTAACAATCAACTCCTCGAGCCCCATTTCTTTACATTTATTCTTTAAATAATTTTTAAAATCATTTCAAGATGGGGGTAATTTTTCAATTACTGCGGCCACTTGAAAAGATTCACCTAAAATCATTTTATCAGCATGAATCTCATTGATTATCAATTGAAGCTCTTGAACTTGATTTATGACAGTCTTTGTATCAACCATTTTATAATCCAAGAATCTACCGACAACGAATTTCTTCATGCCGGCATCTTCCGTTTTATATTTTTTATCCAAAAACTCTCATAATAACTTAGCTATTTTGATTGGGCTATATACATTATACAATGTATTATCCAATCCATTGAAGATATAATTTTTACAAGGAAAATCAAAATGCTTCCATGCATCCACAGCAGCCAATGTGGTCCTATCAGTTTCATTATCATCTACTACAGGGGCATCCTCATTTAAAAACCTTGAAAGATTCAATGTAGTAAGATAAAACAACATTTTCTGTTGCCAACTTTTAAAATCAATTCCACTAAATTTTTCAGGTTTCTCACCATGACTAACATATGTAGGAACATTGATAGGAACATTGGTTGTAATAGAGTTAGGCACACTTGAATTAGATGATGCCATAATTCTTTTAAATACACAATTTACAGAATCACTTTAATAAAAATAGAAATAGTAGAAGAAGAAAAATAAAAATTAAATTTGTAATTACAATAAAGTAAATCTGTATTTATTTATTTATTTATTTTATTTAAATCAGAAAATAAATTTTTGTAATGAAAATAAAACGAACTATAAAATTTTGTTTTATAAATTAGTATAGAATAAGTACTAAAGAAACGTAAAAAATCTGCTTTAAGATTGTTTATCTATTAATAATTATATACTAATTATATAAACAGAAGTAGAAGATAAACAATGTTATAATAAAGACTTACTAGATGTAATTGACAAACTTTATAAAATCAAGTCAACTGTTGGACAGTTTCTCCTTAAAGCAGATTTCGTTCCCCCTATTGGTGCTTACGAATGGAACAATGGACGTCTACTTACCAAAATAAAATGGTTTTCAATTCTCACAAGAAGCACTTCAATGGAAGAGTTCCACGAACCAATAAAATTTGAATACTCTCTAAGACTTTTAATGAATGAAGAATGAATTTAGTTTTAAGAACTTGAGAATGATTGAACTTGAAGTAATTGTTTTGGGTAGATTTAGAACCTATTTATAGGTTTTCAAATATCCCTTTGAAGATGTACATCCTTTTGAAAATGTTATATCCCTTTGAAAAGGTATATCCTTTTGAAAATGTTGCATCCCTTTGAAAAGGTACAGTTTTAATTTAAAAAGATATGAACCAAACACATCTTTTCTAAAGGTCACACCCAATAATTTTATTTTAAATAAATTTATCATTCATTAATATATATATATATATATATATATATATATATATATATATATATACTGATCCGGATCTTAAGCTCACCCCTTATTCATCACATCGAGCTCACCCTTTAGCGGACGCGACGGACGGACGTGTGATTGCCTCATTATACAACTGTCGTCTATACTTTTAGCGACGGACAACATATAGCGTCACTAAAAGTATAGATTATCATTGTTGTATGACCAACCGCTTACGGGTCCGTCTGCTAAAAAAAAACTCGAGTGAGTTTGGATAAAGTGAAATTTTAAAATCCAGGCCCATATATATATATATATATATGTGTGTGTGTGTGTGTGTGTGTGTGTGTGTGTGTGGAGGGGGGGTATCATCTATGATCTAACTCATGTACAACAAAGAGGATATGGTTCCCATACCCGTCCCGCTAATATGGAGCTATCTCTTGACTTGACCCTGAAAATAATACCCCGCCCGCACCCATTTATTCAATTACTCTCCTTTTTCCCAAGTTAATTTTCTCTAAATTACTTATCTTACTTTGTACAACTATTTTTAATTGAAAATAAAACAACATGCAACATTTCTATTACAAACAATATATTATATTACAAATGTTATGAATTTATAATTAAATATCCTAAATAGCTATATATATATATATATATATATATATATATATATATATATATATATATACATATACACACACACACACATAATATGCTAATTTTAAAAAACAAAACTATATAAATAAATAATCAATTTGGGGCAAGGATGAGAGGGTATATCTCATATCCAACCCTAACTCTATAGGATTTATAAATTAGGTCCCATTCAGGTCAAGATAGGACGGACCCATTGAATTTGGGGAAAATTGTCGGACTTAAAGAAATTCATGCTTAAAATTTAACTGTAATAAATTTTACAACCCATACTTTATTTTTATTTTTAAATTCCGTGCTTTACTTTTTTTTTAAAAAATTCCTTGCTTAAAATTCAATTGTAATAAATAGAATAGAGCTCGGCCTAGTCAGGCCAATATTTGCCTCCATAATGGAACAAGTAATTTTATAAATTTTGCATCTATGTTAATTTTGAATTTGTTAGTCTCAAATTGATTTTAAAAAAGTCAAATGATCTTATTTTTTTGGGTTGGAGGAAATACTACTTGAACTCTATCAATTTTTGGATGTCACACAAAGCTCTGCCAAACAAATCAAACGAATGTGAAATGATCAAGTCCCTAAAAATTAAAGTACTCCCATGGTAGGCTATAATGAGGTGATTAGCAACTGTACATTCAAGAGTTCAACTTCATTACCATATTTACAACCCACATAATACTACACTAGGGTTTTACCTGTTAACAAATGCACTAATCAACTGCTTGGGCAAGACTAATGTTGTGTTTAAATTGAAGAAATGGAGAAAGGAATTACATGATTTCTTAGCATATCAAGTGCATGTTTGGTTGGTTATGGTGGTGGGTGGCATGATAGAATGACAAAATTTTCACATTTACATTTTCTATTGGAATGGATTCCTTTAAGCCACCTCCGTCATGGAATGAAAATCAAGGGATGGGAATGAATTTTTATTCCATAGGAATATGATTTATCTGCCGGAATAAGTAACCAAATACACTTTTTTAAATTCCAATTTTTTCTGAAGGCATGATTCCTTCAATAAGATATCAACAGACAATGCCTACACTGCTAAATAACTCTCATCTATCAACTGAAATGATTTTCAGAATCAAAATCAAAATCTCACGTGGTCTAAACCCTTAATGAATATGAATTCCAGACTGATAAAAAAAAATAGTACATAATTCTTAGTTGATGTACACCCCAACAGTTCAACAATCAATTACTTTATGCTACATTTGGATTGAAGGAATGGAATAGAGTAGGGAATAGAATAGATGAGGGAATGGTATAAGGAAGGAAATGGAATAATTTTTTAATATTCCATGTACATGTTTGGTTGATGTTAAGAATACATCTAAAAATGAAATAAATAATTAGAAAGCGACCTAAATACCCCCAAATGTTCAAATTTAACTTAAATTCAATTTATATTAAAAATTTAACACATATTTCTATAGAGATCTTTTTATAATTATATTCTTCTTTTTTTTTTACTATACTTTTCATATAATTTTTTTTTATAATTTTTTTCTTACTTGTAAGTTATCTTTTTTTATATATTTTTTTTTCTCTAGAATTAAGTTTATTTTAATTGATGATCAAAATAATATATGTTTTTTAATAGATTAAATAATAAAAATATTTTTAATTGTTTACCAACATATTTTTTAACGTCAAATATTTGACGTCAAATAATAATAATATATGTTTGATGATAGATTATTTAAGTTCAAAATATGTTCGTTAATTTTTTAATATTTGAACGTCAAATAATAATAATATATGTTTTTTCATATATTTTTTATTTTAATTGTGGAGTGGGGTGGGGTGGGGGTAGGTTGGTAGGGGTGGGTTGTGGGGGTGGGGTGGATGGGTAGGGGGAGTAGGTGGGTAAGGGGTAGAGTGGGGTGGGGGTGGGGGGGGTTGGGTGTAGGTGGATAATGAGGTGGGGTGGGCGGGGTGGGCGTGGGTTGGTAGGTGGTAGGGGGTGGGTGGCGTGGGGAGGTGGGTAGGGGTGGGGTGGGTGGGGTGGGTGGGTGGTGGGTGGGGGTAGGGTGGGTAGCATGGATAGGTGGCGTGGGTGGGTGGGTGGGTGGGGTAGAGTGGGTGGGGTGAGGTGGGTGGGAGTAGGTTGGTAGGGGTGGTGGTGGGGTGGGGGTGGGGTGGGGGTGGGAGTAGGTAGGTAAGGGAAGGGGTATTTCTTTTAATAAAGATAAGTATTTCTTTTTTAATAAAGATAAGTATTTCTTTTAAAGGGCATATTTGTCAATTACTTAAAAATAATAGATGGAATACGTTATTCCTGACCCCCTTGCAGGAATAAAAATTATAATTTTAAGTTAACACCTATTCCACTAGGAATACATTATTCCGTTGGAATAAACAAACCAAACAACAGTTTTATCATTCCAATGGAATGATTCATTCCATTCTCCCTCAACGTAGCATTAAGGATTTACAGTTTTGGGTATGACATGGATTTGAAGCCTTTCATTTGCCATTGGCTATCCCAACAACATGAAAGTGTGACAAGTAATTGTTACAGGGACCAAGCACCAGAAAGTGATTAGATGCTCCAAAAGGGGAAAATTGCACACATTACCGCACAACAAATATTCAGTCTTCGGACAATGCAAGCGAGGAGTTCATACCACGTGAACAAAAATGTTGTGATAACTCGGTGGTTCTCTCTATTAGATTGGCCAAGCCAGAGTTCATAAGTCAAGCTCCTTGAAACGAGAAAGAAAGAATTTTGAAGAGCCCATCTGGATTATCCGCATGTACCTAGCAAGAAAAAATAATTGGAATGGAAACAAATAGCCAGTGAATAGCAGTAATTCCTTAACTATCATGAAATTACAGATGAGCACAGGCTAAAGCATGCATAGGAGAGGCAAGTCCTAAACTCAATTTCAAAAGGAAGAAATGATGCAAGCATTTTGTAATGAAGTAGGAGAGAATGAGATAGAGACGCTCTCATGCCAAGATGTAGTTAATTTGTAAAAGGTAAAGCAGCTTTTTTATTCATTAGATCTTTGTAACAATGTTGTGAAAGTTAATCTTTTGACTCTTAATAAGTGAAGCAGAGGATATGGCTCAGGTGCTCCTCTAAAATCTTCTAAGCTCTCTCATTACTCTGTCAACAAGATATTGACTTTCAATTCTTTTTTTCATAGTACAGCAAATCTCTTCATGCCTATATTATACTCTCCTATACATTATAGGGACATGGACATGGACATGAACATGGACAAGGGAGTACAGGTATCTGACCAGGGGTCATGCTAGTCCATTCCTCCTATCATATGATATGACCCACCACCAAAAGGATCCAAGAATTAGACAGGTATAAAAAGTAATGCACCTTAGGATAATTTGTTTACTAAAAAATGTTGGATGCAAAAAAAAATACTGTTCTAAGCAGTGACCCTCTCTTATAGAGATCTACTGAAAAGGAAAGGACAATAAAGATATATTCCATCCGTCATGCAATGAAAGTCACAATTTTTTAGAGTGTATACAACATGTATTTTAAGATGTCTCAAAACATTTTTATACATTATGTTTCACAACTCTTTTAAAGATTATAAAAATTGTAATGCTAAAAACCAAGATTATGGGAAGCGAATCAAAGATTAGGAAATATGCCAGTTTTTTATGGCCGCCTGCTAGCTCACTGTTCTAGCACAAAAGGTGGCAGTAAACAGTTACTTTGCAGTAAAAAACTTAACATGATAAATGGAGATTATTGCGGTGGAATATATCTATCTGCAGATATGTAGGAGAAGCCTAGGCATAACAAAGAGCTTCTTAGACTTCACACCTAAAAATGATGCCATAGGACAGAGTATCATACTGATACCAGTCTATCATATCACATTCAGAAAGACTGTCAAATCAGGATTCTATACCAGCAGAA
Source organism: Panax ginseng (assembly GCA_020205605.1). Taxonomy (NCBI): domain Eukaryota; kingdom Viridiplantae; phylum Streptophyta; class Magnoliopsida; order Apiales; family Araliaceae; genus Panax; species Panax ginseng. The sequence goes on along the minus strand of CM035129.1, from coordinate 78,047,491 downwards.
ATTAGAGAAACTTTGTGTCTCATAGCATTTCTCTTCGTAACAACCAGAACGAGAAGGGGAGGAGGAGATTGAAACATACCCAATGGCCTGCATCTTCAAGGACATGCATTTCGACTCCACCACCTTCCTCAGCAGCTTGCTCTTCAGCAGCATGAATCCTCTGTAGATCATCAAGTGCCCATCTGTGCAAGCTTCTTTCTGCTTTCAAAAAATTAAAATGCACACCTCGAGGCACATCTTCCACTATTTTCCTGCATATATTTAAAAAGTGGATGATCAAATTCGTTGTAGAAAATAACATTCAGGTTTCCAAAAAAAATTAAATGACATATTTTAGACAAATAATGCTTTTAGATGCACAGTTCAAATTGAACAAGTACATAATTGCACGGCGAAGAATCTTCCAGAAGCTAAAACTTACACAAAACCCATTTTTTGAGATATGCCAAATATAGGTCTAAAAGTTAACAAGCCAAATGCAAATACCATTCATTTGTTCAAAAGCAAGCAAGCAAACCAGCAATTTAGATAGTTTAAGAATATATGAAAGTTATCCCAGATTTAACATCCGTTCAAGATATTAAAGGAGAATACCATAAATTTGTCTCTTCGTATGATTGATACATTTCCGCAATTCCATTGAGGTCAAACACCCATGAGAAGCCAGATGATGATGAATCAGGAGGGCTGTTCTGCCGAAGGTTAGTTACCACCCACTGAAACACAAAAAAAAAAGAAAGAGGGAAAGAAAGGGATTGAAAATAAGGTTGAGTACCTAAGAAAATGAATATATTAAGTATGCCCCACAAAACCAATATCGTTACTTTAAAGAACTGGTATAACATGAGATCTAACAACCGTATAATGTAGCTGTAAAATCAGTAAAATCAGATGATAAGTTAATAAGTGAAAAAATTTGCTAGCCTGCCATAACATACAGATGCAATAAGTCAATAACAAATTAACATTGATGTAACTAGGAATTCATCAAGTAACAGATGAATGTTATCTGGCAGGAGGTAGGTATCGTCACAGTAACTCTTTAGGTACAACTACCTCAGTAACACATGGAACCGAATTTAAAATATACACCCATATATTGATATGCTTAATGGTTCTTTTTTAACAAACACACTCAGATAACTGCTTAACACGTGTGATTAAAAAACTTTATCCAATCTAGAAACATGAACAAATTAGTCTCTAAGTTACTGATTCTAAGTGTTGAACAAAACTCTATTTTTTTGTATCAGCTCGTGTTACAGAAAATCCAAATATAGTCGACAAAAATTGACAAGTCAGTGTCATATATACAATAATAACCAGGTTCCTGATAATTGACTTTTTTCATTCTCATAGACATTTTTGCACACAGACAGCCTTTCGTGATTATTTTTTAACTTTAAAATCATAGAACAAAAGTATGTCACAGTTTGGACAAAATTGATAGGTAGTCAATTATGTGTGATATAGGATGAATTAGGGTTCAATAATTCTGGAATTTAATGGAAAAATAAAGGAAACTAAAACTAGGGTGAAGCTTTGCACGACACTATCCTCAGAAAATCCAAATATAGTCGACAAAAATTGACAAGTCAGTGTCATACAATAATTGCCAGGTTCCTGATAATTGACTTTTTTCATTCTCATAGACATTTTTGCACACAGACAGCCTTTCGTGATTATTTTTTAATTTTAAAAAAATAGAACAAAAGTATGTCACAGTTTGGACAAAATTGATAGGTAGTCAATTATGTGTGATATAGGACGAATTAGGGTTCAATAATTCTGGAATTTAATGGGAAAATAAAGGAAAACTAAAATTAGGGTGAAGCTTTGCACGACACTATCCTAGGATCCTCAACCACAAAAGAGTAAATTTATCGCAATCAACAATAATATCTCTCAACTAGGAAGCAAGGATACGGGAGCGCAACACAGGGATATGGGGGTTATTAAATATTAAATAATGGGTATTCGAGTGCGGCGAGGATATGGCACATTTTTAATTATTAAATATATACATATATACGTATATAGCTTTATATTTGATTTTATTTAGTTAATTTTTCTTATATATATTTGACATATGTAGTATTTAAAGCATATTTATTGCAATTTTTTAAAATTTATTATACACAATACAAGTACATAAATATAGGGGTTTACTAAGCCCAATTTTCAGAATTGATTAATATATCACTAAGCCTAATGTATGGCCCAATAGAACTACTAAATGACTAAAATAAATATTAAAATTTCCTATTAACTATTAAATACCTTAAATCCCCTCTAATAAATAAAATAAAATAATTACATAGATTAATTTCTCCCAAATTAAACATAATAAAATTTTCATAATATATATAAACTGCTTCTCGGCTTTGGAATTGTCATTCGCATCATTTTTCCCTTGGTTGGACAAAACTCAACCTTGAGTTTTATAATAAGCTAGAATAATTCACGCACCCGTCTATAACACGTGAAAATATGTGGATCTTGATGGTGTTCACACGAAATGTCTCACAAATTTTGGGAAGATAAATGATGATGATTTAGTTTTCTGATTTATTTAGATGATTTAGTTTCCTTATTTATTTATTTTGTTTGTCATTAGTATGAATTTATTTTAATTAGTTGGGGTATTTTTGTCATTAGTCCAATTTAGGGTTGTTTTGATAGGGTTGTTTTGTGTTATTTAAATACCGATGTAATTCTCCTTAGGAGGACATGGTTCTGAATATTACGATTATCTGAGTTGAAACTCTAAACCCTTGACTTTAAGCGCAGAGCTTAGATCCTAGTTTTACTTATCTATCAATTAAAATTAAATTCATATTACAAAGTTGTCCTACATCATTTTTCAAAACTTGTTTGGTTTTATTCTCTTAAATTGCACATTATTCCTACTAGTGGAACATCAATTAGTCGTGATTGTTGATATTTTAGAAGCTGCGATTACATTTACTGTAGGTTATAATTTAATTGCTACAAATAATTATCTCGATATTGCATTTGCATCATGATGACCCATAGTGGAACCCAATATGGCCAAACAATGAACCACAAATTAGACCTCTTACTAAAATGGCTAATATGGAAACCGTATGGATGATAGGTCTGAGGAACTTATTATGGTATCTGGGAGGGTTCGAGTCGTTGAGTGATGAACACAATATTTACCTGAGCCTATAGGAGACAATGCAAAAAATGATGACAATCCCGTTAACGAAGAGATACCTGAGGGATAACCTGAACTGAATAGGCAAAGGAAACACCTTGAGCCTAGAGATATTGAGTACCAAAACCTTGAACCTCGAAATATTGATTACCCCGAGAGACGAGACCGTAGACATTGAGACGTCGGGTACAGTGTTCTAAAAGTCGCTAGTCGGTCCCATGTCGGTTGGCTACCGACTAGCGACTACGGGATTAATCGGCTAGTCGAATTTTTAATTTTTTTTAAAAAAATCACTCATTTCTCTAAACCCCAGTCAGATTTTAATAATTAAATTTATAACTGAAGTTGAAAAAATTTAAAAATTAAAATGAAATATTACAATTAACTAAAAAAATTAACTAATTTAATTTATTCAACCTATTCTTTAATGCCCACTAAGGAACTATTTAACTAAAACAAAAAAAATATCAGTATTTGTATTTGTAAAATGTTAAGCCTTATAAGCTTTATATTAGTATGCCTTATAAGCCTTATAGAGAAACTGAGAGAGAGACGAGCCTTATAGAGAATGTAAGACCCCAACTTTTTATAAATAAAATTGAATTTCTTCTAATTATTACTTTGAAATAATAAGGAGTTAATTTGATATAATACTTTGGTTATGGGTGAAATGTGCAAATTTTGCAAAATAAACAAGTGGTTATAAAATAATCATTGTTGTCGGGAAATATTCGTTTGGTCGTGGAATATTCTTTTTGTTGGGAATATTCGTACGACGGCGCAGTCAATTGTGGGCCCCATAACAGAATAACGGTCGAATGAGGAAAACGACAAATTTGAGTTTTTATAAATAACGGCGTAATTGTTATCGTTAACACTGTTGAAATACCCGGTGGTTAAAATACAAGAATACTGGCGTGGTTGTACAAAGAATAATACCAGATTACAAGTATTTTGAATTATTGATTCTTACGTAAGAAAGCACTACTCAATAATTGTTACAGTAATTACTATTCAATATTTTATTTTATTGATTCAATAATTCCTGCGTGGATATTTTAAATTATTATTGTTTCAATAATTGTCTTTGCACAAGATTTTCCATTATCGATCAATAATTCATATTATTTGAATAATATTATTAGATAGCATTATTGGCAATGTCTAGAAAGTTCACAATGAGAGGTTTGGTCATCTAATCATGCTTACCAAAGAAGAGAGAAATCTTTATCGGAAAGCCCCCTCTTTCCTGGGAACTGCCTGGTTGTCATAATTGTGATTCTGTAATATTATTTGTGAATAATTAATTATTGATTTATAAGGAAATATTTATTTTATGTGAATATAAATGAAGGAATTTTAGCATGAAATAATTGTTGAAAGTTTGGCATATTTTTGTGGAATTACAATTATTTCTCCGATAAATTATTCATTCAAATATATTATTATAATATATTATAATTGTTTAAATAATAATATTATTATAATATATATATAAGCATGTGGTTAATTAGAAACGAAAGTAAGCAAGATGTTTTTGAAGACCTTGTTGGTAACATGGTTTGGTTGGTGGAAATGGTGGGTGAAAAAGTTGCCTGCAAATTCTTAATTTTTCAAATGTATTACAGGAGCATTGTTGTTTTTTTTTCAAAGATGAGTCATGCCTTGTTTTTTTTTCAAAGCTGGCTAGTTTCCTTTTCTTTCTTGCAACTCATTTTTCAAAGTGTGGCCCCAACCATGGAAAATGAGAATGTAAATTAGGCCATTTGGTTGTTGCATGCAAAGTTGCTGCAAAGGGTGGCCCCCACCCATATTGAAAGTAAGTAGGTATTGAAAATAAGGAAAAGTTAGGCATGCTGCTGATTCCTCTTCCTCCGATTTGTGCTATAAAAGGAGGGCAAACCTCCATCCTAAATCACGCCAACTTCAAAATTCAGAAATTCTTATTCTAAAGTATTGTGAGTATTTTCTTGTGTAAGAATATTTTGAGCGTAATTTTTCTGCAAGATTTTCTCAGAATAATATCCGGTATTCCAGTCAAATCCAGCTTCTACAAAGGTAAAGGATATTATTTTATTGCAATACTCGTGAGAAATATTATTTTCTTTCATACTCCATATTACGTAAGCGATATTATTTCATCTCGTATTCTTAAATTTGAACTTATTATGGTAAGTATTGCTTCTATAATTCCTGAAATGATTAGAAATTTCGCTTTATCTAATATCATTTCATAGGAATATTGGTCTGAATTTGTAATCAAATTTGGAACTTTTCATGACCGGGTACTGTTCACAGGTACTGTTCACGGGTAGTGTTCACAAAAAAAATATTTTTTTTTTTCTTCCTTCCAAGTTATCTGTTGTGACTCTTATTCTTGAAATTGAATCCATGTTTTGATCTTCATTCTTGAATTTTACTCCATTATGAAGTATTTTTAAACTTGAATTATCCAAAGTACGAATCTCTAATCTTTGTCCTTTTGTCTCACTGGATTCGTTCTCTAAAATGTTTTTCATCTTCCTCATTCTTTAATGGTGATATTTGATGAATATCTTTGGCCTGTAGTGCAAAGATGAATGATTACTTGATGAATATATTTTTGGTCCGTAGTGCAAAGATGAACAGGTGTTGAGATGAACATGATCAACTGATGATACAAATGAATATCTTTGGCCCGTAGTGCAAAGATGTATATTGATTGATGTTACAGGGATAAAATATTTATGATGGACTTTTAAATTCATAGATGATAGTAGATTTCATTCTCTACTTAACTCTTCTAATGAATTGTTATTTTCGCTGCGAATATTGATCTAAAACTGGTTGTCCATTATATTTTATCTGATTTGTTGAAGGCTAACGATAAATTGTTGTTCTTTATCTTAGTCATAATATTCTTTACTGGGCTAGTTGAGCTTACCCTTTTTCTTTTTGTTCCATTTTTTCTTCTCAAGAGGTGAGAATATAGCAGGAACCAGTCGGGGTAAAGAGTAATGGTCCTAGACAGTTGTTTTAGCAGTCCTCACTATTTTTGTAAAATAGTGTATCAATAAATGTAATGAGGACTTATTTGAGTGTGGATATTATCTAGAAGACGATATTTGTATTTAAATTCACAGTATGTGTGTTGTCGTATTTTGCACGACAATTGTAATAATAACAGTTGTAGTTGTTTCTGTACCATGTATTTGACGACTTAGAATGGGTGATGTATACCTATTTTGGGAGTGTCACAGTTGGTATCAGAACTTAGGGATATGGTCTCTGGCGGAGATCGGAGAATAGAACTAGGAGAGGAGAGACGAGTAAATCCTTCGCTAGTGTGTCCTACCTAAGCTTATTTGTTGGTCGGTCATAATATAGGGATATTATGTGATATATTGATTTCCTTAATTAACCTTTGTTTTATGATAGTATTTGAGAATGTCGACTGAGAATATTAACAGTGGAAATGAGACCATGAAGATGCCTATACCCTTGTTTTATGGCACTTTTTAAGAATGGCAGCTGAGAACGTTAACAATGGAGTGTAGACAGTGGAACAACCTTCAATCACTAACCAAGAGAACGTGCAACAGGAAGGCAATATTCCTCTTTTAAACAACACTACCGAGAAAACGATGAATGATGGAATGTTTAGGAGCTTTTTGCAGTTCATGCAAAACCAGACGAGGGAGACTCGTGTACAAAATACGGGTAGAAATGATAGCAACGCGTGGTTTGTCACGGCCAAACAGTTTAAGGGGTTGAGACCACCAGATTTCTGGGGAAAGCCGGATCCGATTAAGGCAGAAACATGGGTCAAGCAAATTACAAAGATATTCGATGTCTTGGGATGCACGGAAGAACAGAAGGTTCCATTCGCCACTTTTATGTTCCGTGGTGAGGTACGATTCATTGGTGGGAATCGTGAGCGATCAACAAACCGGCCCGCTTTCGGCATGTCTTGGGAAAGATTTCAGAATCGTTCAATGACAAGTACTTTCCGAAAGTATTAAATCATATGAAGGAGGTAGAGTTTATTAGACTAGAACAAAATAATACGATTGTCCCAAAGACGAGGCTAAGTTTCATGAGTTATCCAGTTTGCACCTCATTTGGTAGAAAATGAGGAACGTATGACGCGGATGTTTCTGAGAGGTCTAAATCGGCAATATCTTTATCTCTCATAAATTTTTTTTATATTCAGATGTTGTAAATAGGGCTCAATTATTAGAACGTGATAATGAGTATATTCAACCGAGGACCAAACTGTGGTCATACCGGTGTGACAAAGTAGCCATCGGAGCGATGATAACCGGCGAGGAAAAATACGGACAAAAGCTAAGAACCACAAAGTGGTCATCGTGGGCCATTGCATAATAAGAGAGGTGAGTCAAATGGAAATTTCAAAAGAGGAGATTCAACAACGACGGAAAGACATCAAGAAAAAGACCAAAGACTAACAACAAATTCTAGGGGAGGAGAACGACCGCCAGTTAGATGTTACAAATGCGGAGAGGAGGGACACATAAGTCCAAATTGTTCACAACCTTCCAAGGTGTGTTTCAATTGTGGAAAAGACGGTCATATAGCCCGATTTTGTCCGGCAGCGAAATCAAGTCCAACTAGGACAGTGGCACCAAAGGCGAATACGAACAAATCAAAGTCGGTGGTTCAAGGGAGGGCGTTTTTCGTGACTGACCAAAACACGAGAAACCCGAACGAGTTAATCACGGGTAAGCTAATCTTGAACTCTTGCGAAGTTTATACCTTACTAGATATCGATTCTACCCATTCTTTTATCTCTCCTGCTTGTGCTCAACGTTTAAACTTTACTCCGGAGAAATTGGACTTTAACTTATCTGTTGAAACTCCGTTGGGTGAAACCTTCATTACATCTACAGTTTATAAATCTTGCTTGATCCAAGTTGGCTCCATCACATTACCTATTGATCTTATCTCTCTAAAGATACTTGCATTTGATGTGATTTTAGGGATTGATTGGTTAACTACTCATCATGCCAAAATTGATTGTTTTCCTAAGGTTGTTAGTTTTCATATTCCTAACCAACCTGTTATACGAATTCAAGCAACTAAACCACTAAAATCAGTCACTGTCATATCAAGCCATAAAGCTATTCGTTTATTGAAAAACGGATGTCAAGCTTTCTTAGCTCATGTTATGGACTTGAACAAAAACACGTCAAATTTAAATAATATTTCTATTGTTAGTGAATTTCCTGACGTATTTCCTGAAGAACTTCCTGGTCTACCCCCAGAACGTGAAGTTGAATTCTTTATTGATCTTGAACCGGGTACAAAGCCCATTTCTAAAACCCCATATCGAATGGCTCTTATTGAAATTCAGGAGTTAAAAGTCCAACTACATGAATTGTTAGACATCGGTTTCATTCGTCCTAGTACATCTCCTTGGGGTGCTCCTGTTTTATTTGTAAAGAAGAAAGACGGGAGTATGCGACTTTGTATTGACTACCGGGAATTGAACCATGTCACCATCAAGAATAGGTATCCCCTTCCTCGCATTGATGACATGTTCGACCAGTTGCAAGGAGCACAATTCTTTTCAAAGATCAATCTTCGTTCTGGATATCATCAGCTAAAGATTAAAACTGAGGATATTCAAGATCATCTTCGTAATCCTCGGTTCGCATTATGAATTTTTAGTCATGTCTTTTGGATTGACTAATGCTCATGCTGCTTTCATGGATATGATGAACCGTGTGTTCAAGAAATATTTGGATCAGTTCGTTGTTGTCTTTATTGATGACATCCTCATCTATTCCAAAAGCCGTGAAGATCATGAGCACAATTTGAAGCTGGTACTTCAAAGACTTCGTGATAACAAGCTATACACCAAGTTGAAGAAATGCGAGTTCTGGCTTAAGGAAGTAGCATTCCTTGGGCATGTAGTTTCAAAACATGGAGTATCTGTTAACCCGGCGAAGATTGAAGCAATTCAAAGTTGGGAGCAACCAAGTCGGTCATGATCAAGCGCGAAACTACGGGCTTAATTTGGTTATTATCGGAGATTCGTGGAAGAATTTTCTCGAATCACTACTCCGTTAACTCAGCTGACTCGGAAAGATACAAAATTCGTATGGAACGAGGAATGCGAGAAGAGTTTCCAAGAGCTCAAGAGGAGACTCATTTCGGCACCTGTTCTGACAATACCATCTGGTTCGGATGGATTTGTTACCTATAGCGATGCTTCAGGCAAAGGGTTAGGATGTGTTCTCATGCAACATGAGAAATTCATAGCCTATGCCTCGCGACAACTCAAAGAATATGAGAGGAATTATCCTACTCATGATCTGAAGTTAGCAGCAGTCGTTTTTGCGTTGAAAATCTGGAGACACTACCTGTATGGAGAGAAAGTGGAGATTTATACAAATCATAAAAGCCTCAAATATTTCTTCACCCAAAAGGAACTCAACATGCAAAGAACGACGTTGGCTCGAAGTACATTGAAGGATTACGACCATATAAAGATTCAATATCATCCCGAAAACAAACGTCAGAATCGATGCATTGAGTAGAAGAAGATCGATCGCGGCACGAAAAGCGATGTTGTTAACACAAAGACCCATTTTGTACGACTTACGAAGGATGGAGATAGGGTTAAAGACTCCAGGTACCCACGTGATGATGGCGAATATACGAGTAGAACCGACTTTAATCGATAAAGTTAAAGCCGCTTTCAAGCTACGCACTGGAGCCGATGCGCGATGAAGAAGAAAGTGCAAGAAGGTGCTATTCCGGAAGCAAGAATCGATGAAGGAATACTTCGAGACAACTCCAGACTTTGTGTTCCTAACGACTCTGACTTGAAGCATAAAATCATGATGCAGGCACACAACACACCATTTGCAATCCATCCTGGGAGTACCAAAATGTATCACGATCTTCGACATACATTTTGGTGGAGCAATATGAAGAGAGAGATCGCGGAGTTTGTCTCGAGGTGTTTATCTTGTCAACGTGTAAAGGCGGAGCATCAAATGCCAAAGGGTCCATTGCAACCACTTGAAATTCCAAAATGGAAGTGGGAACACATTACTATGGATTTCGTTACGGGACTTCCCAAGGTTTCTCAAGGTATTGATGCGATTTGGGTTATTGTTGATAGATTAACCAAGTCTGCTCATTTCTTGCCTATACGTGAGACTTATTCTCTTGAACGTCTTGCTCGTTTGTATTTAAATGAGATTGTGAGATTGTACGGCATGACAGTATCCATAGTTTCGGATCGTGACCCAAGATTCACTTCACGATTTTGGGTTAGCTTGCAGAAAGCTATGGGCACGGATTTACAATTCAGTTCAGCATACCATCCTCAAACAAACGGACAATCGGAAAGGACTATTCAAACCCTTGAAGATCTATTAAGACTCTGTGTCCTAGATTTAAAAGGAAGTTGGGATAAGTACTTGCCATTGGTGGAATTCTCCTACAACAGTAGTTATCAGGCAAGTATAGGTGTGGCTCCATTCGAAACATTATATGGACGAAAGTGTAGCTCTCCAGTATGTTGGGATGAGGTGGGTGAAGCAACATTGTTGGGACCAGAGTTGGTATGTATGACTACGAAAAATATCCAAACGATTCGACAACGTATACAAACAGCACAGGATCGACAAAAGAGTTATGCGGATCTTGATCAAAAGGACGTGGAATTTAGTATTGGGGATCATATACTGTTACGTATTGCTCCATGGAAGGGAGTTACAAGAGTCGAGAAGAGAGGAAAGCTCAATCCAAGATTTGTTGGTCCATTTGAGATTTTTGACCGGATAGGAAATGTAACCTATAGACTCACATTACCTCCAAGCATGTCTCGTGTTCATAATGTTTTTCATATATCTATGCTTCGTAAATATGTGAAAGATCCAAACCACATTATTCCGTTAGAACCAGACGAGATAGCCGAAGATTTAACGTACGAGGAGGTACCTGTCAAGATATTGGATAGGAAAGAGCATGTCCTACGAACAAAAGGTTATACCACAAGTCAAGGTTTTGTGGAGAAACCATGCTATTGAGGAAATGACCTGGGAGTTTGAATCGGAAATGAAAGCGAGGTACCCTCACCTTTTCGACATTCCAGGTACGTACGTCAATTTCGAGGACGAAATTTCATAAGGAGGAAAGGTTGTAAGACCCAAACTTTTTATAAATAAAATTGAATTTCCTCTAATTATTACTTTGAAATAATGAGTTAATTTCATATAATACTTTGGTTATGGGTGAAATGTGCAAATTTTGCAAAATAAACAAGTGGTTATAAAATAATCATTGTTGTCGGGGAATATTCGTTTGGTCGTGGAATATTCTTTTTGTCGGGAATATTCGTACGACGGCGAAGTCAATTGTGGGCCCCATAACAGAATAACGGTCGGATGAGGAAAACGACAAATTTGAGTTTTTATAAATAACGGCGTAATTGTTATCGTTAACACTATTGGAATACCCGGTGATTAAAATACGAGAATACGTGTGGTCAGACGGTAGCAATACCAGATTACATAGTATTTTTGAATTATTGATTCTTACGTAAGAAGACACTACTCAATAATTGTTACAGTAATTACTGTTCAATATTTTATTTTATTGATTCAATAATTGCTGCGTGGATATTTTATATTATTGTTGTTTCAATAATTGTCACTACACAGTATTTTCTATTATCAGATCAATAATTCATATTATTTGAATAATATTATTAGATATCATTATTGGCAATGTCTAGAAAGTTCTGTCAAGGAAAGGTTTGATCACCTAATTGCGCGCCAGTAAGGAGAAATACTTATCGGAAAGCCCCCCTTTCCTGGGAACTTCCTGGTTGTCATAATTGTGATTCTGTAATATTATTTGTGAATAATTAATTATTGATTTATAAGGAAATATTTATTTTATGTGAATATAAATGAAGGAATTTTAGCATGAAATAATTGTTGAAAGTTTGGTATATTTTTGTGGAATTACAATTATTTCTCCGATAAATTATTCATTCAAATATATTATTATAATATATTATAATTGTTTAAATAATAATATTATTATAATATATATATAAGCATGTGGTTAATTAGAAACGAAAGTAAGCAAGATGTTTTTGAAGACCTTGTTGGTAACATGGTTTGTTTGGTGGAAATGGTGGGTGAGAAAGTTGCCTGCAAATTCTTAATTTTTCAAATGTATTACAGGAGCATTGTTGTTTTTTTTTCAAAGATGAGTCATGCCTTGTTTTTTTTTTCAAAGCTGGCTGGTTTCCTTTTCTTTCCTGTAACTCATTTTTCAAAGTGTGGCCCCAACCATGGAAAATGAGAATGTAAATTAGGCCATTTGGTTGTTGCATGCAAAGTTGCTTCAAAGGGTGGCCCCCACCCATATTGAAAGTAATAAGTAGGTATTGAAAATAAGGAAAAGTTAGGCATGCTGTTGATTCCTCTTCCTCCGATTTGTGCTATAAAAGGAGGGCAAACCTCCATCCTAAATCACACCAACTTCAAAATTCAGAAATTCTTATTCTAAAGTATTGTGAGTATTTTCTTGTGTAAGAATATTTTGAGCGTAATTTTTCAGCAAGATTTTCTCAGAATAATATCTGATATTCCAGTCAAATTCAGCTTCTACAACGGTAAAGGGATATAATTTTATTGCAATACTCGTGAGAAATATTATTTTCTTTCATACTCCATATTACGTAAGCGATATTATTTCATCTCGTATTCTTAAATTTGAACTTACTATGGTAAGTATTGCTTCTATAATTCCTGAAATGATTAGAAATTTCGCTTCATCTAATATCATTTCTAGGAATATTGGTCTGAACTTTTAATCAAATTTGGAACTTTTCATGACCGGGTACTATTCACGATTCTTCGTTCTTGGGTCTCGCATTCACGCCATCGTTCACACGCATCGCATTCACGAATAGCATCGTTCACTTGCAGTCTTTATTCATGTAATTATTCACAAAAGAAAATATTTTTTTTTCTTCCTTCCAAGTTATCTGTTGTGACCCTTATTCTTGAAATTGAATCCATGTTTTGATCTTCATTCTTGAATTTTACTCCATTATGGAGTATTTTTAAACTTGAATTATCCAAAGTACGAATCTCTAATCTTTGTTCTTTTGTCTCACTGGATTCGTTCTCTAAAATGTTTTTCATCTTCCTCATTCTTTAATGGTTATACTTATGAATATCTTTGGCCTGTAGTGCAAAGATGAATGATTACTTGATGAATATTTTTGGCCCGTAGTACAAAGATGAACAGGTGTTGAGATGAATATGACCGACTGGTGATACAAATGAATATCTTTGGCCCGTAGTGCAAAGATGAATATTTGATGCAAGATGTATATTGATTGATGTCACAGGGATAAAATATTGATGATGAACTTTTAAATTCATAGATGATAGTAGATTTCATTCTCTACTTAACTCTTCTAATGAATTGTTATTTTCGCTGCGAATATTGATCTAAAACTGGTTGTCCATTATATTTTATCTGATTTGTTGAAGGCTAACGATAAATTGTTTGTTATTTATCTTAGTCATAATATTCAATTCATCGGGCTAGTTGAGCTCACCTTTTTCCTTTTGTTCCATTTTTTTTCTTCTCGTGGAGGTGAGAATATAACAGAACAATGGGTAAAGAGTAATGGTCCTAGACAGTTGTTTTAGCAGTCCTCACTATTTTTGTAAAATAGTGTATCAATAAATGTAATGAGGACTTATTTGAGTGTGGAGATTGTCTAGAAGACAATATTTGTATTTAAATTCACAGTATGTGTGTTGTCGTATTTTGCACGACAATTGTAATAATAAAAGTTGTAGTTGTTTCTGTACCATGTATTTGGCGACTCAGAATGGGTGATGTATACCTATTTTGGGGGCGTCACATTGGAGACACTATTTGTTGCCCAAGGAGTGTTCTATACTCCGATCATCAGGCACTTTAGTATATAAACTCCAAGAAGAAGTTGAGTCATTGGTACGCTAAGTGGGTTGAGTTTCTTCAGGATTATTCTTTTATCCTAAAGCATTGTTGAGGGGTAGAGAACAAAATCGTTGATGTGTTCGAGTATGGTATCTATTCTCCTTAACAATTTAAGTGTGAAGGTTATTGGGTTTGAGTGTATTATCCACGAGTACCCTTCTTGTCATGACTTTAGAGAGACATATAGTGCCCTACAGAATTTTAATGGACCACCCTCAGGCAATTTTTGTATCAATGATGGATATCTTTTTAAGGGCACCCGTTTGTGTATTCCTAGCACGTCTATGTGTGACCATCTAGTTTGGGAGTTGCATGCAGGAGGGATCGCAGGTCATTTTGGTCACGATAAGACCATTGCGATTGTGGATGATAGGTTGTTTTGGCCTAGCCTCAAGAGGGATGTAGCTCGTATTGTTTTCAAGTGTAGCACATGTCAAACTGCTAAAGGTAGGAAGCAAAACACGAGGTTATATATGCCTTTGCTAGTACCCCATGCTCCTTGGGAGGATATTAGCATGGATTTTGTCTTGGGGTTACCGTGGATCCCTTGTGGTCAAGATTCTGTTTTAGTTGTCGTAGACCATTTTTCTAAAATGGCACATTTTATTCCATGCAGCAAAACTGATGATGCTTCACACATTGTATCAATTTTCTTTAGTGAAGTTGTGAGGCTACGTGGTTTGCCTTTGTCTATAGTTTCTAATAGGGATGTTAAATTCATGAGTTATTTTTGAAAAACCCTATGGAAGAAACTAAATACCACACTTAAGTTTTCCACTACCTATCACCCACATACTAATGGTCAAATCTAGGTGATTTGGTGAGATGCCTTATAGGAGATCACGTGTCTAGTTGGGATAGAGTTTTGCCTATGGCTGAGTTTGCTTATAATAGTAAGGTTAATCGCCTCCTTTTGGGTGAGTCCTTTTGATTTATAATTGGTTATCACTCTAGAAACCTATTGACCTTGTTCCTCTTCCCTCCGCATATAGATCTAGTGAGTTTGCTGAAACTTTTGCACGACATATTCATGATTTGCATGCTGAGATAAGACAAAAAATTAATTTGAACAATGAAAATTATAAGTCTGCTGCAGATGTTCATCGCAAGTACCAAGAGTTCAATGAAAATGACCAGGTGATGCTTCGACACCGACACCGTGTCGAGAGGTTACCTCCGGGCACATGGAAAAAGGTGCATGCTAAGCGGATGGGAACATTACGTGTTAAGAAGATTAATGCTAATGCTTATGAGTTAGATCTTTCTAATAATATGGGTATTGGTCCTGTATTTAATGTGGCCGATCTTACTCCATATCATGGGTCTTCTAGTCCGTCGACCCCATCTCTTACTTCTTCATTTAATAACCCTGTTGAGCCTGTACTTCTTCCTCCTTTACTTGTTCCCCTGCACCTCCTCTTGTTTCTTCACAGTCTACAGCAGATGGTCTCGAAGATGTATTGGATGAGAGGTTTGTGTTGACTAAGCGTGGAAGATATTGTCAGTTTTTTGTTAAGTGGTGCGGCAAGCCTAACAGTGATTGCACGTGGATTGGTAGGGACGAGTATTGGTCCTGCATTCTTAGGATCAGTGATTTAGTTTTCTGATTTATTTAGATGACTTAGTTTCCTTATTTATTTTTGTTTGTCGTTATTATGAATTTGTTTTAATTAGTTGGGGTATTTTTGTCTTTAGTCCAATTTAGGGTTGTTTTGATAGGGTTGTTTTGTTTTATTTAAATATCGATGTAATTCTCCTTAGGAGGACATTGTTTTGAATATTACGATTATTATTAGCTTTCTTATATTGTGGAGATATTTTCTAGAGTTAATAGACGCCGAGTTGAAACTCTAAACCCTAGACTTTAAGCGCAGAGCATAGATCCTAGTTTTACTTATCTAGCAATTAAAATTAAATTCATATTACAAAGCTGTCCTACATCAGATGATAGCAATATTTTTGCATTCAAAGGTGATGTAAGTAGATTAACTAGAATAATGAACTCAACTTGATTAATTTGAATTGGATCAACTTCTCAACCTGTCTTCTCGTTAACGAACAACTCAAAAGAAACTTCAAAATTTCCTTAATTTTTTGTTTACACAATCTCTTTTTCAACTTGTAGAGTTTTAGGAACTTCCACCATAATGCACAACATCATATGCTGAGAAACAAGATCGATGGCAGTACAAGTGTATGCAGCCTTGGAATTATGTACATCGGCTTGCTCTGCCCTAACAAACAATTTATTAATGCCATCTTTTATAAAAGATATGTCATTTTTCATAGAAGTATGTAGAGACAAAATTTCACATATAGCCTTTTTGACGAACCTTTTTTCTCAACTCTTTGACCTTTCTTTGTTTCAGCTTTTCTTTGTATCTTGATACTGACATTGAGATTTTACAAGTCTATCTTGTGCATCAATCATATCCCGTTTAAGCTCTTCCAGTTTTGGTTTCAAATAGCTATGGTCATACGTATATATAAGATAACGTAGTCGGTCACTTTCATCATCAATAAACCAAATGTACTCCTTTGCTTCTGCAATCATGTAAACAAACTTTTTCTGGAAAAAAATTGTACTTTTTTTGGTTTTTCTTTTTTGTTTTTGACTCGAGGGCCTAACTAAAAAGGAAATAGCAAATAGGGGTTGGACTATCAAGCTTTAAGTTTAGGGGCCAAGTGGAAATTATTCAAAACTATGGGCTAAAATTTAAATGTTAGGGAAAACTTAATGGAATTAAATGGTTGTTTGTCATTTGTGAGTATTGAGATTAGAGTAGGGTTTAGTTTTTGTTTCCATTGGCTTCTTCGTATAGAGAGATAATCAGAGAGAACGGGGGCGATTAGTCGTGGCGGCATGTCGACGCAACAACAATCAGGGAGACGATGGAGTAGTGGCGGAAGCACGATGGGGGCGGCGACAGAGCAACGAGCACGCATGTTGTCTTATCCTCTTTTCCACTGATTTTCTTCTTTATATTTTTTTTCTTTCTTCTTTTTCCGATCCTTTAGGCGATAGCAACAAGTAGATCTAGTTGTGGTATAACAGATCTAGGGTTTCAGAGCGGTGGACTGTGCAAGCAACAGCGGCTATATGTGCAAAATGGGGTGATGGCCATTGACGAGGACTTGTGAGGATAATGCAGGGACGACACAACTTTGATGTTGTAAGGTCGTGAGTGTGATTTCTTTTCCAGGTTGTTACATTGTACCTTCCCCAACTAATTGATATTTTGGGTGTTGTCGGCTTTGTGATGGAGAACCGACGGATGATTGCAGTTAACAGTAACTCCGACGATGGCGACTTTGAAGAGTGCCATCACTTTGCTTAAAAAAACGATTCCTAAGGTACGAATTGTTATTTTGATACCACCAATGTGATGCAGAAAGAATGGGTTAAATTCAAAGTCGACCACTGAACTTTAGTGGTTTTTGGGTATTGAGCCCTTTCTTCCGATCAATGCAAACTGAACCCCTTTGACCTAATTTGACAACAGATGAATAATTTTAGTACTATTATTATAATAATAATTATAATAATACTAATAATAAAAATAAAAATAACAATAATAATAATTATAATAATAGTACTAAAAATAATAATTATTATTATTATAATAATAATAATAATAATAATAGTAATAGTAATAATAATAATTATAATAATAGTAATAATTATAATAATAATAATAGTAATTATAATATTAGTAATAATAATAATTAATAATAATAATAGTAGTAGTAGTAATAATTATAATAATAGTAATAATAATAATAATTATACTCCAAGTGGTCGCTAAGGGAACTAATGAAAGCTCTGCATCTGACTTTGTTCTTATGAACGTAAATCAGTAATTGTTTAAGCGTTTCAATTGAATGCCCCTGTAGCCAAATTTCAAAGCATATATTGGTTCTGAATTTGAGTTTGTCCACAAGGATAATATTAAAAAATAAAATACTTCACAGATCCTTCATACAAATCTAATATTCATTTCGTTCTTCAGACAAATCTTAGATTTATTTCGTTCTTTGTCTTTCTTCCTTGATAACAATTTTGTAGCTCCCTTCAATACATGGTAGTCAGAATAGTCGAAGAACAAAAGAAGTTTGAAGAAGTTGTTTAATGATACTTAGTGTAAGCCAGAA
This sequence comes from Panax ginseng, assembly GCA_020205605.1. Classification (NCBI taxonomy): domain Eukaryota; kingdom Viridiplantae; phylum Streptophyta; class Magnoliopsida; order Apiales; family Araliaceae; genus Panax; species Panax ginseng. Next base: position 78,029,148 of record CM035129.1, on the reverse strand, counting down.
AACATTAGCATCTCACAATCACCGCGTGCTAAATTATAAATATTTACAATTTACCAAAAAAAAAAATTATAAACTTCAAACATAATGCAATGACATTCAGAAACAACGAAATGCAAAATTTCACTAGGGAGTGACCTAACTTAAAGCAATTACCTTATAAAATGTGATGTTCCCGACTCAATCAGATGCGGCAGCCTCAAAAAGGGTAACCAAATCCCCAACCCAATTAAAATAAATTCCTTCACAAATTCTTTGCAAATTCTCAAACACAGGCTCAAATGCCAAAACCCGAAAACCCACCATTGCCGCTACGAATGACGCCATTCCAACATTGGCACCAACATCCACAAAAATCCCCATTCTGCCCTCATCCTTCATCTTCTCCAAAAACTCATGAACCGTAACCAAAATGTCGGGTCTCCTGAACGGCTTGCCCTTTAGGATCCGAACAATGTTCTTGTGGGGCTTATCTGGTAGGGTTCCAAAATAGGAGAGAGAATAAAGAAAAGGATATTCGAGGCCTTTGACTATGCTGGCGATTACTAGGTGAGCCTAAGGTGACTTTTAGCAATCAAAGAGTTCGATTGAACGGTGAAAAATTAGGGTTCTGAGGGTAGAGTTATGGTTTGAGGTTTGGAATGAGAGAGAAAAGAAGGTTAGGAGGAGGATTTAGGTGGATAGGAGTGGAATTAGGAGTTTGGTGGGTCGTTCTTTTTTCCAGGCATTTGCCATGAAAATTTGGGGACTGGTGAGTGGGGATGAATCTAAGATTCATTTCGTTCTTCAAACAAATCTAATGTTAATTTTTTGGGGAAATAAAATGTTTTGATATAAAAATTAATCCTTGCGAGTTATTAGCAACTAGGCTCGTAGTGCTCGGGTGGTCAAATGATCGAAATTTCAAACGTGAGGTTGCGAGTTCGAATCTGTGCAAAGGTAATTTTTTGGAAAAAATTCAAAAAAAGCCACCTCAGCAATGCTCACATGTAAAAGTACAATATAAAATACCACGTCAGATCTGCCACGTAGGCGCCACGTGTGACATGTCATCAAGTCAACACACATGTGGCGCCTGAGGGTTCAAAGTCCAAATTTTTTAATAGAAAAGAGCTCAGTTTGCGTTGACCGGAAGAAAAAAGCTCAATACCCAAAAACCACTAAAGTTCAGTGGTCGACTTTGCATTTAACCCCAAAAAGAATTTAGATAAATAATTCTAGAAAATAATTTGAAAACAAAGAGAAAAGTTTAACTAGGGTGAAACTCCACACTACATTACCCCTATGATCCTCAACTGTAGAAGAGTAAAGCGATCGTAATCAATAATAATATCCATAGTTTAATTAACTTGTGGATTACTCAATTTAAAGAAACTCAAGACCTTAGTATTAATATTACTTGGGGAACAGTAAAAGAACTAAACAACTAAACTACCCTTACTAGATATTAAAATTTCCTAATAGCTATGAAATGTTCTAAATCCCCACCGTTAAGTAAAATAAATAACTACATACATTAATTTCTTCTAAATTAAACAATATAATTCTCATAAGAAAACAAATAATTTTCTTCTTGCCTTTAGACTTGTTGTCCCAATCAATATGGGAACCAACTCAAAAAAATAGTAGAAAAACAAACTTCTCAATTTCTCAATGTTCTAAAAGGCGCTAGGCGGGAGGTCGGGAGGCCTAGCACCTAGGTGGGGGCGGGCTGGGCCTGGGCGGAATTTTTTATTTTAAACCAATTTTAATATTTTATCTTATATTTATCCAAATAAAACAATAATATAAAGCAAAACAATCTATAATAAAGATAATAAATGCATTTGCTTAAAATTCAAACACATCCATATTGCTAATGTCAAAGTTCAAACACAAACATACAATTGTTCAAAACTCAAACATATTTTTAACATATTAACTTTATTCATAAACAAGATTGCTATTAAATAATAAAATTTAAAATTTCAAGCATTTAATTTAATATTAAAACTTAAGAAACTAAACATAAATTTAAGAATTATATTAAATTAAACTAAATATTACAAATGTATCATCATTTATATAATTTGAAGTTGGTACAAGTTAAAAAAATTGCAACTATAATAAAATTATCCATTTTGACTTGATATTGTTCACTTCTTGTTGTGATTTGATATGCTACAACCTGTATTATGAATATGGTAACATTAGAAAAATAAATATATTAAGATCTGGTTTGGGTAGTTATTAAAAAAAACATACTTTACTTTAGACCCGCTTTAATTTGTCGGAGAGAATTTTTTTGATGCCTAGGTGAGGCGTCGAGGGCCTAAGCCTAGGGGAATTTTTAGAACATCGCAATTTCTAGCAACTAACATCACACCAAGAAAACAAGTTTTCAAACTTCTCTCAAAACTCGAAGCGGTGATGATCTCGTAAAAATCTATGGACCCAAGAAGCATGAAAGAGAAAGATACAAAAACTTTGAACCGCTTCCACTTCGTCACAAATTTCTTGAGCTTTATCCCTTCTTCCCGTTTCCAATTTACATAGGAAGTAGGAACTGACCTCTTCCCTTCTAGTACGTCATTTACCGGTTACCACTTACATTTTGTTATAAAGGCATTAGTTTTACCACTTACTGTTTCTTTCGAATTTGTTTGAAAACTTAATATATTGTCCTTTCAATTATTAATCAGCATAAGGCCTTCTAAATATGCAACCACTTTCACCACCTTTCGTTGATTTATATAATACCTTTTTTAATTCCACATTTTTTGCTAAGTTTTTTATGGATTCATATGAAAGATAAGCAAATAAATACAAATACTTCACATTAAGTATCCCTGTCAGATGACAGACGGTCATGCTATTTGAGGTAATTGTAAAAGACAGTAGATCCAAATATTTATATAGAAAACATGTGTATTGGATGTCGCAATACAAAATTAAACCATTAAAATTAAAGCACAAAGTTTATTCTGTGTTTGAGATACCTGAGCCACATCATTGGAGAACCCTTCCCGTACAAGAGCACTCGCAACATCTCGTCTCGAAGAGATCTTCCTTGAACAAAGATAATAAAGTAAAGAAAAATTGATGTTATAGCAGAAAAGGTACTTATCAAAAAAGAAATAAATAATCAAGTTATGGCATGGAATGAAAAGAAGCAAAACATTTCTGCAAAGGGTAACTAACAAGTCCAGCGCCAGAATATCCTAGAATGGTGTACAACTACACAACAGAGGATTAATAAGAGAAGAGCCAGGTACTGGGCAATAGATCTATTTGCACCCATAAAATTGAAGAGCTTGATGTATGTTTCCAAGGGTTTGCCTATCAACCAAAAAAGGCTTTATATGATATTAAAAAAAAAGAGAGAGAAGAAAATGGTATTCTCCTTTTACTTAGATTGAGCCAATATGAGATCACAGACACATAATATCAGTCACTACAAGATACTATTTCTTGAAGTCGCTCGTTTTAGGCCTACAATGTTCAATAAGTTATTTTAGAAATTGAATAATTGACATCAGTTGAACACCTTAATACAATATGCTTGCTGCTCACACTGGATAAGCTCTTGGATGGCTTTGATCCGTTGATAAAGCTGTTGTGGAACAACTAAGTTATTAGTTACCCTTTAGTCAACTACTTCACCTGGATGTACTTGCAAGTGAGCAAGGTATACAAACTTTTTACTCATTTGGAGTGCCATAATCTACCTGCATCTCTAGCCTTAGTCGACTCGAAGCTTAAAAGGATACATAGAGAGGACCCTTTTTAACAATAGCGCCTCATAAAACTAACATAACTTCCGAGTTCCAAAAAACTAATTATCAGCCTTACAAACCAAGTTCTTAGCATGTTGAGAATCTGTTCAGCATATACAACATACATAAACTTATCTAATTTGACTTTTCCTTGGGGCATCTACCTTTATATGCCCTCAAAATAGTCCACAATGAAGTATGCTGGATCAAATACCATAGCCTCCTACACAGTTCACCAACCTAAGTACCTCTCCATGCCCAATAAAAGCAGACATTTTCTCATTATAACTAAAGAAAACCCAAACACAGAAGAAAAAAAACACTATATCATGAACAATCTCTCCGTTCTCAGGCCTCACTCCTAATGCATATCATGCTTGCAGACTCTCCATTCCCAGGCCTCACTCCTAATGTTAAGAAAAGTCGATGCTTTTTTGCAATGTCTCACTTGATCTTAAGCGGATCATTCTTAATATGATTGGCTTTCAGGAAGGGGTCCTTTCCTATTAATTATTAAATTTATTGGGGTGCCTCTTATCTCTTCCAAAATAACTTATCAGAATTTTTCCCCTCTGGTTGAAAAAATCACAGCCAGAGTTTCCTCATGGACTAATCAGTTCCTATCCTATACTGGGAGACTTCAGCTTACAAAGTCTCTGCTCTTTGCAATCCAAAGTTTCTGGAGTGCACATTTTATTCTCCCAAAGGCAGTCTTGAAAGATATCCGGTGTATCTTGTTAAGATTTATATGGAAGGGACCTACTCTTCATCCTTTTGGTGTCAAAGTAGCTTGGAAAAAGATATCCAGTGTATCCCGGACCAGTAGGCTGGTTCAGTATCCCCACAGTTTCGGTTTTCACCTATTCTTATACCGATTGTTTTTTGCTTCTTTTTTTTTTCAAAATCCTACAACAATGGCTGACTAGTTATTCAAAGTTGACACTTCAAAAAGCAATGTTCTGGTACCGGTTGGGTGGCTCCTGCCCTGGAATTAACATGCAAAGTAAAGTAAAATTCAAAACAAAGACGGACTGATCTTGATTGAAAATTAAAGCTTTCCCATTTTAGGTAGGAAATAAATAAATAATTAATCATCAAATATTTTAATTTTGTGAACAAAATTATTGCATAAAAAACCTTAAGAATAAAAAACAAACATAATCATAGAAACTTTCATAGGAGTTAAAGAGAGGATCCAAAACAAAAAATATTACCTAAAATGAGAGAGAGATGTCGTAAGGTTAAAATTGTGGGAGATGTGAAGATGGAGAGGCTTGGGAGTTGGGAAATGGAGAGACGGGAGGCGGAGAGTGAGCGGAAAGGCAGAAGACGGATGGTGGAGGATGGACAGGCAGCAGGCAGAGAGGCCTGAGATGGAGACTCGTGGAGCTGGAGATGGAAACTCGTGGAGATGAAACAGCCGTGGAAAGGAAGACTAGTCGAGAGAGATGTGTTTTCGTCAATTTGTGAAACCCACTTTTCCTGCTTGTGGAGACAGATTTGAAACCCACTTTGTTTACTCACTATATCCACTTTGGACTTGGCCAATTAGACTTGGCCACTTTGGCAAATATGGATCACAAGTTCACTAAGGTCCAAGGTTACTAAAGATTTGAAGTCCTTTTTATTTGGCGGGTAAGATCCTATTTGAATAGGCCCTTTTTTTTTCTTTTTTTTGAATTTAAAAAAAATTTAAAACTTTAAAATTTTAAAAAATATTAACTATTATATTAAGTAATATTAAATAAATTTACAACAATTTTAAATTTTAAAGACCTAAACACTAAATCTTAAACATCCTAAAACATTAAACCCTAAATCCTATTTTTTACATGCATCCAAATTACATAATTCTATAAAAATTTGGTCTAATTTTTTTTCTTTTGACTTCCTAAACTCTAAACCCTATTTCCTATTTTTTACATGTATCCAAGTTACAAATATATACAGTTTGTACAATCCTATTTTTACATGTATCCAAATTAATAATTTGAGTTAAAATAAATATTATTAATTTTTTGGGAGTCTAAAAAAAAAAGAGCCGATTGCTAGACCGGTTAGCAAGAAAGGTCACCCTAGAATTTTTCCTAAAGATTTAGAGATTTTTAATTAAACCGATAAAACCAGTACAGTCAGGTAAATACTGATTCATAAAAACAATATCTCCAACCCGGTCCAGAAATAGCGGGCGTTTAACTTTACTAATCCCAAACCGGTTCTAATTTATACTGTCCGGTTCGATTAACTATATACCTTTTTTCCCATGCCCCTACATAAAAGCCTGGAATAAAGCCCTAGTCTTTTTCTGACTATGGCAAGTAGTTCGATTGAAATCCGCCTCCCTATGAGCAAAATGTATACATTATACTATTTTAAAGATCAAAATTTATATCCCCATCTCCAAGGATTGTTCTTGGACTTTGGACTTTGACACAGGACGGAGTACCTGTGGATCGTGGATCGTTCTAGGTTGACGAAGTGATAAAACTCAAATCCACGAAAGTTCCTTAAATCCACGATTAAATTCAGAAGAGAAAATAATTTCAATAAAATTTCAATAATCAAAGTCTTTTTAAAATATAATCATAAGAAAGTATTTATAGTGCCTAAACCCTAAAAGATTAAATGAAATGAAAATACCCAAAATTAATAAATATCTTAATCTCCCTATATAAACTAAGCTACTCTAAAAATAAATATTACAATAAAATGTTTTAAATCCAAATAAAATCCAAAATACAAATATATAAGTATTTTCTCGCACATCATTCTCCCCTTCTTGGAGAGAATTCATCCTCGAATTTTGAAACAATGAAGTATCAAGAACTGAGAGTTGTGTGTCAAACTTCGTGAAACCATGATTGCATGATGTTGCTCCTCAAAGAATAATTTTGAAAATAAAGAGAAATGACACCAACTTCATATTTATCTGAGGTACACAAATGCTCAAGAATGATGAAGTCACATTTTTCATCGTCGAGCAATTGAATGAGAGCAACCTCACTATCAATTTTGTCTACTGCAATATCCTTAATGATCTCCTCCAAATCTTGACCCTTTAGAACCTATAAGCAGAGATTTTCTTCAAACTTTAATGTATCTATGGGCTTGTCAAGTTTACTAACGATAACATTGTACTCTTCCTATTCACAACATTCAATCATGTACTCTTCTAGTTGAATTTTTATTTTCAAAAATCTCAAGATAACTTGCCCTTTTCATTCGTGAGAAAGCAAGCATATCCTCTTCTTTCCACAAACAAAATTATGAACATTGTCAGCATCAAAATATTTACCATTAAAGTAATTCATCCACGGTTGACCTGGAAAGATATCGGCTACATTCAAAGGCAAAACATCGCAACTCAAAAAAGTTTTATATAACCTGGCTCTAATCCCACATAACGTTGGATGGAGTACCCATGGTAGACCTAGATTTTGGGCTACGTTGACGAAATGATAAACCTCCAATCCACAAGGTCTTTGAATCCACAAAGGTTCATTGAATCCACAAGGGTTCCACAATAAGAGAGAAAATAATCACAATAAAATTCAATAATCAGTCTTTCTAAATAATAATCATAAAAGTGTATTTCTTTTTTACCCTTAGGCTATGTTTGTTTGCAAGGATTATAATCCCAAGACTATTAATCCTAGGATTAAATAGTCCTAGTCACGTGTTTGTTTTTTATAAGATTCATACGATAACTAAAAATAATCTCATGTTATGTTTGTTTTCAGGATTAATTAAAGTATTGGATTAAAAAATATCGTTTGGACTATTATACCCTTACCAATAATAACATATTTTAAACTTATTTATATATATAAAAAAAATAATATTTACTGATTATATATATACCCCCAACCCCAACCCCAACCCCAACCCCAAAAATAATATTTTTTGATTATGTATACACTCACCCCACCCACCCCCCCCCCCCACCCCCACCCCCCCCCCCCCCCCACCCCCACCCCACCCCCCACCCCATCCCCCACCCACACCCACACCCACACCCACGGGCCGAAATTAATAAAAAAATAATATTTACTTGATTATGTATACACTCCCACCCCGCCATCACCGTCTAAGGTCGAAGTTGCTTCTCTATTGGCTACCATAAGGAAAAAGCACCTCTGAGATTGAGTGGAGTAAAACTGTTTGGCATAACTTTATGTTCCTAGATACTTCTTTATTCTCTGGCTGGTTACTCTCAGGAAGTTCACTCTTCTGATGTACTTAATCCTTATTGGCTTCGAGAAGGTTATTGATCCTATGTGCTCTCTCTGTAAAGCACAAAGCACTTGAACACCTATCCTTTGAATGTCCATACTCATCTAGAGTGCTATCCATTGTATTTGTGTTTGCTCAGTGTCATTGAAGAAGGGTCCCCGCTCGACGGACTGCTATTCTACACAAAGTTTCCAATTTTAGAGGGACAAAAACCATGTCTCTCATTGTTAGGCTTATGTTTGCTGCTTCTGTTTATAAGCCTTGGCACAGAAAGGAATGCTAGAATTTAGGATCTCTGATAGGATCTTAGCCTCTGAGACCCAAAACCCTTTAAGCGTAAGCTTCATAGCTAAAAATTGTTTCAAAAAGCAACTCTTAGTATGGATCTTTCCTCCTGGTCCCTCTGACCATTCTCAAGGGTGTTGATGCTCTTCTTTTTAGGGTATGCCCCTTGACACTGCCACTGTAATTGTTCTATCTTCTAATATACATCCAACAACAAACAAAAAATAACTTTAAAGTGATGAAATGATAAATACATATAACTATGTTGAACCAAAAACCAGAATCTCCTCAAAAGTCAAAATTAGAAACCTGCATGCTGGGACTACCACTTAGTAAATTTAATGAAAGGTCCAATTCCTTTGTGCAATTGGTTCACCAATTTGCTACCAAACTCCGTGACCCCTACCTGACAATTATGTAAATGATTCACCAATTTAGTACCCTAGTAACCTACCATACCATACCTGATAATTATGTAAATGATATGCAGCCGTTAGTGCAACAATACCAACTTCAACCTATAACTACCCATATTCCCAACCCCAGATTGACGAAATGAAAGGAAAAACGTCAGAGCCAAGCAAGTCGACCCAAAATCAACCAATTGCTAATTACAAATTATTCTCGTTTCTCATGGTCCTAACTCCTAAAGACAGTTTATGATTTTAATCAATATATTCTTTTACATGAGAAGAGAGAGAGAGAGAGAGAGAGAGAGAGAGAGGAGCTATAATATGAATTCACCTCCTTCGGTAATGTACTTAGAAAAGAGATCAGTTCAGCAGGATGATCATCCCCATCTCCACCAGCTCGAACTTTTCCGGGAGTAGCATCTAGAACCCAAACCTGCAAAAAGTAAATAGAAGAATAACACAATGAAACAAGAGAGAAATTAGAGAGAAATTACAATAGAAATGATAGAGAGAGATCAAAATCTAATCATCCATTGTAATCATCACTCAACTCAAGCTCCCAAAAACTACATAAGAAAACCATGAATAAAATGATTAAAGTTACCACAAATCACTAAGGCTACGTTTGCTTGCAAAAAGGATAGGCGGGATATAACTATTTGTACTAAAGTATTACCACTACGGATTATTTTATTCCATAATTAATCCGATACTCAATCCCATGGACCATGTTTTGTTATTTGTAAGGCCATTTGGTAATGGATTATAATCCCAAGTGGAAAGAAGGTATAATATAATCCCCTTTTGAGGTATCTGCTAGAATGTAAAATATTCTGTAAATCTGCTAGAATATTACTAAAATCTAGCTATTTAGGGAAGGTAGTATTTAACCTTGATTACAGCTCTAATTAGAGCCTTAATTGTAGTTTGATTGTAACATAATGTAGTTTATATACAATGAAATGATGAGAAGGATTTAACCTCTCATATTCACCAATTTCTTTATTTTCTCCAGTGTTCTAAAAATCCCCGCCTAGTCCCCACCTAGGGGCTAGGTCCCCCCTTGGCACCCCGCCTAGGCGTTAGGCCCCCCTGGCGCCTCACCTAGGCCCAAGGCGGCAAAAAAATCTCTTAAGAAAATTAGGCGGAGCCTATACGGAGAGTTTTTTTATTTTAATAACTACCCAAACAAGATCTTGATATATTTATTTTTCTAATGATTTTTCATATTCATAATACATGTTGTAGTATATCAAATCACAACAAGAAATGAACAATATCAAGTCAAAATGGATAATTTTATTATAGTTGTAATTATTTGAATTTGTGTCAACTTCAAATTATATAAATGATGATACATTTGTAATATTTAGTTTAATTTAATATAATTCTTAAATTTATGTTTAGTTTCTTAAGTTTTAATATTGAATTAAATTCTTGAAATTTAAAATTTTATTATTTAATAGCAATCCTGTTTATGAAGAAAATTAATACGTTAAAAATATGTTTGAACTTTGAACAATTGCATGTTTGTGTTTGACCTTTGACATTAGCAATATGGATGTGTTTGAACTTTAAGCAAAGGCCTTTATTATCTTAATTATAGATTGTTTTGCTTTATATTATTGTTTTGTTTAGATAAATGTGAGATAAAATATTAAAATTGGCTTAAAATAAAAAATCCCGCCCAGGCCCCGCCTAAGCCCCGCCTAGGCCCCTTAGGCGCTAGGCCCCCCTCGACCTCCCGCCTAGCGCCTTTTAGAACATTGATTTTCTCACAACCCTAAATATGGGTTTCAACTTGGAATCAAAGCCTGATTCATCGGTACTATAACAGACCACTGTTCATGGGTACTATAAAAAATTATTGTTCATCAGTGATGCAGCAAAGTACTGTTCATCAGTACGTGATAAGTTCCAAAGTGCTCGCCTCTCTCTCCTCTTCTCATCTACAGTAGTCGTGTGTTGTTTGGTTCAAGTTTCTCAATTTTTTCTAATATACAGTGGTATTATCTCTATTTTTCCCATGTCGGTAACTTATTGTTTACCTTACTGCCATATAGTGTTCCTTAAGCCTTTGAATCATCATATTCGTGTTGCTTTTGCTATACCATATCATGGCAAAATCTAGTTCTATCAATAGTGGTGATCCTAGTGGTCTCACTTCTGAGGAAATACTAGTTTTTCGAACACTCTTGTCCACTCCTAGCTCCGTTCATCATGTCCAATCAGGTATATTTTCTCATGCACTTAATGTTTCTTCTACATGTACCTCTTGGATTATTGATTCAAGTGCTACACATAATATATGACCGGTTCATCCAAATTACTTACCACTTATACTCCCTACTCCGACAAAGATAAAGTGTTAATAGCTTATGGTTCGCTTTCTCCTATCTCAGGGAGGGACTATAGTTTGTACTGCCACTATATCTTTATCCTTTGTTCTTCACATACCTTCTTTTTCTGCAAATTTATTATTAGTTTCATGTCTCATCAAGTCTCTAAATTGCTCGATCACTTTTTTCCTTCTCATTGTATCTTTCAAGACTTGGTAACGGGACAGAGGATTGGCAGTGGCAGTACAATTGATGGCCTCTACTATCTAGATATTCCTCAGACTAGTCTACCTTTGGTTGAGAAAGGGACTTCCACTCAGGCTCTTCAATTTATCTATGACTCCAGTTTGACCTCCCTTCATTAGTGGCATTGTCGTCTTGGACATCCTTCATTTAGTACTTTAGAATCTTTGTTTCCTCATTTAACTAAGCAATGTAAAAAAATCGTTTTTTTTGTGGGCCTTGTGAATTAGCTAAACACTAACGCTCAGTTTATCCTGCTATTCATAATTGTCATTTTGAACAATTTGTTGTTATTCATTCTGATGTTTGGGAACCTTCTCGGGTTATTTCTCGTACTGGTCATTGTTGGTTTGTTACATTTATTGATTGTTATTCTCGTATAATTTGGCTTTATTTTCTTCGTTTCAAAAATGAGGTTTTTTCCTGTTTTCAAGAATTTCATAAAATGATACAAACACAATTTGATACTAAGGTTAAAATTTTACATAGTGACAATGGTCGTGAATATATCGATGTTGTTTTTGGTTCCTATCTTACTAACCATGCCATTATTCTTCATACTTCTTATGTTAAAACTCCATAACAAAATGGTGTTGCCAAGAGAAAAAAAACATACTAGAAGTTATTCGCACACGTGTTCACCATGAAAACACCCAAATCTTTATGGGGTGATGTTGTTCTTACTGCTACCTTTCTCATCAATCGACTTCCTTCTAGAGTTCTCGGTAATCATAGCCCAATCTCACTTCTCAAACATTTTCCTAGCCCTTTACTTTCTCCACCAATTTTTGGTTGTGTGCTTAGTCCATGATAAAAATCCTACTCGAGGTAAACTTGTTCATAAATCTCTCTGTTGTGTCTTCATTGGGTACTCTCCTACACAAGAAGGGTATAAATGTATTAATCCTCCTTCGAACCAAGTTTATATTACTCATGATGTCACCTTCTGGGAATTTGAATCACTCTATCTTGCTCCCTCATCTCCTCAGGGGGAGAAATCTACTAGTGCAGAGGAGTTTATGGACTTTGAGCCTAGTTGTGGCATTCCTTTTGCTATCACTTATCCTATAGACACTGATATTTCTTCACAAAGGGGGAGTCATATGAGAGATGGAACAAACCTGATTTGAAGACCTATTCTCGAAGAGATAAGGAACCGATTTCGTCTGTACTACCACAGCAGCCCGGCTCGAATCCTAGTTCTCCAGCTTGCTCTATTGATCCTAATGGTAATAACTCAAATATCCCTACTAAAAATTGTGATATCAATCTTCCTATTGCCCTTCAGAAAGGAGTTAGATCATGTACTAAACATCCTATTTCTAATTTTGTCTCTTATGATAATTTATCTACCTCCTATGGTGCCTTTGTTTCCTCGTTGTCCGCTATTTCTATTCCTCGGGGGTGGAAGGAAGCAATCCAAGATGGAAAATGGAGGAAATCTATGATAGAGGAAATAAATGCCTTGAGAAAGAATGATTCAGACATGGGAGTTTGTTACTCGTCCCCCTGGGAAGAAACCGATTGGGTGCAAATGGGTGTATACAGTGAAGCAAAAGTCTGATAGGTTGGTTGAGAGACTCAAAACCAGGCTAGTTGCAAAAAGATTCACTCAGACTCGAGTAATTGATTATGATGAGACATTCTCTCTAGTGGCAAAAATGAATTTAATTCATACCATTATATCTTGCAGTGTTCTAAAAGTCGGCCGACTAAGTCGAGGTCGGAGCCTCAACGATTCGACTAGGGCCTAGTCCTTTGATTTAGTCATTTGGCCGAACTTAGTCCGGAACTCAAATTAGCGACTAGTCGGAAAAAGTCGCTCGGTCCAGTAAGTCCCCAATGAGATGTAAATCAAAAATGGGAACAAGTCGGGAAAAATCAGAAAAAATGGGAGCGAATGAGGTCTTTCTACCTAGAAGAAGTGGTATAAATGTGCGAGAACTAGATGAAGACGAGTTTATGTCGGAAGATGATGACAACAAAGAGGAAGATGAGGATTATGAGTTTGAGTCCGATGGAGAGCAAGTCTTGAAGTGATATGGAGAAGAGGAAGAGTGATTGACTATTGATTTTGTGCTACTTATTTTCAGTTGGTTAATTGGTTTTGAACTTAAGAGTGTCAAACTATTTGGTTTTACTTAGTTTTCATGTTTTTATTTGATGATTTGTGTTACTTATGTTATTCTACTTACTCATAACTTATGAAGGAGGAAGGTTAATATATATTTTTAAAAAATAATTGAAAATCCGACAAGCCGATTAATCCCCGACTAATCCCCTAGTCTCTAGTCGATAGCCAACCGACCTAGGACTGATTAGCGACTTTTAGAACACTGATATCTTGTGCAGCAAACTTTGGGTGGAACCTCCTGCAACTTGATATGAAGAATGCATTTCTTCATGGGACCTTAAGGATGAATTATACAAGGAAGTCCCTTCGGGCTTTACCTCATTAGCAACTAATGGAAAAGTCCGTAAGTTACGAAAAACTTTGTATGGGTTGAGACAGTCCCCTAGAGCATGATTTGACAGGTTCTATAAAGCCATGAAGAGATTTAGGTACAAGCAAAGCCGGAGCGGATCACACTATGTTCGTCAAACGTGGAAATGGCAAGATTACTATTCTCATTGTCTATGTCGATGACAATGTAGTAACTGGAAATAATGGAAAAGAGATGGTTAATCTCAAGGCAAAACTTGCCAATGAATTTGAAATCAAGGACCTTGGCCCCTTGAAATATTTTCTTAGCATAGAAGTTGCAAGATCTTCTAGTGGCATCTTCCTGTCCCAACAGAAGTATGTACTTGATTTGTTCACAGAAACGAGCATATTAGGATGCAAACCAGTTGACTTTTCCATTGAGGCTAATCATCATCTTACAGGTGGCATTGGATCCACTGTTGATAAGGACAGATATCAATAGTTAGTGGGAAGACTAATTTACCTCTCCCAAACTAGACATGATATTTTCTATGTTGTGGGAGTAATAAGTCGATATATGCATGATTCACCGGATTGTCACATGGAAGCTGTCTATAGAATCCTGAGATATCTAAATATTGCTCCTGAAAAGGGAATATTATTCTCACATCATGGCCATATGAGGATTGAATCTTTTACCGATGCAGATTGGACTGGTTATATTGATGATCGTTGTTCCACATCTAGATATTGTTCATTCATAGGTGACAACCTTGTCACTTGGCGCACCAAAAAACAGTTGGTTGTGGCTAGATCTAGTGTTGAAGTTGAATATTAAGCTATTGCCTTGGGTGTGTGTGAATTAATGTGGTTGCGAACATTGTTAGAAGACTTGGGAATAATAACTAATGAGTCAATTAGATTGTTTTGTGACAATAAAGCAACCATTAGTATTGCAAATGATCCGGTACAACATGATAAAACGAATCACATTGAGATTGACAGACATTTCATCAATGAAAAATTAACTGGTGGTCTCATTTGATACCTTTTGTCAAGACAAATCATCAACTTGCTAATATCTTAACCAAAGGTCTCAGTAGTACAATGTTTCATCCCTTATCTTTCAACTTTCAAGTTAGGCTTGTGAGACATCCACGTACCAACTTGAGGGGGAGTGTTGGAATGTAGAATATTCTATAAATCTGTTAGAATATTATTAGAATCTAGCTATTTAGGGAAGGTAGTATTTAGCCTTGATTACAACTCATTTAGAGCCTTAATTGTAATTTGATTGTAACAGAATGTAATATATATACAATGAAATGATGAGAAGGATTTAACCTCTCATATTCACTAATTTCTTTGTTTTCTCACAACCCTTAATATGGGTTTCAACGGTATGAAATGACCTTAGAAATGATAGCAAATAGTTAAAAAATAGACAAATCTTGGGATAAAATAGTGCATAGAGGTATATAAATTAGTACAAATAGTTATATCCCACCCATCATTTTTGCAAACAAACATAGCCTTGAAGTTTTTATTTTTTATTTTTTTTAATATAACTTAGCTGACAATTATATAGAAGGTAGTTGTATGCATTAGCAAGAATATTCATCATCCTCGTAAGTTTGAGATTAAAATAATGCAAATTACTATCTTATCAATATCTCGAGATCTGCAAACTTACTCTAACAGGTCGTGCAAGTGGTTTTGCAGCCTGCTCCACCATACTCAAAGCAACTGCATGGAAAAAAGAACAGAGCAGATGATCATGGCTTTTGAGCATATGCATCATGCAAGACACTAGTGCCTTAATTATCATGTTCTGTTCTTAAACACCAATCACGTTACATAAGAATAACTGCTAAATATACCTTTTCCACCAAAGCTGTGACCCACTACAACCCGTGGTGTTAGTCTAAGATGGCCAAGCTACTCCAGTCAAAAGCAAAAGAAATGTCAAATGTAAATAATTATGCTCTAGTCAAATATATAGTGATTTTTAATGCATAAGAGGAAGATTCACAAGTAAAACTGTCTTCTTTGTATGCAAGAAAGAGGCACATAAATCAATTGAGTTTGGATCTAAATAAATATTCATAGGCAGTTCCTTCCGTGAGAACAACAATATGAATGTAATTAGTTTCCTATCAAATCCCTTTCCTCCTTTGTTATAGTAGAAATATTTCCTTTTTTAATATAAAGATTCTTGATACTTTCACTTTCTTTGCTTAAAATTAAACAGCTACCAGCAGACACTAGGCTACTCTGGTTGAGCAGAATGGAAATTTCTATTTTATATTTATTTCCAGGTATAAGAAGAATTTTATTAGAAAGGAACAGGAACGGTGACAAAGATGGCTACAAAAAAGTGGCTACAAAATTATGTGTCGGATTATAAATACTGAATGTTCCACCATACATGGGTGAGTCCAATGGTTATAACCAATAACTATCATCTACATCATTTTATATCCAATTTTTGTCACCATGTAGATCAGGTGGACGAGAGTCCACCTAACAACCAAAAGTGGAAAGAAAATAGATCCTTAACAAAGAACAGCTCCCTCCACCCCCACCCCCACCCCCACCCCCACCCAAACCAAAACCCAAAAAAAAAAATAATGTATAATATATAATATATAATAAAAAAATGGGCTAATGACAAAAATGTACCCCCAAGTTTGGACGAAAATCAATTTGATATTCAAAGTTTGGGAATCTTCAATCAATACCTCTAAGTATTTTAAAACAACAAATGTGTTCCCTTTTGACCGGACCGACCAATTTAGAGCCGAAAATTGCCATGTGTCAATTTTTTTTATGTATTATACGTTTTAGATGTAGGCATATGTGTATTATGATTTTATACATACAAGTATATACACTCCTAAAAATTATTACAATTTAAAATAAAATATTAAAAGACCTATTAATTAAACAAATGGAGGAAGAGAGAAGGCCCAGGAAGAGGAGAGAGAGAAAGAGGAGAGAGAAAAGGAAAAGGAGGAGCGGGCAGAAGAGAGAGAAAGATAGAAGGCCCACGAAGAGGAGAGAGAAAATGAGCAGAGGCAAGAGCAAGAAAGAGAAGAAGAGAAAGAAGAGAGAAGTTTGATAAAGAAGAAAAAAAGGATAAGAAAAAAGAAAAAGAATCTAATTGATTTTTTTATTTTTGTTGTTATTTTGTAATTACTTTTTTTTATAAGTTATGATCTTGTTTTTTAATTTTGTCTTCTTACCATTGATGTTTTATTTATTTAATTTGTTTTTATTTTAGTAGACTGATTTTAATATTGATTTTTTATTTATTTTGTATTTATAGATTTCATGAAAATATTTTATCTGTAGATGGAGATAATGTGTCACTCAAAAGGGAAATTATATTTATATTTAATTTATTGTTTATTGTTATTGATTTTATAAATAATGTTAAGATTTAAATTTTTATTTTAATTTTAAATGTTGGGGGAAATGAACAAAGTAAAGAATAATATTATTTGAGAAAATACTTATTAAATACAAGCCAAATGTATTGAGAAGGTCAAAATACAAAAAAAGGTAGTCAAACTGTATCCCGGCGAAAAATTGGTCAGTCTGGTCAAAAGGAAACACATTTGTTGTTTTAAAATACTTAGAGGTGTTGATTGAAGATTTCCAAACTTTGATTATCAAATTGATTTTCGTCCAAACTTGGGGAGACAGTTTTGTCATTAGCCCTAAAAAAAAGTAAATCCCTTTGAATTTCCATTTTATATTAATTGAGAATTTTATACAATTCCTCCTCTTTTTGACAACATTTAGTTGACATGAGGTCATCAATCAACAACGCAGTCAGTACAACAAAATGAAAAGAATTAGTTTTATGTCCAAACTATTTCCTTCTAATTTATACTAAAAATAAGTTCTTTTTCAATACAAATATTGGGTTCTTAACTTATTTGACTTCCCTTGCATAAAATTAAATAGAGGGATTAGCAGACAACAGGCTAATCTAGCTATGGAAATTTTCCATTTTAAATTTGACTTGATGATATCATATCATTTGCAATTTTTCAAGATTTAGTAGACCCCTATGGTCATGCCAAGTGCAGTCAGAGTTTGACTCAATTAAATGGAACTGGTGATATATACCAAAAAAGTTATTTATGTCCAGGTATGCATTAGAAATTCAAGAAAATAAGTATATGCATAAGAGTGATAACCAGTGATGGAGGGATACGCACTAGCTTTAAGACATCAAGAGCAGCCGAAGAAACAGTATGGGGGCATCTCTTCTTGATTAATGCCGAATCACCATGGCAACGCAGGTCAACCAAGAGAAACTGAATCAATGCAGAAAGCATGTATAAGGTTCTACTTAAGACAATAAATGAATGGTGTATGCACTGCAGATTAAAAGAAATGAAAGAAAAGGAAAAAACAAAGAAAATTTTTAGTTTCATCTTTGATCTGTTTATGAAGTATAATTTCACCAAACAAATTGAAAGCCATTAGATCTAGACAACACTCTGAAAAAAGATGGAAAAAAATTCTAAACTACCCACAGCCTTGTGGGTCATATTCGAACCAGCTATATGACCCAAAAGAACTTTGAGCTCAAATCAACTTGGCCCATACACTGTGCCTGTCGTGCAATATTAGTATTTAGTAATTGGGCTTGGAAAGTAATTACCCAATTTCTTCATAAACTGCGCCAGCACGTCAAACAAATTGACATGAAACAGGGTCATTTGCTTATTCTGCCAATCTGAAATTCAAAACCCAGATTTAGTTGTACATACCTGCCACTCTTAACAGGTCTTTCTGTCAATTTCTTGTAGCTTCTCTTGCTTCTAATAAAATCTTCTTCCATTATCTTAAAACATTGTGCAGGGGAGCATTTACACAGCTAGACAGTTTGCTTATTATATGGCAGTTGCAGAATACGTAGCTTTAACGGAGTGGAAAAGACATTATGTAAAACATGTTCACCAACCAAGGACTGACCAAATGAAAATGATGATCTTCTGGCAATCTGGTGTGAGCTGATTTATTGATGTGCAGTAGTTTTAGAATATTAATTAAATGTTATGCATTACTTTTCAGAGACAAAGCAATGTAATTATTTGTTTAATTGTAGTGGTATGTTGTTATTATTAGGAAGTAGATAACTGTTAGGGATTTGTTTCCTTTTTCAGTAGTATTAGGATTTTACTTGGAGACGTATTAGGATTTCTAATCTCCTATACAAGTTGATGTTGTAACGAACAGGTCATTGTTAACACGGTTCGTTTCAATTTATGGAATCGTTGCGGCTTACGTTATAGGCTAAACCGCGGTACACTAAGGTAGCTTAATATGAATGCGTATAGTTGGGAATTGCTTTATAATCTAAATGCAATAACACTAAGTTTTATTGAAGAATTTTAGTAAAATTAACAAGTTGATTGTTTTATAAATAATTTAAAATCATGGTTGTTAAGGCATCGCCTAGGCGTCCAAGCAGTTGTTCAAGGGATAGGGGAGGACACGCTTTAGTCGAAGTTATTAAGTGCCTTGGCAGCATTGGGTCACCTTGGACTACTTCCGTTGTCATCTTCTGTAACGACCGAGAAATTCGGATTTTTAATGTAAAATAATTTTATTAAGTTAAATATTAATAAAACCATATTATTTGTGATATCAAGATGGTTGTCGTTTTATAACCTATTGATATTGAAATGTCGTAGTATTTGAGCTACGTAATGGAATTAAAGTGTTTGAGTTTCTAAGACGAAAATAAAAGTTTTCCGAGAATTTTTCCGAAAAACACTATTCATCGGTATTTGCTCGGGAATTATTTTTGAATTTCTGAGAAATACGTAATGATAGAATATTAAAGTAAGACGGATTATGTAATAATAATCTAGTTATGAAAAACGTAATATTTCGCTTGCGGACTTAAGTTATAAACGTTAAGTAAAGCGAAATAGGAATGAGTAAAGTAATAATTGTATGATACTTAGGTATTATGCAAAGGAATGAAAATAAGTATAATACGAAGTATTATACGAGTTGTATGAAGGATGAATTATCGTATATAAATTCTATATGAATTAGAATACGAGAAAAATACATAGACAATATGTATATGTATTAAGTAATATTAATGAACTTGTAAAGATTGGTTAGGATTTTGTACAAGCCCAAGTCAATTATGGTTAAGGCCCAACTATTGAATTAATAAACATGTGAGTGTTTGTTAAAGCAAAGCCTAAGGATTTAGTTGATTAAGCCCAAGCTAGAGTCCAATGAATTGATGTGATCCATGGGGCAAACCATATTAATATGGTTATTGTGTGATAACCAAGATAAGTGGTGATCAAGTATTAGGAGTAATGACCAAGATAAGTGGTGACCAAGTTATGTAATGATCAAGTATATTAATTAATGACCAAGCAAAGGATAGGATTTGTGTTGATCAAGCTATGAATAGTAAGGAGGTGGTTTAGTGTATTGACTAAATTGCCCTAACCTTGGAAGTTCTATAAATAGAGAAGGTTGACAAGCTATTTGGCACTTGTTCAAATAATCCAAACACTCTCTCAAAGTGCTTAATTGTTAGGGTGATTAAGTTGTAATAAGCCACTTACATAAGAAGAAGAAAGAAGCTACTTATCAAGAACTTCTAAAGTAAGACTCCTTCTCTACATTATCTTCTATCTCTATTCATGATAGGTTGATAAACAAAGATAGATTAAGGGGACATGGATGTTAATAAATAAGAAGAATGTGTAAGCAATGAGCTTAAGCCACATAAGTTGGTAATAAGTCATTTAAGCTAGCATAAGTTATAAATTTATGTGAGAGAATTATGAACTTGTAATAAGTTTATTAATGGAAGTAATGAATTTGTATGTATATAATTCATATATACAAGGATGGAATTATATGTGAAAACATGTATGCATGATGATTAAAAGACTAACTTTCTTAAGTTAGGAACAATGAAGTAATAAGTAGTTTATAATGGAATAAGTTATAAGCTCATGAATGGAATAAGTCAAAATCCAACCATGAGTATAAGTTGTTGGAATAAGTATGTTAAGATGTTAACATGATGAATGGAATTCATTTGTAACGTTGAACAAGTCATAAGAATGAAGATTTGCCGGAAATCGCACGATTAGACGATAATCGTCGAATTCGTGAAATTTCCGGATTAGAAGTCAAATTTTGAGTTTGAACCTAAACGCGTTGTTTTCAATTGAGACAAGTCATGTGTTAAATCATTTAAGAGTTGCGGACTCGAAAATGGGCGTAATTCCGACTTAGAACGAAGAACGAGCGTTGAACGTTCATTTAACGTTTATCGCTTACGCGTTAAAATGAACCAATAGGTGAATTTTTAACAAAGCAAGTCGAATAGATAAAATTCTTGCATGAACGCCGTAGATTACGTAATTTGTGAACCGTAGCTTTTGAACGAGCCAATTCGGACTTATAACGGAAGGAGTTATGAGTCGGAAGTTCGCAAAATTTCAAGGATGAAAAATTTCAGGTGACGGAGTCAGCCATGCATGGCCAACCCTGAATTAATTGGTCATGCCAGTAGCCGAAGTAGTGTCCGAGCACACCGGAAACTGGCGCCATAGCAATACGAACCTTAGTATTATTGTGGTATACAGCATTTCGCATGCATGAGACTCGCATATCGAAACTCAGGCCGCAAATGCGACCCATTATGTAAGGACTCGCGCCGCAGTGCCAAGTCCGGGACCATCTCATCGTTAACTCACATGCAGTCACGAGATGTAGGTATAAAGAAGTTTCAATAACAATGCCAAATTTCTAGACAAATGATAGTAAAGAATGAGTAAGAGTATGAAGAAAGGAAAGGAATGA
Organism: Panax ginseng; assembly: GCA_020205605.1. Taxonomy (NCBI): domain Eukaryota; kingdom Viridiplantae; phylum Streptophyta; class Magnoliopsida; order Apiales; family Araliaceae; genus Panax; species Panax ginseng. Next base: position 78,007,589 of record CM035129.1, on the reverse strand, counting down.
ATTGAGAACAAATTTACATTAAGGTAACATTGTTAAAGACTTAAAGATAGTATGAAAGGGTTGATGATAACCTATTGAACCATAAATGCAAGAAGAATGATAAATCGAAATTGATAATAACGAAATCTAATACACAATTAGATTGAGATGAAGGGTAAGATATAGTCAAATACATACTTGATTATGTGTGACCTAATGTAAGGCATTATGTGATCATGTATTGTAGACTTGAAAGACTTGAACGTAAAGTAAATTACATCGTAGCAGACGCTTAAGGCAAGTATTCTAACTCTTGTCTCAGTTCAATCTGAACAAGTTTTTAACGTTCATGTATCCTTACGCATGAATTGAAGTATAATAAAGTTAAAGCCAGTTCCTTTGGCTAGACTTAACATATTGAGTGGATTGTTGATAATCTATTCATCTGTTATCAAATGCTATTATCTTTTGTCAACTACTTGATATGGTTTTCAAAAGAAGACTGAAATGTTAAACAAATGTTTTGTCGGTGAAAAATAGCGTGCACGTGAGGTTGCTAAATGATTAAACGTACATACGTTTAATGGATGTAGTGTCGATCAACATAGAGTACAATAAAGTCGATCACCTAGAAGTGCTCAGACGTAATACCGCATTTTTACGAACTTAGTTCCGGGTTGTCCTTTTCAAAGAAAGAATGAATACTCGAGGTCTTTGACCGGAGTGTATGTTTTGCTGAATATTGTTCATTGTGAAACATTTTGAAAGAAAGATGAAGTGCTATTTTGATTCATCAATAGTACTTCATAACTATTGTTCAGTTATCGAAGATATACGATTCATATGTAACAAGCATGTTATTGAAATTGTTATACTTGCTGAGCTAGTTATGCTCACTCTTGCTTGAACCATATGAATGCAGCTAAGACTGAACGTCCCGAAGGATCGAATAAGGATAAAGGAAAAGCTAAGGCAGATTATTAAGCTGTCTTGTAATAGTATAGGTCTATTGTTGTAATGTAATGAATATTATGACAAAGAACCTTTGTAATGGGTATAGAACCTGGGAAATGTAAATATTACTTTTCATATATAGAAGTTATGTTCGTTCTTTGAGATCTTTCAACGGAATGAATGTATGAATGTTTGTACAGTATAGCACCATCTGTCGAGTTGGAAGATACCCGGATTTGGGGGCGCTACATCTTCCAACCAGCATGCCAACAGTTTTAAAGATAACACAGAACTCTGAGAGAGAGAGAGAGAGAGAGAGAGAGAAACAGTTGATTGCTTGCTGAGATGAATTGCGACTTTGTTCCTCTAATCCGAGTGCCAACTGCAACTTTGGATTACTTCTAAGGGTTTATGAGAAACATTTGATGGCGATGAAGAAGATGCTACATGCATGCAACTGTGTTGATTTATTTTTTCATTCTTATTCGAAATATTACATAGGTGTTTGGCTTTTCTACTAGTTTGGGTCAGTAAGATACCTTTATCATCAAAAAAAGGCCCTTGCTAAAGAGTTACACCTGGTTACAACAATGTAAAAGGTAATGTCCATGTGGTGTCTGCCACTCAAGATATTTTTGGTTTTATGGCTTATGATTTATATTAGTTGCCACATGCTGGCTTCAACTTACAACTTACAACTTTGAATTCAAATGTTTTAAATTAACTAAACTCGACATATTTGAATTCCCACTTAAATATACCCAATAATTATTTTGTAGATTCAAATATATCCTAGATGTTTGACATTCTTTCACTACACAGTCTTGAGCTTTCATTCTTTGCAGTTTTAGCCCCTTTTACAAAGAAAGGTTCTTTCATGAAATGCATAACGTGCAAGCCTCCTATAAATTCCCAAAGCAAATAAAAGAAAATTTTAACTTGTATATGTACATATGTATATCTATAAATTATACCTACTATCTCAAGTTTTAATGCATATAATTTTCTAAGTTTAATGTATTTGAGAAGTAAAATATTTACAAAATTTTATATGTATAAATTGCACGTTGTAAACGACTTATTGTTTTGCAAAGCTTAGGTGGGCGTCTTGCCTAGGCGTTCGGCCACCACCTCGCCTCACATTGACAACTAAGGTTACAATTACGATATTTGTCCAACTACAGGTACAACAATAAAAAATATTTAGATGTGTTAAATTTAGAGTATCGCTACGTAAAATTACCATGTTTGAGTACCAAGTAACAATATGATTTTAATAAGAGTAGCTAGTAATTCTAGACCTGGCCCAAACCAAGTCCATAATAAGACTCAATCAATAAGACTCAATATACTGCAAGGCACAACCCACTGCCCAATAGCAACAAATTGGGTCATAGGCCCACCCAAAACGTCACACATGTTGCTACTATTGGTAGTAAAGTTGTTGCTAGTATTGGTAGTAAAGTTACCACTAATCAATCCCACATTATTCGCATTATTCGGTGTGAAAGTAGAGTATTATAACCTCCCCCACATAAATTCCTGACATACTCATCAGGCCCAATCCAATCACTCACAACCCATTATGGGATAATAATAGCTTTCGTGTCCCAACCTCCAACAACCCGATTGAAACACCCGATCCAAGTTTTCAAGAATCAGCCCTGCTACCATTTGTAACAACTCTACCCAAAATGAGTCCAAAATAAGGCTAAATCCACTGCCCAATAACAATTTGGGTAATCTTGGTCCACCACAAGCCCGCCCAAAAGACAATGATGTTTGGTACTATTGGTAGTAAAGTTAAGCATTGTACTTGAACTAATCAAACCCACATTATCGGATATGGGACTGGAGCATTACGAATGTCCTCGTCATTAATTTGCAGAGTTGTGTTCTTTATTTCTTCTTTCTACCTTGTCCTACATCATTCATGTTCTCATATTTTTAGGAAAATAGAACTTTTTTGATATGAAAAAATTTTTATGAGAAAGAAGGAGAATTAAAAGGAGGGACGATAAGGTGTGCTAGAGATGCATGGAACAAAAATGATTGATGAGCTAAAGAACCAAAGAAGAAAAACCCACCAATCTTTATGAATATCAGTCATCACAACCCGGATAAGTGCTCCCATGGACGTAGCCCAAAGAGAAACAAGAAAAGACAATCTATAGTATATACTAGAGCCAAATTTGCATGTCCAATCCCACAAAATTCCTTGGCACAAAGTAGGAAAAATATTGGGTTGGCACACAAACGATCGCAACACACACAAACAGTGGCGAAGCCACATACAGCTTTGTGGGGTCAATCGACCCCACTGAAAAAAACTACTTTATAATGTAAGGTAAATTTTAAAAATTTTAAGTATTATATATAAATTGATCCCACTAAAATTTTATAAATTTTCTATTATACGGGGTCAAATTAAAATTTTATAACTTTGTCAATTAAATTTTAACCACATATAACTCATATCCTCTCAATATATGTACGTCTCTATAATATTTTAAACTAAATAGTAATCTAATTTATATTATTTTTAAAAATAAATAATGAATTAGTTACTTATGAACAGTTGTGATTAAAAAAGTCTATTATGAGTCAATATAGTGTATATATACCATATATTATTACTCATTATATTTTCATTGTAATCTAGTGTGTGTGTGTGTATATATATATATATATACACACACAAAGGTATAAAGTATTAAAAAAAAATTGGCTCGGGGGCGCTACCCCCGAACCTCCGCCAAATTATTTGTAACTTGGTAATAATTTCGACCCCACTATCAAAAGTTTCTGGCTTCGCCACTGCACACAAAGATAGGGAGAAAGAGAGAAATCCACTTGTTTGAATCAGAAAATTTCAGCAAGTTTCATCCCACATAAAAACTGAAAAGGGAGGAAACTTTCACCAAACAATCCAAATTTTATGTTAGTTTTGATTCTTTCGAAACATGCATAAACAAAAGTTAACATAAACCAAGAGTATATTCATCAAGATACCTGCCAATGTGGATATTCTTGTGCCAGCCTCCGAGCAAAGGTCCCTGTTACACTTTAAATTAATCAATAATACCCCTGATAATAACAAATTTAGTCTTAAACCTATAAATGAGTTCTGTATCCTCTATCAGAAAAGTTTGTTGACGATTAAATTGCAAACAAAGAGGCATAAATTAAAAGGAAAATGAGAACTAGCCTCCACCACCATCAGCAAAGGATCTACCAAATGTCAACTAGGAGACAAATTTATATAGAAATAAGACAAGAAAACATCAACCACGATCCTAAAATCCAAAATCACTACATGTTTTTTAAGCATTATTGATAAATATAAGAAGCTTAAGAAATTAAATCCCAATAGAATTTACTAGTACAGAACACGTTATAGAGCAACAAATGCATAGTTAAACTCAAACTAATCTCACGAAAATAATGACTTATTTAATCAACATTTTTATTCCATTTGTTCCCATCAATAGCTTTTTGTAATTCAGAAAGAAAACTAAAATTTTTGAGAAAGTACCTACCCCAATTCTTCATGCTACCTAGGATTCCATGAAGAAGAACAGCAGTTGGCGGTTCTGGCCCGGACTTGTCCATAATATAACTCCATCTTACCTATGCGGCCAAATTTGATGTAAATGATCATGTATTATAGGTCATTGCCCCATTAGCAGACTAAGCATATAAAATGGATGGTAACTAGTGTATGTTTAGAAGAACTTCTAGATGGACATTTGAGCATAGAAAGGAATCAAGTTCGGTGTGTTTAGTGAGAGATAATATAGGTTTTCTCTCCTCGAATCCTATTCTGAAGAATTGGCCGATGCTTGTCTACTTCTTGCAAAGTCAGTCACATATTTAATTGAAAAAGAATGTATTTCTCTTCTTCATCAAACAAAAAACATTTTTTTTAATTTAAATTTTAAAAAAGCAGAGTCTAATATTAACCTTATACTCCCTCTGTTCCAAAATAATGAAAATATAAAATCTTTTAGAAGTTAATTTGGACATTTTCAAATTCAAAATTAATACGAACTCATTTAATTTTTGGTTACTACAATTTTGAATATTCCAAACTATCTAAAAAGTTCTAGTAGTTACAAATCTTCCAGTTTTCAAAATTTAAATGAATTACATTAATTTTAATTTGAAAATGTCTCAAATTGACTTCGAAAAGTCAAATTGAGCCAATATTTTGGAATGGAGGGAGTATCTGATGGGACCACAAGTCAAGAACAAAGAACAGATTTTTTATATTTATCACTCTACTAGTGTGTCGCTTATCTTTTACGTTGATAATAGATAGTTGGATAATTGCAAATTACCACATGTGGTTTACACGTTTTCATGATTCACTAGTTAAGAAACCACCACTTCACCACATGGATTGAAAAAAAGTGCAACAATTATTTCCATCCAAAAAACAAAGAGTGTAGTTCACTCTCCCTTAAGCAAATGAATGACTTGTCCAACAACTAGATTCCCTATGCAAATTATAAAAATGTCCTCTTTTAACTCTTATTTTAAACTAGTTAAGTGCCCCATGGAAAGCACGGGTTTGTTTTTCAAATAGCATAATTTTTTTTATTATTATTTTATATATAATAATAATAATAATAAAATATTTTTGAAAATTGTACAAATTCACTTACTATTGCTATAAGAATATCTGCAAACATTGCACGAAATAGTATAATTAATGAGCTAAATGAATCTTATAAGGAATAAAATTATTGTAGAATAATAAGTTACTATTATGATAAAATTAAAACTAAAATTTAATCATGCATTAATTTATTTTGATATACATATGAAGTTTTTTATATTAATTACTATTTAGTCATAATATTCCTTTATATATTTTAATATATAGTTATTTAGGAACGGAATTGTACTAAAACAATGAGTTACCATTATGATTTTTAGTTTTAAAATTAGTTAACTAAATTTTAATCAGTAATATATAATTTAGAATTGATTTTATAATACTAATTAACTAAAGATCTCCTATATGAAATAGAATTGGTAACCAAAGTTTAATGGTTAATATATTTTATAACATCTTAATATATTTTATAATATATATAATAATTATTATTTATTCATGATATTTTTTCTTATATTTCTGATGTATAGTTATTTAGAGTTCAAACTTGAGTAGAAGCCTAAAAAGTACTTTTCTTCCTCTCTTTGCACATTAAAAAGTGTTTTAACTGTAGTTAAATTCTAGGCCTATTAAAAATAAATTAAATTAAATTAAGGAGACTTTAAAAAGTGTTTTAGTAGTAGTTAATTTTAGGCCTATACCAAAGACAAAGACCAAAAAACTAAGTTTTGTCTTATTATATATGTATATAGATTCAATTGTTTATTCATTATTTGGTTTCTTCCTTCTCATTTCACCAACTTTCTATCAAAATATGTACAAGAATGCATTCTAAAAAAAATTTAGTCTAATTGACTTTTATCTTAATACGCATTTGGAAACTTTTTTTAACAAGATATATATAACATAATTAGCACATTAAACTTGAAAGAAGTAGCTACATTGCAATCTTGAACAAAATAAAGTCATTTCAACTTTGACCCAGAAGATTGAGAAAACATAATACTTACAAGTGCTCCTTGAACAAGATTATAAGCCTGCAGATACAATTATTAATGAATTATAAACTCAAACATTAATAGATATATATATATATATATATATAAACAAATATACACATATAGAGAGAAAAGAAAAGCTCTGTCCACTTTGCATTTCCACAATTTTTAATTCAATGTACATAGTGAAATGAGAAGGTTCATTACCAAGATTTCAGATGGCTTTACAACTTTCCCACGTGCAAGCGTGTCATCTACCAAGGTCATTTGAATACTTAGACCTTTAGATGCCTTTCTCAAGTGACTATGAGCTAACTGACAATAGTGAAGTTTGCAGTTCTACAACCAAAAAAATTATAAACAGGAAATGGATAAAGTCATGACCAATATTATAATACAAAAGTAGTTCAAGTAGTTGAATGCCAACACTGAACAGTGAGAGTACAAACATGATAGCAAAATCAGTTTCCACAAAAGGCAAGGTTAGAACTAGTAAGGAATAATAAAGTTCCGATTCATTTCTTTCCTTCTTTAAGAGCCTACAACCATTCCCCCACAGACTAATGGCCCTAAAACTTTAGATCCTTAACAGTTAACTGCACAAAAAGATCAACAACGGTTGACGCCCTCAAATTGATTAAAATTTACGAGACAAAAGGAGTATATAATATACACAATAATGGTAAGGAAAAATTAAAACAACGATTTCTAAAATAACATGAAATATTACAACAGATTCTTCATTTGAAGCTATTAGAAATAACGCAGTAAAATTTGAAGTTTAGTGAATATGTTTAGTAAGATCATAGTTGTCAGAATATTACGATACGCGATAGGTATCGTATGTAGACAATTCGATACGTATCACAAGGTGAATCGAAAATGACATCGTATTCTACAATTCAGTTACGATTCGATACAATTCTTATGAAACGATACAATGCACGATACTTTTAAAATTTAGCAACCGACTTGAAAAAGTTTTTATGTAGAACCAAAACAGTAAAAACAACACTTTTAAGCCTTCTACCATTTCAAATGAAAATGTTTTTTAATATAAACATATTCTAATATCGCTTGATGAGCCTTTAATCACTTTAATCACTTTTTAGAGATTTGTATCTTCTTCAGAATGTTGCTCTATTTTTTTTCACGTCACTTTCTATAAGCAGATACATAAATCTCCACTTGTTAATTTGAATTATTCTCTTTTGTTTTGAAGATAAAAGGACTATAAAGATTACTAAAATAATATCTAATATATCAATTTAGTATTTTAGCTACTATCTAACTTTAAAATTTATTTTTAGTCTATAATAATATTTACTTTACTTTTATATATAATCAATCTAATATACTTGATTATCTAATAAATTGTATGTTTTATATGTTTAAATATATATCACCACATTTTTCATTTTGTTTCCATATCATACGATACGATACATGAAACACAATATAGGGGTCTTCGATACACGATACGATTCACGATTTGACAATCGATACACGATACGATTCCTTTTTGTTCTTTTCTTTGGGATGTAGATGGTAGAGGGAGGTCTAGAGAATAAAATTAGTATCCAACACTAAGGTAAAATAAGTATGTATGTTAGTTGATACACATACACAAAACACCTATACATATCTATATATGTAATATAGATTAGAGAATCTACAACATTTACACAAAACTAACATACAATCAAAAACCTCAAGAAACCCCAAAAAAATAATCCCCTAATGTAAAGTGATCTCGAAAATGTTATTCATGCTTGAATGGTGCTTTCAGATTAGCAACATCAAAATGAGTAATGCTAGAGTCTAGCCAAATGCTCAACCTAAAAGGCGTCAAGGAGCTGCCACCAGAATCTCAGCCCAATCTCCTCAAGCAACCCTCCTAAATAACATAACAAATCCATCAGAGGTCCAGGGACCAGACAGTTCAGTCCATAATCTATAACTAACGACAGCTCTTAAAGCTCTCGAACTACTTGTCGTGAAGAAGAAGAAAATGACTGTGAACACCATCTCACCGTACCTAAATAGATAAAGGTTTGCTGAAGAAGAAGATGACTGCATTGACCATAAGTCAATAATAAACTCCTTATGACACGGGAAGAGTTATCTGCCAAGATTCGATAAAATTTATGTTTTGGGCTTACTTTTCATGTTTATTGGATTTTATTTATTTTTAGGGTTTAGGTAGTATAAATAGTCTCTTAGGGTTATTATTATGAAAAACTATTATTATACTGAATTTATAAACATTGTGGTTGCTTAGTCAATTTATCCAACTTTGCAATTTTTTCCAAGAAAAAAGGAATGATACGGGAAGAGTTTTATCTGCCAAGATTCGATATAATTTATGTTTTGATATTTATAGACAATTTAAGTATTTGATGTATTTTTATCTATTAATTAGTAGTCAGATAGATTTAATTATTTGGGTTCATTTATGTTTTGGGCTTACTTTTTAAGTTTATTGGATTTTATTTACTTTTAGGGTTTAGGTAGTATAAATAGTCTCTTAGGGTTATTATTATGGAAAAAAACTCTTATTATTCTGAATTTATAAACATTTTCACTGTTTAGTCAATTTATCTAACTTTGTGAATTTCTGTGATTACAAAGTTTCATAAATTCAATTTCTGTGATTGTATTTATTTTCTATCCGTCTTCCGCTGCCGAAACAGAGTTTTGGTTAGATGACTAGGTCAAGAATCATTTTTCAAGTATCATATTTAACACCTGAGAAGTTATAATGCAGCTGTGATGTATGTCCCAAGTTTGTAGAACACAACTATGGATACATAATTACATGTTACAAAGTTAGTTTTTCCCCGTGCAACCAAACTTACCTTTACAAGTTCCTATGAACCGAATTGACCCAATTTCAGAACTTTGTAGTCCGACTGCATACAGCCTTCCCTACATCTTTGCGCATACAACATTATTCGAAATGATAAGCCTCCTCAAATTATTAAAGAAACAAAATCTTATTGAGAACGACATGGCAGTCAGATATGGATATACAAAGGATTTTCTGTCTTCCAACTCGCTTCTGACGAATTTTCATGCAAGTGATTCCCACAAAAAAACACCTAATATAATGATTTGATGGAAAAGCTCTTTTCTCACTCACCATTTGGGGACAGAAACTATCTCCCAAGACCCTACCTGATACTGAGCACCATGAATCAAGTTAGGGAAAGCATCAAACAACTTCAGATCCCAGTGCTGAAGTGTTCTGCTAAGAAGTGCTTTTTATAGATAAAACTCAGCTAAAAAGGGAAGCAATTCTTATCCTAAAGTATAGATGTGAGTACATTAAAAATAAAACAAATGACACATCACTCTTAATTATATGGATCTAAAGCAATTCTCCTCTCTGGCTTTCCCATGACCTATATTGAGTTTGATCTACTGAAAATATATTTTTTATTTTTTAATAATACATGTGTATTTTCGACTTTTCCTTAAGTCCCTTAGAAAGCATGGATCAGAATTTTGCTTCCACATAACAGAGATATCCTAAGCGTCTACAGCAAGACATAAGTAATAAGTTATTAGTATAATAATATTACAGGATTACATTTTAATCTTCAATCTTACAGAGTCTAGTAACTATAACAAACTTATCATTACAATTAACAAACTTCTGAACTTGAAAGAAACAAAAAAACTAAAAACTAAAACTAAAACCAAAACTAAAACTAAAACTAACGTACTTGGCATTAAGGCTCTTCAAGTTGATTTAAGAGATTAAATTTTGAATGCTAATCATCATGTTTGTGGACTCTACTAACACCAACATTTTACAGTAGCTATTACTACGATTAACATCCTTGTTCCCCACCCCCCAAAAAATAATAATAAAAAAAAAAAAACACACACACACGCTTGAAACAAACTTCCCTGTTAACCAACCACTCAGCTAACTCCTAGTATTAAGATCACATCCACTCTAATCCATTTAAGGAAATGCATACATTAGTGGGTTTATTCTTTTTAAAAAAAAAATCTGCTAATTTATATTAATGGGTTTTTTCGTTGCTCTTAAATTCATCAACATTCAGAATTAAAATTCAAAAGCAGTATATAACCAAAACACTAGTACATTAAAATGTACGATACAATAGCACCATCCACAGAGTTTTCAAAATATATTTGCTCAAAAAATAGACAGGCCAATAAATTCTCAACACTGAGATCTAGCTAAACCTTATATTGGAATATTTGCTAGAAATCAAGGGTACCTGAAATCGACTTGAATTTCTCATTGAAGAAATAGACCAATTTCCGGCAAAAGAAACCGATGCTTCACTGTAACTGCAGGCGGTGAGGTTCGAAATAATCGACATTACAACGGGTGTGTAATGTACATATACCTTTGTTCTAGGGTTTAATGAATGAACAACAACATTGGAGAAAGGGGAAGGAATTTTGGAAATTTGGGAAACAGAGAGAGAATATATGGAACTGACGAAGTGGGGACGGAAGAGGCGGAGATACTAAAGCCATGCGTCATCTCCAAAAAAAATTATTTTTAGAGAAAGTAGGTTTTTTTATCTTCCTTTCCTCCCTTAAAAAAACATAAACCATCTAAATAAATAATTATAATATGTTTGTGAGTTTTTAATAAGAAAAAATAAAAAATTAAATTAGAAAGAAAAAAAGGTAGAAAATTTAGTAGTTTTATTTGATGTCATTATGAGTTTATAAACGAAAAATAAAAAATAAAACTTATGTTTTATATTTAAACTTATTTGGTAATGTTTATAATGTAAAAGATATAATTGTGATCGTAAAAGATTTGATTATGTTTGTTCATTAGTTTTTCGTTCAAATTCATCTATTTTTGGACAAAATAATTTTGAGTAGAAAAGTGACAAAAAAATTCGCCCATTTATTTTCTTTTCTATTCATTAAAAATCTCTTAAACAACATAATATCCCGTTTTCTATTCTTTTCTCTCTAGATTTAAACTCTTAATTAGACCCGACAAATGGACGAATTTGAACAGACATAAGTGAATTTTGGTTTATATGGGTTGGGTTTCAATGGACTGAAAATTAGATGGGTCGTAAGTGAACGGTCATAAATGGATATGGACGCATATGGGCTAACCCATATATCAAATTTAAGTATTATTCGGGTGTGATCTGCCGACCCCCATATGGGTTGAAGACCGTATCTATGAAGGATCTGTCGAGTCCAATAGGCCGAAGCCAGTAAGTGGGTTGGTGGTGTTTGGGGTCGGGCGACTGAGTCCTTTAGGCCGGGGTCTGGATCTACTTGGAGTTGTTCGGGTGACTTGGGCCCATACAGATGGTTATTCCTCGTATAGAGTCTGGTGTGATAAGGAGTTTGAATGGTTAAGGATTCTAGTTCTAACCATATTTAAATATCAACTCCAAAGAAAGGTGTTAGGATTATATCCAACTTTCTCCTTTTAAGGAGATTGAGTTTGACTCAAACATAGGTAATTACTATGTTTAGGAGTCCTATTACAATTCGAGGATCAGCTTTAAGGTGGTGAGATCAATTATAAATACAAGGCTTAACTCCAATTAACAGGTAATGCATATTTGAGCACTAAATACTAAACCTCCATTGTTAAACATTGTTCAGCCTGTACTCATTCTCACATTGGAGTTATCACCCAGCGGCCCAAGCCGCCAAGCTTCCTGTGTGATTTCGTTACTGTGCAGGTTTAAGCGCGTAGATTCGATGATTGGACGCGCGGACGAAACTTGGCATTAACATTGGCGCTAGAAGGAGGGCCTTTAGTGCTTTTATAATCACTCTGATTTTCTGGTTGAAAGTTATGGCAAGCAGGGATAGTGAGGCTTCAAACCAAGAAAAATCAAAAACTCACCAGACGACCCAGGTGAGAGGGTCAGTCAAAGATAGGTTGGGGCCGAGAAACCAGGAAGGTGATTCTGAACATGTTCTGTCAGCACGGCGACGATTGTTTTTGGCTAGTCAACATACACCAGATCCCCTCAGTCGCGCCGAGGACAACCAGTCCCGAGTGCATAAAAGGCGAGGAAAAGATTGGGTAAAGAATAGCCAGGACCAATGTCAGTAGATCTTATCAAAGAAGTTTCAGCAGAACAAAGACTCCATGGACGCCCCTACGCCTTCAGCAAATTGAATTGGAAGCACAGATGGCCAAACTAGCTGAAGAGCATGAGGTTTCATTGAAAAAACCCAGACATTAGAGCCGATCCAAGACACCTCGTTCGGATGGCTCTGTGACGCCCCCAAATTCGGGTATCTTCCAACCCGACAGATGGTGCTACACGGTACTACCATTCACACATACATTCAATTCAAATTACTCAAAATAGTGAATATGTCTTATTTATATTCTAAAACAATATTCTCTTTCCCAGGTTCTTTATAACCATTACATATGTTTCTTGTCATAATATCAAATACTTATAACATTAAACCTATACTATTACATAGACAGTTTAGTGGTTTGTCTTAGCCTTTCCTTTATCCTTATTCGATCCTTCAGGTCGTTCAATCTTAGCTGCATTCATATGGTTCAAGTAAGAGTGAGCATAACTAGCTCAGCAAGTATGACAATTTTATTAATAACATGCTTGAATCAAACAAATCGTATATCTTCTATAACTGAAGCAATAGTTATGAAGTACTATAGATAAATCAAAATAGCACTTCTTTTCCTTTTAAAACATTTCACAATGAACCATGTTCATTAAACATCAATTTTGGGTCCAAGGCCTTGAGCATTTCGTTCTTTCTCTGAAAAGGACAACTGTAACGACCCCAAAATTCATACAATTTAATTCTCGACTTCGATCGTTAATAATACATTCAACCTCTAATTTTACATCATTAAACGATAATACAACCGTTGAAATTTGCGGAATAATTAAAATTTTCTATTACAAACTATTCTCGTTCCCAAAACTTTCAACCTTTAAATCTAAATATCTTAGAAATATTTTAATACTACAATAGTTTACATCGCAAAACGGTATTACAATTCAACCTTTAATACATTATTCGGAACCTTAAACATGGTTCAAATAATAATAACACAACTTAAGTGTGTAAATCTTCAAGTATCACATCTGATTCATGTCTTTCAAGTAACACATAACTTTACCTTGAATCTTGAACCTGCAAAAGTGGTTATTTGCAAGGTTGAGCTCGACAGCCCAGCAAAATCTAACAGTTTTCATGCATCACATAGCACATAATAACATGCTAAACATATATATCTCATAGACATCAAACTAACATAACATACATGCTACAATTCATATAACAAGTATAAAGATTGAGTTCCTTACTCAATCAACATGATTTAGTCAATCAACGTAGTCATAAATTGACTTTAACATTTCATACTTTCAACATATATATAACACATCATGCTCTTTGAAGTAAAGACTTAAAACAGTTAATCATCAAGTTCACATAGCAAATAGGAACTGAAAGACTTGCCTTGATCGTTGTTTACCAATAATAATTTAACAACTTACAGTTTTCTGCACTTCACGTGCCCTACACAATTATATAATCATGCACATCAACTATTAGTCACATAGCAATGCATAGTAGTTGTAGTGTAAACTTTACTCTACATCTCATAACCCTTCCTATTATATATACACAATGTTCAATTTTATTGTGTTAACTTTCAACTTATATCTCACTGTATTTCATATTCGAAGTTCATTCAAGTGTTTAAGTCTTGCTAGGACTACTTATTGGTTTTATATTAAACCCATTTCATACCTTATAATGTTCATTCCATTTGACTTAAAACACTTTTTACGTTCATTAACATTTGTTACGACGTTTCGACGTTCATTCGTCACACGCCCGATTTGTCTCTCTTGTGTGTGCTTAGTATGCGTATACAACTTATCTAATATATCATTTATTATTGTTAAGCATCATTATACTTCATAATATTCATGTTCTATAACTTAGAACAACATCTGTTATCGTCAAGAGCACTACACTTGCATACGTGCATGCCCGACGCCCTTCGATTGCCTCCGAAAACATAATAGTCCTACAAATGACCATTTTGACCCTTCCTAAAGACCTCAAATTAAAAATCTTAAAGAACAAAAGTTGTAGATCTATTCGTCCTCGTTCCGGATCATCTTGAATAACCTTAATCGGAGTTTGTATGAAAACGTTATAGCCGTTTTACCAAACTAGGTCAAAGCAGTCATAGTTAGCAGACATGGGCGCAATACTGCGCCCCTTTGTCACACAGCCACAATACAGGATTTACTTATGCGCCTACATACGCCCAAATTTTACTGCATGTAAATGCTTTTCTCAATGAACAAACTTCAAATCTTCATAACTTCTTCATTTTAAGTCGGAATTAGTTGGTTTTCAATTCTATGAACTTGTGAAACACTGAACTACTCATCTACAGAGTAATTTTAACATTTACAAACTTTAGCAAATCAATTTAAGGGTTCCAATTCAATGTTCATGCTATATTTTCATGTTTTTAAAAAGTTTAGCGAATTCATTCACCACGAATTCGTTTCTCAACCAAATTGGTTCGTTCAAGTTTTGTTGTTTTCGTTTCTTCACATACTAATATAATCCTACATCAATTTACAGATTATAACACATATTGGATATAAAATTTCATACTTTCTTAAGCCATTTTCATACATATAACACTGTTTTCTCAAATTCTTTCTACAATCCCAATTTCACGTATTTTAATCATCGAATAACACTCACACACGATTATTAACAGATTATAAACCACATACACTTGTATATATATAAATCCAACACATCTACCAATAAAATTTTTAAAGATAAAAGTTAAGATTAGAGTAGTGTCGACGTCGGGATTTTTTTGATTGTCCCTTTTCGTTACTTGTTCTTTGGTGTTCTCATGTTAATGTGAGATTTGTTTGAAAAAAACAAGTGAAAAAGATCCGACATGTATAATGTCGACGATTGACTTTAAGAGTCTCCAGTTGGTGTTTTTAACTGGTTGCACCAACTGTTGCCTCTTTTATAGTTCTAATAAAAGAGCTCTAACTCATGCAAGCATACATGTGTCAACAAGTAATACAGAGTAAGTAAAGTATCGATCCCACAGAGAAAGTTGTTAACCTTAGACTACTATGCATTAATTAACTCACTATATTTATATGCTAAGACTATTGACTTAATTGTTGATTTAAACTAATTATGAATACCAACGAAAAATAAGAATATAAATGGACTAAATATAATGTGGAAACAATGGGATCCTAAATTCATTCAATATTTCTTTTAATCGTCATTTGTCATGCAAGAAGTGTTCACATATCACAGGAAAATACCCAACAGCAAGAAGAGAGTTATAACCATTTTCCAATGCACTATAACCAACTCACATAGCATCTACAGATGTTAGACTCTATGTAATCACCAATACCATCACAATTACCATATGCCTATGCGCAATTGCAATCCTATTGATTTTAAGCACAACCCTTATTCTAGCTCATACGGTGAAACAGTATATGCCTATCTGATTCACAAAATATGAGAGACTTACTCTAGCCCCATATTCGCATGCTATCATGATTACAATCCATATTTATATGTTCATTTCCAATCCCATACAAATACTGAAACGAATGATGATCAGTCACTCATATATGTAAAACAACCATGATAGATATCCCATATGATATGCAAAACAAATCTAACATTTAGATGTACAACCAAACTACATATTAAAATCCGTTAGAATCCCATAATGGAGTTTAGTTCATGACTGAACCAAAAGCCATTATGGGATCAAGGCTAAACATGATCAATAAACAAACGAATGGAAGAAGAAAGATAGAACAATCAAACCCAATCGCTGAATAAAAATCAAAGATTAACTATTAAATCCACAAAGAAATCCAATAAACAATAATCAATATCCACGATGGTAGAGAATTCCAAAGAAGAAGAAGAAATAGACGTTATGGCTTCGTTCTCCGTAGAATCTCTCCCAAGGTGTAAACCCTAATTCTACTATGAAAATACATAATAATAATCCTCTCTCCTCCGACACACGCCGTAATCGTTTAAGAACCCTTACACATCATTTAATTGAGAATTAAAAATAAAACAAATTAAAGATCAAGACGCTGGGCTGCAAGGCTGCTCTCTAGTGTCTCTGTCTCACTACCGCCAAATTTCAGTAGTAGGTTTAAGCTACCCAGACGCCCTCTCACATGGTTTGGCGATCATGCCTCGCAGCGCCAAGATCGAGTACCTCATGGGCCAAGGCCCATTGCCTCATGGCGCTTAACTTGCGTGAAGGTTCCCACGATAGTCTCCCGACTCCGCCGGCGCCATGAAGTCTTCACTTGTCTTGCCGCGTGGCTTGTGTTCTCGCAATTCGAGTCCGGGTTTTGCTCATTCACATCACATTTGTTCACTCATGCTTTAATCCTCTTGCTTGCTTGATTTCCATGCCTCATTGTACCTCCATGCCATGCACATCCTCGCCATGATGATTAGCCTTCACGCATCCGCTCACTGGTACCTCTAATTCCACCAAAACTAAGTCGATTCCTGCACTTATTCACCAAAAGGAGTTTTAAGTAAATGCAATGCAAAATAACGTGAAATGCAACTAAAACATAATGAAATGTACTTGAGGTGGGCACAATTCACATGGATTGGTATACAATAAGTGAGTAAAAATACCACTTATCAAATGCCCCCAAACTTGAACTATTGCTTGCCTTCAAGCAATGCATATGAATGAACATTGAAAATGCAACTACTAAACTATGCAACTACTCTATGATGCAAACTAGTCTCACACAATCCCAACCATAACAGAATTTCAGCCACATTACCTCAGTGAATTATCCAGGTCCAAGATCATGATTGCCAACCAAACTATAGATATAATAGCATACACTCAGATGATTCAAGAATGCTATAGAGATGCTGTGTGTGTGTGTATAGTGTTCACCAAAACTTGATCTAAGCAAAGAATACATGTGCTACATTGTTCACATAGAAAATTATAGTCTAAATCAAGACTCATGTATACTCACACAACATGGACTGTTTCAACATATCAATACAAACCAAGGTACACCGAGCTAAATGCTTTCTTTTTTCTCGAGAGGCGATTCTCGTGACTTTCCAGTGTTTATTGCCATTTTTCTTTTTCTTTTTCTTTTTTCTCTTTTTTTATTTTTTATAAAGCGAGTGCATTTTACGCTCCTCATTTTCTCTGTAAACGAGTGCGTTTTATGCTCCATCTCATTTCCTATTTAAACGAGTGCGTTTTACGCTCCATCTCATTTCTTATTTAAACGAGTGCGTTTTACGCTTCATCTCGTCCCAATTCAGGCATGCCCAGGTGTTCCCACAGTTTGAATGTCAATGTACCCAGTTTATATGCATATTCCACATATTTCTCTTTTTGAAACTACATGTTCTATTAAGTAATGCAACACACGTCTCTTACACCTACAAGTGATTGTGAACCTATTTCAGCATACCGAAAGCATTTAAACAAAGACATGAATCCCATCGTAAAACATTATATCTAAGTCAAGCTTATGCAACCTATTCTAAATCTTTCACAATTCACTATCATCATTGGCTAGGCAAAATTTCTATTATTAAGCAAGAATTTGTGTGAGACATGAAACTAAAATATACTAACACCATTTATAATGACTAAAAATTAAAAAATTTATGCAAATTTTAACTAACACATAATCATGCAAAATTAAACTAAACATGCTAAAACAGAATGCACACTAAACTACTATGCAAGTACTCCAATACCCCCAGACTTAAAATGTTCAATGTCCGCATTGAATGAAGGTAAAGGGTACGAGAAAAACTCCCTTATTGATCGGCTTGACCACCCTCCTCGGGTGGTGAATCTGGTGGTGGATAAGGCACGACGGTCCCGAACTGGGGCCATTTAAGCATGGTTCCTTGCTGCGTGAATGCTTCGGCCAAGGCCCTGGTGAGTCTCATAGAAAATGTCCCAAGATTGTCATACAATACGTCGACTTTGTGCTCTAACCTTCGGAGGTGTCGATCGCTAGAGACAGGATGTGCTCGGGTGGATGGACCTGCTTCATCTGGCTGAAATTCTTTGGGTTGGCTCGGAAAGGTGGGTCGAGAATGAATCTCGTCCTCATGGATGTGGCTCACCACCACCAAATCCTCAAATTTAGCAATCGTGGTATGTGTGATGTCTCTGGTTGGATATCTGATTTGTTCGTTGCCTCTGATTGCACCCCTCGTCACAAGACATAGCATGGCTACCACTAAAGTGTGTGAGATTCTTCCAGTGGTAGTTCCCTTCAGATACTTCACAATGTTTTGATTGATCAAATACCCTACGTCGATATATTCTCCAATTATGATGCCCCACAAAAGTATGGCCCTCTCTGCTGTGATTTCAT
Organism: Panax ginseng; assembly: GCA_020205605.1. Classification (NCBI taxonomy): domain Eukaryota; kingdom Viridiplantae; phylum Streptophyta; class Magnoliopsida; order Apiales; family Araliaceae; genus Panax; species Panax ginseng. The sequence continues at coordinate 77,988,576 of CM035129.1, read as the reverse complement.
GTTGATGTGATGATGGCAGTAATTTAGCACAAATGAACAGATTCCATGCCTCATGCATCGATTCAATGCATTGCTTTGGGAATATGCGAGGTCGGGTCGCACTGACTTTTGTAAGTCCACCTTGTGCTGTGAATGCACAATTCTGCGATGACCCTCTCCAAGTCTCTGCTTTCTGATGAGCCCCAGAATCCAATTGGTCAGCCCTGTTGGTGGTCAAGCGGTGATCCTCAACACGCGTTTTCGATGGCGGAGGGTCCAGTAGTCTACCTCTATACTACGTAACCATAGATGAATCGTTCATGGTGACTTTGGCATTAGCGTAGAACTCTCTCTAACTATGCTCATTGAATCGGCGTGGGTGCGTGCGATACTACCCACCCCATCCTCGCTCATTGATCATGGCACAAAGCTCTCTATCTTGGCCTTCTGGTCTAAATCCTCTTTCCTTAATGAATGTCTTCGTGACAATGCGATAGTATTCCTGCTAGGCCTCCAAACATAGAAATTTGTTGTGGTCGACAATATCCTCCTCGTGGCTGCCGGAGGAAGAGGAAGAGGATGAGGTTGCACCTGCTCTCTTTGGACCCATTTGAGACAGTTGGTAAAGATAGCAGATGACTGAGGGAGATTGGAAATTTGTGAATTGATAACCTTCACCTTTGTGTATGACAACCCAATTGAAAGCCCTGGCTTTATAGAAGGGAAGAGATGTGGATGAGCATTGAACGTGGAGGAAATCGTGGAGATTTGATGGAGAGATATACGCTTCAATCTGCGCGCGTGGTATGAGACTTGCGTAAAGATTCGTGGATGAATAGCTTAACGCGGTAGCGAGTTGATATTTTCTGGTAGCGCTGCCATGCCAATTCTAATGTCTGCCATTCTAAGATTTGATCTCATTCTTCCATCAGTGATGCTCGCCAATCATGGTGCCTGCACAGACATTAGTTCACATGAATATGGCATGAAATAGTGGTGACGTAATGCGTACATCGCGAATTGAATTTCAATTGATATTTGTCACGCATTTACGATTGCTTATCTAATGTCTTTTTATCACTGAATTAGAATTACTGACTAAAAAAAAATCAAAAAGAGATAACCAAAATAAACGAATTAATGGGTGAAGAATTGATGGGTTGCCTCCCATCCAACGCTAAGTTATAGTCAATTAGCTTGACTATCTCGAAATTTTCACGTCACATCAAGAATTGAGGTGCCTTCCTTCTTGTCCTTGGCACCCTGAAATTTAACAACTTCGGCTTTCATCAACGGCTCTACCTTCAGCTCGGAACTTTCACCCTTAAAATGCCTTTTTGATTCGTTTGTCCTTGGGTTTTGTACCCAATCCTTTAGGTTACAATCCACCAGATCAACCAGGAAACACTCTTCTTCATCTGTAAGGAGCTTTATTGCCTTGAAGACATTAAATGTGACCTCTTGATCTTGTACACGCATGGTTAGTTCCCCTTTCTGAACATCTATAGAAGTCCTACCCATGGCCAAGAATGGTCTTCCTAGTATGATCGGTATATTCTTATCCTCTTCGAAATCTAGAATGATGAAGTCAACCGAAAAAATGAACTTATCCACTTTAACCAATACATCTTCAATAATTCCCCGCGGATATGTGATTTGATTTGGCCATTTAATCAGAATGATATGTAAATCGGTCTTGGAGCCGGTAATCCCAACTGGTTATATACTGACAATGGCATCAAATTTATACTTGCTCTCAGATCACATAAACACTTACTAAAATCCATCTTTCTAATGGTGAACGGAATTGTGAAGCTACCCGAATCTTTCAGCTTTGGAGGTAACTTGTGTTGGAGCACTGCACTGCATTCCTCTGTCAAGGCTACCGTTTCAAACTCATCTAATCTCCTCTTCCTTGACAAGATACCTTTCATGAACTTTGCGTAGCTTGGCATTTGTTCCAATGCTTCGGCAAAATTTGCAGCTTTTTGAAAACCTCTAAAAACTTGCTGAATTGTTTGTCATCTTTCTGCTTAGTTAACCTCTGCGGATATGGTACTTAAGGGTGCAGTGGTTGTAATGGACTCTTGACCTTCTATTCTGAACCTGCTTTATTCTTTTCTTCCTGCTGAACCTTAGAATTTTCCAGATTTTTCTCGCCGGTCCTCTCCTCGTCTTTGCTTTGGCATGGCATGGCCTTTCAGTGGTATTATCATGCTTGGCAAGACGACTTGTAGACCCTGTCAAATCTTTCCCAGATCGCAATGTTATTGCTTGACACTACTCCTTCCCGTCTCTTCTAGGATTCATCTCTGTGTTACTTGGCAAAGCACCCTGGGGCCTATTAGTAAGCTTATTCGCCATTTGCCCCATTTGCGTCTCTAAATTCTTGATAGCCACTGCTTGGCTTTTGATCATGACCTCGGTATTTGCCATGTATTTCAACATCATCTCCTCCACTTCTGATTTCTTCTCTGGATGTGATGCAGCTGGAGTGTGGTGTTGTTGCTGTTGAGGAAATCCCGGTGGAAACGGGGGTTTGGTGTAAACCGTGGGTCGTATCTTGTTGTGGTTGAAACCTGTTGGTTCTATTTGAAACCGATTTTTTCTGTTGTCCTTGGTTGTTAGACCAACTAAAGTTCGGATGATTGTGGTTGTTGGGATGGTATGTGTTCTGAAATTTTCCTTGGTTTTTTCTATAGTTGCTCATATACTGTTCTGATTCTGAGCTGATAGCACATTGATCCGTGGAGTGTGACCCTGTACAAATCTCACATACAAAAGCAACTGTCTTCACTTTGCTCTCTGCCAAAGTATCTATTTTCTTAGCCATAGCTGCCATTTGTGCTGACAGCTGTGTAATCACATCTACCTCCAACACACCTGCAACCTTAGGCTGTAACATCCGAGGTGTAGGATTCTGATAGTCATTTGCAGTCATAGTCTCTATAAGCGTATAGGCCTCATCATAGCTTTTTGCCCATAATGCCCCTCCTACTATCAGATTCACAATGATGGCCTCAGATCGCCATCCCAAGCCATTGTAAAACGAATTTATCACCATCCAGTCTGGCAAACCATGATGTGGACACTTCCTAAACATCTCTTTATACCTTTCCCATGCCTCATATAAGGTTTTGCCCTATTGTTGTTCGAACTGAGATATGGCTGTCCTCATCTTTGCAGTCTTAGCCCTTGGGAAGAACTTGGCTAAGAATTTATGTGCTAAGTCCTCCCATGTAGTGATCGATCCAGCCAGCAAAGAATGTAGCCAACTCCTTGCTTTATCCCTCAATGAAAATGGGAATAACCGTAGTCTGATGGCATCTTCCGTCACACCATTATATCTGAATGTGTCGTAAATCTCGATAAAGCTTAATAGGTGTTCGTTCGGATTATCCGTAGCAGCACCCCCAAACTGTACTGAGTTCTGCACCATCTGAATAGTGCCCATTTTTATTTCGAAGGAGTTTGCTGCTATCGCTGGTCTGACTATGCTAGACTGTAATTCATTTATGTTCGGCATGGAATATTCCCTTAGAGCCCGATGCTCTTCTCTTTGCTCAATTCTTGGTTCTTCCGCCATATTGACTGTAGTGCTTTCTAACTGCTCTTGCAAATTTCTCCGCACACTCGCTTTCCAACCTTTTTTCGTTAATATTAGCTTGCGCTGGTGTTAACTCTGAGTTGGATGATCGCGTGCATAAAATTCTACAAGTACACGTAACCAAAAACAAAATAAAAATAGAAATGAGAAATGAAATGTAATTGTCTAAGTCATATAATACAACTTTAAACTAATGATAATTATCTAAATTAACGCCTTTCCCCGGCAACGGCGCCAAAAACTTGTTGCCTCTTTTATAGTTCTAATAAAAGAGCTCTAACTCATGCAAGCATACATGTGTCAACAAGTAATACAGAGTAAGTAAAGTATCAATCCCACAGAGAAAGTTGTTAACCTTAGACTACTATGCATTAATTAACTCACTATATTTATATGCTAAGACTATTGACTTAATTGTTGATTTAAACTAATTGTGAATACCAACGAAAAATAAGAATATAAATGGACTAAATATAATGTGGAAACAATGGGATCCTAAATTCATTCAATATTTCTTTTAATCGTCATTTGTCATGCAAGAAGTGTTCACATATCACAGGAAAATACCCAACAGCAAGAAGAGAGTTATAACCATTTTCCAATGCACTATAACCAACTCACATAGCATCTACAGATGTTAAACTCTATGTAATCACCAATACCATCACAATTACCATATGCCTATGCGCAATTGCAATCCTATTGATTTTAAGCACAACCCTTATTCTAGCTCATACGGTGAAACAGTATATGGCTATCTGATTCACAAAATATGCGAGACTTACTCTAGCCCCATATTCACATGCTATCATGATTACAATCCATATTTATATGTTCATTTCCAATCCCATACAAATACTGAAACGAATGATGATCAGTCATTCATACATGTAAAACAACCATGATAGATATCCCATATGATATGCAAAACAAATCTAACATTTAGATGTACAACCAAACTACATATTAAAATCCGTTAGAATCCCATAATGGAGTTTAGTTCATGACTGAACCAAAAGCCATTATGGGATCAAGGCTAAACATGATCAATAAACAAACGAATGGAAGAAGAAAGATAGAACAATCAAACCCAATCGCTGAATAAAAATCAAAGATTAACTATTAAATCCACAAAGAAATCCAATAAACAATAATCAATATCCACGATGGTAGAGAATTCCAAGAAGAAGAAGAGAAATAGACGTTATGGCTTTGTTCTCCGTAGGAATCTCTCCCAAGGTGTAAACCCTAGTTGCTACTATGAAAAATACATAATAATAATCCTCTCTCCCTCTGACACACGTCAGAATCGTTTAAGAACCCTTACACATCATTTAATTGAGAATTAAAAATAAAACAAATTACAAGATCGCTCGACGCATGCGGCCGCTGGCCTCTAGTATCTCCGCTCTCATACCGCAACCTTGCAGAAGAGTTTAAGCCAGTCCAGACGTCCTCTCGCGTGATCGCGCGATCATGCCTTGCGGGCGCACGTTGAGTACCTTGCGGGCGCGCGTCCATTGCCTCGCGGGCGCTTAACTTGTAGAAGGTTCCCCATGTATAGCCACCTTTCAGACTTTGCTAGCGCCATGAAGTCTTCACTGCTCTTACCACATGGCCAGTGTTCTCGGCAGCTCTCGAAGTCCGGTTTTGCTCATTGCCATCGCTACTTGTTAACTCATGCTTTAATCCTCTTGTTTGCTTGATTTCCATGCCGCATTGTACCTCCATGCCATGCACATCCTCGTCTTGCGACTAGCTTTCACGTATCCGCTCACCGGTACCTCTAATTCCACCAAAACTAAGCTGATTCCTGCACTTATTCACCAAAAGGAGTTTTAAGTAAATGCAATGCAAAATAACGTGAAATGCAACTAAAACACAATGAAATGTACTTGAGGTGGGCACAATTTGCATGGATTGGTATACAATAAGTGAGTAAAAATACCACTTATCACCAACGTAACCGAAAAGGTTTGCACATTGACCCAGTGATTTGGCACTGCTAAACGGGTCTATGAAACCGAGATTCATTAAGGGTTCGGGGGCTTGATTATACGGAGGGAAGGTGTTAGGCACCCCCCGACATCCGTGTTACCACGGTGACCGCCACTTTTCAAAGAAATTATTTTATGAATGTCTGTGTGTGTGGATTAATGTGCAATTTATTTAAAAGTAGTGCGAGGCCTCGTTCGCACCTATATACACAAAGTTTGAATTTTATACAAAAATTCAGTTTTAACCAAGATTTAGCAATGAAGTTTTGTAAAAAGAGATTTTTCAAACCCTATGCTTAATAGGAATTGAGTCCTTTTCATACTTCCATTTTATTATTAAATGTTCGTCTTGTTTGCTTTTATTTTCGAGATGCTGAAACATTCTAGAAAATAATATCTGAAGATCTTTAACTCCTTATGGGCAATGACCATCCAAGGAAATTCAGACACACCGTAAAATAATGTACAATGTCGCCATAAACTAAAAAATGTCTATCATGGAACCGAATCTAGATTCAAGAAATCGAACCTGTGATCACATGATTCCTAGAAGCTCATGATAATCGCAATTTGTATGGAAAGCGATAGCGATTTATATATATATAAAAGTCAGTAAAATATATATATGGATATGATCCACCACCACATAAGTAAACCTGTGTGGGACGAAATATAAATAAAATTTGTAAAAGGCCAATAAGTAAACTCCTGTGCCCTGATGAAATGTAAATATATATATATATATATATATATATATATATATATATATATATATATATATATATAAGCAAAGAAACGCATTCGGATGTGAATCTGTGCTCACCGGATATGTCAACAACAATTATATATATAAAAGCTTAGTAAATGCTAGGATGTAAATCCAAGGCTCATCGATATATCGATAATAATATATATATATATATATATATATATATATATATATATATATATATATATATATATATATAAAAGCAATTAAACGCTCTGAATCAAGTCTAAAGCTCATCGATGTAGATCCGACAACAGTTTATGTATATATATATATATTTATATATATATATAAAAGCCAATAAACGCTCCAGACCGAAGTCTAGGCTCAATCGAGGCATAACTCGATAATGGCTTTTTTAAATAAAGTTGAAAATGAATTAATTTCCAGCACCTCTAACTTCTCAAGTACCAATGATTTCAATCCATTCCTAAAACATCGTGCTTTAAGCTCCTCAGTGTCTACTTGATGTGGAGCAAATTTAGCTAACTCGTTGAACTTGACAAAATATTCTGTCACTGTCATATTCCCCTGCTTCAAATTCAAAAATTGTTCTTCCATATTTTCCTTTGGACTTCCTTTCCTTGGCGGCAATATCTGATAAAAATCTTACATTAATTCTCTTTCTCTACACAAATTCTTATAAGTCCCACAATAAGACTTTAACATAATGTTCTCATATAATCACATATTTATTCAAATAGCACATAGTACATTTAGTACTTAACACATAGCACTATCCCTTTTTAAATAATATTGGGATTAACAACACAACTTTAAACAAAAGTTGTAATTCTCCATTCACTCATAACTATTTCCAGTTCATCAAACTTACCACACCTAGGGGTTCAGGAACTTACCACAATTATATGAGTTATGAACTTATCCTAGTCAGACCTTTGGCGTCCATTCGCTGAGGGGTTCAAAACATTTCATATAATTATGAGTCATGAACTTACCATAAGTATGAGTTTTAAGAACTCACAACTTTATCTTAATCTTATATTCATATAGAAAATAAAGATTTTATTCATACCAACATATATATATATATATACACATATATATACGTTCAAATATTGTTCTTGATATTACAACCGTTAATATCATATACTTATCAAAAGATATTATCGCTTAACTTAAGCTATCTACCGTCCAATCCCTTCACCAATCTTCTTCTTGTTGGGACACTTGTTGAATTCGTGCCCCGTTTGCACACAGAAAAAAACACTTCCTCAAATTCGGCTTAGGACAATGGAGAGAAATATGTCCTTCCTGCTTACAGTTGAAGCACACATTCTTCCACATCATGCATTCCCCCACGTGAGTCTTGCCACACTTACTACAGGCTTGACTTTTCTTTGGGTTTGAATTTTCAAAATTTTCACTGTCTTTTTCCCTCTTTCTCTTCTTCTTGTCTTTCTTGCTGGCTCCTTCAGACGATCCACCACCTTCAGTCTTCATCCTCTACACCTGCGCTTTCAGCTCATTCCACTCTTCACTCATTTCGCATAATGGCCGCTCCATCTTCCACAACTCCTCCAAGAGAAATACCTTACTCCGGAGTTCCTGGACTTCTGCAGAGAGCTGATCTTGTTCACCAACCTTGATCTCTTAGATATATCTCAGGATAATCATCATGACCACTCCCGAGATTAACCATAGGTTCATCTTTTCCCACTTCTTCCACTAACTTGCTTACATCTTTGGCACCTCGCTCATGGCATTTGGTGCGACAATTACTTTGGCATCTCCGTACTTATCTCATCTTCTCCCGACATTCCACAATCAGTTTAAATAACTTGATTAGTACATCACCAGTACTAACTTCTCACACACGATATGTCCACATATCTTATTATTGATACACTTCGACAATCTCTCACTTAGTATTCTCTATTTCGCTCATGGTTATAATCCTAGGGTTTTACCCACCCCACTTAAGGTTTATAACCTACAACTCTGATACCAACATGTGACGCCCCCAAATCCGGGTTACTTGACCCCCGAGTTTGGTGCTCATGATCCACAAAAATATAACATCTAACTACCCATTCATTTATAAATAGGAATACATTACTCATTAACATATGTTGTTAATACATAAGTCCCAGGTCCACTAACCTTAATATTACAGTCATACCCCTTAGATATACAAAAAGGGTTTACAATACAACATAATAAATATGCTAATCATAACTAATTCATAACTATGCATTTGCCTTTATCCTTCGCAGCACCTCCTGCCACTTTATCCCTAGCTGAAAAGTTTTATTTAGCAAGGGTGAGCAACTAATTTGCCCCGCAAGTTAAGACATACAATAAATGTATAAGAATTCAAAACAATAGAGTATCTATTTAATAGAATGAATCCAAAGTTCGGGGAAACTTTGAAATAGCTGAACAAATCGTTATTCAATAACAAGTCATCTCATATTCTATACAACACAATAATTCAATAATGAAATAGTACAACACTTTCAAAGTTTCTATGATATATTCTAATGAATAATCAAGAATCAATTCTACATAATAGCAAAGTGGAATGTTTTCCAGATTTATGCTGAGTGATCACACTAACTTTTCTTCTCGGGTATCTATCAAAGATTTACTTCAATAAATACTCAGGTGTATCAAATAACCATAAAGATTAAATCATACCCCTCTGCAAGTATAACAAGTGATCAGCTTTATTATACCCTATATTATGAATAATATTTAGAATGCGCGCAATGGCCGAATATACGACCAAAAATTCTACCCCCTTTTTAATAAAAGGTTGTTCTTCTCAGTCTCAAAATCAAGATTTGATTTAACAACGAAATACTGTGATTTCAAATTCTATTTACTTCTTGATCTAGCCGAAATAATTGGCATCGATCTATCAATAATAATTGAATTCTCTTCTCGAACCTATCAAGTTCAAACAAATGATCGTCTAGCCAGAATAATTAGCTAAGACATTTCTCAACATAATTCGACAATAACAGGTATTATCTGTATGATGAGTGCATATTATTCATTTATTTTGATTCTATTATATTTAGTTTTATTACATGTTTCATGTGTATATGAGCTTATTAATGTGTTTAATGATTTCAGGAAGAATTGAAGTTGAAATGAGGAAAAAAAGAAAATTGCAGGATTTTTAGCATTAAGTTGGATGCATGTTCTTGGCTTGGGATTTGAATTTTATTTTAGAGATCTTCTTTATCTTTCTGGAACATCTTGAATCGTCCCAATCGGAGTATATATGAAAAAGTTATGATATTTTTACTAAACGGACATTGAACCTCAAAGTTTGGAAGTTGTAATTTACATCACCACTGGAGCCCGATTTGACCTCGATTCATTCTCGAATCACAATTCTCAAAGAACAAAAGTTGTAGATCTCGTCAATATCTTTGTTTTGATAGGTAGCAGGCCTTGTACTCTTCCCGGATCAAAGGTTATGCTCGTTTTACCAAAGGACGTCGCAGCAGGAAATGGAAATTCGCCCCAGCGAATTTGAGTGGGAAAATTGGGAAATCTTGGATTTTTGAAAAGTTTCTAAATGCAGATTTTGGCAGACTTCTACATGGATTTGGATTGATATTTCTATTAGCTTTAGGATTTCCTTTAGACTAAGATTTATTTCCAAATTGAATTCTATTTCTTTATGAAAACTAGTTATGATTTGTAATTCCTTTTAGGATTTGGATTTCTACTTCCTATAAGATTTAGGACTTTGTTTAGCACTATAAATAGAGGATGAGAGTCAAGGTTTTATGCATTCAATAATCAACTATCATCTATTAGAGTGCATACTCAAGAGCATGTCAGGCTAGTTCTTTTCATTCAGTTCTAAAGGGATGTGAATCCTTGTTACAAGTAATTGATTAATTAAGTATTATTATTTATTCCTTCTTGTGTGAAATTTCTTTTGATAATCTGTTTTCATTGATTGCATGTTAATTGATCTAATTGATTTAATATGGCCAATTGAATTAGTTTGATCATTATCATCTGCTAGATTAAGATTGGTATTACGTGTAATTGATATCTGTCTTCATCATAAGTAGCACTTGATAATAATAATTGTGGACAAACTTTTGTTTATTGCTAAGATTATCAGAAAACAAGTTAAACAAATCGAGCTTATGTGTTTGTTACTTGGATTAGCCTAATTCTCTATTTCTTAATACTTCTATCATATTAAATCTAGAGAGCTTATTCTAGGTTGTATGCTAGTTAGAATCTGGTGGAGAGCTTGTTTCATACAGTGATAATCTAAGGAGAATTTCGGATAGCAGAGCTTATTGTTATCTAGGGCTAATAATTTCATTGAAGGGAAAATAATAATAACTTGATTAATTGATTGCTGTGCTTGGTGAAACTGAACTGCAGAACTGAAGTTTTTACATATTTGGTTAAATCATTAATTCTTGTTTTCTTAGTTTAAAAACAATTTTCAAAAAACCCCCCATCTTTATTTTCTGTTGAAATAGTATAATAATTCTAAAACAACTTTTCTCTCTGTGGGATCGATCCTTACTTGCTACTGTGCTAAATATTATAAATTGTGAAGTGAAAGTGAGGTTAATTTAGGAGTGTCAACGATGACTCCCCAAATTTTTGGCGTAGATTCACGGGAGTGTTAATTGTTTTTGTTTATTCTTTGTTTTTGTTTATTTATTATTTTCTTTTTCTTTTTATTTTATAACTTAATCCTCTCATTCTAGTGACTTAAATTTTGTTCAAGAGATAGAGAAAACTGCAGATATAGAACAAGCTCTTGTTCCATCACTTGAAGAGGAAAAGATGGCGGTGCCAAACAAAAATAGGACTTTAAAAGAACTAGCTACTCTCGATCTTGATCAATCATCATTTTGTATTGAGTATCCTACTTTAGATGTTGATTTTGAACTTAACTCTAGACTAATTCGTCTTTTGCCTACTTTTCGTGGTCTTACAGGTGAAAATCCATATATGCATCTAAAAGAGTTCCATGTGGTGTGTTCCACGATGAAAGAACAAGGAGTGACAGAGGAGCAGATCAAGCTTAGACTTTTTCCGTTCTCATTAGTAGATTTGGCTAAAAACTGGTTATACTATCTTCCTTCAGAATCAATACGATCATGGACAGACATGCAAAGGTTATTCTTAGAGAGGTATTTCCCCGCATCATGAGTTGCCAATACAAGGAAGGAGATATGTGGAATCATGCAGTTCAATGGAGAAACTCTCTACGAGTATTGGGAAAGGTTCAAGAAGTTGTGTTCTAGCTATCCACCTCATGGAATTGATGAACATTACTTGATCCAGTACTTCTATGAGGGGTTGCTACCAATGGAAAGAAGCATGATTGATGCAAAGCGTGAGTGGATGAGCACCGGTAGACAAGACTCCGTGGTCGCAAGGTACTTAATTGCAAACATGGCAGCTAACTCACTGCATTATGGCACTAAGATGGATCACACACCACAAAGGGTAAATGGGGTAAGCACGAGAGACTTGGAGCAGCAGATTTCTGATTTAAGTGTTTTGGTTCAACAAATGGCTGCAAGGAATACACAAGGTTTTCAGCAAGCTTAACCTCAGTACCACATAGAAAACCAAGAAGTACTTGTCAATTCTGGGACACCTATGGAGGATATGTTCAAGGCCTTCATAAACGAAACACAATAGTTCACGAGTCAAACACAAAAATTCCATCAGGAGACAAGAACTTCTGTTCAAGATCTAAGGGACCAAGTTGGTCAGCTTGCAACCACAGTAGGAAGGTCACTTTCTCAAACTATTAAAAATGTAAGTGCCATAACATTGAGATGTGGTGCAGAGGATCAACAAAAAGAAAATTCAATACAAAGAAAGTCCCAAAATGATAGTGAAAAAGCAAAAAGGTGATGTACTCGAACACAAATTTCCACCTCTTTTCAAATTTTATGAACCCAAAACTACCTTTTCCACAAGTTCTAACAAGGAATTTGAAAGTTGGAAAGAATTCAACGTGGTATACAGAGTAATGAAAAATTCTTGGAAGAAATGGCGAATAGTGAACAAAAATTTAAAGATGATGAGGAGTTCACTAGTGGAAACCAGTTGGAAGTGCTCGAGGCTACTACTGAATTTGAAGAAGAAATCAGGTATTCAAAGTCTGAAAAGGATGAACAAGAGGAAGAGGAAAACAATTGGATAAGTTTTGTAGATCTTTACAAAGAGGATATAGGTGATCTAATGTTCAAAACCAACAAAAAACACTACATGATACATATCATAGGACCTTAACTATGGAATTGGATGAGGCACATGTCCGATTCAAAGACATATGAGACTAAAAGGTATCTTGGTATTGTTGATTTTGTTTTTCTCTCGATTTTGTTGACTCTATAGTGCGAGAATCTTTTGATCAAATACAATTATACGAGAAGGATTTGAGGGCTGGAATGGAGCAAAATCATGATATGAAGGATGCTCCTAATGAATTGAAACTGTTACCAGTCTACTTGAAGTACACAAGTCTGATTACATAGAATGAGAAGGATGATTTCAAGCCAATGACAATAAACAAGGGCAGCTGCTTGGGAGGCAACCCAAGAACTCAGATTTGATCTCTCTATCCCTTTACTTATTAGTTTTTTAGTTGCATGCGCTTTTTTTCTTTTCAGATGATTTTCTTACATTGGGGACAATGTAAGGTTTGAGTGTGGGGGAGATTTGATCCAATTTTGATGGGGAATTTGAAAAAATTGATGCTTTTGAAAATTTTTGAAAATTTTGGTTACATGATTCTATTTGGTTAAGTGTTAAAAAGATTAAAGTCAAGGATTAAAAATTAATGCTAAATTTCAGAATCTAACTGATGCTTAAATAGTTGATGAATGATGAAAACTAAGCCACGATCCATAATAATTGATTTGAATTGAATTTGTGATACATGAGTACTTGAATATGAGAAGCATGTTTTCTTTTGGCTAAGTTATTTGTGGAGTTGTCTATGTGCACTGATTTCACGACTTAGAACTGTTTAACTTACTTATGTTGTTACAGAACCATGTGAAAAAAATGATGAATGAAAAAAAAAGAAGGAATAAAAAAATGAAAATTAAAAATCTGCTCCAATGTCCATTGTGCGAAATAATTGGGTATCTAAGCCTCGGGGAAGCATCAGTATTCACCTTTGAAAAAGCGATGGATAAAAGCGACTTGACTAGTCGACTTTTGTGGCCTTTGTTACTAGAATAAGTAAGCCCGTAGGGTGTCTCTACACCTAGCTCCCTAAGATCATCTGGTTTGGGAGTCGTTGGTGGAAAGTTCGCTAATGGGTAACTCTGAAAAGCCTAAGAAAAGGAGACATTGCACATGTTAAGAAAAAAAATATACGAAAAAAAATAATATTAAAATACATTCATATGTGCTAAAAAGAAGGTTCTATGAAAAAAATTAAAAAGCAAGAAAAATTTGTTCTTGGTTATGAGTCAGTGTGCACTGTTTTTGCTCCATGTTAACTAAGTTGAGTAAGTATGTAGATTTTGAGAAAGTTACTTATGTGGCTACAGTTTGATTTAATGAAATTCATTGGTGAAAGATTTTTGCGAATTTAGTGTTGATAATCATTATTTGTACCTTGAAATCTTTTGACATGATGGTTGAATAGAATTTTTTTGGAAATCAAATTTTTGGTTTACACGAGGACGTGTAAAAGGCTAAGTATGGGGGAATTTGATGAGTGCATATTATTCATTTATTTTGATTCCATTATATTTAGTTTTATTACATGTTTCATGTGTATATGAGCTTATTAAGGTGTTTAATGATTTCAGAAAGAATTGGAGCTGAAATGAGGAAAAAGAGAAAATTGCAGGATTTTTAGCATTAAGTTGGATGCATGTACTTGGCTTAGGACTTGAATTTTATTGTAGAGCTCTTCTTTAGATTTTCGGAATATCTTGAATCGTCCCAATCGGAGTTCATATGAAAAAGATATGATATTTTTACTAAACGGACATTGAACTTCAAAGTTTGGAAGTTGCAATTTACACAGCAGTCACTTGGAGCCCGAATGCATTCTGAATCTGTCAATTCTCAAAGAATGAAAGTTGTAGATCTCGTCGATATCTTCGTTTTGATAGGTAGCAAACCTCATAACTCCTCCCGGATCAAAAGTTATGCTCGTTTTACCAAAGGACGTTGCAGCTGGAAATGGAAATTCGCCCCAGCGAATTTGAGCGGGAAAATTGGGAAATCTTGGATTGATATTTCTATTAGCTTTAGGATTTCCTTTAGACTAAGATTTATTTCCAAATTGAATTCTATTTCTTTATGGAAACTAGTTATGATTTGTAATTCCTTTTAGGATTTGGATTTCTACTTCCTATAGGATTTAGGACTTTGTCTAGCACTATAAATAGAGGATGAGAGTCAAGGTTTTATGCATTCAATAATCAACTATCATCTATTAGAGTGCAGACTCAAGAGCATATCAGGCTAGTTCTTTTCATTCAGTTCTAAGGGGAGGTGAATCCTTATTACAAGTAATTGATTAATTAAGTATTATTATTTATTCCTTCTTGTGTGAAATTTCTTTTGATAATCTATTTTCATTGATTGCATGTTAATTGATCTAATTGATTTAATATGGCCAATTGAATTAGTTTGATCGTTATCATCTGCTAGATTAAGATTGGTATTACGTGTAATTGATATCTGTCTTCATCATAAGTAGCACTTGGTAATAATAATTGTGGACAAGTTTTTGTTTATTGCTAAGATTATCAGAAAACAAGTTAAACAAATCGAGCTTATGTGTTTGTTACTTGGATTAGCCTAATTCTCTATTTCTTAATGCTTCTATCATATTAAATCTAGAGAGCTTATTCTAGGTTGTATGTTAGTTAGAATCTGGTGGAGAGCTTGTTTAATACAGTGATAATCTAAGGAGAATTTCGGATAGTAGAGCTTATTGTTATCTAGGGCTAATAATTTCATTGAAGGGAAAATAATAATAACTTGATTAATTGATTGTTGTGCTTGGTGAAACTGAACTGCAGAACTAAAGTTTTTACATATTTGGTTAAATCATTAATTCTTGTTTTCTTAGTTTAAAAACAATTTTCAAAAAACCCCCCATCTTTATTTTCTGTTGAAATAGTAGAATAATTCTAAAACAACTTTACTCTCTGTGGGATCGATCCTTACTTGCTAATGTGCTAATTATTATAAATTGTGAAGTGAAAGTGAGGTTAATTTAGGAGTGTCAACGACAGCTCCCACTGTACTGTCAATATTAGCTTCTACAGATATGAATATCCAACAACAGTAATTTTATGAATATATATTTTCTAAAACAATAATTTAATTTCAACAAGAAATCCCTGGACGTGGTATAATTAACAATAATTATCCACCAATAATAATTAAATGCATACAACTCAAGGTTGAGTTAGGGAATTTGCCTCTTTCGCTGATTACAGCTACACAATATAATTAACTGCGTTCGTAAGACCTATAATCAACAATGTCGGTCTCACAATTAGCACAATCATTTATAACACACAACACTGTAGTTTACAGTCAAACCTTCTCCTAAACACATTAGCACATAGTCACATCAGTGTTTATAACCTAGATAAACACTTATCAAGTCTAACTATTTTGGTCTAGTTGGACTTCAGTCCATTCTCGGTGTTCTGGTCACCCTATCCGACAATTAACATAGTCATTGTCAAGCAAAATCGGTTTCTAAGCTTCAATATTAAATTAGATAAATCAAATATCAATTATAATATTTTTTGGAAGCTTTTAATAATTATCAAACAATTATTATAATTTATAATAATTTTTCAAACATCAGAATCATTTTTAAATGATTTAATTATCAAATAATCTTATCATTATTAATATTTAATAATATCAAAATATTAATAACATACTTGTCAAAATATTAAAGTTATTATTAATAACTTAAAATATTTTTAAATCAACAATATTCTACTTAAATAATTTTTAAAGTAATTAAAATCATTTTAAACTATCACCATTAATATTAAAATATTAATGAAATTATTATCCAAATATTAAAAGTCATTAATTACAACTTAAAATATTTTTAACTCATTTTTCTCATTTTAAATCAATAAAATTATTTTTAATTCATTTATTTAATATAATAAATAAAAGTCTAACTTCATTAATATTAATTTATTAATGAGAATTCTCCAAAAATATTGAAAATTATATTTTATAATTTAAAATATTTTCTAACACTTATTCTTATTTAAAATGATTTTTAAATCATTAAAATCATTTTTATCTTATTTATTTAATTCAATAATCAAATAAATCTAATATCATTAATATTAAATTATTATTGAAAATTCTCCATAATATTAAAAGTTACATTTCATAACTCAAAATATTTTTAAATACATTATTCTTATTTAAAATGATTTTTCATAATATTAAATCATTTTTTAATTTATTTAATATACTAATTAAATAAATTAAATATCATTAATATTCAAATAATTATAAATATTAATGAAAAAATCCCAAATAGTAAGAAATTATTTTTCATAATTTAAAAATAATTTTTAAAACTATTTTTTTAATTTTTTTAATTTATTTTCTATTTTAAATAATTTTCGGATTCTCAGAAATTAAATAAATTGAAAACCGTCGCTAATGGCCTTTAGCGACACTTGACTGTTGTCTTAGGTGTTCTTGGCTCAAGAACACTGATAAGGTCAGTGTTCAAGGTCCCCTGTTTGACCGTGAATAATTCATTGATTAATAGGCTTCTGGGTTAAATTAAATCTCAGTCGTGTAGTACTCATGTAGAACTACAACATCCAATAAAAACTTTGATCAAACAACAAACATACGAGGAGATCTGTGCAATCAAACTCGTTGTCAGAACATTTCTGGGTTTCCAGAAACCCAGATAGTTCGACCAGTCACTTTCAAGGCCGATTTAATCCAAGTTCCAAATATGTTTTGTGTGATATAAAGGTTTAAACTTACTGTCCATACGTCATGGAACAATATTAAAGCAACAAATCTGACCAACAACAAATTAATCACTATTTATTTAGCGGTCAAACTCAGTCAAAACAAGTGTTCATACACTTTCTGGAATTTTCCAAAAAAGCGTTTCGTGATCAGATAGCTTAGTTTGACCAACTACCGTGTTCAATCGGTTTCCTGTTTAAAGGATATAAAACCATATACTTAAAGAACACATAACAGGCTACAAGTTGGATATAACAACAACTTCAAATCACTTACAACCTGACAGATCTTTGCATTACAAAACCTTGTCAGAGGCTGAAAACTACTTCTAGGTTGCCCAGATTTTGGCCAGTCATAGTCGGTCAACAACTCTTTTCGATCGTTAATAACTTTCATTCCAGACATCAAATTGTTACAATACCACTTGCAGATGAAAGAAAACATAGCAAACTATAGATCCAAACAATAAAACATAAAAAAAAAAAAAACAAGAATCTGCGGCTCCTGACATTAGCTTGTCAGACCACAGAAATTGCTCAAGAACAGATTTTGAAAACTTGAATTTTTACCCACTTTGATGCTATGGATCCATCATGGATAAACATATATCAACTAAAAACATCTTATAACACCTTCTTAAACACTTAAATAGAAATTTTTTCTTAGCAACAAAGATCAAAAAATCAAATTTGATTTATACCTTCTAGCTTCCAATTCTTGATCTTAATCCTCAAATCTGTTATTGGTTGATCTAGGGCTGACTAACATGACTGAAACACTTCTAATTTTCGGAGTTTCTTGAATGAGAGAGAGTAGGTGAGAGCAAGATAGCAAAATGGCTAGTTTTTTTATGATTTTTCTCTCTCTAAATCTCTTATATATTGCTTGTTGCAATTAATCACTTGTTGTGCTGTCAATTGGAGTGTTAAAATGCTGAGATTTTTAAGTCACATAGTCAAGATAGTTGGTAACCTACTAAAGTTGCTAGCAATTTTGCAAGTTATCAAATAAAGAAAGTAAAAAAGGGCATTTTGGTCTTTTGCAAAATACATTTAATGGCATACTTGTCTTTTGTCCAAACCCTTAGGGTTTAACCCTAAGGTTCTAACCCTTAGGTTTTAAAAATCTAACTTCTAGGATTTTCAAAATTAGGGTTTAATTAAATAAAATTTCTAAATTAAAATCAGGGTTTGTAAAAAAAAATAGAAATTAAGATACTAAAATATAATTAGGGTTTTCTAATCATATTTAAGTTTAATAAATACTTTAGGCTTGCTAATTAAAATTAGAGTTGCCTAATTAGGGTTTAGGATTCCCAATTTTAAAATTAGGGTTTCCCGGCTATCGATTAGGATTTCTAACTGTGCGTTAGGGTTTCTAATCCCAAGATTAGGGTTTCTAATCTCTTATTAGGGTTTATTAATATTAAACCTTATCCAGTCAATCATTGGTCAACATTCCTATACAGTACAAACACATACTCATCGATACAATTCTTTTAATTATATTTTCTATCAAATCCCTTTCCAAAAAATTAAAGTTAGGGTTTCTAAAGCTATTAAGCACAACTCTACTCTATTTTCTCAGTAAATACTTAATTTGACCATTTCTCGAGACTTGTCTCACAGATACACAGTACAATATTAACAGTCAATGTCAATATTAAATAAAAAAAAATTATTCGTAAAATTTTGATTATTCGAAATCCCGGGTTATCACATGCATTCACTAATAGATTATTTGAAACCGTCGCTAATGGCTATAGCGACACTTTCTGTCGCTGTAGGTGTTCTTGAGCACAAGAACACTAACAAGCCAGTTATCAACATGCCATATTTAACCTCGATTAAATCTTCTATTATTATGATTTTGGGTCAACTTATAATTTTATCTTGTAGTGTTTATGTAACACTACAATTATAACTAACAATCTGAGCCAAACATCAACACACTTTGAAGATCCAAGTCCGCAAAGTCACTGTCAGAGTGCTCCTGGATTTTCTGGGTAACCCAGAAACCCAGACAGTTACAAGTAGGCACTTTTGAGCTCAATTTGATATAGGTTCCGATCATTATTTAAGTTTAAAAATTTATTTCTCTAAAATCCAAATTTTACGGGCTATAACAAACGACGAGAACCTTCAACATGACAATGCGAGGATGCAAAGGTAATCAAAAGATGTCGTGGTCGTATTATCCCAATCAATGATATAAATGCATATGTATTATTTGATTCAGGTGCTACTTGCTCGTTTATATCTGATGAGTTTGCTAAGAGATTAGAAATACCTAGTGAAAAGTTGAATTTCCATTTGCACATAGAAATCACGAATAAAGACGTAATTCCTGTTAGACTTGTATACAAGAACTATAGGGCAAACATTAAGGGGAATGTTATGACACTAGATTTAATCCCGATAAAACTCGAAGAGTTTGATGTTATATTGGGAATGGATTGGCTGTTCAATTATGGAGCGATAATTGATTGCCAAAAGAAGTGTGTAAGCCTTATGACTCCGTCAAAGGTAGTTCACCATTAAGAACAAATATCCATTGCCAAGAATAGATGACTTGTTTGATCAATTGAAGGGTGCTAGATACTTCTCAAAAATAGATTTGTGAAGTGGGTTGTGACGCCCCCAAAATAGGTATACATCACCTATTCTGAGTCGCCAAATACATGGTACATAATACAAATACAATCTTTAATATACAACAAGAAAGCTGTGAGTTTTAATACAAATATTGTCTTCTAGACAATGTCCACTCTCAGAATAAGTCCTCATTACATTTATTGTCACACTATTTAACAGAATAGTGAGGACTACTAATACTATCATCTGGACCGTCACTCCATTCCCCGACTAGTCCCGGCTAACGTCTCATTTCCTGAAGAGAACAGTGAAAAAGAAAGGGTGAGCTCAACTAGCCTAGTAAGAAATATTATGACTAAGATAATTCAGAATAATTTATCATTAGTCTTCAACAGTGTTAAGCTGATAAAATACAATAAACATCAAGTTTAACTACAGTGGAACATGCAATCCATTAAAAGAGTCAAGTAGAGAATAAAATCTACTATCTTTTATGATTTAAAAGGTTTTTCATTACTTTTATCGCCGGGACTCAGTTTAATAAATAATCCACATCATGCACTACGACCAAGGATATTCATTAGTATCACGACCACAAATTATCCATGCACTACGGGCCAAGGATATTCGTGTATTCATCAATGGTCATGATCATGCCAACAACTGTCCATCAATGCACTACGGGCCAATGAGGACTTTTACCACATCATTTGTAACATTACTACATGATTACACCGAATAATCCTTGGTCATAATCATACCAAGTCCATCTATGCACAACAAAGCTGTACGATGACTTTCAACAAAAATATAAACATGAGGATGATGACAATGATATAAGAATTCAATAAAACAAGTTCAAGAATTAATTTATCCAAGAACTAATAAAGTCCAAATTGTCAACATGCTACTTCTTTATAGAGTAAAATTTAAGAATGCTCAGAAGAAGATTTCCATGAAAAGATACTGGATGAAGCGCAAATATCAAGAATATTCTACTAATTTCATGGAGTATAGAAGTCAAAACTTTAACCAACTGAGTATAATAAAGAATGGAATAACAAAAGAAATCACCATGCATGCGGTATCAGATGTAGACAAAGTTATTCCAATGAATCATAAATAACGGAACCGGTCAAAGCGAATACGCACCGCAAGCATGCGATATTCCAATGTAATAATAAAGAATGGAATAACAACGTAAATCACCATGCATGCGGTACTTCACATAGACAAAGTTATTCCAGCGTAATAATAAATAACGGAATCAGTCCTGTAAACGCATGCATGTGATATTCCAATGTAATAATGAAGATGTAAACCAGTCCCAGATAAAACGCGATAGACAAGATATTCCAATAGAATAATAAAGACGGAATCAGTCCCACAGAAAACGCATGCATGAGGATGTTCCAATGTAATAATAAAGAATGGAATAACAACAAAAATCACCAAGTATAGGGGTAGATCGCGATACAAAGTTATTCCAATAAAATAATAAAGAATGGAATAATGAAGTTCTCTTCATGAATATGAAAAAATAATACCCCTTACCTTATAAAGAAGAGTACTCTACCTGCGGTAGGCGAGGATATACTTGAAGAAACTTGCACCACGCTCAAAGCTTTCTTAAACGCTAAAGAAAGACGCTCAAGATTATAAAAGAATATTTCTTTCTACATTTTATCTCTCTAGAGTTTTAGTGAATTCGTAAGAAATATTGAAGGAATGAGCTTCTATTTATAGAAGAATGGACTGAATAGTAACCAATCCATGAACGGTCCAGATTGATTTACTTTAAACGGATGGTCCATATTGGTTTATAATAAAATATAATATATTCTATTTATAATCTAATAAAACGAATAACTTTTAAAAAGATTTTACTATGCAAACACTATGCAGGCACTATGCAAACACTATGCATAATAAAATATAATATATTCTAATTATTGTCTCAATAAAATGTATAACTTTATAAAAGTATTACATTTTTATATAAAAGATTTTACTATTAGCCTAATAAAACGTAATAACTTTATAAAAGTATTACATTTTTATATAAAAGATTTTCTCGCTTTTATTACATTAATAATACTAATAAAACAAAACTTCATCATCATTATTATTATTCACACTATTAATCGACCAGGTCGTTCCCAGGAAAGAGGGGGCTTTCCAATAAGGATTTCTCCCTATTGACGCGCAATTAGGTGACCAAACCTCTCTTTGGAAGAACTTCTAGACATCGTTAATAATGCAAATAATAATATTAACAACTTTGTCATCTCAATTATAAAATATCAACAATAATTGAATCAATTAACGTGAGATATTATGCAACAATTACTGAAGTAATAATTTAACAAAACTGAGTGACTTCTCACGTAAGCATCAATAATCAATACCGTGTGCTACTATGCAACCACACGTATTCCTGTACTTTTAACACCTAGTGTTTCAACAGTTAACGGTAAAACATCCGCCGATATTTTCATAAAAATATTATTGTCGTTTTCTCAATCCGACAATAATTCCATTGTGGGGTTCACCAATGATTGCACCGTTGTACGAATATTCCCAGTTAAAACGAATATTCCCCGACCAATCGAATATAATACAACAACTTGCATAATTTACAAAATTTATAAATATTACCAACAACTATAACATTATATCAAATTTATTCCATAATATTCAAAAATGATATTTATAGAAAATTCATTTTTATTCATAAAAGTTGGGGTCTTACAATCTCATCTTCTTATAAAATTTCGCCCTCGAAATTAGGGTACGTACCTGGTATGTCGAAGAGGTAAGGATACCTTGATTTCATTTCAGATTCTAACTCCCAGATCATTTCCTCAACATCGTGGTTCCTCCATAAAACTTTGACTTGAGGTATAACCTTGGAGCGTAGAATATGTTCCTTCTTATCCAAGATTTGAACAGGAACCTCTTCATACGTTAAATCTTCCGCTATTTCGTCCGGTTCTAACTCAATAATGTGGTTCGGGTCTTTCACATATTTACATAACATGGATATATAAAAAACGTTATGAACACGAGACATACTTGGCGGTAAAGCGAGTCTATAGGCTACAGTCCCTACTCGATTGAGGATTAAAAATGGGCCAATGAATCGAGGATTGAGCTTTCTTCTCTTTCCAAATCTCGTAACTCCTTTCCATGGAGCAACACGTAACAACACATGATCTCCAATATAGAATTCCACGTCCTTTCGATGAAGATCAACATAACTCTTTTGTCGGTCTTGTGAGGTTTTATACGTTGTCAGATCGTTTGAATCTTTTCCGTAGTCATACTTACCAAATTGCAGACTTGGTCAATCTATCAATAATGACCCAAATTGCATCTATACCCTGAGAAACCTTGGGAAGACCAATAACGAAATCCATGGTAATGTGCTCCCACTTCCATTCTGGAATTTCAAGTGGTTGTAATGGACCTTTTGGTACTTGATGCTCCGCCTTAACTCGTTGACACGTTAGACACCTTGAGATAAACAGTGCTATCTCTCTCTTCATATTGCCCCACCAAAATGTATGTTGAAGATCATGATACATTTTAGTACTCCCAGGATGGATTGCACAGACTTTTCTGTTGTAGGATTGTGCGATCCTTTGTTGATATAACTGACCATGGAAGATTGTCGCGGTTCGCCTTTCATCTATTAGAGACAATTGGTGATACCTGTCTTGAACCCATTGGTCTTCATCCAACTGAGCATCCATCAGGATTCCATTTCCACTTCTATGGGGAGCACCGCTTCCATCCCATAGACTAGCGAGTAGGGGGTTGCCCCAGTGGAAGCACGCATTGAAGTTCTGTAGGATAATATGGTTAGGGGCAAGAGGTCAGGCCATCCTTTGTGATTGGCGGACATTTTCTGCATGATATTCTTGATGTTTTTATTAGCCACTTCAACAACACCATTCATCTTTGGTCGGTAGATGACAGAGTTGATATGTTTGATGTGGAATTTTCTGCATAATTCCTCCATCATGTTGTTGTTGAGGTTTTTAGCATTATCTGACACAATGACCTCTGGTTGTCCATATCGACAAACAACATTATTTCTGATGAAAGCAATAATGACTTCTTTAGTAACCTTGGGGAAGGAAGCTGCTTCAACCCATTTAGTGAAGTAGTCGATCATGGTGAATATGAATCTATGTCCATTACTAGCTTTGGGCTCGATGGGCCCGATCACGTCCATTCCCCACATTGAGAAGGGCCATGGCGAACTCATATTGTGGAGTTCCCTTGGAGGGGCGTGGATAGCATTCCCATGGATTTGACATTGATAGCACCTCTTGACGTGATCATCATAGTCAGCTTTGAGTGTAAGCCAATAATGTCCCGTTCTGAGAATTTTCTTGACAAGTAGGGGTCCGCTCATGTGAGGGCCACATACTCCACCATGGATCTCATCCATGAGTCATTGAGCTTGGTCTTTATCTAGACATCTGAGGAGACCTAATCCTGCATCTCTTTTGTATAGTGCATCTTCGCTCAAGTAGAATTTCATAGCAAGTCGATGAATCCACCTCTTCTCAGTTAGGCTTGCCTCAGCGGGTGTAGATCCATCTCGTAGATACTCCTTGATATGTTGATACCAAGGGTTGTGGATGGGAGGTAGCTCATCCGATACTTCTCCAACGTAATTCCCATAGACTAGTGCTTTCTACATAGCAATCATGATGCTTGGCATGTTTTCCTTGTCAGGTATGTAAACCAAGGAGGCCAACGTTGCTAATGCATCTGCAAAGTCATTCCTATTACGAGGAATGTGTAGAAAGGAGATTTCTTCGAACTCCAAAGCCATCTGTAGAACTTGCCGATGGTAAGGTAGTAAATGTAATTCTTTGGTTTGATAGATTCTTGTGGATTGCTTGATTACCAATTCGGAATCCCCAAAGACAGTTAACCACCTGATACCCATTGAACGGGCAAGTTTGAGTCCCATGATACAGCCTTCATACTCAGCTGTGTTGTTGGTGTTGACAAACTACAATTGGATGGCGATGAGATACTGCTCCCCCGTACAAGATATTAAAACTACTCCAGCTCTAGAGCCTTTTGAGTTAATAGCTCCATCAAAATACATTTTCCACGAACGGCATGTATCGTACTGATGTGGTAGCTGAATTTTCATTACTCCTTCATCAGAAAAGTATGTTTCTAAGGGTTTGTAATCCCCTACAGGTGCGGCGGCCAGTTGATCCATAATTCCTTGACCTTTAACTGACTTTTGAGTCACATAGACGATGTCAAAATGTTGTAGGATCAACTGCCATCTGGATAGTCGATAATTCAGTATGGGTTTGCTGAACACATACTTAAGAGGATCCACGCGGGATATGAGATGGGTTGTGTGACCATGGAGATAATCTTTGTAATCTCATGGAAGCCCATGCTAAAGCATAACAAGTCTTCTCAATCGAGTGTACTTGTGTTCACTTGATGTCAATCTTTTCACGAGGTAATAGATAGCTTTCGCTCTTGGCCTCTATTGTCTTTTCTCGCCTCAAAGATATGTACCCCATAGCATTGTCATTTATGGACAGTACATAAACATGGGGAACATCATCCACAGGAGGTACCAAAACAGGAGCGTTAATCAGTTGCTCTTTAATTGTGAGGAAGGTTTTTTGACACTCATCATTCCATTTCATGGAGGAGTTCTTCCTTAATAATTTGAAGATTGGCTCACAGGTTGCTGTGAGTTGAGAAATGAATCGGCTAATGAAGTTGATTCTTCCCAAAAATCCCCATATTTCCTTCTGCATCGAGGAATGGGCATTTCTTGATGGCCTGGATTTTGGTAGGATCCAGTTCAATCCCTTTGTGGCTGACTAGGAAACCTAGCAACTTGCTTAACTTAACACCAAAGGCGCACTTGACGGGATTCAACTTCAAGTTGTACTTACGCAACCTGTTGAACAACTTTTTGAGATGGTCTAAATGGTTATCCTCCTTCCGGGATTTGACAATGATGTCATCCACATAGATCTCTATCTCCTTGTGCATTAAATCGTGGAAAAGAGCTATCATAGCTCGTTGGTAGGTTGCCCCAGCATTGATGAGGCCGAATGACAACCGTCTGTAGCAAAAGGTTCCCCAAGGCGTGATGAAAGCAGTTTTCTCACGATCTTCCTCAGCGACCATAATTTGATGGTACCCCGCGAAGCAATCAGCAAAGGAGTACATGCCATACTGAGCAGTATTGTCAATAAGAATGTGGATAAATGGCACGGGAAAGCTATCTTTAAGGCAAGCTTTGTTCAAATCCCGGTAATCCATACAAACTCACACCTTTCCTCCTGGTTTAGGCATGGGAACAATGTTGGATATCCATTCCGGATATGTAGACACCAGGATGATGCCAACTTGAAATTGTTTCACAATTTCTTCTTTAACTTTCAAACTCCACTCAGGTTTCAATCGCCTGAGCTTTTGCCTAACTGGCTTGAATCCTTCTTTAATGGGAAGGCGATGAAGAACAATGTTAGTGGACAAACTCACCATGTCTTCATGAGACCATGCAAACACATCCTGGAATTGGGTTAACAGTGCAACCGTGTTATTCCGCTGATTTGTGGTAAGGTCTGAACCAATCTGGATTAGCTTAGGGTTGTCTAAGGTTCTGAGATTGAAAGGAGTAGTTTGATCAAGATTGGGTTTGGGTTGGTCGGCGACCCATTCCTTAATCTCTTGAGGTGTCTCAATGTTCTCTTGGATGTCCATCAAGTCTGAGTCCAACTTTGCATAAAAGTTATAACCCTTGTGGAGAGAAGGCACGTCATCAGCAAGTACAAGCACATCTAAGTTCAGAGTCCTAAAACAAAATATGCTTTCACTTAATATATGAAACTGTTCGATCATACAAAAGTGTTTGCATGTACATGATAAAATAACTGCTAGTGCTATAAAGGAAAGCAAGAAATTAAAGCTATCTACAGGGCAGAGGGATTTTTCTGCCCATTTTACCCTCGTCGACCAATGCATGGAGTGCTGCTCCAATTGTCGAGGGCAAAGTCCTGAAGGACTGCAGTGATAGAAGGATCGTTAGTGTCCTCCTTTTCCCGAATGATAACCATGGCATCTGGGAAATCATCGTCTGAGATGTATCTGTTTGTATGTTCATCATGAACAATGACGCGAATTCCTGCCATCCTCAAGGCAAGGTCATGTTTACGTTTCCGTTCCTTTTCTTCCACCTCGGGATCAGGAAACAGCACCTCTTTAGCTTTGTTTGGCACTGGCTTCGGAAACAACATAGCCATAGCATGGGCTGGTACCTTTACTGGAGATTGCATTAACTCATAAGGTAAAGGTATAAAAAATCATCGTGCGGCGGAAGCTTGAGGAACCTTCTTATGCTTATGAGGATTCCTGTGAGTAGAATTAGCAGAATAGCCTAGTCCGGCTGTCCCAATTTGGCTGGACATTTGGATGGGGTGCTTAATACCCTGTTTAACCTTACAAAGCCCTTGTCCAGGTTGATAACCCAATAACATCATTTCTTGAGTGGCTGACATAACCTCGTCAGAAATTTTGGGTACGGGAAGTGGCGCTCCAATAGAATGGTATTGCGTGTTACTCACTTCCAGAGTATGGAAACTGGCCGGTTCAAGTTCTGAATTGAAGCTGATAATTGGTAGAGCTCCTGGTCTAGGACATTCTGGCTTGGCATTGACAGTGACTAGACTGTTGTTGATGATGTATTTGAGCTGTTGATGTAAAGTGGAGGGAACAGCTCCAGCCATGTGTATCCATGGTCTCCTTAATAGCAGGTTGTATCCTGAATCTATCTTGAGGACGTGGAAGGATACGTTGAATGTATTGGGACCAATCTCAATTGGCAATTCATTCTTTCCAATGGAATTTCGCCGAGATCCATCAAAAGTTCGGATGATCGTATGTCTATTTTGGATTTGCTTGAGATTGATATTCATCTTCACCAAGGTAACATAAGGACAGTTATTTAGAGATGAACCTCCATCTATCAAAACTCCAAATTAGCATGTATCGGGAACAACAACGCTGATGCGATGCGCGGTGGTTTGCGACGATAGGTTCCTTCTTGGAGGTATCTCGTTGTCAGTGAAGGATATCACATTGTTGTTGAAAATGTGATCAACCAAATGATGAAATTTTTCCACATTCACTGATTTTGGCAGGTAGGATTCTTCCAAAACCTTTAGCAAGACCTTCCGATGCTCCTCGAAAGAGAAAACCAGGTCCAGAATTGAAATTTGGTGTGGAGCTTCTCGGAAGCTTAAAACCACTTTGGCTTCATTGTGGCCCATAGTACGGAGGAATTTTTCAATCTTCTCTATGGGCAACTTCCTCTTTGCTTCGTAAGTAGGCTTGATAACCCGTTGAGGAAGGTACATTGGATTTTCTTTCGACACTGTAGCAGTAGTATGAGACGTGGATCCTTCAGCTTCTCCATAATTCCATGGAACTTTATGTAAGCTGACAACAGGATGTTGTAGTCTGCAAGGTAAAGGAATTGGCTCTGGTGCGGCCACTTTCAAAGGATTGTCAGCTCCTTTGAGTTTAATTGGTTTTATGGGAAATACTTTGATAGTTTCATCATCGACTTCAGATATAATTGCTACTGATCCCTTCCACTAGGTAGGGCATGTATTCCCAGCCTTGAGTTGTACGGAACACCGTCTTTGATGGGTTGGGATAATTCACCAGTAGAACCGGAACCATGTCCAGTGCTCCAACTGATCATATTAACCTCTTCTTATTTGTGTTGAGGGAGAGGGTTGTCTTGCACATGAGGTTGATCTGGCTTGGTGACCACGATCTCACCGTTGTCTATCAGATCTTGGATCTTGTGTTTCAAAGCCCAACAATCTTAGGTATCATGTCCGGGTGCCTCGGCATGGTAAGCACACTTCCGACTAGCATTAAAACCCTTCCCATTAGGGTTGGCTGGTGGAAGAAGATGTGTAATTTTCTTCTGAGTAGTCAGAAGAATAAGAATATTCTTGAGCGAGTCCCCTAAGGGTGTGAACGTTCGAGGTCGCTTTACTTCTCCACTTTTAGGCAATGGAGGGTTTGAAGATTGTGCTAGAAAAGGGGAGTAGTTTCTCCTCTGCATAGGCATGCTTGGATTGCCTTTTTGTCCTTAGATTATCAAGGAAACATCCTCCTCTTTCTTTTTATGGACCCTCTGGGGGTTGTTTCCATAAGATCCGGACTGGATGTGCTCAGTAACAGCTTTAAGAGAGGCTAGGTCTTGAATTTTACCGGACTTCAATCCCATTTCAGCCATCTCGCCGTGTTTGATCATTTCAGAAAATGGTTTGCCAATACTAGCTAGAACTCTTTCATAGAAAGGAGCTTCCTGTATATCTATGAAAGTCATGACCATTTCTGATTCTGTCATGGAAGGAATAACTTGAGCAGCAAGGCGCCTCCACCTTTGAGCATACTCTCTGAATGACTCATTAGACTGTTTCTTGACCTTGGTAATTTGGTACCGGTCAGGAGCCATCTGAGATTGAAAACTGTATTGAGTGAGGAAGGCGTGGGCCAGCTCTTCCCAACTATGGATCTTAGAGTTGTCTAATTTGGTATACCATGAACGGGATTCTCCAATCAGACTTTTCTGAAACAGCTGCATTCGGAGCTTTTCATTCTCAGCATAAGATCCGAGTTATCCAATGAACACCTTTAAATGTGTATAAGGATCCCCTAATCCGTCATATTTTTCAAAATCAGGGGTCTTAAATTTATTTGGATAATGAAAACCAGGGAATATGCAAAGGTCTGTATATGAAACACTGCCATGAGTTCCAATCCCTTTGAGAACGCGAATGGTTTCCTCCATTTGAAGGACCTTCTCCCTGATGTCACCGTTGTCTGGATCTCCTTTGAGATGGGTGCCTTCAGGGTCTCTGTTGGTTGTATCCAACTGATGTTCTAGAATTGTTTTTTCCAGACCTTGAACTCCTTGTGTAAAGGATTCTGTATGTGTAGGTATCTTCGTACCCTGAGTAGACTGGTGTAATTCTTTTAGTAGAATAGCCAAGTATGTGATTTGTTTACTCAATCCGTCAAATTCTTCTCGGGAAGCGAGATTATTTATTGCGAAGAAGACATGATTGGTCAGAAGCTTGTGGCCTTTTTGGATTTTGAGTGGGTAACAGGCGCAATTGCTTCCCTACAAAAGACTTACATAGTTTAGTCTTAGGGTAATGTAAATGTTATCATAACATGTCCGTTTTAGGAATTTTGTCCTGCAAAACTTGTTGTTAATTGATAACATGTCATGCACAGATAAAATTACAAGTAAATGTTTTTACAAGTAATTGAAAATGGAGAGTATGAAGAGACTTTCCTCCGCGTTTGGTTTATCAGAGGCTGACCTATCTTAGGGTTACTCTCGCGGCTTTTTGGCATGAAGGTTCCCAGATCATCGCAATCTACTCGACGGGAAGTTAATTCGGTCTTTCAATTGGAGCGAATATGAGTGGTGCCTTTCCTGAGCCCCAGGGAATCATTCTTCCCATAAGTCCAGTAATCAAACACTGACAGGATAGCCTCCTGGTGGAGGGACCACATAACATACATTCACATACAACGTGTCTCACCATTTATGCAAAATGATGACATTTGCGAAGCACTAATATGTGCGAAGCATTAATATCACAGATAGATATTTAGCAGTGCAGTAAGTAAGATGCATTCGTACACATTTATCAAAAATGTAAATGCAACAATCACACACAAGCATATAACAATTTTGAAAAGCTTGTAATAGCGTCTTAAGCCCTCTTACTGGAATCCCCAGCAGAGTCGCCACCTGTCGACGTTGAGATTTTTAAGTGTCCCTTTTCGTTACTTGTTCTTTGGTGTTCTCATGTTAATGTGAGATTTGTTTGAAAAAACAAGTGAAAAAGATCCGACATGTATAATGTCGATGATTGACTTTAAGAGTCGCCAGTTGGTGTATTTAACTGGTTGCACCAACGCAACCGAAAAGGTTAGCACATTGATTGGTGATTTGACAACGCTAAGCGGGTGCTGTGAAACCGAGATTCATTAAGGGTTGGGGCTTGATTATGCGGAGGGAAGGTGTTAGGCACCCCCCGACATCCGTGTTACCATGGTGACCGCCACTTCTCAAAGAAATTGTTATATGAATGTGTGTGTGTGTGTGGATCAATGTGCAATTTATTTGAAAGTAGTGTGAGGCCTCGTTCACACCTATATACAAGGGTTTGAATTTTATTTGAAAAATTCAGTTTTAAACACAAGATAGCAATGACGTTTTGGAAAAGAAGTTTTTCAAACCCTGTGCTCAATAGGAATTGAGACCTTTTCATACTTTCATTTTATTATTAAATATCCGGCTTGTTTGCTTTTATTTTCGAAATGCGAAGCATTTTCAAGAAAATAATATACAGCAGTGCCGAACTCCTTATGGGCATGACAGCCATCCAAGGAAACTCAAACACTGTATAATAATGTACAAGTCGCTACATATTAAAAATGTCCATCATGGGAACCGAATCTAGATTCAAGAGATCAACTGTGATCACATGATTCCTAGGCTCACATGATACTGCAATTTATATGGAAAGCAGTAAGCAATTATATATATATATATAAAAGCTATAAATATAAATATATATATGTACATGATCAGCCACCACGAAGCAACTCCATGGGGGATCGGGAATGTAAATAAAGCTGTAAAAGCGATCAACTGCCACGAAGTAAACTCTGTGCAAGACAAAATATAAATAAAAAGTGTAAAAGGCCAATGAAGTAAACTCCAGCTCGATGAAATGTAAATATATATATATATATATATATATATTTACAAATATATATATAAAAGCAGAACGCACCGGATGTAAATCTGGGCTCATCGGATATAAATAAACAAGCAATTATATATATGTATATATATAAAAGTTTAGTAAATGCACCGGATGTAAAATCCGGGCTCATCGAGATATAATCCGACAACAATTATATATATATATAAAAGCAATTAAACGCACCGGATGTAAAATCCAGGCTCATCAGACAGAGTCTAACCACAGTTTATATATAAGTATATATATATATATATAAAAGCAAATAAACACTCTAGACCGAAGTCTAGGCTCAATCGAGGCATAACTCAATAATGTTAGTCCATATATATGAAATATATACATATATTAGTATATATATACAGACAGAAATGAAAACCACGAACCGAAGTTCGGGCAAACACACTCATACGACTATCAACGTGTACAATAGTGTGTAATATATGAGAGAGAGGCTTTATAGAATGTAAGAAGGCTTACAGTGGGCTGCCAAAGTAGACTTCTTAGACTTTAAATGGATAAACACTCAGCTCCCGCAGGATAAAAGGTAGCAATATGTGAGCTAACTAGTGTTTAAAGAAGAGGAAACACTCAAAAGATGTGTATGCAGAATAAAATGGACAGGGCTTCCTCACCTTTTTCCTTCTCTCTCTCCCCAAATGGCTGACCCCTCAGCTTATATTTATAGATCGATGGCGCAGTAGTACACTTCTTTGAGATGATTAGCTTGTACCGCGATCGGTCATCGTGGGCCCGGCCTCATGGGTCCCTGTTATCTCAGTAAGACGTGCACTCATGCACTATAATGTCCGCTCAAACTTGCGGAACTTCAATCTGAGCATCCAAACGAAGTATATCTGTACTTCTTCGGATTGCTTGTGTCGAGAGTTACGTAATGACATGGATTAGAGGTTGTACGAAGTCAGGAAGAGGGGTCTATGCCCATGGTCTTCATGCTTCAAATTCTATCCAAAGTACTGCCACACGTAATAGCCACTCGGGATTGTCAATCCTTGGCTCTTGTGGGACATTGTTGTATGTATGTATGTATGAAGTGATGAGACGACGTGCCATTTGTCTGAGGAATAAGATGACGTGTGACTCCTTACCGGGGTTATCGCCGGGTTGAGTTGAAAGTAGACGTTGCTCAGGGTTACAACTAAGATTGGACCACTTGTTGGTATGCTGCGATATCATCTTGTTGAGACAGTAAGATGACGTGTTGACTCCTCACCGGGGTTATCACCGGTTTAAGCGGAAAGCAGACGTTGCTCAGGGTTATGTTTGAGATTGGACTACTTATTTGTATGCCTCACTGTCATCTGTATTGAAGCTGATCCAATGTTTGAAATAAGCATTTCTGGGGTTATCGCCGGAACTGCAATGGCATCCCTTGGGGCTATCACCAAGGATGGGGTTGCTACTCCCAGTGTTGTCTCTAGGACTGGAACTGAACATCGTGGTGTTATCGCCGAAACAGAACTGTCCTCTCCGGTGTTGTTGCCAGTCTTTTGATTTGCATATCTCGGGGTTATCTCCGAGATTGGAAATGACATTCCCGGGCTGTGTTACGGGTTGGAGATGAACCTCCGGTAGTATCCGGGTTGAAGCTAATGTTCCCGGGTTGTGTTCTAGGTTGGAGCTGAACTTCCGGTAGTATCCGAAATGGTTGTAAGCTGTCTTTCAGGGTTATCTCCAAAAGATGAATCTACCCTCCTGCAATGTTAGGAATAGGAGTGCAAAAAATTTCTAGTGTCTACAAATACATATTTCACTTGAGTCACAACATATTTATCCTCATTGATAAATAATTATTATATTCATTTGTTCATACATTCATTTAATATATATTTACAAAGTGACTTAGAATTCTTGGTTATTACATTCTCCCCTCCATATAAGAATTCCCTCCCCAAAATTTCACTTAAGATTACTCAAAAAGATTCGGATAATTCTTCGTCATCTTTTCCTTGAGTTTCCACGTAGCTTCTTCAGCGTTGTGGTTTCTCCAAAGAACTTTGACAGAATGTATGTGTTGCCTCCTTTCTCGTCTAACAAAAAAGAATCTAACTCATGCAAGCATACATGGGTCAACAAGTAGTACAAAGTAAGAAAAATATCGATCCACAGAGAAAAGTTTTAAATCTAAATTATCATGCATCAACTATATCACTATTTTTATATTCTTAGACAATCAACTCACAATTAATTTTTGATTCTAAATCAGTTCATGAAATAAAAATTATAAAAACTAAGTGATGTAATCAAATTGGAGAATAATGGGATTCTAATTTCATTTAATATTTAATGTAAACTGTAACCTTCATGTAATGTTTGATTATTTATCACGAAAAACTAGTCAAGAGCACAATAGTGGACATAACCATTTTTCAATGAACTATGACCAATTCACATAACATCCACATTTGATAGAAATTATGTAAGCGACACTATTACCAAAATCACTATATGTCTATGTGAAATTGTAGCAATAATGAATTAAAGTGTAGGCTCTCTTCATGACTACACACGGTAAAATGGTATATATTTATCCGATTCACGAATCAAAAAACTTAACAAATCAGCCTCATGAACATATGTCATTATGATTTAATCCATACTCATATTTAATTTTTCAAATCCATACAAGCACATAGTGTGAATGATGATCAAACATTCATTAATTAAGCTCAATCATAATGGGTAATCCAATGATAAATATACAACAAAACAATCAGATAAATAAAGTTAGACTACATATCAAAATCCATTAGAATCCATAATGGAGTTTATTTCATTTTTGAACCAAAAGCCATTATGGGATTGTAGCAACACATGGAATTAGGCAATGCAATCAAAAGAGGTAATATAAATGGAAGAGCAAATCTGTCAATATCTGTTGCAGAGTCTGTTCCAAGCTTGTGCCAAATGCACCACAATCTCCAGAATTGAAAACTAATAATTATTCAATAATCTAGAATAAGAGAGGAGTTGAAATGTATCATCTAATGATCAAAATCGCTCTAGCATTGTTAAAACTTAAGAACCCTAATTCCCTTAATAAAACTGATAAAAGTGTGCTAATAAAACACGTCTGGTGCCAACCATATCATTTTTGTTGAGCCAAATGCGCTCAAATTCAAATTACAAAAAGTCAGCAAAAAGCAATTGTAGAAGACTTGCGCGGCCGCGTGAAATTAAACTGCATTACGGGCACGGGCGCGCGATAGGATTATCTGTCGAGGTCTTAGCACGGGCGCGCTAAAGCCTTATATTTTAGGGGCGCAGCCGCGCGATAGTGAACATCAGTCTCTGTATTCATGTGACGCGGGTGCACCATGTAACGCTTGAATGGCAGCGCGACCGCGCTACTACTACATTTTATCTTCTACTATCTTGCTGTTGCTGCTTTTTGTTTGTTGTTATTTGTTCTTCATTCCTTCTTTTCTTCACTGCATTCCTTCACTGCTTCAGTTCCTCATCTACTAATGTTAGCCTTGCCATACTTTTGCTGGCTTCATGCCACCATGCCAATCCATGCTTTCCATGCCACTTCATGCCTTATGTTGATAAAAGGGGTTCCAACTACATAAACTGCAAAACAAACATAAAATGCAAATAAAACATATTAAAAACTACTTGAGATTAGCTTAATTCTAGTAAGTTAGCACCCAATAAGTAGGTATAAAACCTACTTATCAAATACCCCCAAACTTGAATTATTGCTTGCCCTCAAGCAATGCACATGAAAATAAACAATGCAATGCAACTACATGTTATGCAAACTATACTATGATGCAAATGAGTCCCAAGTTTTCCAGCTAAGATGAAATTCCAATACTTATGCCTCAGAGAATTATTCGGATTTAAGAATAAAGTTTCAACCCAAACTACAGACATAATATCATACACTCAAATAACTCATACTCACTATAAAGATGCTGTGTGTGTGTGTGTTATGTTCACAAATATACTTGATCAAGGCAAAAAGTACACATGTTATATTGCTAAAAATAGAAAATTAAAGTCTAAATCAAGAACCGTGTATACTAATGCAACAAAAACTGCTCCAACACATCAATACAATCTAAGGTTCAACAATGAGTTTAATTTGCTTTATTTTTACTCACGAGGACAATTCTCGCACTTTCCCGCGGTGTTTATTTTTTTTTTAGCGAGTGCGTTTTACGCTCCATCCCGCCTAACCACAATCTTTAATAATTCAACTTGGGAAGGTTTCAATAATACTTTCCTCTTTTTTTATATAGTAAGTATACCCATGTGTTCCCAAAGTTTTATTATCAATGTTTTCACAACCTAAGTCCACTTTCTACACAATTCTATTTTTAAAACAACATTTTCTACTAAGCATTCAAAACATGTTATTCTTATACCAACAAGCATATATGAACAACTACGTGCTAACCAAAAGCATCTTAAATAACAAGCATGGCTTACATCATGCAAAACATTATAGCTAAGCTTATGTTATTCACTAAAGTCAAAAATCCTACAAAATTCTATTTTATCATTGGCTAGACTAAAGCTCCATAAAGCTAGATACTTGGAATATGCAACTAAACACTTAACTAAAACATATAATAAACACTAAAAATAGAATTGTTTTTTGCAATTATTAACTAACACATGCTAAACACATAAATATGCAAAAAATTAAACTAAACATGCAAAAATGATGCAAATTAACTACATGCACTACACTACTACCCAATACCCCCAACCTTAAACTATTCATTGTCCCAATAAATGAAGGTATAGGGTTTAAAGGAACTCCCCTAGTGACCAGCTGTACCACCCTCTTCGGGTGGTGAATTCAGCGGTGGAAATGGTGTTGTTGTCCCAAATTGTGGCAATTCAAGCATGGTACCCTGCTGTGCGAAAGCTTCGGCTAAAGACCTTGTCAAATCAGTAGAAAATGCTACAAAATTATCATACATAGCATCAATCTTCCTCTCCAACCTTTGAAGATATCGATCATCAGTAGCAGCAGTAGCTTGGGTAAAAGTGCCTACTTCATTTATTCTCGAGGGTTTCAGTGATGGCATAAATGACGCGGGTCGATGGATGAAACCCTTACCCCTTGGGTGTGGGGTAGCTCCCGCGTAATCTTAAAATTTTGCTATTGTGGCATGAGTGATATCCTGACTTGGGTATTGCATCTGTTCATTAGCCCACCTAACTCCTGCTCGAGCACATAAATGAGTAACAATTGAGGCATGTGGTATACTTCCTGTAGTACTCCCCCGCATGTAACGTAACATGTTCTAATTAAGGAGATGACCAACATTAATATATTTTCCTGTAATAATCCCCCACAGAATGATTGCTCGCTCAGTTGTAATCTCATGTTGATGGGATGATGGAATAGGTTTTGCACAAATAAATAGATTACAAGCCTTGACATAATGGTTGAGAGTTGAAGTCTGAAAAGTCCTGGGCTGATTAGTGCCTGGCTTGTAAGTCCATTGTGTACCCGGTATACACAAATTAGTTATGACCTCGTCTAAGTCTGTCTCGAGTCGTTCCACCTCAACCCAATTTATACGTCCAGTCGAGGGTCGGGTAAATTGAACATGCAATGAATTACCTTTGGGCAATAGTCTACTTGAACCCCTCTGACATAAGAAAATTCACTAATTGTCTCCTTTGCATTTGCATAAAATTCATGTACAACGGCCATGGGTGTAGAACAAACTCCATGCTAACATCTTTCTCTGATCATTTCTTTCAATTGCCCATCTTGTGCCTCCAGCTTGAAACCACACTCTCTGACAAATGATTTAGCCAAAATTCTATAGTATTCCATCTGGGCTTCAAGGCTGATAAATTTGGAAAAATCCACAGTGTCTCCACTCTGGCTACTTGTAGAAAATAACTTTGGAGTACGAGAACGAGCTTGTTTTGGTCCCATTACACATGATAAACAGAAGAACTCTAAATTAAAAAGAATAATGGGACTGAGAAAATCATGCGCTAAACACCCCCAAACTTACTATTTTCACTCACCCTATGAAGAAACCCTAGTTTCTCTGTGTTTGAATAGCAGATAAGGAGAGAAGTTTGAATATAGATAGGAGAATGGAATGCGTATATAGTGAGGTGAGTAGTTACGAATTTGAAATGGAATGATTTAGAGAAGAGGAGAGTCGTGCGTTTGTAGGGAGAGATGGATACACACGTTTCAAAGTGTAACTGATATAAGAGATTGGAGAAGACACGCCTTAAAAATTTCAAAATTTTTTCTAACTCCGGTCTCGGGCACGGCCGTGCAACTTTTACACTGGATAAAGGCGCGGGCGCGCGATTGACTATGCTGCACAGAGATACGGAGTGAGCGTGCCATTTTGTACTATTTTCAATGCACAGCCGTGCGGCCCTGTATCCTGTCCATACTGATCTGCATCTTTAAGAATTGCAAAGTCGCTACTGGTAATCTGCAATGCACCTGTACAAACAATAAATACCAGTATGAGATATATCAATTCTCCAAAATTAAAACATGAACTAATTAATATGCATAAATGACTATCCCAAAACAATGCTTTGTATGCTACTCTTAATCATCATTATATGCACAATCAACTCCATAAAACTTATACCGAACTTGTTTGGCTATAATAACTAACATGAAAATGAGCAACAAATATGATCCAAAATAGAATTAAACAAGAGGTAAGGATAGAAATAATGGGGTGCCTCCCATCGAGCGCTAAGTTATAGTCAATTAGCTTAACTATCTCTGATTCAATCATGTTGAAGAAAGAATGGAGGTGACTTTCTGCCTGTCAACCTCACCACCATAGTAGTGCTTAAGCCGCTATTCATTCACTTTGAACGGCTTATCTGGAAATTTTTTGAATACCTCTACTACATCATGTGGATAAACTGTCTTCACAGTAAATGGCCATGACCACCTTGATTTGAGCTTTCCAGGAAAAAGTTTAAGTCTTGAATTAAATAACAAAACTCTTTGTCCCGGCTCGAATACTCTCTCCAAGATCTTGCGATCATGCCATCTCTTCACCTTTTCTTTATATAGCTTGGAGTTTTCATAAGCCTGCAATCTGAATTCATCCAACTTATTAAGTTGGAGTAGGCATTTTTCACCTGCAGCCTTTAAATCAAAGTTGAGCTTCCTAATTGCCCAATACGCCTTATGCTCAAGCTCCATGGGAAGGTGACAAGCCTTTCCATAAACCAACTGAAATGGTGACATTCCCAATAGAGTCTTGTAGGTAGTCCTATAAGCCCATACAACATCGTCAAGCTTCAACGACCAATCCTTTCTTGTGGGGTTCACGACTTTCTCAAAAATTCTCTTTATTTCACGATTTGAAACTTCTGCTTGGCCATTGGTTTGAGGATGGTAAGCTGTAGCAATGTGATGATTTACCCCATACTTTGCCAATAGAGCTATAAACTACGGATTATAGAAATGACTACCTTCATCATTAATGATAGCCCTTGGAGTCCCAAACCTTGTAAAAATACTTCTTTGTAAAAATCGTAGGACAACTTTGGCATCATTAGTTGGAAGAGCACATTGTTTGAACAAATACGGTTCATCCTATATGGGATACATCTCCTTATCATTTCATCAGCACACTGTTTGAACAAATACGGTTCATCCCATATAAACCACTTCACATGATGCAAAAATTTCTTCTTTTGGTGCCCAGTCAAGTATGCAAGAATGATCGTACTCACTAAATAGTTAGCATAGTCCGCGAACCAGGGCACTTCTCCTTTCACCATAAATAACTGTTCATCTGGAAAAGACTCATTAATTACAACTTTGTC
The DNA here is from genome assembly GCA_020205605.1 of Panax ginseng. Taxonomy (NCBI): domain Eukaryota; kingdom Viridiplantae; phylum Streptophyta; class Magnoliopsida; order Apiales; family Araliaceae; genus Panax; species Panax ginseng. The sequence goes on along the minus strand of CM035129.1, from coordinate 77,948,947 downwards.
ATCTCCATCTCTTCCATAATTTTTCAGTCTCGATAAGTGGTCCGCCACTTGATTCTCAGTATCTTTCATGTCCTTGATCTCTAAATCAAATTCTTATAACATAAGTATCCACCTAATTAATCGAGGCTTTGCATCTTTCTTTGCTACCAAGTATCAAATTGTCGCATGATTTCTATATACTATAACTCTTGTCCCAATTAGATATGCTCGAAACTTATCAAAAGCACACACAATTGCCAATAGCTCCTTCCCTGCGGTGGTGTAGTTCAACTGAGCATCAGTAAGGGTCTTGCTTGCATAATATATCACATAAAATTTTTTTTCCCTTTTCTGGCCCAAAACAACCCCCACAGCATAATCACTGGCATCACACATCACTGGTGCTGAAGTTAACTTCCTCTTTAAATGCTCAAATGTAGACAAGCAATCATCATCAAATTTGAAATATGCATCCTTATCCAATAAGCTGAAAAGTGGTTTTGTGATATTGGAGAAGTCTTTAATGAACATGTGGTAGAAGCCTACATGCCTTAGAAAATTGCGAACACCTTTTACAGAAGTTGGTGGTGTTAATTCTTAATGGTATCTAATTTGGCCCTGTCAACCTCTAGTCCTTTCTTTGACACCTTATGTCCCAAAATTATTCTTTCTTATACCATAAAATGGCAATTTTCCCAATTCAAAACTAAATTCGTCTGAACACATCTTCTCAGTACCATCACTAAATTTTCCAGACACAAATCAAAATAATCCCTGAATATTGAGAAGTCATCCATAAATACCTCCACATTATACTCCTCCATATCCCAAAAAATTGCCATCATATATCTCTGAAAAGTGGATGGGGCATTGCACAACCCAAAAGATATCCTTCTGAAAGCGAATGTACCATATGGACATGTGAAAGTTATCTTTTCTTAGTCTTTTGTAGATATCATAATCTAATTGTAGCCTGAATACCCATCCAGAAGGCAATAAAATTCATGACCCGCTAATCTATCCAACATCTGATCAATAAGCGACAATGGGAAGTGATCCTTCTTTGTAGCTTTGTTAAGTCTGTTATAGTCCATGCTGACTCTCCACCCCGTCACTGTTCTCGTTGGAATCAACTCATTGTTTTCATTTGAGACTACAGTCATTCCACCCTTCTTTAGCACACACTGTACCGGGCTCACCCACGAGCTGTCTGAGATCGGATAAATAATCCCTACATCCAGCCATTTTAACACTTCCTTTTTGACCACTTCCTTCATAATTGGATTAAGTCTCCTTTGCTGCTCCACTAAAGGCTTGTTCTCATCTTCTAGTAGGATCTTGCACATGCAGAATGATTGGCTGATCCCTTTGATATCTGTTATGGTCCATCCAATCACTGACTTAAACTCTCTAAGGACTCTTAGTAGTTTTTCTTCCTAAAAAGATGTTAGTGCAGAAGAAATAATCACAGGTAATTTTGAATTAAAATTTAAAAATGCATACCTTAAATGATCTAGAAGTGGTTTCAACTCAAGTTCTGGAGGTGTCTCAAGAGATGGCTTTAATTTCACTGATGACTCTCCAACAATCTTTAATGGCTTAACAGGAGTCTTAAACTTTCTAAACTGTAGAGTTGTGTCAAGTATTTGAACAATTTCTTCAACCTCACCATCTTCTATCTCTGAACTTCCCACAATGGCATTCTTTAAAGGTTCATGTTCCACCAAGTTCTCTACTTCATCATTCAGTACCTTTTCCACCAAATCAATCCTGAAGCATTCCTCTTCATTTGTTGGAAATTTCATTGCCTTGAATACAGTAAAGGTGACTTCCTGATCATGAACTCGCATTGTCAATTCACCTTTTTGAACATCTATCAAGGTCCTTCCTGTGGCTAGGAATGGTCTTCCAAGAATAATCGGCATACTTATGTCTTCTTCATCGTTCAATATGATGAAATCAGTCGAGAAGATGAATTTATCCACTTTAACTAGTACATCTTCCACAATACCCCGTGGATAGGTAATAGACATGTCAGCTAGCTGCAATGAAATGTTTGTCGGCCTTGGAGCCAGCAATCCAAACTGATTTAACACTGACAATGGCATCAAGTTGATACTTGCCCCTAGTTTGCACAAGCATTTGCTGAAACTCATCTTTCCAATTGTATAAGGTATCATGTAGCTGCCTGGGTCCTTTAGCTTTGGAGGTAACTTGCGTTGAAGCACTACACTACATTCTTCGTTCAAGGCCGTTGTTTCAAACTCTTATAGCCTTTTCTTCCTTGAAAAGATACCCTTCATAAACTTTACGTAACTAGGCATCTGTTCCAATGCCTCAGCGAAAGGTATGTTGATCTGTAGCTTTTTAAACACCTCCAAAAATTTACTGAACTACTTATGTTCCATTTGCTTCTGCAGCCTCTATGGATAAGGAACAGGGGGATGAATAACTGGTATCTTGGTCACTGGTTTCTCAGATGACTCTTCTTTATTCTTCTTCACTTACCGCTGTTCTGAACCTTCATCAAACAACACTTCACCAGAAATTTGCTTCCCTGACCTTAAAGTGATAGCCTGATATTGTTCCTTACCCTCCCTTCTTGGATCATCCTTTGTTGTACTTGGCAATGAACCCTGTGGTTTGTTGTTAAACATGCTAGCCATTTGACCCATTTGAGTTTCCAAATTTTTTATAGCCACTGCTTAGCTTTTAATCATCACTTTGGTATTTTCCATATACTTCATCATCATCTCCTCCATATCCGATTTCTTCTCTTGCTGAGGTGCAGGTGGTGGATGATGTTGTTGTTTTTGTTAAAATCCTGGAGGGTAGGGTGGTTTCGGAGCATACTGCTAATGAGACGGTTGTGACTGAAATTTTTGTTGTTGAAACTGATGACTTTGTTAATTTTGGTTATTTGTCCAACTAAAATTTGGATGGTTGCGGTTGTTGGAGTTGTAGGCATTCTGGAACTGACTCTAATTTTTCTGGTAGTTACTCATATACTGTACAGAGTCTAAACTAATAGCATATTGATAAGTTGAATGTGATCCTGCACATATCTCACATACAAATGTAACTGTCTTCGCTTTGCTCTCCGCCAAAGAATCAATCTTATTTGCCATGGATGCCATCTGAGTCGACAACTAAGTGATAGCATCCACCTCTAACAATCCAACAACTTTGGGTTGTGGCATTCCGGCTGTAGGATTTTGAAAGTCATTAGCTGCCATAGTCTCAATAAGATTGTAAGCTTCTTCATAGCTCTTAGCCCATAAGGCTCCTCCTGCAGCTGCATCTACAATTGGCCTTGATTTCCATCCCAATCTATTATAAAATGTATTAATCACCATCTAATCCGGCAAACCATGATGTGGACACTTCCTTAGCATCTCCTTGTAGCGTTCCCAGGCTTCATATAAAGATTCACCCTGCTACTGCTCGAACTGGGAAATTTTTGTCCTCATTTTAGCAGTCTTAGCCATTGGAAAAAATTTAGCTAAGAACTTTTGTGCTAAGTCCTCCCATGTTGTAATCGATCCTGACGGCAAAGAATGAATCAAACTTCTAGCCTTGTCCCGTAAAGAAAATGGAATTAGTCTGAGCCTGATTGCATCTTCTGTCACCCCGTTGTATCTAAAGGTGTCACATATCTCTATAAAACTCAATAGATGCTCGTTTGGGGTCATCTGTAATAGCACCCCCAAACTGTACCGAATTCTTCACCATTTGAATAGTGCCCGGCTTTTTCTCGAAAGTGTTGGCTACTATAGCTTGCCTGACAATACTTGACTGTAATCCATTTATCTTTGGCATTGAATAATCACTTAAAGCCCTGTGTTCCTCTCTTTGCTCTTCTGCTGCCATATTGGATGTTGTGGTCTCTAAAGCTGCTTATAAATTCCTACACGCTCTCGATTTCCAACCTCTTCCATTAATGTTATCATGTGCAGGTGTTAACTCAAAATTGGTTGACCGCGTGTGCATAAAATATAAACAAAAACAAGAATAGAAATAAGATAAGAATAGAATTGTCTAAGTCACACAAATTTAGCTTTAAATTGATGACGATAATATTAAAAATAAACGCCTTTCCCTGACAACGTTGCCAAAAACTTGTTGCCTCCTTTCTAGTCTAATAAAAAGGACTCTAACTCATGCAAGCATACATGGGTCAACAAGTAGTACAGGGTAAGAAAAGTATCGATCCACAAAGAAAGGTTTTAAATCTAAATTATCATGCATAAACTATATCACTATTTTTATATGCTTAAACGATCAACTCACAATTAACTTTTGATTCTAAATCAGTGCATGGAATAAAAATTATAAAAACTTAGTGATGTAATCAAATTGGAGAATAATGGGACTCTAATTTCATTTAATATTTCACCTAAACAGTAACCTTCATGTAATGTTTAATTATTTATCATGGAAAACTAGTCAAGAGCACAATAGTGGACATAACCATTTTTCAATGAACTATGACCAATTCACATAACCTCCACATTTGATAGAAATCATGTAAGTGACACTATTACCAAAATCACTATATGTCTATGTCAAATTGCAGCAATAATGAATTAAAGTGCATGCTCTCTTCATGACTACACACGGTGAAATGGTATATGTCTATCCGATTCACGAATCACAAAACTTAACAAATTAGCCTCATGAACATATGCCATTATGATTTAATCCATACTCATATTTCATTTTTCAAACCCATACAAGCACACAGTGTGAATGATGATCAAACATTCATTAATTAAGCTCAATCATAATGGGTAATCCAATGATAAATATACAACGAAACAATCAGACATATAAAGTTAGACTATATATCAAAATTCATTAGAATCCATAATGGAGTTTAGTTCATTTCTGAACCAAAAGCCATTATGGGATGTAGCAACACATGGAATTAGGCAATGCAATCAAAAGAGATAATTAGAAATGGAAGAGCAAATTTGTCAATCTCTATTTCAGAGTCTATTCCAAGCTTGTTCCAAATGCACCACAATTTCCAGAATTGGAAACTAATAATTATTCAATAATCTAAAAGTAGAAATGAGTTAAAATGTATCATCTAATGATCAAAACCTCTCCAGCGTAGTTAAAACTTAAGTACCCTAATTCCCTTACAAAAACTGATAAAAGACTGCTGATAAAACACGTCTGGTGCCAACCATATTGTTTTTGTTGAGCCAAATGCGCTCAAATTCAAATTACAAAAAGACAGCAAAAAGTAACTGTAGAAGACTTGCGCGGCCACACGAAATTAAACTGCATTACGGGCGTGGGCGCACGATAGGATTATCTATCGAGGTCTTAGCACAGGTGAGCCAAAGCCTTGTATTTTTGGGGCGCGGACGCGCGATAGTGAACATCAGTCTCTGTATTCATGTGGCACGGGCGCGCCATTTAATGCTTGAATGGCAGCGCTGCCGCGCTACTATTGCATTCTGTCTTCTGCTATCTTGTTGTTGCTAATTTTTGTTTGTTGTTGTTTGTTCTTCATTCCTTTTCTTCTTCACTTCATTCCTTCATTGCTTTAGTTCCTCATCTACTCATGTTCGCCTTACCAGGCTTTTGCTAGCTTCATGCCACCATGCCAATCTATGCTTTCCATGCCACTTCATGCCTTATGTTGCTAAAAGGGGTTCCAACTACATAAACTACAAAACAAACATAAAATGCAAATAAAACATACTAAAAACTACTTGAGATGAGAATAATTCTAGTAAGTTAGCACCCAATAAGTAGTTATAAAACCTAATTATCAGTATAACCTTGTTCCTTAACAGGCTCTTTCTTATCTAATATTTGTATAAGAATTTCTTCAAACCATAAGTCCTTCTCAGCTTGAATCGGCTCATACGATATCACATGCTTGTTATCCAACTTGTATGGTCGCAACACTGACATATAAAATACATTATGAATATGTTCAAGTTCAGGAGGTAGAGCTACCTCGTATGCCACTTCGCCTATTTTCTTCAGTATCTCGAACGGTCCAATAAATCTTGGACTCAATTTACCTTTCTTTCCAAATCATATCTTCCCTTTCCAATGAGATACTTTCAAAAATGCATATCTTCCCACCTCAAAGTCTCTTTTCTTATGATGCAAATCTGCATACTTCTTTTGACAATCCTAAGTTGCTACCAGTTGAGCTCTTATTACCTTGATGATCTTTACTGTTTCCTGCACAAATTCTGGCCTTAACAATCTTCGGTCGCCTACTTCATCCCAACATAAGGGTGTTCTGCATTTCCTCCCATACAGTGCTTCGAACGGTGGCATTCCAATGATTGCGTGATAAATATTATTATACCCAAACTCTACCAATGGAAGATGATCTTCCCAACTTCCCTTGAAGTTCATCACACAAGCTCTAAGCATGTCTTTTAATGTCATAATTATCCTTTTGCTTTGCCCATCGGTCTGTGGATGATACGCGGTACTCAACCTTAACTGTGTCCCCATTCTTTCCTAAAGACTCCTGAAAAAGTTTGACATGAAGCGCGGATCTTAATCAGATACAATTGATATTGGAACTCCATGTTTTGAAACAATTTCTTTGATATACAATTTAGCGAGCTGATCCAAATTATACCTAATGTTGATCGGCAAAAAGTGCACTGACTTTGTAGGACGATCAACACTCACCCATATGATGTCATAACCTTTATGTATTGCTGGAAGTCCCACCACTGAATTTATTGTGACGTGCTCCCATTTCCATTATGGAATCTTTAATGGCTGCGATAATCCACTCGGTCATTGATGCTCTGCCTTGACTCTTTGACAAGTTAGGCATCTATTTACATAATATGCAACCTCTTTCTTCATGTTCGGCCACCAAAATTGTTAATGCAAAGCTTGATACAACTTTATGCTTCCTAGGTGTGTCAAGTATCTCGTACTATGAGCCTCTTTGTTGGTCGTTTTACCGATCAATATATACGTGCAAGTATACACGGTCAAAAAGTAATAAATAGCAAGTAAAGTATCGTTCCCACGAAGAATTAACTAATAATGTTCACCAAGCAGTAACCCGTAACTATTTCAGTCTTATTTAAATGAATGATTTGCTATCTATAAATGTTAACTACTAAATTAAATAAACCTAACTATCCCTAGAATAAGACTAGATGATGAAGACCTGAGATCATAATTTCATCTATTGACTCATTTAAATCATCACACTCCCTGTTAAGCCAAACTAATTGTACTGGACTGTTAGTCAAGAACACGAAAGTAAAGTATAGCCATCTCTCAATGTACCATACCCATATCATATATAATCTATAATTGATAGAATACACATGAACACCAACATTACCTAAACCACTATATGTCTATGTGATTTACAAATAATTAGGGTTTAAGCCCAAGTTCTCAATTGACTACAAATGGTTCTTCGGTATATGTCTATCCTAAGCACAAACCATACATCCTATCACAATGGAGAATATACAATCAAAAGCTATTAAGATCAGATCCAAACCCATACTTCGTCTCACAAGTCCATATGGGTTATCACAGTATTTGATGGCCAATCAACTAAGCAAATAGCATGAATCTAAATAGACAATCCCATAGCAATCAATAAGACTAACAATGAAATATATCAGAATAAACTAATCCATAGAATCCGTTGCAATCTTAGAATAGAGTTTGAATCATAGCTGAATCAAGTCTACCATTCACATATTGAATAAACATCATCAGATTACAAATAGGAATCAAAGAGAGGTTAAGAGTAGAGAATTGAAGTGCAAATCTATTCTCCTGCTCCAAGATGGAATCTTTAATGCTATCCAAATGCTTCAAGTCTTCAGATCTAATAAAATTTAGAAAGAAACTACACTAATCTACTCTATTCTAATATTGAAATTAAGGAGAGAAAGCAACAATAGCTAATTGATCCCCCAAGGGTTGGAATCTCTCATACATACTGATATCTCTTCTCTATATAAGCCTTAATTGAACTCTCCTCCAAGTTACGCTCCAATTGCATAGTTTAGTGAAAAAGTCGGCTCTGGTTAACTTCTAAAGTGGCGCGAACGCGATAGGAATGGACTGGAGTTGGGCGCGTCCGCGCTCAAGTAGCAGATGGCATTTTTTTGGTCGAGGGTGGCATGTGTAGCGCCTAAAATACACTAAATTCCATAGCGCTACCGTATAATGATTTTTCTCTTGCGGTATCCTCGATAAAAGCGCCATAACTTTTGATCCAGGAGGATTTATGGGGCCTGCCACCTATAAAATCGAAGATCTCAACGAGCTCTACAACTTTCATTCTTTGAAAATTAAGAAATAATGGACAGATGAAGGTGGAAATTTGGTTGGAAGTGACTTCTATGCAAATGGCCACCCAAAACATTGAAGTTCAATGTCCGTTGTTACAAAGGTCATAACTCTTGCACCAGAACTTCGATTGGAATGATTCAAGATGTTCCGGGAATCTAAGAAGAAGCTCTACAATATAATCCAAGTTCCAAGCCAAGAACATAAAATGAACATGAAAGCCTAAACAATGTCCGAATTGTTTTTCCTTGCGTTTTCATAATAATAGTCGCTCACACAGCTCCCAAGCATATAATCTACAAAATGAACACAAAATGCATGAAAATTAACTAAGAAACATGAGTTTAAGAAATTAATTCAAGTAACAGATACCGGTTAAGTAGGTATAAACCTACTTATCAAATACCCCCAAACTTAAACCGTTGCTTGTCCCCAAGCAATACAACATAATGCAATCTACATTCTATGCAAGCTACGCTACTATGACAATGAATGTGACAACCCGAGAAATTAGACAATTTATTAAAATCTTAAATGATTGATTTAAGGTCAAATAATAGACCTAAACAGAAAATAAGTGTATGCGTTTGATATTTTTAGGATGGAATTTTGAGGATTTCAAAATTCTGTGAAGGATTTGGTGAATTATTCAGGATTAAGTGTATATGTGAATATGTTCTGTGCATATGGTATTATGTGTGTGCAGTATGTGGTTAAGGGTCAAGGCTTGACCAGATAAATTTTATCAGTGTCAAACCCTAAGATTATTGTCGAATATCGACATTTTATTAGAAAACCCTAATGTCTGATAAGAAACCTTAGAAACCGGTTCTGGATATCCTAATTTCAGTTCTGAGAATCCAAAACCCTAACTCGGAGATTGGAAACCCTAATCTTGGAACTTAAAGGATAATTATAATGCTCAAGTGCTATTAATTATAATATTAAAGCTTAATTAATTAGCAAACCCTAATTTCAAAATTTTAAACCCTAATTGTTCCGTTAGAAATCCTAATGTACAGTTATGGACTTAAATTGCTAATTAGCAATTTAATTGGGATAAATTAATCCTAATTAGCAAACTTGAATTATCATTAAGAAATCTTAATATACTTAGAGAATCTTAATTATAATTTAGAAATGTTAATTTTGTATTTCAAAAACCTAATCTTGAAATCCTAGAAAAATGATTTTTGGGAAACCTTAGGTTTTAACCCTAAGGGTTAAACCCTAAGGGTCATACCCTAAGGGTTTAATCAAATGACAATTTTAGAATTAAAATGGTATGCAAAATGACCAAAATGCCCTTTCTTAAAACCTAAGCAAAAGATAAGGCTAATCTTGTGAGTCATCAAGCCTAAGGTTTAGCCCATATGTCTAAAATCTTAGCAATCTCAGCCAATACAATGCCATCTAACAACTAGATTCAATGGATCAAAAATATAAAGTAAGGAAAACTTACTTTACTCCTCATTATTTCCAAGACCCTTCTCTCTCTAAGATTTCAAGATTTAGAGTGAGAGAGTGTGAAAGGTTAAGCTAAGATCATACTTTAGCTTGCATATAACAGATCATCAAAGTCAGTTTCCAAGATCCAAGCTAGAATGGTATAAACCTTCAAAATTTGAAATCTTTAGATTTATGTTAGATGATATGTGTTGTTGTTTAAAGTTATGTAATAAGGTGTCTTTGAGTGATCTGGGTTGATAGATCATGGATCTATAACACTTAGATGCACGGATCTAGCATTTTTAGAAATCTGAAAAAAGTTCAAGAAATGGCCTGACAACCATATGCCAGTGGCCTTAAATCTTTATGTGTTAGATCTTTTGTGTGTTTTATGTTATGAATCTATAATATGCCATGTGGTCTTTGTTCTGAAACTTGAATCAGGGTCATAGGAACTCTAGATCGTAAGTTACAAGCAGTCAAAAGGTGTTGACCAGTCATGGAAATGGGTTTCTAGGCAACCCAGAAACCCAGATCTTGTCTGACAGTGGTTTTGTAAGGCTTTGATCTTACTTGTAGGTTATGTTTTTAGTAGTTTTGTTTGTTTGATAATGTAGCCTGCCAAGAAGATTACATGCTGAAGACTTTATTTCACCCAGATCATTAACAGAATCGTTTATAATCTTGGTTAAACTAGCTTGACCGATCTGCCTTGATGAAGATTTTGGAAAACCCAGAATCATCAAGAACAAGCCCCTGACATGTAGTTTGACTGGATCAAATTTTCATTTCGTGTTGTTGTTAGTCAGATCTGATGACATGTTGTTGTACCCTGTCATGTGGTCTTCAATATCGAACCTTTAGATCACACTGAAATAGCATGTAATCCAACTTATGAAGCTTCAATGGAGGCAGTACGAACTGTTCTTCATTTCTGGAAAACCCAGAAATGAAGAACAGCTCTGACATGATTTTATAAGGTCTTTATCTCATAGATCTTTTGTTGTTTGGGCATGGAATTAAATCTAGGTTGTAGTGTTGCATGAATACTACAATCTAACAAAATTACAAACTTAGAATCTTGATAACTTAGAATCTAGGCGGTCAAACTACCCAACTTGTGCTTGTTTTGATGTGGTTTTCTCGGGTTCTTGCTCAAGAACATCAAGAACACCATTAGCGATTTGATTTGTCGCCTAAGCCACTTTTTAGCGACAACTTATTTAAGAAATTAATTATTTTAATTAATAAATAGATAAAAATAGTTTTTAATTATTAAAAATACATAATAAATTATGAAAAATTATTTTAAAAGACCTGAAAAATAGTTTTAATTATTTTGAGTATATTTCAAAAATATTTAATATTTTTGGAATATAAAAGGTATTTATTTAATTATAATATTAAATAAATTATTAAAAAAAAATGGTTTTAATTCATGAAAAATCATGAAAAATTATATTATAATATTAGAAAATATTTTAAGTTATTTTGATGAATTTTAATATTTTGTGATGAATTTCATTAATAATTTATTATTAATGGTAATTAATTTATTTAATAAATATATTAAATAAATTATGGAAAAATAAATTAATGATTTAAAAATCATATATAAAATGATTTAAGTGTTATAAAAATATTTTAAGTTATAAAATATAACTTTTGATATTTTACCATGAAAATATTAATATTCTAATATTTATATCAATTATCTGGATAATGAATTTATTTCATTTAAAAATCATATAAATATGATTTTAAACTATTAAAAATACGTTGATATATTATAATATTATGTTATGATTTTCATTAATATTTTATATTAAATAAATATTAATGATTAAAGAATTATGTGGTATTTAATTCATTTAAATACGATATAAGTGATTGAAAAATTATGATAAATGATGTTAATTATCTGAAAATAATTACAAGTCTATGAAAATTGTTTTGACTACTAAGAAAATTATATGTGATAATTGTTAAGTGTAGAGTTTAATTGAACTTAAACTCGATATTTGTCCGACTAGACCGTCGGGATGATAGAATTGTGTCAGTTTCAACTCAGACTTAAATAGTCTGACTTGATGCTAAGTCTTATGTGTATTATAGACTGATAGGATTATGTGTTATGTGTTTAGGTTATTCTATGTGTATATATATAATAGTATTATATTGTGATGATATTATTCTTATATTAGAGATCTATATTAATAATATTAGGTCTTCGGATAAAGCGTTATAAATTGCATAGCGGTAATCAACAGTTCAGGCAAGTTTTACTTAACTCTACTAAGAGTTGTTTTATTCAGATATGCTTATGGTTAATCATTGCTAATTGCCATGTATAATTGTACTCTGTACCTATTGCATGTATAAGTCAGGTATGAAAGGCTGATCACCTTCATTACCAGTTGATCCAGATATATTTGTTCATGTTTAATACTTGTTCAGTCAGAAGTTTGTTCGTGCTAGTTCTCAATTATATTGATGAATTATAGCCAGCTTATTATTCAGACTCTTTCAATTATGATATATCCTTAAATTGTATTTAAACTTGCTGGGAAACTTTCATGCTCACCCTTGCTATATCATGATAAATATTGCAGATAAGGCGAATACGTTCGGATACAGGAAAAGGTTAAAGCCAAGTTCAGCTTGGGTTAAAATGTACAGCTAATTTGTAATAGTATAGTTTGATAATAATGTTTTGTGTTAGATTGTTTTTAAATTGTGTATAAGTTAAGGTTACTCGATTTTGGGGAATAGTGTGTAAAGTGTATTGTATAAACAATTTATGTTTATATCTTCCACAATAGTTATAGAATGATTGAACCGAATCCACGGTGATTTGAGACCCGGATTTGGGGCTCTCACAGTTGGTATCAAAGCTATAAGCATGAATTTGGAAAGAGCCCCGAGCCTTTATCTGGTGACATCCCTTTATGGGAAGGCACCAAAGCCAGACTTTCCGTAGGGGACGCCGAGCGAGTCGGTAACAAGTTGATAGGTTTCATTGTGAGGTTCTATGGTTGGAAGCACCATGAGTCTCACAGTTGGTATCAAAGCTGTTGGTTATAAAGCTTAGGTAGGAATACCTGAGACCAATAACCGCAGTGATTAGGATAAGATCTGACTCATATAGAGTTAGTCGGTTGGTAAGATTCAAGGACGAATCTCGGTGAGTTGTAAAGATATGGAGTTCCCTAACTCTGATAATAAAAGTGAACAGTAGTGCAGGGATAGGAAATCGTAAAGCAAAACGATCAAGGTATAGAAATAAATCATAATATATACGATGAGATCACCCCGTGATCTGATAAGGTGATAGCAGGGAAAAGAATCAATCTGATGATTGGAAAGTTTACAGCAAGATTGTTGTGTATCAGTTGTGCTATGAATTGGTACAAATTCAAGAAAGGATTATGAATACGAATTGAATGAAATTCGTATTGTGAAGGGGGTTAAGATTAGGTAGGGATTTCAATTGAGGACTCATGTCGACAGTTGAGTTGTATGATTCCTTGTATGGGCGGGGAATTGTTCTTGGTGTAAAAACTACTTAGTTTCTGACATTGATAATCATTGAAATGTTGTGTCGCGCTATTTGCTATATGCATGTTACGAGGGTGATTCCTTTCTCATGTGTATAACAAATAGATAGGTCATAGGTAGAGAATATAGGGTTAAGTACGAGTTCTTAAAACTCATACTTATGTGACATTCTTGACTCATAGTTATATGAAATATTTATGAACCCCTCAGTGAATGGACGCCAAAGGTCTGAATAGGATAAGTTCTTAAACTCATATAATTGTGGCAAGTTTATGAACTCATAAGTGTAGTTTGACGAACTGGGTATAGTTGTGTGTGAATGGAGTATTGAGGATAATAGGAATAGATAGACTATTTAAGCAAATGATTATTAGTGGAGACATAAGTTTTCCAAAACTCCTAGCTATGCTAGACTTCGAACTTTTGACATAAAGCTAAATACGCACTATGTGCTTTTAAAAAAAAAAATTTAGACTTGTAACCATTTTTGAAAGCGGTTTAAAAGTCAGATCTATGCTACTTATTTCTTGGAGACGCAAATGATTTTAAATATCAAAGTTATTTTATTTATCACTCATGTACCATGTAACCTGGTGCAAAGATGATAAAAAGGTGATGGAGTTGTAAATACAGGAATACTTAGTGTGAATTTGATCTAAAATCGTAATTCCACTATTGTATGATGTGTTATGACGATGTCATACAATGACGGCATCCTCAAACGAACTGTTAATACAATACGACATCATGACGTCATTCTTGAAAATGTTTTCAAAATTTTAATTTGCCAACGGGGTTTGGCTACACCTAAATAATTCGATTGAATCGAATTATTGATGAGTCTACGCTATTCGATTCAGCTAGACTAATGTTTATGAAAACTCTAAGTGTTCATTGAAAGAAATTTCCCGAATCAAATTATTTTGGTGCGGAATCCAGTAAGGCTGAGGTAAAATTTTGTGCCTATGGCAGTAACGAGAAACGAATAAAACTAGTACTTGGCCAGTACAGGGCATATCAGGCTAATCACCCTTTGTGTCTGTAAGTAATGACGGTTTGCGGATGAATTTCCATAAAACCTTTGCGAAAATGACAGACAAATAGTCTATACGACTCCTCAGCACAATATTAAAATATTACTCTTATGAGAGGTGTATTGGGTAGCATGTCACGATATGTGTGAAAGGTGTAAGCAGTATGGTGTAAGGTGTAAGGTAAATTTCGGGGACGAAACTTTTAAAAGAAGGGGTGAATATGACAACCCGAGAAATTAGACAACTTATTAAAATATAAATGATTGATTTAAGGTCAAATAATAGAACTAGACAGAAAATAAGTGTATGTGTTTGATATTTTTAGTATGGAATTTTGAGGATTTCAAAATTCTGTGAAGGATTTTGGTGAATTATTCAGGATTAAGTGTATATGTGAATATGTTATTTGAATATGGTATTATATGTGTGCAGTATGTGGTTACGGGTCAAGGGTTGACCAGATAAATTTTATCAGTGTCAAACCCTAAGATTATTGTCGAATATCGACGTTCTATTAGAAAACCCTAATGTCTTATAAGAAACCTTAGAAACCGGTTCTGGAAATCCTAATTTTAGTTTCGGGAATCCAAAACCCTAACTCGGAGATTGGAAACCCTAATCTGGGAACTTAAAGGATAATTATAATGCTCAAGTGCTATTAATTATAATATTAAAGCTTAATTAATTAGCAAACCCTAATTTCAAATTTTTAAACCCTAATTGTTCCGTTAGAAATCCTAATGTACAGTTATGGACTTAAATTGCTAATTAGCAATTTTAATTGGGATAAATTAATCCTAATCAGCAAACTTGAATTATGATTAAGAAATCTTAATATACTTAGAGAATCTTAATTATAATTTAGAAATGTTAATTTTGTATTTCAAAAACCTAATCTTGAAATCCTAGAAAAATGATTTTTGGGAAACCTTAGGTTTTAACCCTAAGGGTTAAACCCTAAGGGTCATACCCTAAGGGTTTGATCAAATGACAATTTTAGAATTAAAATGGTATGCAAAATGACCAAAATGCCCTTTCTTAAAACCTAAGTAAAAGATAAGGCCAATCTTGTGAGTCATCAAGCCTAAGGTTTAGCCCATATGTCTAAAATCTTAGCAATCTTAGCTAATACAATGCCATCTAACAACTAGATTCAATGGATCAAAAATATAAAGTAAAGAAAACTTACTTTACTCCTCATTATTGCCAAGACCCTTCTCTCTCTAAGATTTCAAGATTTAGAGTGAGAGAGTGTGAAAGGTTAAGCTAAGATCATACTTTAGCTTGCATATAACAGATCATCAAAGTCAGTTTCCAAGATCCAAGCTAGAAAGGTTTACTTTCAAAATTTGAAATCTTTAGATTTATATTATATGATATGTGTTGTTGTTTAAAGTTATGTATTAAGGTGTCTTTGAGTTATCTGGGTTAATAGATCATGGATCTATAACACTTAGATGCACGGATCTAGCATTTTTAGAAATCTGGAAAAAGTTCAAGAAATGGCCTGACAACCATATGTCAGTGGCCTTAAATCTTTATGTGTTAGATGTTTTGTGTGTTTTATGTTATGAATCTATAGTATGCCATGTGGTCTTTGTTCTGAAACTTGAATCAGGGTCATAGGAACTCTAGATCGTAAGTTACAAGCAGTCAAAAGGTGTTGACCAGTCATGGAAATGGGTTTCTAGGCAACCCAGAAACCCAGATCTTGTCTGACAGTGGTTTTGTAAGGCTTTGATCTTGCTTGTAGGTTATGTTTTTAGTAGTTTTGTTGGTTTGATAGTGTAGCTTGCCATGAAGATTACATGCTGAAGACTTTATTTCACCCAGATCATTAACAGAATCGTTTATAATCTTGGTTAAACTAGCTTGACCGATCTGCCTTGATGAAGATTTTGGAAAACCCAGAATCATCAAGAACAAGCCCCTGACATGTAGTTTGACTGGATTAAATTTTCATTTCGTGTTGTTGTTAGTCAGATCTGATGACATGTTGTTGTACCTTGTCATGTGGTCTTCAATATCGAACCTTTAGATCACACTTAAATAATATGTAATCCAACTTATGAAGCTTCAATGAAGGCAGTACGAACTGTTCTTTATTTCTGGAAAACCCAAAAAATGAAGAACAACTCTGACATGATTTTATAAGGTCTTTATCTCATAGATCTTTTATTGTTTGGGCATGGAATTAAATCTAGGTTGTAGTGTTGCACGAATACTACAATCCTAACAAAATTACAAACTTAGAATCTTGATAACCTAGAATCTAGAACTGGTCAAACTACCCAACTTGTGCACTGACATGGTTTTCTGGGTTCTTACTCAAGAACACCAAGAACACCATTAGCGACAGATTTGTCGCCTAAGCCACTTTTAGCGACAACTTATTTAAGAAATTAATTATTTTAATTAATAAATAGATAAAAATAGTTTTTAATTATTAAAAATACATAATAAATTATGAAAAATTATTTAAAGACTGAAAAATAGTTTTTAATTATTTTGAGTATATTTCAAAAATATTAAATATTTAATATTTTTGAAATATAAAGTTATTTATTTATTTAATTATAATATTAAATAAATTATTAAAAAAATTGTTTTAATTCATGAAAATCATGAAAAATTATATTATGATATTAGAAAATATTTTAAGTTATTTTTGATGATTTTTAATATTTTGTGATGAATTTCATTAATAAGCTACATGCATAAAGACATACAATCAGATAATTCTAACCTGCTATAAAGATGTCGTGTGTGTGTGATATGTTCACAGATAAGTTTAACAAAGGCGAAGATTTCACATGCTATACTACTTAAGAAAGAAAACTGAGGTTCAAATCAAGAACTATGCATACAATTAAAGCAACAACTACTCTAACAC
Source organism: Panax ginseng (assembly GCA_020205605.1). Classification (NCBI taxonomy): domain Eukaryota; kingdom Viridiplantae; phylum Streptophyta; class Magnoliopsida; order Apiales; family Araliaceae; genus Panax; species Panax ginseng. Next base: position 77,931,715 of record CM035129.1, on the reverse strand, counting down.
ATTAGTACAAGGTAAGGTTCAACAAAGGGTTTATTCTGCTTTATTTTACTCACGAGGGTGATTTTTGCACTTTCCCATGGTGTTTTTTGATTTGTTTTTTTATTTCCCATGATTGTGTAATGTCTCATTCCATTAGGCTAACAGTGCTACCCCTTTGCGAGCTTTCAACCAACGACTCCCAGACCATTAAGACCTTAGGGCGCTAGGTGTAGAGACAATCCCCTCGGGCATACTTACTCAAGTAACAAAGGCTCCGAAATAAGACTAGCCACAATATTTATTTATTTTTTTTCATTTTTTTAAGAAGATAGCAAGTATACCCACACGTTCCCAAAACTTGATTCTCAGTGTTTTCATAGTCATTACTCACTTCTTACACAATTCTATCATTAAAAATAACGTTTTCACCTCAGCAGACAAGCATGCTAATCTTAACCAACAAGCAAAAAGGAACACTGTCATGCTACCCGGTAACATCTAAATAGAAGGCATGAATTATATCATGTATTAAATTATAACTAAGCTCTAGATATCAACCAAGTTCAAAAATCTATCAAATTTCTATGTCATTATTGGCCAAATTAGAATTTAATTAACTAAAAAAATTGGGATTATGCAATGTTATGCAACTAAACAGATATTAAGCAAACAAAAAGAAAAAATTTACTACAAAATTAAACTAATAACTACTAACATGAAATTAACTATATGTAACATGAAATTACTCTATATGATGCAATTACACTGCATGCTTTAAACTACTGACTAAACCCAATACCCCCAAACTTAAAATGAACAATGCCCTCATTATAATTAAAAGTGAAAGAATACTCCCCTAAGTTGCAATGTAATCTCCGTTAGCCACCTCAAGATTCGATGGTATATCAGGCGATGGATAAGTTTGAGATAATCTAAAGTTGGAAACTTAGTGTGGACTTGTAACTGTCCGAATGCTTGAGTTAGAAATTCTAAAAATTGAGCAGTGTTTGTTTTCTATGACTGAGATATGGTGCGACCGCGCTATTTTTGGCTTGTAGTTAGGCGCGGTCGAGCTACCCTGTACCCTGATAGCTTTTATTTTTTTTGACTTTTGTTTGATCCTGAGTGCTTATAGCAATTGGATTGAACTTGAAAAGAGAAATAATCAAACTATTATTAAGACTTACAACTATCAAACATCTACTAAATATGGAAAGCATGAAGAATTAAACATATGAGAATAAGTAATTGGAAATGTAAATAAGAATTAAACAAGGATGAAGAAAGATTGGATGGGGTGCCTTCCATCTAGCTCTCGGTTTATAGTCCGTTAGCTGGACTCTTTTCTTGACACAACTATCCGATTCCTCGATGATAGGCTAGTAACCCTCCATCCATTAGAATCGCAGTGTGCGTTGGGAGGTTCCCCTTCGTGAGAGTCTTCAAATTGAAGCCACTTAGCATATTTCTTGTATATGATGTCCCCTTTTCTATTGCATAGTAAGGTGCGTCTTCCGTTATATTTGTGAATAGATTTTTGCATTGAGCCATGAAAAATACAACGTGCTTTTCTTCTTCTATTTTCTCTTCCTCAGCCCATCATGTTGTGAAAGAGGCCTTATTATCATAGAGATCTTTGCCTTGGATGTGACTACCAAGGGGACATTGGTGTGCAAAAGTCACTGGATTTTTCAACTCTAAATGAGAAGGCACTTGGGGTTTAATAAAGGTCAACTTATGTTCTTCATTTTCCATATCCCCATTTGTCTCCTCAATGTCCACTTCTTTTAGTTCATCCAGTGGCATATACACTTCTGGCTCTCCATCAGTTTCATCAACCATGTTATAGCAGTAATTGATTGGAGGGCAATTGTTCACGGCTTCAAACATTCAATCCATCTGATTCTGAAGATTTTGATTTGACATCTCTTGCTCAATCATCTTTTACTTAGTTGATGCTATAAATTTGAACCACAATTCCTCTAGTCTTGAATTATCTTTCTAAGTTTTGAAATCCATATATTGGGGACCATTCATTGATGAGTTAATGAGTTGTTCCATCTGTCTGTTAAGATTTTGGGTTGATGACTCCTGACTCATTACCATCTCTTCTTGGTATGCTATAATCTTGGACATGAATTCCTTCAACTCTGAATTTTCTTCTTGTTGCATTGGAGGTGGACACGAGAAATCTGATGGACATGTTGGACTTGGGACACAGTATTGGTCTTGATAGTTATAACTCCATTCAGAATCTTGGTGATACCCCCAACCTTGATGATAATTAGGATTAGCGTAGCTGTTGGAGTAATCACCCCCATACTGTACTTGTCCACAACTTATATTGCACTGATAACTTGGATGCTTGCCAACACAATATTCACATGTAACTACTCTTTCTCGAATACGTTGGGCTACAAGAACATCCAACCTCTTCAAAAGTGTTATAATTTGTGCTGATAATGTAGAAAATACATTGAGTCCTTCAGTTCTTGTGTCCCTTGGTTGAGTCCTGTTCACATATGGCCATCGATAAACAAATTCATTCTTGGTAGCTGAAAAGAGAAAAATATAGGAAGATAATTAAAATAAAATAAAATATTTAAATCAAGACTAATTTGATTGAAATTAATGTTGGCAAAAATTATTAAAATAATTCCCCAGCAACGGCGCCAAAAACTTGTTAGTCGTTTTAACGATCAATATATGCGTGCAAGTATACATGGTCAACAAGTAATAAAGAGTAAGTAAAGTATCGTTCCCATGAAGAATTAACTAATAAAGTTCACCAAGCACTAACTTGTAACCATTTCAGTCTTATTTAAACGAATGATTTGCTATCTATAAATGTTAACTACTAAATTAAATAAACCTAACTATCCCTAGAATAAGACTAGATAATGATGACCTGAGATCACAATTTCATCTATTGACTCATTTAAATCAACACACTCCCTATTAAGCCAAACTAATTGTACTGGATTGTTAGTCAACAACAAGAAAGTAAAGTATGGCCATCTCTCAATGTACCATACCCATATCATATATAATCTATAGTTGATAGAATACACATGAACACCCACATTACCTTAACCACTATATGTCTATGTGATTTACAAATAATTAGGGTTTATGCCCAAGTTCTTAATTGACTACGAATGGTGCTTTGGTATATGTCTATCCTAAGTAAAAATCATACATCCCATCACAATGGAGAATATGCAATCAAAAGCTATTAAGATCAGATCCAAACCCATACTTCGTCTCTCAAGTCCATATGGGTTATTATAGTAATTGATGGCCAATCAACTAAGCAAATAGCATGAATCTAAATAGACAATCCCACAACAATTAATAAGACTAACAATGAAATATATCAGAATAAACTAATCCATAGAATCCATTACAATCTCAGAATAGAGTTTAAATCATAGTTGAATCAAGTCTACCATACGTGACTACACTAATCTACTTTATTCTAATATTGAAATTAAAGAGAGAAAGTAATAGTAGCTAATTGATCCCCTAAGGGTGGAATCTCTCATACATACTGATATCTCTTCTCTATATAAGCCCTAATTGAACCCTCCTCCAAGTTACGCTCCAATTGCCTTCATTTAATGAAAAAGTCGATTACGGTCAATTATGAAGTGGCGGTTGCCACGGAATAACTCGGAGTTGGGTGCGCCCACACTTCAATAGTAGATGACATTTTTTTGGTCCAGGGACTGGCGCGGCCACGCCCAAAATACAATAGAAATCCGTGTGCCCGCTTCAAGGATTTTTTGTTGCAGTCTCCTTTGGTAAAATGACCATAACTTTTGATCCGTGAGGAGTTAACAAGACTTCCACATATCAAATCGAAGATCTCGACGAGCTCTAAAACTTTAGTTCTTTGAGAATTTAGAAATAATGGACGCATGAAGGTTGAAATTTGGTTGGAAGTGACTGCTATGCAAATATCCCCCCAAAACATTGAAGTTCAATGTCCGTTGGTACAAAGATCATAACTCTTTCTTCTGAACTTCGATTAGAATAATTTAAGATGTTCCGAAAAGATAAGAAGAAGCTCTACAATATAATCCAAGTTTCAAGCCAAGAACATGAAATGAACATGAAAGCCCAAACGATGTTCGAATTTCTTTTCCTTGCGTTTTTATACCAATAGTCGTTTACACAGCTCCCAAGCATATAATCTACAAAATGAACACAAAATGCATGAAAAGTAACTAAGAAACATGAGTTTAAGCAACTTATTCAAGTAACAAATACTGGATAAGTAGGTATAAACCTACTTATCATTCTTGCAAAATCTCCTCTCTTAACTCTGGTACTACAGGTACCCAAACTCATTATTCAAACATTAGTATAAATCTGGTGTCGTTAATCTTATACTTTAACTCTTCACCATCAACTAATCATTTCCCGACATTACCACATTCTTCATGTTTTTCTTGTGTCTCTTTCAACCTGTCCAGTAAAGTTGGACTTGCTTCCATTTCTATTACTTTATTCGAATCATTTGGATTTTTCACGACCAACTCCATATGTAGACACTCAAAATGTTGTTTTCCTGGTACTAACCCCATAGGAGGGAAAACGTGTCTTTTTTCATCTCGGAGACAACCCCAAGGAGAGGTTACAAAAACCATTAACCACATAGACAACCCCATGGAATATCAAATTAACTTGGGAGATTAACCCTAAGGAAAAACAAAGTTGGTAGCAGTCAAACCCCGGATACAGCCTTGAGGGACAGCCAAAAGCCACTTCAACCTCGGATATAACCCAGGGCGAGCAAAGGTGGAATTTTGAAAACAAAACATAAAAACCATAGACATCTAGCTATAGACATGATAATCAAGAGCCGTCATAGCACTCCCGAATGCAAACTACTCAAAGACAGCTCAACGGATTGCCCACGAAGACCTGAGGAAGCTATTCTGGTAATAAACCAATATTCCTAGATTCAAAAAATGGCAAACCCTATGTCATTGTGTAGTTTTCGGAAATAGCTTTTCAGAATTGTATGGCACATCTCTATAGGATTCCTGAATTACAAATTATGAATGTTTCAAGTAGGCTACACAATGACCGAGGTGTACGTACTTTAAGGCAGTAGTGCCCACCAAGCCCTATCGTAGGTAGACTCACGGTAGGCTGGGTCTTTAAATATCAGAACCCCAACTCATTTCAACAGTTTTGGAGAGAGAAAAATGGTCCAAGAGAGAGAAAATCAAAGATCTGGAGAGAGAAACAGCTCAAATCTTATTTCAATCTTTGTAAATCTCTTCTATAAACACTTCTATACATATATACTTCAACACATCAAGTTTTAGCAGGTGAAAATCGAGTTTAAAGGCGCTAAAGTCTGTTTGATAGCCATTCTTATGCCAAATTATAAGATCTCTTTAGATCTGCTTCTATTTCTTGCTTTACTATATATATATATAAGTGTTATATATATAGATTTATCTCTATAGTGGTTGGATCTAGCTTTCTAACCGTTTATTTCATGTAAATAGTCAATATTTAACAATGTATTGACTAGATCTAGCTAGATCTAGCTTTTAACCGATTCAGAAGTTGTAAAACTTGAACCTTGAAGCTAGAATGGCTAAGATCTGTATAGATCTAGTTTTCTTTCTAGTTTTATAAATATTACGCAACCACGTGACCCTAGATTCGTGTCTAGAGCAAACGAGAAGCTTGTTGACTTGCGTACAAGGATTTAATCAATAAATCTCTTATTTTGTGAAGTTTTTAAGTTATATGCACATACTATGTTTTAAATATTCATTTTCAAGCTTTAAATAAATGTTATGTGAGCCTAGGAACTACAATGGATTAAAGAACCAATCAATAGATTTAGATTTGATTCAAGTGATGGACTTGTTTAAGTTATAAATGTCTGCTTGCAACCTTGTGTACATGTAAGTATAGGGCCTTAAAATGGTTATCCGAATTTAAGGCTCTAAAATAGTGAAAAATCATATATGTGGTGTTCGGGCTTACTTTGATGGTTTATATACCCATAAGAAGTCTGACCCTTGTAAATAGTTTATATTTAGCCTCGTAGATGCTACACATCTCGAGAAATAAAATCAAATCAAGACGAATATGGAATAAAATAAAAGTATCAAAGGCCTCAATTCCTATGCGGGCAAAAGGGTTTGAAAATCATATTTCAAAACCTCACTTTCTTATCTTGTTTAAAAATAAACTTTTATATAAATCAAACCCTTTGTAAATAGGTCCAAAGAGGCACACCACTACTTTCAAATAAAGCACAAAATATCTTTTCAAATAAAAAGCTTTTAATGCACACACACACACACACACACAATACATAGGGAATAAAAAAGTAGCAGTAATCGTGTTTCACGGAAGTCAGGGGGTGCCTAACACCTTCCCCTCACTTAAGCAAGCCCTCAAACTCTATGAATCTCGAGTTCCAGACTAATTAAATAGAGTCATATATTGGGCCATATTTTAAAAAACCTTTCAAAAGTAAGATGAGTTGATACATCCATTTAAAAGTAATCAACTGGCGGCTCTGTCTAATTTAACCCAATCATTAAAATCAATCTTTTCAAATTGTCGACATTTATGTCTGTCTTTTCTAAAATCTCACCTTTAAGAATGATAAAATCTAACATAGCAAAAATCTACAGAGTAGAGAATATGGTAAGAAAAATTTTCGGCGTCGACAGGTGGCGATTGCCTTTTATCTACATGTGTGTGAATGTTGTCTTTACATTGAATGGATGTGAATGAATGCTTTATTTACAACACTTTATATTAGTGCTTTGCACAATGTCATTATATTATATGCAATGAGACGCGATGAATGTATGTTGTGTGATTCCTCCACCAAGAGGAAAACCCGTCAGTGGCTAATTATTGGACTCAAGAGGAGTATAATCACGCGAAGCTCAGCATCTGGGAACCTTCATGCCAAAAAGCCCGTGAGAGTAAACCTAAGATATGCTAGCCTTTGATAAACCAAACGTGAAGGGAAGTGTCTTTGTGACAAATGAGATTTTTGTAATTTAATTAATTCTATAAATATTTTTTGATGATTTAATTATTGGGTTAAATAATTAATTGATGAATTTGTGGTAGATTAATTTAATTATATGTGTTACATTGATTAAATTAATGTGGAGAATTTATTATTCAAAAGTATGTACTAATTGAGCTTATTTGATTAAATGAATTATTTAATAAGCATAATGTTATTCTAATTAATTTAATAATTAATTAGAGATTTAATGATTTGACATAATTAATAAATGAGAATTTTAATTATGTGATGAATTGATTTAATAAGTAATTTTGTCTTTTTATTTAATTAAGTTTAAATAATATTACTTGATTAATTGAAGTGTGATAAATAAACTATATAATAAATAAATAAATTAAAATAAATTAGAAAAGGAATTAATAAGCTAGCCAAACATGGCCTTAGATCATGGGAGCGGTTAAGGCCATACCGTGCTTAATTGCTACCATGTATGCGCCAGTTATTATATACGCCTTCAGTTCATTTTTTTAAAAGTCTGGGAAAATCACAAAGAGAGTTTAGAGAGAAAATTGAGAGAAATTGTGAGATTGAAGAATCAAAGGAATTGCTATCATCTCCTACTAATCTAAACAAACAATCAAGGGAAATCTCTTATATACAAGCTTTAAGTTACACTCTTGAATTTTCTCCATGAAAGTTATTTTAGTTCTCTGTAGAGCGAATTTGATGGCCACTTTGTTAAGAAATTGATCATATATGTTTATTAGCATGCATAATCCAATTCTATATGATTTGTACGTGATTTAGATTAATCAAATCTGTTAAAGCATAAACAACATGGGTTTTGATGATAAATATAGCACATATGTGATTTTGGTGTTGAAATTAGAGTTTTCGTTGATGAATTGATTAGATAGGTTGTTATATATGTTGACATGTATATATAATCTGTTATATGTGAATTAGAAATGATTTTCAGAAGTTGAATTCTTATAAAATAGGGTATTAAAGTAAAGATTTGGGTTTTGTTATAAAAAGTACAAAAAGGCTGATTTTAGAACCAAAATTAGTGTTCAATTCTTATTGTAATCTATAAATTGATTTTAGAATATGTTAGTATGTTGAATTATGAAAAGAATGCAACTGAAATGACTTAATTTTGTTAAGAAACGAAGATTTGGTGATTAATTTCGCTAAATGTATTGAAATACGAAGAAAACTAGTAAAACATGATTTTTATACTTCAAAAATGATTTTGTATGATGTTTATATTATTAGAATTATGATATGCATGCTTGGTGTTGTGGTTAACAAACTTATAGCTTCAGGGTATGTTAAATTTCTGTTAAGTTGGAGAATTTGGATTATTTGGGTTCTATTGTGAAGCGAGTAGTCACGATTTACGATTTTCTATCTCTGTAAGGTAGCGAAAGCAGTGTATGTTGCCCTATTTGAGTGTTACGAGTATTGAGCACCAAACAGTAGTGGTTACTTAGGTTCTAAGGCTTGGGGTAGCACAGCTGCGCCCTACTTGAACAGAAAAAATTTGTTTTCTTTTTCAGGCCATGACTTATTGGCCTAACCTAGTCTAAGGTGCAAGATAATGTGTCGAGCTGGGGAGGAGGAACCCCGAGTACCTAGAGAGGAAGAGCCTCGAGACATTCATGTCGTTCGGGAGCAGTTGGTACAGAGAGAGCCATCTTTATTGATCACTATTGTGGGTCAGGAGCATGTGTCTAAGATTGATCCGGAGGAGGATCTTGAGGAGGACGATGAGTTTCCACCAAACTCTATTGCAACTTAGATGTATGACGAGGTGTATGACCGTAACATTGAGCTTCAGAATAGAGTTAGAGAGTTGGAAGACCTGGCAGATAGACGTCAGGATACTATAGGTCAGAAGAATGAGGAAATCCAAGGACTTGATGCACGTCTTGGAAATGTGGAGTGGAAATTAGTTCACTTAGAGGGTGACAATGAGGAGCTGGTGACAGAGGTTGTAAAGCTGAAGGATGATCTGAGAGAGGAATCCGCCAAACTAGCCAGAGCTGAAGATGCTTATGAGGAGGCTTCCCAGCGAGCAAATGTAGCCGAGAGAGAGGTACAAGCAAAGAGGTCAAAATGGTGGAGATGGATTGTGCATTCAACATTGCAGTGAACAAAGCTCATGATTGAGTTATGTACTATCCTATTCAGTTCGAGGATGTACCTTGGTACATGCTGGATCATAGGACGATGTTTTATATCATGGAAGAAAAGCACAAAGAAGTTGTTCAATGTCTTAATAGGTCGTGATAGGAACAATATAAATTATGTTAATATCTATGGTAATTAATGATGTAAATTCCAGTGTAAATAAAAGTAATGGAATATTATGATTTAATCTTGAAGATTCTTTATCTCGGGATAATTAATGTAAATAGTAGTGATGCTATCGTATTATTTTGAAACTTTTGATTTAAATAAAATATCAAAGTTTATTTAAGATAATGTGTTAAGTGATTATGTTTAAATGTTTCAGTTAAGCCTTAAATATTTAAGGGATTTAATAAAGACCTAATAAGCGTATATTTTAATAGAAATATTCCACCGAGAAGAAGACTAAACCGTTAATCGGCCCAAGAAGGGTCGATGAACAACAATAATGATGCCAATGCTGACCCCGTTCAGCAGTTGGTAAACTTATTGGCTGGAGGAATTAACAATCAACCTCAAACTCCACCAAATACAATGTTCAAGAAATTTAAGGCGGTGGGACCGCCAAAATTTAAAGGCTCCATGAACCTGATAAAAGCTCAAACTTGGGTTATGAAGATGAAAAAAGTTTTTGACATCGCCAGAGTCAGAGAGGACTAGAAAACCGCCAACACAACGTTTATACTGAAGTCAGAAGCTAGTTATTAGTGGCAAGCAAATAAGGTCCATTGAGGAGAAGGTGTGATCACCTAGGAGATGTTCTTCGAGATGTATTTCCCGACAAGCTCGCAGAACCAAATGGAGGTAGAATTTTTGGAATTAAAGCAAGGCAATGTGTTCGTACCAGATTATACGACAAAATTCAATAAGTTGGCCAGGTTCACCCCGTATCAAGTACACACGGATGAGAGGAAAGAAAGAATGTTTTAATAGGGAGTGAAGCCCTTGTTATATAGAAAAGTGTTAATATTTTAGCTAAAATTTTTTGCTGGAGTACTGGAGAAGGCCATCCTCACTGAAGGTGGGAGCGATGCAGTGACTAAGTATAATCAGGATCAGAAGAGGAAGAAAAGTTAAAATGAAGGAAATAATAAGGCCAGTGGCAGCAACACGGGAGGAAGTAACAATCAAAAGAGGAGGTGGACTGATAATTCGTCAATTGGAAATCAGCAAGGAGGTCAGAAGAAGAGGATTGAAGCATGTCCGACCTTTGGGAAAGCTCACCTAGGGGTTTGTATGAAAGGAAAAAGAGTCTGCTATAATTGTGGTTAGGAAGGCCACATAACACCTAACTGCCCTAACTAAAAAAGGGGGCATGCTTCACATATGGATCGAAGCACCACTTGGCTAGGGACTATCCCAAGAAGGGATCTTTATGGGCAGGAACATGAGGGAACAAGGGAAATAGTGGTGGCTGTTGGCTTGTTTCGGTGTTAACAAAATAGACACACCCATTGATGTATATATGGTCAACAAGTAATATAGAGTAAGTCAAGTATCGTTCCCATGGAGAAAAGTAATTATCTTTAGTCTATCATGCAACAACTTTGTAGCTATTTCTGGCTACTTAAACGAATGAATAAAATGTGATTTAACAAAAAATAACAATTATCAATTAATAAACTAATTAACACACTATTGACTCACATTGGAAATATATGGGATCCTAATGTCACTTAATGCATCATCCAAATTATACACCTCTTGATAAGCCTAATTAATTACTACGGATTACTAGTTGAGAGCACGAAGGTAAAACATGGATATCTTTCGATATACCATGCCCATATCACATAAAATCCCCAAAATAGATAGAATTTATATGAACATCAATATTAACTAACTCACTATATTTCTATGTGACTTACAAGTAATATTAATTTAAGTTCAAGCTCTCTCAAATGACTACACATGGTAAGCCAGTATATATATATCCGGATTATGAATCACAAAATCTATCACATGTAAATTTCATAAGCATATGCTAACATGGCCAAATCTAAATTTATACTTCATCTTTTAATTCTATAAAACTTAATTAAGGTAGATGGTGATCAAGCATCTAAACAATAAACACAACCATGCTAGGCAATCCATACATAATCAATCAAGTTCAATACAAAGAGGCATATAGATCTGAACTACACAATAAGCTCCATTAGAATTCTATTGTCGACGTCAGGATTTTTATTATCCCTTTTCTGTTCTTTTCTTTTGGTGTTCTCATGTTAGGTGAGATTTATTTGAAAAAACAAGTTGTGAAAAAGCCCGACATGTATATGTCAACGATTGGACTATAAGAGTCGCCAATTGGTATTTTTAAATGGTTGCACCAACTCAACCGAGAAAAGGTTTGCACATTGACCAAGTGATGTGACACTGCTTGAATGATCTGTGAAACCAAGATTCATTAGGGTCCGGGGGCTTGATAATGTAGAGGGAAGGTGTTAGGCACCCCCCGACATCCTTGTTACCACAGTAACTGCCACTTTTCAATTTTAACTTATATTTAAATGTGTGTATGTGGAGGTCAATGTGCAATTATTTGAAAGTAGTGTTATGCCTCATTTGCACCTATATACAAAGGGTTTGAATTTTGTATAAAAGTTCAGTTTTAACAAGAAATAGCAATGATGTTTTAGAAAAAGAGGTTTTTCAAACCGTTGTGCTCAACAGTAATTGAGGCCTTTGATACTTCCATTTTATTATATATTCGGCTTGATTGCTTTTATTTTCGAGATGTGAAGCATCTTCGAGAAAATAATAAACAAAGAAGTGTCGAACTCCTTGTGGGCATGTAAGCCATCTAAGGAAATTCAAACACCGTGAATAATTTACATGCTGGTTATAGGTGAAATTTTCCATCACGGGAACTGAATCTAGATTCAGGAGACTGAATCTGTGATAACATGAATCCTAGGCTTACATGATGTAGCAGTTTGTAGGAAAGCTGTAAGGAATTATATATATACAAAATCTGTAAATATATATATGAGTGATCGACCGGCACGAAGTAAACTCCATGGGGGATTGGAAATATAAATATATAAAAGCGGTAAATATATATAAAGACGATCAATCACCACGAAGTAAACTCCAGGCGTGATGGAAATGTAAATATATATAAAAGAAATATATATATATATATATAGACGATCAACCGCCACGAAGTAAACTCTAAGAGGGACTGAAATGTATATATATATATATATATATATATATATATGTGTGTGTGTGTGTGTGTGTGTGTGTGTGTGTTTGTGTGTGTGCGATCAACAACCACAAAGTAAAATCCAGGCGGGACTGAAATGTATATCCGATGCATTTACCGCTTATATATATATAGTGTGTGTGTGTGTATAGAGCAAAATGCACAGGGCTTCCTTGCCTTTTCTCTCTTTCAAATGGCCACCACAATCCCTCTATTTATAGAGGGCAGGTGTCCCTGCGGAAGCCTCTAGTTTACCTGCGGCTTCCTGGGGTGCCCCGGGTAACTTCGGTCCTACTATCTCAAAGTACGTGCACTCAGACAATGCGTTGTTCGCTTGAACCTTCATAACTTTCAATTCGGGAGTCCGACAGAAGCGTGCCATACCATTCCAGAAAGCTCTTTCTGAGAGCTACACTATGACATAGAATTTTCCATTTTTTGATTCTGGGAAGATGGGTCCATGACCTAATTATCATTTTTGGGTCTCCGTCAGGCAGTCCGTTGAGCTGTTTTACGTAGTTTACGCTTAGAAGTTAAGATATGGTTATTGTGGGAATTATTTTAAAGAAGTTTTAGTTAAAATGAGTTGAGTTTGAGTTGGAAAAATGACCATTTTGCCCCTCCCGGGGTTATCTCCAGTTTTTTCATAGTTATAGCAGTCTTTTCTTAAGGTTATCTTTGAGGTTGGCCTGCTGTTGACTCTGACTGTCCTCAGGGTCATCTCTGAGGTTGGCTTAACCTCCCAGGGTTGACTCCGGGCTTTGAACTTGAATTCCCAGGGTTATCTCCGGGGTTGGAACTGACTTTCCTGGTGTTATCTTCGGGGTTGGAGACTAATTTTGTGGTCCTCCAGGGTTATCTCTAGAGTGTGAAAAAGATTCTTTTATCCTCCTGCATAGTCAGTAACAGGAAAAAGAAATTTTGAGCGTCTACAGATGCCCCTCTTTATCATGTTCATGCAATGTAATGGAATAAACATGATAACGATTACTAGACACTTGAATTATGACAAGGTAATTTTTAATGATGCAAATCGCAATGTAATGAATGTTATAATGAATGTTTAAAATATTTTCACAAATCGCAGTTCACAAATTGCACATCGTATTTCGCATTTCACTTTTGGCCAATCACACTTCGCAACTCTAACATCGCATTTCACATATTGCAAATCGCAAATTGCACTCCACACATCGCAAATTGCTTTACCTTTACCGGTTATTGTTGATGCCTATGATGGTGTTGACTCTAATGGTTTGGCTTTTTGTCGATGTCGCCGATGCTTGTTTGATGAAGAGAAATTAAGATGTTTTCTACATCTCTACTGGGAATGACGTTTTGAAATCACCGTACCTTCTTGATGTATACGCTATAGTTTATAATGGTGCCTTCTCTGCTGGTAGTTTGGCAATGGTGACATCACCAAACTGTTTCGATTCCCACTCGAACGGTGGTGTACAAAGCTTTCATCGCTGAACTTTCTTGATGTTACACTAAATTAATGCCACTGGTTTAGAATATCGGATCTTCCGATACTTTTGCTAAAGTAATATTTAATGGCTTAATTCACCAGACTCCACCTTATGTTACGTTGGATTGATTCCAATGGCTTATAATAGCAAATGGTGTATGTGATGAAATTTTTCTCTAATCTAGGAATTTAATGTGCAAGCATATTTAAATCTAATGGAGATGCATGCTAAACCTTGATGGAGATGTACACTGATGTAGCGTATTTTCACATGTGTAGATCATGCATGATGTGATGATCTAGATTTATCCAAAGGAGTCCATTGTCTTAGGTTGATGTGCATTTTAAATTATTTAGAGTAGAAACTTACCTCACCCTTTCGGAGGCGATTTGGAGTCTCTGTTCGCTGTTGGGTGCTTATGCCCCATTCCTTTGAGCTTTTGATTTGCAACCTAGCTGAACTGATGATATGAATGTCGCTGACATCCCTGGTAGGTGCAGCCCATTCTTTTGCTACCCAGATTTAAACTTCGGTGTAGAGGCCTCGACTTGTGAGGACTTAACGCATGTTGACACATTTGATGGTGTAGATTTCATTCGGGAGACCTTTTGTCGTCGGACTTCTGCTTTTTAGTTTATGACTCTCTTGAGAATATTCCATTTCTTCTGTAGGGGAAAGCTTATGTTGCCATGATTTCTTTCAGGAGTTCTCCCCTTTCTTTTAATGAGAGGCTTTATCCTGCCTTAAACTCCTTCCATTTCTTGGAATTGGAAAATACCCCAGTCCTTTTGCATGATGATGTTGAGGATTCATATGAAAAACTCTCTTTTTTGACCAAATCGCTAGTGAGCAATATCCTGCACATCAAAAGAACAAAATGTACCAAAAGCTTGACGGCTTAGCCGTCAGGATTAGTATACTCTTGTGAATAAGGCATTTGAAGAAATATTTTATGAAATTGAATGAGTTATGACATCGAAAGGAAATTTTAAAGCATCCATGGTCATTATTTGTGGGTAGGATTAGATTCAAAAGACTTATCTCCCTATATTAGAGATACTTCATCTTCGCTCTATACGTTAGTCTTCTCAAAATTATCTTTATATGACGCACAAACTATGAGTGACACAACTCTTAGAAGTAGTTTCATTTCTATGCTTTTGCAAATTTTTCTAATTTTCCTTTTCTCTGGCCTAACTTATCTCATTTTCTTAGGCTATTCAAAATTACACATGTAACGAGTTTTGGACCAATGACTCCCAAACTGGAGGGCTTTAGGGCACTAGGTGTTAAGACACCCCTTCGGGTTTATTAACTCGAGTAATAAAGGCCACACTTCAAGATAAGTTAGGCGATCACTCTATTTGCCTCTTTACTTGAGCTTGACAGGTCCGTTTTTTTAGGTTCTAAGTCACCCATGTAGGGAGCGTTGGGCCAGTGACTCCCAAACCATATGGCTTTAGGGCACAAGGTGTAAAGACACCCGTCGGGCTTAATTACTCGAATAACCTACGCCACGATTTGGATTTTCTCAGGTTTTGCTTTTTTCCAATGCTCATTTTCTTAGGCGCTAAGTTACCCATGTAAGGAGCGTTGGGCCGATGACTCCCAAACCAGATGGCTTTAGGGCACCAGGTGTAAAGACACCCCTCAGGTTTAATAACTCGAGCAACCTAGGCTACGATTCAAGACATTAGGCTGGTGACTTATCTTTTATCTCTTCATTAATTTCCATTATTTTTTCCATAGCTTCATACACCACAACTAAGAGTTAGGGCAATCGCAAAGTGTAGACATGCATATAAGGTCAAGTCTGTTCTAAAAAGTGCTTTAAACTAGGATGGTGTGCCTAATCAAAAGGTTGAATTATCTTAATTCTCTAAACATTTTCGTGATTCTCACCCCACAGATGCTTATTAAAATTAATCACATTCATAACAAGTTATGCAAAAACCTCCTTCTAAGAATAATTAACATGTATATTATCTCTAACGCATGTAAATGGAGACTAAAAACTCATAAAGAGGTGAAAGAGTCATACCTCACATGTGGATTATTCATTCTGAGAGGAGTATGATTGGAAAAGACCAAATGATCATACCGAATCACCAGTGAGATGATGTGAGGGAAGCTTTGATGATGATGTACCATGTTGATGGGACTGACTGATGCATTTTCCTCTTTAGGATGGTTGATAAATGCCCTAGTGTTGAGTTGTTTCTATTTTTGAGATTACCCCATTTTTGTTGTAAGGGTCGCAATATCGGGTTGTCACCGATTTTGAAATTGCCCAAGTCTTGCTTGTTGGATGGGATAATTGCTTTGACAAATGGGCTGATAACATACCGAGATCACAAGAGGCTTTTAACTCTATACCATATAGTGAACAGGTAGTGGATTTAGGCTTTGATGCCCTCAATCATTGTTTTTGACTTATTCGCACAATCGACCTTGATGGTTTTTCTTCTGATTTGATGAAGACTTTTGATTGACGATGTCGGTTCTTTGAAGGTCCTCGCTGCTGGTGGTCTTCGTGTATCGTTATTTCTTCCTTTCTTAGACTTGTGCCAGATTTGAGGGAATGAAATTGAATTATTTGTTTAGGTTTTTGTTTATTTTGACCACACCATAAATGGCTGCCTATGTACTCCCATTGATGAGGAGAGATCAGGTCTTTCATAGTTCAGGCTTGATGAGCTGAAACCTGATTAGCTTGATATTTTTTTATTTTGATTTTTTTGATTTTTTTTATTTTTTCAATATTTATATGCATGGAAAATAAAATGCATACTGCGAAGAAAGTGATATTGTCCTAACATTTGCTGGAACTACCAACTTTATCCTCTAGATCTACATCTTCTTGGCCAGCTGAGGCCTGATAGTCCAGTCGTCAGTGGTTATGTTACCTTCAAGGCTCGTGATAGAGGTTACCTCTTGGTTATGAATATCTTGACTTATGGCCATAACTTGATTGCCTAATTATTCAGTACATTCCTTAGGGATGCTTGAACTGGACCCATCACAAAAAGGGATGAACTCTTGATTCTTTAATGGGTTGGCTTCTCCAACAACCTAACCATCTTTTCCTTCATATAATCTTTCACATTTTTCCTGGGCTTGAGAGGATTCGACCATGAAATCTCCCTCAACACCCGAATTTTCGTTACTTCAAATTTTCTTTGTCTATCCTGGCATTGGTTGAATGCATCCTGTTGTTGAAATGGCAGATTGCCTTGCTTTTTCTAAATAGGGGGGCTGTAGGTTGGTCTCCTAACTTGCTCCTGTGAAACGAGGGATACATCTTTATTGCCTTTATCGGGTACCCTCTTGGGATCGCTCGCATACTTGTCAGTCTGTATATGCTTAGCGATCGCTTCTAAGGTAGTGAAGTCTTTAATCTTGCCTACCTTCAGACCCATCTCTGCCATTCATCGTGTTTGATCATCTCCGAGAATGGCTTTCCTATGCCTCCTAGAATTCTCTCAAAGTAAGGCGCCTCTTGGATATTAATAATTGTCATTACCATCTCAGTTTCTATCATTGATGGAATGACTTGCGCAGCAAGGCGCCTCCACCTTTAAGCATACTCTCTGAAAGACTCATTAGCTTGTTTCTTGACCTTGGTAATTTGGTATCGGTCAGGGGCCATCTGAGATTGAAAGCCATACTAACCGAGGAAAGCTTGAGCTAGCTCCTCCCAGCTATGAATCTTGGAGTTGTCTAATCTGGTATACCATGCTCGGACATCTCCAGTCAGACTTTTCTGGAAGAGCTGCATTCTGAGCTTTTCATTCTCGGCATAAGATCCGAGTTCTCCAATGAATACCTTCAAATGTGTGTAAGGATCTTCCAAGCCATCATACTTTTCAAAGTTAGGAGTTTTAAACTTATTTGGATAATGAACACCAAGAAATATACAAAGGTCAGAATATGAAACACTCCCGTGTGCTCCAATCCCTTTGATAGACCGAATGGTCTCTTCCATTTGAAGGACTTTCTTCCTAATATCACAAGTGTCTAGATCTTCTTTGAGATGGGTGATTTCAAGGGTTTTATTGGTTTTGTCCAACTGAGACTCAGGTACTGGAGCTTCTTTGTCCGGACCCTAGCTCTATAATTTGGTTGCCTAATCCTTCAAACACCTCACGAGAGACAGGAGTAGGATCAGACTCGGCACTTATAGCCATGTTTGGCTGTAGGCGTAATGCCTTCTTGGTTTTTGAATGGATAATTGGACCAATCGTCTCCCTACAAAAAGACTTATGTAGTTTAGTCTTAGTGAATGTAGAAAAGTTACATGTAATGTATTCCTATTTTGGGAGTATTATCCAGTAAAATGGATGTCAGTTTGACAAGATAATATGTTATATTTTGATATGAAAGGGAATGCATGCACACTTATCCCTTTATACTTTCCATTACATTGAGATTGACATGGAAATGAAATTACAAGTAATTGATATTACACGTAATTGAAATGGGAAAGTATGTCTGCGTTTGGTTAATCAGAGGTTGACCTATATTAGGTTACTCTCGCGGCTTTTTGGCATGAAGGTTCCTAGATCATCGCAATTTACTCGATGGGAAGTTAATCCGGTCTTTCAACTGGAGCGAATCTGGATGGTGCCTTTCCTGAGCCTCGTACACCGACAGGATAGCCTCCTAGTGGAAGGACCACACAACATACATTAACATACATCTTGTCTCACCATATAGAAATGATGACATGTGCAAAACACTAATATCACAGGCAGATATAGTGCGAAGCACTAAGTGCAGTAATAAAATACATTTGTATACATTAATTTAAATGTAAATGCATCACCCACACATAAGTAGATAAAAGTTGTGAATAGTTTTAAATAGCAGCTTAATCCCTCTTATTGGATGTCCCCAGCGGAGTCGCCACCTATCGAAGTCGGGGATTTTATTGTCCCTTTTCCATTCTTGTCTTTTGGTGTTCTCATGTTAGGTGAGATTTGGTTGAAAAATAAGTTGTGAAAAGGTCTGACATGTATATGTCGACGATTGGACTATAAGAGTCGCCATT
The DNA here is from genome assembly GCA_020205605.1 of Panax ginseng. NCBI lineage: Eukaryota > Viridiplantae > Streptophyta > Magnoliopsida > Apiales > Araliaceae > Panax > Panax ginseng. Next base: position 77,912,780 of record CM035129.1, on the reverse strand, counting down.
TGGTATTTTTAAATGGTTGCACCAACTCAACTGAGAAATGGTTTGCACATTGACCAAGTGATGTGACACTGCTTGAATGGTCTGTGAAATTGAGATTCGTTAGGGTCCGAGGGCTTGATTATGCAGAGGGAATGTGTTAGGCACCCCCCGACATCCGTGTTACCACGGTGACCACCACTTTTCAATTTTAACTTATATCTGAATATGTGTGTGGGTAGTTCAATGTGCAATTATTTGGAAGTAGTGCTATGCCTCATTTTCACTTATATACAAAGGGTTTGAATTTTGTATAAAAGTTCAGTTTTAACAAGATATAGCAATGGTGTTTTAGAAAAAGGAGGATTTTCAAACCCTTTTTCTCAATAGTAATTGAGGCCTTTGATACTTCCATTTTATTATATGTTCAGCTGGATTACAAAGAAGTGCCGAACACTTTGTGGGCATGTAAGCCATTTAAGGAAATTCAAACACCGTGAATAATTTACAAGCTGGTTACTGCTGAAAATGTCCATCACGGGAGCCAAATCTCGATTCAGGAGAATGAATCTGTGATAACATGAATCCTAGGCTCACATGATGTTGCAGTTTATTGGAAAAGCATAAGCAATTATATATATATATATATATATATATATATATATATATATATATATATATATATATATATATATATATATATATATATATAGTGATTAATATACTTGCAAAAGTAAACTCCATGGGGGATTGGAAATATAACTATATAAAAGCGGTTAATATATATATAAAGACGTTTAACCGCCACGAAGTAAACTCCAGGCAGGACGGAAATGTAAATATATATAAAAGCAATAAATATATATATAGAGACGATCTACCACCACAAAGTAAACTCCAAGCGGGACTAAAATGTAAATATATATATATATATATATATATATATATATATATATATATATCTGTGTGTGTGCAATCAACCACCATGAAGTAAACTTCAGGCAAGACTAAAATGTAAATATATTATAGAGGGCAGAACCGTCTTTCAAAGATAACCTTGGAGGACAAGACAGTTTTAGTTCCGGAAATCCCACCGGAAAAGACTTTTTCCATCTCAGAGATAACCCGAAGATATTCAATCCCAGAAACAACATCGGGAGTTTCAGTCTCAACCTCGGAGATAACCATGAGGAGTGAAATTCCGGAGATAGCCTCGGAGATGCTCTTTTCAACCTTTGCAATCAGCTTCAACCTCGGAGATAACCCCGAGGCACTCAGTGCAAACCCAGAGATAACCTCGGGAGGTTAGGTGTAACGCCCCCATATCTATACTCCCACGGTATCTGATATGATGTTTACAGAAAATCAACATAATGCTTTTAAATCTATACACCCATGGTATTTGATTATAAGATTACATTAAATAGAGGGACTAGCTGATATAATTCCCATAGATCCAAAATTCACAATATCCCATAACAGATGTCAATTCTCAAGAGAACTTTTACTATGTTTAGATACCCTCATTTGGATATATGAACTGTATCTGTGACTAGAGTCTATCTATCTGAAATTTAGAGTACAAGTAATAACATGAACAGTCCATATTACTAATACCCTCACCTAGATGTATAGTTTAAGCCAACAAATTTATACTATCGTATCGATAGTAACTACTTATCTGAAATCCAGAGTATTAATAACAACATGAACAGTCCATGCTATTAATACCCTCACTCAGCTAAATAGTTCCCAAGGATCTCAACTAGATTCGAAGAAGTCTAATTTTACATCTATATATGTAAGAAAACACGGTTGCGAAAATAAAAGATGATATATATATATATATCATAATATTAAGTTTCGATTACATGATTCTCATAATGAGTTCTTATTACAAGGTATTCAAACAAACAAGAATATAATCTAATCTATGTAGGGATGCTTCCCTTTATCTACTCCGTAAGTTAAGGATTACCATCTAAAGCCGCTTGGAAATAATTTGCAAGGGTGAGCTATGACATGCTCATCAAGTTGTGTATTTATAACAATATAGGATTTGAAGAAATATAAAAATTCAAATTTCAACTGATAGTTGTTACCATTTCTGGATTTCTCTAATTTCAACCATTTTTGGAATTTTTCTTATTTCTGTCAGTCACAAAGACTTAGAAATTTTATTCAGATGTGAGATAGGGGATCAGCCTATTCAACATCCTAGGAGTATGCATATCCCCTATAGTGCTCGAGATACACTAAAATTACTGTCAATATATGAATTGACTAAACTTCGCTCCCTTACGGGATACTCAACCTCAGTATACGGTTGTCTTACCAAAATAATTTGGTTTGACACAACAGTTTATGCTCAATAAACAATATCATATGGATAAACAATTCATTTCTTAGTTATGCTGGAACTATAGCAATAACTTTTCAATAATAAGGTAATTCAATTGTAGGTGTATGACATTATATCAACAGCTTATCAAGATAAAAATCTTGATCAATAAACAGGTTTAAGAAATTTGCTTTATAAGAGATTTAAGGATAGAGAACTTGCCTGAGCGTAGATCAGTCAAGTTATGCTATTCAAACATTAATAAGTACCTACAATATTCATATACATAAATCTAACACGTTAATATTGATAACAATATTCAATTATAACATTTATATAATATCAGGTTAGATTGAAAAGGGTTTAGTATTTAATACCTTTGTTATATGGACTAAACTTTATTTAAAAAATTTATTTATCCTTTATAATACTTTTTAGAAATTTTAAAGTATTTAAAATATTTATTTATCCTTTAAATGATTTTTAAATCATTTATTTCTATTATAAGTAATTAATATTTACCTAAAATTTTACAAAAACATTGATTATTATTATTAAATAATTTATATTCATTTATTATAATTTTATATTAATAATATTATTTTTCCATAATTATTTAGTATTTATAAATAATTATTCTAATTTATTTATTAATAAGTTAATTATTAATAATATTAAAATAATATAAATTAATTATTAAATTTATGTAAAAATATCAGAATTTATTTATAATAATTTAATATAATTTTTAAAACTATTTTTTTATAATTATTTATAATTATTTATTAATTATTTCTAATTTTTATAATTTATTTTTAAAGAAAATAATTTATGTCTGTCGCTAAAGCCCTACAGTGACAAAAAGTGTCGTTGTAGGTGTTTTTGAGTTTCTGGGCAGCGATTTGGTTGTGGTCGAGTGATCCTTTGACCATTAAATAACTAGCTACTGGTAATGATTTTCAGTTTGGTCAAGCATTGATGTTGTAGTACTCATACAATAGTACAACATGAAACAAATCATAGACTCTAACTTACACATGACAAGAAGTTATAGAAGCTCAAAATCATTGTTAGAGCTGTTCTTGAGTTTCTGGGTAACCCATAACAGAAGTCATGGCCGGTCAACGATTTTGTGGCTTAAATATCTTCGATTCTGTGTATTAGATGTGTGTTATGTTTGTTGTAACATGTAGTATATATGTCAGGGTATATATATATATAACATTAACATGAACAAAACATAACTCTAAGGTCTCTAAATAAAGTTGGTCAGAAATCTGACTAGATGTTTTATTCTTTATGTTCTTGATTTTACGGAAAACCCGAGAAAACTTCGGCCATGCTTGGTCAACAGATTTTGACCAATAATTCCAGTAAACCTATACGTTGTTTGTTCAATTAAAGATCATAGATATGTAGTATATATAACAGAGTACTAATATATAACAAAAACTTAAACAATTAACAATCAGAAGACGAATAAACAGGTCGGTCAAAGTAGCCGGTTCGACTGTTCTTGAGTTTTCTAGGCAAACCCAAAAAACCAACATCCGTGAACGGTCAACCCACTTTGACTGCTTATAACTTAAAATCTATGGCTCAACTGAACCTGATTTCTTTTCTAGATTAAAGACCTACTAACATGCTACAAATACCAATCGATTAACAGACAACGGTGAGATCGTGGTAACTAAACCCGACCAACCTCATGTGCAAGACAACCCTATTTCTCAACACAAAGAAAAAGAGGTTAATATGATTAATTGGAGCAGAGGACATAGTTCCAATTACATTGTTGGATCTTCCCAAACCAGCAAGGATGATGCTGACAAATGGGATTATGAATAGTTCTAGTTTATAATGGAATGAAAGATGAAAGCTCTTTATAAGCAAGTAGAGCAATTGGCAGAATTGGTGATCCATCAACAACAAGTCACACGATAATGAGTCAGTCAGGAGCATGCTAGTCTCCTTCCTTTTGTCATGAATACTCCATCATCGCCTTCAGAAAGTGAAGCACTGGAGGATAAAGTTGCAAAAAGAGCAAGTGCCAAAGCCCATCAGAATTTTGCCAACAAGAGGGAATTTACATACCTTGGCCAACCTATGGAGGAGATATTTCAGATGCTGATGAATGAAGGAAGAATTACATCCCTTCTACATCCAATCAATCCTCGTTCAAGATGGTTCAATTCTAATGGAGTATGCCAGTATCACTCCCACTCTCACGGACATAGCATAGAAGAATGTTGGGCACTCCGCCACCTCATTTAGAATTTAATTGATAGTGGTGTTCTGCAGATGGTAGATAACGACACTTTGTCCTACAAAATAGAAGGATGACATAGCAGTTATATCCGTTGAGGATGATTTGGCTGCCAGACCACTCACAATAAGAGCAATTCAACTCAAAGGTGCTGACAATCCTTTGAAAGTGGCTGCACCAGAGCCAATTCTCTTGCCATCTAGGCTACAATCCTATTGTTAGCTTGAAAAAAGTCCCATAGAATTATGGGTAGGCTGAAGGATCTACATCCCACACAACTGATGCAGTGTCGAAGGAGAATCGATTGTATCTTCCCCATCGGGTGATGAAGCCTACCATCAAATCAAAGGGGAAAGTTCCTATTGAGAGGATTGAAGAGTTCCTCCGTACTATGGGCCATAACGAAGCCAAGGTGGTTTTAAGCTTGAGAGAAGCTCCACAAAAAAATTTCCATAGTGGACTTGGTTTTCTCTTTCGAAGATCACAAGAAGATCTTGCTAAAGGTTTTTGAAGAAGCCCATTTACCAAAATTAATGGATGTAGAAAAATTCCAACATCTGGTCGATCACATTTTTAACAATAATGTGATATCTTTCACTGATGACGACATACCTCCCAAAGGGACTGGTCATTGCAAGCCGTTGCACATAGCGCTTCTATCCTCCAGATATATGGTGGGAGGAGTTTTGATAGTTGAGGATCATCCTTGAATATCTGTCCTTATGCCACCTTGGAGAAGATAAATATCAACCCCAAAAGGATCAAAAGCAACCATACGATTATCAAAGCTTTTGATGGGTCCCGACGAAATGTAGTTCGGGAGATTGAGTTACCTGTGGAGATTGGTCCACATACATTCAGTGTATCCTTTCATGTGCTCAAAATTGCCACAGGATACAACCTGCTATTGGGAAGACCGTGGATTCATATGGCTGGTGTCGTCCCTTCCACCCTTCATCAGCAACTTAAGTACATTATCAATAATAGCCTAATCACTGTTAATGCTGAGCCGGAATGTCCTGAAGAAGGTGACATACCACTCATCAGCTTCAACACAGAAGTTGAGCTGGTTAGTTTTCATGCCCTGGTGTAATACCTGAGAATTTCAACATCTTATTAAATAAATATACTATTAGAAATGAATATTTATTTGAATATAAATATTGATGTGCTGTGAAATGAATAATTCAACTAAGCTAAATTAGATTTATGCGAATGTGGATTGTGATGAGAATTTTGAAATGCCTTATGAGGCAGAATGTGGAATAAGGAATTTCACTAAGTAAATTAAAAGAGAAATAGTCATTAAGAGGAAGATTAATTCTGTATGATTATGTGATTCCATATAAGGAATGAATACGCTCTTAGATTAGTAATATCACCCGTGTGGACGTTAATTCATGTCGTGTAAAACTAGTATGGCGATAAAAGTTGGAACTGGCTTGAAGCTAAACCAGTTTGGCACTGCCAGGGTATGGCGCAACTGCGCCCTCCTAGTAGTACAAACTGGCGTAGTTGCACCCGTGGTCAGTTGAAGAAACTTAGTTTTCTTCTGTAGAAGAGAAATTGAACACCTTTGTTATATGTGCTACATTAATAAAACAATATTATAGGGGTATATGTTAATGACTTGAAGTACCTAGTAGTACAATGAAATCCCATGAAGTTGTAATACAAAAATAATTAAATGTCTATGCATTCTAGAAACTGGGAAGGAAATTAAATGTTTAAACAAACATTAATATTAAATAGTGTTATAATGTGATTATGTGAGTAGTACAAATAATTATGGGGAATACTTGGCAATAATGCCCAACTGCGATATTTTATTGCTTATAATTAATGTATATGGATTATATGATGGGAGTATGTAACTAATCATTAACTTCCTAATATGGTAGTAATTGTACCTTAATATTACATTATGGGAATTAAAGAAACCAAACCAAGCCTAGATAACAACATTTCTGAGATGTTTTTCTCTTGTCCCAAATTAAGTGTCATAAAGTACATGAATAGTGACTTGAAGCTATAACACGTATTTTCCAAAAAGGCTATGGAATAGGTGATCATTTGCTAGGAAGATGGCTGGTAAGGGTGGTTGAACAACTCTCTAGTAACCAATGTTTTCTTCCATTACACCATGAACTCTAACCTTAGTGTAATGTGAATGTCTAGTCCAAGTTCCTTCTATAAATACAAGCTTAAATTCAATTTTTGTATTGCTAAAAGTTGTTTGATAGTCTAATTCGAGAGTTATAAGTTGCTGAGCTACTATAGAAGCATACTAAGAGTGCAGGGAGTCTAATTTAAGCTTGAGAAGGTAGAAATCCTAGTTATGTTCTTGAAATTGGTCTTGTGAAGTTCTTGAAATTTCTTGAATTTCCATGTCAATTGATATGAATTAACATGTTATAATGTGTTTAAGAAGTTTACTTACAAGTATGAACAGTTTAATGATGGTTTGGAACTAGCTTAAGTTGTTGGAAATCGAGTTGGTAGTTACTCTACAAAATAGAGTTTGCTTATTACTTCTGACTTTGATATGGCAGCGTAAATCGCGCCTATTTATATTAAGTGTGTCAAAGCAATTCTTTGCACTATACCTCGAAATCGATTTATGATTTATATTATGCTATATGTTGTGAACTTGGTATTATGACTTATATATATATATACCTGAAAATGGGTATAGCATGAGGTATAAGGTTTTCTTATGTAGTATGAGTTGATCAACATGATTTATTGAGAGATTTGTACAAAAAAAAACTTAAAGTGTTAAAAACAAACTTTGAAGTAATTCATGTTCTGCAAATTCTGAACTAAGTAGCCCATACACATGAATGATTTAGAACCTAAATAAGCATGATGTATGATTCTTAGCACTATATTCATGACCAAACTTGTTAGACCTTGTGTTAGAGAGGTTTTCAAGAAGAAGCTTGCTATGTTAAACCAAAGATGCATGAATATTACATGATATACATTCTGATCTTGCGAGCATGTTAACATGACTTGACTACATATGATTAGAGGTTTAAAGTTGTCATGCATGTGTTAAATTGCATTGTTCAAGTTTAAAATGGTTTCAAAAGCAAACTTGCATCACATGAATATCTAGATTCTAAAGGATTAAGATGTCATGTTATGTCTATAATATCCCTAGACATGATTCGTATGTATTGAACATGTTGATAACTAAACATGAGTTTAAAGCATGATTCGAAGTGTTAAACAATGATAGTTGTGAACAAACAATATGAATACTATAAGCATGTGTATTGACAGATTTTATAATCTCTCTATGTGGACATATAGCCAAATTATAAAACATGCTAACTACATGATCTTGTTATGCTTTAATACCATATAAGTTATAAGTTAAACCTTGTAAGAATGAACTCAAGAGTGGTCATGTGCTCTGTGAGAACTTCTAATGTGCATATATGTTAAAGTATAAGTGTACTGGTAGGTTAAAGTGGAATTTGAAATCGGGAAGCGGTAGCTCAACCACAGTGCAGCTGGGGACAAAGTAATTTCTTATTCCTAAGCCTAGAGCAGGCACAGTGCTGTGCCATCCTGTAGTCAAGAATAGTTTCTATTTTTGATTTGAAGTTCAAGGAATGCTTATATGATTACTTTAACTTTTAATATATGACCAATATGCTATGTAATGTGTTAAGAAGCATGCTATGTGATAGAGATGAATGTTAATTATGATTTTCGAATGTTAAGACCAAAAGAATGTTTACAAGATATAAAGCAATGATGCGTTGTTTAAATTTGTGATGTCTTACAAATCTGATTTGTGCTACAAAAATATAGGATAGGTGATGTTGTATGAAGTTAAAACTAAATAAACGTTTATGTGTACATTTGAACTTACCTATATGAGTTTATATAACTAATGGGCATCCTATACATATAATATACTGTAATAAGATTCAAAAGTGTTGGTTAAATTATGTGGATAGACTACGCTTAAGACAAGTATCCTAAACCCTTGCATTACTTTATTTAACGAATACTGCAAGCAAGTATCTAAATCTTATCTCTTTGAATGCAAGTTAGCCTACTTATTCATTTAATTGAACAAGTATGTTTAAACTCTCGTGAAAACTATTATTCATGTTGAACTTGGTATTGTTCTTAAATATTGTGAAAGTTTCTATGCCATTGATTCGACTAAACTATATTCATGTTTATAAAACTGTCCAAACCAATTGACTGGTGCGAAAATCTTGAAAATTGAGTTGAACAACACTTATGGTAAGGGGAGTGTATGTTGTTGGAAACCCCAACACATGAATGAATATTACTGTGGTGTTATGCATAACATAGAGTATTGTAGATTGATCATCTATAGTACTTGATTCTTTTGGGTTATCCGTTTAATATTGGTAATTCTAGTAGATGTTCAATAGTCCTTAGTGACTGCTCAATATAAATTGTTTTATCCAGTTGGGCACATTGATGGCCTTTGAATTTATATATATCTTTTGATCTATATTGAATTATCATTTCATATCCCAAAGATTTGATTCGAGAATTGTTGATACTAATTGTTAATGATATTGTTCTAAGACTCTTAGACTATACCTTGATATATATAACTCGTGATTTAATACTTATTACCCTTGTTGTATATTACTTGCTGGGCAATTTGTGCTCATTCTTACTTATTGAAAACCTTTCAGTTAAGGCAGAACAAGGAAGTGTCCCTAGGAAAGACAAGGGCAAGGGCAAGGCTACCGACTAGCTTGTTCCTTTATGAATTAAAATTATTATATTGTATTAAAACTGTTTTCAGACTATGTTTAGGATTAAGTAGGATTATGTAATAAGTCTTTATTTGATATTATTATGTAATCGATTAAGTACTATAGGTTGCGAGACTTGGGGGAATAATTATAATAAAACATTGTATATTATTCTAAATTAGATCTTCGGCTGTGAATGTGTGATTTTAGTTATTATTGTATTACCATGATTGCGTGATGAACCAAATTCGAGTGACCAAGTGGCGGTCCGAATTTGGGGGCATCATAGGTTTGTATCAGAGCTTTAGTTATAAACTTTAGGAGCGAGTGTCCTTAGATTATAACTTAGGAGAACTTAGAAGTTAAGAAGGAGATAAAACTCATGTAGAGTTTTCCTTAAGAGACTTAGTGCGTTGTGAAATATAACTTCACTATATACAATAAACTTATGTTTATTTAACATTCTGATGGAGTCGTTGTTTGTTTGTCTTGTGTTGGTGATTGTAGGATGACCGGCATGGGAGGACCTAGCCGAGTATTAGAGGATGAGCCGCGTGACATCCACGTGGTATTTGAGACATCCTTGATAGCAGAGCCTATATCAGTAGTGGCCCCTATCGATGATGATGACGATGAAGAGGAGGTGGAGTCTGATATGGAGGAGGAGCCTATGGATGAGGAGCCCAAGCCTATGAAGCACTTCGATGAGGCTACCTTTGAGGATCGAATGTTAGGGGAGTATGAGGAGCAATTTTTAGAGTTAGGGTGTAGAGTGGAGGAGCTAGAGTCTGAGTTCCAGTAGTTGCGGGATGAGGACCATCAGAGAAAATTAGCAATGCAGGAATTGGAGGTTGAAATTGCTCACTGTAAGGAGGCAGGGATCCAGAAGGGGACTTTGTTTCACCGACCGGTGGCTAGGAATGTTGAGTTGGCAATGAAGCTAGAGGAAATGGAGCAGAGGGTTTTGAGTGAGAGGATGGAGAAGGAGTCTCTCCGAACTCAGTTAGAGATGGAAGTAATGGATATGATTCACTTCGAGGAGAAGTGGGAGGAAGCCAATGATAATGTGGATGATCTAGAGGATGAAGTGTGATGAAAAAGAAGGAAGATGAACAAGATAATCTCTGCTTTATGCACGACCATGGAGAGATTGATCGATGGGGTAAATCATTACCCAGCTGAGCAAGGGCAGACCTGGTATACCATAAGTCAAGATATGGTGGTGCATATTACACAGAAAGAATATCAGAGCGTCGTGGAGCGTGTTATTTTAGATTGAGTCTAGAGGATGAATTTTAGTAGTTGTATTATTTTATTTATGTGTTGTTTAAGTTGTTGTTGTTAAATCTCAGTCTTTTGTGTAAGATGTGAGATAGTAGTACAACCCCAACTTTTGAAAAGTATTAAAGGGGTAGTAAGTTGGTGTTGTCCCCGTCTTTTGTGATACTAGGGGATATTTGTTATCATTTATAGCAGTATGCTAGAAAAGAACATGTATTGTAACCATTTGGCATATGAATATAAATGATCTTATTTCAGGAACGTGTTATAAACCTTTTGTTCTTTTCAATTGAGAAATCTCTGAGTATTATAATTAGATAATAAAATGAAAATTTTGTGATATAGAGAAATGCCGCCCAAACGTAGAATAATTGTCCTAGAAGAGTTAGTTAATGATGTGAGAGGACCGATATACCCGATATAGAGACTTGTAGATATATTGGGGGAAACCCTGAGGGGAAGGAATGAACCTGTACCACTCATTCCCCAAGCTATCCCAGTAACATCCTTCATAGACTTTAAGAGTGTAGGACCCCAGAGTTCGAGGGAACTACTGACCCGATAGCTGCGCAAACCTGGATCAAGGAGATTGAGAAGTCCTTCACTATAGCTCACGTGGGAGAAGACCAAAAGACAGTATTTTCCACATACATGATGAGGGGCGAAGCGAACTATTGGTGGGAAGCTATTCAGTAGAGAGCAAGAGAAGGAAAGATAACATGGGAGAGGTTTATGACGCTGTTCTTCGAGAACTATTTCCCAAAGAGTATGAAGAGTAGGATGGAAGTGAAGTTCCTAGAGTTAAAATAAGGAGATATGACGGTGGCGCAATACACATCTAAGTTTAACGAACTAGCGCAATTTGCGGAGCACCAATTTGGCGATGAGGAAAGGAAGGCGAGACGCTTCGAGCAAGGGTTGAAGTCGTGGTTGTATAATAAGGTATCAGTCTTCCAAATTAATTCCTTTTCGACATTGTTAGAGAAGGCAATCATTGCAAAAGGTGGAAATGAGGCCTTAAGTCTATAACATAAGAAGATGAAAAATAAGAACACTAGAAGTGAGCATCATGGAGGAAGCAGCAGTGGAGGGAGTTACTCCGGAAAGAGGAAATGAGAAAACAACAACAACAGAAACAATAATAAAGGTGGGAGTCACAAGGGAAACTTTAAGAAGGGGACTGAAGCTTGTAACAAGTGTGGAAGAAGTCATCAGAGGGAGTGCTGGAAGGGAAAAAGCACATGTTATAATTATGGCCAAGAGGGGCACATATCGCTAAATTGCCCAAAACCAAAGAAGATCAGGGGATGTTTTGCTTGTGGATCATCAAAGCACCAGATAAAGGATTACCCGAAGAAAGGAAGTGGTGGAGCTGGCGGAGGCCAGGGAGGAGGGAGCAAGTTAACGATTAGTGGACCTACGCAACCTAATCGATAGACTGCCCAAACCTTTAACATGATCGTCCAGGATGCAGTAGCTGCAAAGAACGTGGTGTCAGGTATAATCCCAAACAATAATATAAATTCTTATGTATTATTTGATTCGGGTGCCACCTGTTCATTTGTATTTGAAGAATTTGCTAGTAAACTTAGTGTCGACGTCGGGATTTTTGAATGTCCCTTTTCGTTACTTGTTCTTTGGTGTTCTCATGTTAATGTGAGATTTGTTTGAAAAAACAAGTGAAAAAGGTCCGACATGTATAATGTCGATGATTTGACTTTAAGAGTCGCCGATTGGTGTATTTAATGGTTGCACTAACAATAATCAGAAAAGGTTTGCACATTGCCTTGAGTGATTTGACAACGCTAGGCAGGTCTGTGAAACCGAGATTCATTTTTGGTCCGGGGGCTTGATTATGCAGAGGGAAGGTGTTAGGCACTCCCCGACATCCGTGTTACCACAGTGACCGCCACTCTTCAAAGAAATTATTATATGAATGTGTGTGTGTGTGTGTGTGGATCAATGTGCAATTATTTGAAAGTAGTACGAGGCCTCGTTCGCACTTATATACACAAGGTTTGAATTTTATAGAAAAATTCAGTTTTAACAAAGATTTAGCAATGAAGTTTTGTAAAAGAGGTTTTTCAAACCCTATGCTTAATAGGAATTGAGACCTTTTCATACATCCATTTTATTATTAAATGTTCAGCTTGTTTGCTTTTATTTTAGAGATGCGAAGCATTCTCGAGAAAATAATATACAACAGTGTTGAACTCCTCATGGGCATGACAACCATCCAAGAAAATTCAGACACTGTAAAATAATGTACAAGCTACTTACAGCCAGAAAATGTCCATCATGGGAACCGAATCTAGATTCGATGAGATCGAACACTGTGATCACATGATTCCTGTGCTCACATGACATTGCAATTTGTATGGAAAGCGATGGCGATTATATATATATATATATATGAACATGATCAACAACCACGAAGTAAAATCCAGGCGGGACAAAATGTAAATAAAGCTATAAAAGCGATCAACTGCCATGAAGTAAACTCCAAGCAGGACAAAATGTAAATAAAGCTGTAAAAGGCCACGAAGTGAACTCCAGGCCTGACAGAAATGTATATATATATATATATATATATATATATATATATATAAGTAGTAAACGCACTGGATATGAATCCAGGCTCATCGGATATGTCCGACAACAATTATATATATATATATATATATATATATATATATATAAGCAATTAAACGCACCAGATGTAAGATTCAGGCTCATCAGACAGGCCAAAGTCTAGGCTCAATCGAGGCATAACTCGATAATGTTAGTCCATATATAAAATGTATACATATATATAAGTATATATATACAGACGGAAATGAAAACCACAGACCGAAATCTGGGCAAATGCACACAACGCGACTCTCAATGTGTATAATAGTGTGTGCTATATGAGAAGAAGGCTTTATATAATGTAAGAAGGCTTACAGTGGGCTGCCAAAGTAGACTTCTATGACTTTAAATGGATAAACACTCAGCTCCCACCGGATAAAAGATAGCTATATGTGAGCTAACAAGTGTTTAAAAGTGAGGAAACACTCAAAAGATGTTTATGCAGAGTAAAATGGACAGGGCTTCCTCGCCTTTTTCCCTCTCTTCTCTTCTCAAATGGCTGACCCCAAGGCTTGTATATATAGACGGATGGCCGCAGGTACACCTGCGATAGCTGCAGTTGTACCTGCGGCTGGTCGTGGTGCATCTGAGCCTCACGGGTCCCGTTGTCTCGTAGTACGTGCACTCATGCACTATAATGTCCGTTCGAACTTACAAAACTTCAATCTGAGCATCCGAACGAGGTATATCTGACCTTCTTCGGACCGCTGGTGTCGAGAGTTACACAATGACATGGATTAGAGGTTGTACGAAGTCAGGAAGAGTGGTCTATGCCCATGGTCTTCAAGCTTCAAATTCTATCCAAAGTACTGTCACACGTAATAGTCACTCGGGATTGTCACTCCTTGGTTCTTGTGGGACATTATTGGATGTGTGTATGTATGAAGTGTTGAGATGATGTGTCATTGTTAAAAGAACAAGATGACGTTTGACTCCTTACCGGGGTTATCGTCGGTTTGAGTTAAAAGTAGACATTGCTCAAGGTTACAGCTGAGATTGGACTACTTGTTGGTATGGCACAATATCATCTTGTTAAGACAGTAAGATGACGTGTTGACTCCTCATCGGGGTTATTGCCGGTTTAAGCGAAAAGTAGACGTTGCTCAGGGTTACATCCGAGATTGGACTGCTGCTTGTTTGCATGTCTCATTGTCATCTGTGGGTGTTCCTGTCTGCCCGTTGTTAGCTCCGGGTCTGAGGTGTATGTGCCTCGACAGGATGTCTGGTGTTGAATCTGATTGCATGTGTTTAAAACAAGCATTTCCAGGGTTATCGCTGGAACTGCAATGGCATCCCTTGGAGCTATCACCAAGGATGGGGTTCTACTACTCGATGTTATCTCTGGGGATCGGAACCGAAAGCGTCGCGGTGTTATCATTGAGTCGACCGTCTCCTCTCCTGTTGTTGTTCTAGGTCTTTTGATCTTGCAAACCTCGAGGTTATCTCTGAGATTGGAAATGACATTCCTTGTGTGTTCCGGGTTGAGATGATGTTCTAGGTTTTTGTTTCGGATTGGAATTGAACGTTCGGTGGTATCCGGAATGGATGTAAGCTGTCTTCCAGGGTTATCTCCAAAAGACGAATCTACCCTCCTACAATGTCAGTAATAGGAGTGCAGAAATTTTTAAGTGTCTACAAATGCCCCATTTTATCATATTCATGCAATGCAAGGCATGGATAGGATAAAGAATCCTAGACACTTGAAATGCAAGCAAGATAAATATGATGCTATATGCAGCAACATGATGCAAATGTATGATGCATGATTGCCATGTAATCCTGTTGGGATAACAATTAGTGATGGCTTGGACATGCGATCCAAGCCTCCAAGGATATTGACGTTGGGGCTATCACCAAAGTCTTGAATCTTAGACACTGGCTTATATTCCATAGAGGTACCTCTTGTGTGTAAGAGATCTGTGGGGATAAAGTTTTGTCTGTTTGAGGATGTGTATAAAATATTCTCTCATTCTCGCTTGAGATTCTATCGCTATCAGGTTTTGTCGCCGTGGGGGTTGCGATCTTCACCGATGTGTGTATTACCGGATAGATCCCTGTTGGGTTTATTGTCAAGGCTTCTTGACCTTCATTGATGTATGTGTCAATGGTAGCATTGTATTGTAGCCCTTACTGGGGAAGGTTGCTTCCATTGGTTTACACGCCATCAGCTATCATGACGTCAAGGCTGCTTGACCTTCATTGATGTGTGTATCAATGGTTGCATTACGTTGTGACCCCCGCCGTGGATACATAGATGCTTGAAAGATGTGCGTTGTGACCCCCGCCGGGGGTACATAGATGTTTGAAAGATGTGCATTGTGACCCCCGCTAGGGATATGTAGATGTTTAAAAGATGTGCGTTGTGACCCCCGCCAGGGATACATAGATGTTTCATGGTTTCTGCATTGTAACCGCCACCGAGGAGGTTTAGGGCTGTGACCCTGCAAATGACAGCATCAGACCTTTTTGGGGTATTGCCAAGCAAGATCTGTGAAAGCTGAGCTCATTAGTATAGTATACCCTGCATTCAGGCGAATACCTTTGAGGCGACAGGAGTTTAACTCTAACCGACGAGAAACCAGAATTTCCGGCTATTCCGCTCAATCGCGTAGCACTTTTATTCCTGATTTGGCCTTTTAAGCTTGTGAGACCTCCTTTGCAACTCTAACTAGAGTGATCCAGAGGGGTGGGACCCATGTAGGAGTGCCGCAGTGTACTGCGTTAGGAGCATGAGTTAGCTCATGGCCAACAAAGGTCTTTATGTATGGTAATTTGGTTGCTTTCATAAGTCATTTTGAAGTTGCGCAGCGAAGGAAATCTGAGAGCTCTTCTGCAGATCTGCTGAGTATGGGCAACTTTCTGCATATTCTGCTACCGTACAAGCGTTCTTCACTGTCTTGGTAACACATGCATGTTTTTTTTCCAATTTCTGTCCGTTGGAAAATGACTTATCGCATGAAATGCATTTAGACACATAGTAGTGAATATGCATGCTGATATGACTTGATAAAAAATATTCAACATAGTAAATGTTAGTATTAAACCATGTTGAACATAATAATGTGAAAAAATTTGACTATTGAAATAGTCAAATTGGCACCTTTTACTGTCATTTCTTATCCTATTTGAGGACAAATGAGTAAAGGTAAAGTAAAATAATCCTGGTAATTAGACTACACTTACGGATTTTTACTATGATGTGATTAATGCATACAGGATGTATATGACTGTGTATAGGTGTGCTACTGAATGGCCACCTAGTCATGCCTATGTGCATGTGGATAGTCCCATTTTCAAAGGGGCTATGGCAAAATTTTCCCAAATTGTAGGCATTGGGTAGTCATGCATTTTTAACTCTACTATAGATGTATGTTAAAACAATGCATGTAAGCATGTAATCATAGATTGCATTTTGGAAAAGACTCCAGGTAAGAAATTACCACACCCTTTCTGAGGTGATTTGGAGACTTGTTGTCTAGATATTATGGATCCGGACCAGCTGAGTAGTTCCCGCAGGACCACTTCAGGCGTACGGAGGAAGGCTTTTGAAGAGCCTCAGTGCCGTTCCGTTAGACAACCTCGTCATTTGGCTGAGGCGATGATACGTCCTATTCGGGTTGAAGTGCCGAATGTCGAGGACGAGGAGGAGGATGCACCGATTAAGGTTCCTGCTCCTACTGTACGTGTTCATTGTAGGGAATTGCCAGGTATTCAAGTGGCAAACCTAGATCTTCTGGGAGACTTGAGTAGGCATCCTTCAGTATACCTGCAGGCAAACGAGGTATGAAATTAGATCTTTAATCTTCCTTATTTCCTATTGATGAGGAGTCAAGGAGTCTGATGTTGATCTGCATTTGATGTAGGTTCCTGGATTCACAAACCTCGAGGGAGGCTGGTTTAGCATCCACTCTATGTATCGGGCCTTGCATGATGACTACTGAGTGATCGCCCATGGTCGGGATTCGGAAGTTCTTCCATTCTATTCTACCATCCTTTATCTCAGGATTACCTTAGGGCATTATGCGAGCGGTGGTTTCACCAGACTCACCACTCCATTTCTTTGGGATCGTGAGGTGATGATGACGCCGATGGATTGGCGGTTTATCACAGGTATGGAGTTTGGAGGGGAGCCAGTGCCTTGCACGACGGATATCACCCCTACTGCCGTCAGATCCTTGTTGGGAGTTTCGGCGGAGGCGCTCAAGGACAGGACTATTCGTACTGGTCCTTTGAGCATGGATGCTATGAGCGGGCTGTTGAGTGAGCCCATACCCGATGATGTGAGAGTCAGGGATCGCATTCTTCGACGATTGTTCCTGATGATCATTAGGGGCTGCTTCATTGCAGATAACTCTTCTACGGTGTCCTTCACTTTGATCAGCGCCACTCGACACGTGGACCATATAGGAGAGTATGATTGGGGTTCCTACACCTTTGCCTACTTCCCCAGGGGAAAGTACATGCGATCGCAGGGCTTGACCGAGGCGTGGTTAGGATTCTACCCGTTTCTGCTGGTGAGTGTTTCTCTTGTCTTTTCCCATGTATAGGTTAAGAGTGTTGATTGACATCAGATGTTAGCCTTTGTGTTAGCAGTTTTGGGCCTATGAGAGGCTTCCTTTTTTACGTTCTGTGAGTGTGTTAGGTTTAGACACCTATCCACGAGGACGGAGATGGCATCATTCCATACTGGTGGAGGTCCCTGTTGCTGAGGGTTTCACTCATTGGCGCCTACAGCTGGGAGCTATTGACAGCTAATGTCATCACATGGATTCCCTACTCTGGAGAGCATTTGGGAGTTGGATTTGAGGATGGGTACCCGACTGGAGCAGAGTACGTCATTTCCACTCGCAAGATTCCTCTCTTCACAGATGGAGGATGAGAGCTCTGTTTAGGAGAGCATGCTATCAGGAGCACTACAGGAGACATCCGTATGCCGATCATGCCTCCTGCCAGGCATTATTGGCTTGTTTTGCAGTCGCCCGTCATTGACATCCCATTGATGGGGATTGACTATTTTACATTGTCAGAGGGCCCATATTCTCGGGAGATGTTCCAGCATTGGTGGATCCCTCGCACGATTAGAGCTCAGACCCGCGCCATACTGTTTATAGGGGATATGGTTCCAGGATCAGTGATGATAACGGATTGGCTAGCCTGTGTCAGAGATCTGACTCATGTGACACAAATTGATTTCAGAGTCGGAATGGTCACATCTTTTCATTCAAAGATCTGGCGCGAGATCCTCTGAGAGGTAGATACTTTTGATCCTTCCATTTCTGGCTATTTGGTCCTCGGGTGACCCATACGGTTTTGCCGGCGCAAATCCTCCCTTGTATCGGCCTAACATCCCTGTAGATAGAGATCCAGTGACTCAGGAGGAGTTATATTAGGTGGACAGGATCGATGTTGTAGACATCGATACTCTTTACTTTTTCTGATGTATTTCTCGTTATCTCTTTTGATAGGCCTCTCTTAGCATCTGGGTAGCTTCACCCCATTCTCGCTATATCTTTTGATAGGCCTCTATTGTATGTTGGGTAGCTTCGCCCCATTTCCCTATATTTTAGCTGTATAGAGATGTATTAGATGATGATATACTTAGGAATGTATGTACCATTTTCCATTCCCTATATCATATTGCCATCTATTGTATCACGCATGTTATTATGTTATGCATATGTATGTATGTCCAGAGATATTTAGCATTGACCCCTGGATGGTCTTATGACACAACCCGTACATATGTCTTCTTCGACAGTTAGCCGTATTGATCATACCCCACCATTTTTGGTGGTAGATGGTATGCGCTCATGGTATGATAGTATATCACCATCAGACATGGTGATCGTAGAGGATTTGCTGCAGTATACTATGACCCTTTTGATGTTTCAGGTTCCTCCAGGATTTATAGAGGGCATGCTAGAGCACTAGGTATCGGACAGACAAGTATTCCGATTTGGGACCCAGGAGTTGACTCCTACTTTGGAGGAGTATGCATGGTTGACGATGCTACCGCTGGATAGACCTTGCGTGCATATGACTATTGGAGACATGAGTAGACAGTTCATGACCCTCGCTGGATTGAGACGTAAAGTGGTCCAGAACGAGATTACATCCGGCCATGTGATATCCCAGCGTTTCTTGTTTGACAGGTTTGGCTCTGAGGATAGCTATGCACGACATTCCAGGGATTTTACCTCACCAGATGACCATTGGTGTTCAACCAGAGTAGATGTACTACTTCTACGCGTATTGTCATACGTCTTCATGTCACGGTACATGGATGAGCTAGATATCGGCGTCATTATGGCAGTGAGAGCTCTCAGGGAGGGTCGTACCATTGTACCGATGATCATAGCAGAGACTCGAGGTCACTACATCTTCTTGCACTTATCCCAAGCAGGAGTGTTCTGAGTAGCTTCTCATCATATTGTATGTGTGGTTCATGTCACACTTGAGACCGATTGGCACATTTAGACGGCAGGGGTTTTGTTTCACCCATGAGATAGCCATGTCATACTCCTTTCAGCCTGCAGAGCGCATAGATGCTGCATTGTGGTCAGCTTTCTTGGCAGGGATTAGGGATCCGTTTGCCATATTGCCGTGTTTAGGGCTTAGCTCACCCTTCAGCTTCATCACTCATGCTCCGGGCATGGATTACCTCCCTCTGGATGGATTGAGGGGCATGATCACTTACCACCCATTGGCCGTGATGTGTCAGTTTGACCAGTTTCAGGATTTTCATCCGTATGAGGGGGCAGTGAGTCAGCGCTTCGCTTCACACTGTTTATTAGTGGAGGACAGATCTAGGTTGCATGCCTGTTGGGATCAGCGAGTGCTGGTTGAGTTTTCTATCAGTCATCCAGGTTGTTCTGCAGAGTATTCCGCATGGATGGAGACAGAGATCGCATTGGGCTGGCAGTATCCACAAAGGTGTGGGTTTGATTTCGACGATGAGGAGCCTATAGAGGAGGTCATTACTCCCATCGATGATTTGACCATCGGGTCGCCAAAGATTTGTGATGGATTCTCCCACCGAAAGTGCCCTTTGTTACTCAAGATTCGCACAATTTGGAGTAGAGCTTACATCTGATGACCTATGAGAGAGATCAGGCTAGGGCTTCGATGTTGACAGCTCTTGATGATAGAGACGCCGCTCTGTTAGAGAGGGATGAGGCTAGATAAGCCAGGGATGCATTGATAGTGGAGCGGGATGCCGCCTTGTCTACTAGGGATGTGGCCATCATAGATAGTACTTCAGTTAGATCCCAGATGACTGTTAGTATTGCCGATATGAGTGCCTACATTGATGAGCACTATGCCACCATGCAGTTAGCCTCTAATCTGCTAGCTCATGTAGATACCCTTGGGCAGGAGCTTGCGGTGCTTCCTCCGTCTTTAGAGAGGGATGCTATGTTAGATCTGATAGTTCGCATACACACAGATCTGTAGATAGCTTTGTATTTTCTTGCACAAACTAGCTTAGCCATTTTGTCATGTACAACACAGATGTATATATCAAACAATATTATGTATGGTAGGGAAATATATTTTGATTCACTTCCCTTTTAGTTATGCCTTTATACTTGCTTGATGTTTGCCTGTTTCTCCAGGGCCTTATGATCTTGATGCATTTTGAACTTATCCTTGATAGATGGACATTGAGACATCGCAAAATCTCTCAGAACGGATCATTAATTTCTGTAAATCCCTACCATCTTTTGTATCTTGGGACTGGTATCTGTATGGAAAAGTGGAGTGGAGGGTGACTTCTTCCTCTCTGAGATTGACCGCTCCACAGATGGTCGCTAGTACTTCTATTTGCGAGAAGCCTAGTTAATTCCATCTCTTATGGGTTGGTATTGCTCTTTGAGGCATGATCACAGCTTAGATGGTCATCGAATATTCTATTTGTGAGAAGAGGTTGGGTAATTCCATCCCTTTGATCTGAAACCAATGAAATGGGGCAAATTGAAGGTTGATCCTAGTACCGTGTGACAAATATGTTGTTCTGGTAGGGGTTAGACTGCACCATGAACGGCTGCCTACATACTCCTATTGAAGAGGAGATCAAGTCTGCGTAGTTCGAACCTAGTGTAGGAGGTTTAACGCTGAATGCGGAAGGCAGATGGGTGTAGAAGTATTTTTGTGAAGAAAGGGCATAAATGTTTTTGTTGTTGCGACCGGGCCATATAGAATATAGTTGCCTATGTACCCCCGGGAGTATGGGAGATTAGGTCGACGTAGTTCGTCCCTTAGGACGAATCGCATCTGAAGAGAAACGTAAATCCCATGTGTAGGCTATACTGCGGGGAGAAGAAAGTTTAATCCCATAATGGGGATAAACTGCAAGTGTGGAAAAAGTTTGATCCCGTCTTCAAGACAAATTGCAAGCGTGGAAAAGTTTAATCCCATCTTCAGGATAAATTGCAGGTGTGAAAGGTTCAATCCTGTCTTCAGGATAACCGAAATTGTATGGAAGGTTTGAATTGAGGTAAAACCAGGCTGCTGGCTTGAATTGTATGTTTCCCTGAGGGGCAGAAGAGTATATAAAGGGTGAAAGGGTTCAAAACCGGAATGACTGGTGATTTGACGATCAAAACAAGGATGTTTGTTTGATGGTAACTTTAGACATAGTACCGTTTCACGGTGTCCAAATTGATAAGATGTGGAAATTCATTGCCATCCATTTCCTGCAATCTGAGAGTACCTCCTATCAATACTTCCTTGACAATAAATGGGCCTTCTCAGTTAAGAGAGAATTTTCCCTTAGATTGATCTTGGTTGTCAATGATCTTCTTCAAAACCAAGTCATGTTATTTGAATTGTCGTAGTCAGACTTTTCTGTTGTAGGATCGTGCGATCCTTTGCTGAAATAACTGACCATGAAAGATAGCCGCGGCTCGCCTTTCGTCTATTAGAGACAATTGGTGATACCTGTCTTGTACCCATTAGTCTTCATCCAACTGAGCATCTATAAATACTCTGAGGGATTCCATTTCCACTTCTATGGGGAGCACTGCTTCCATCCCACAGACTAGTGAGTAGGGGGTTGCCCCAGTAGAAGTTCGCATGGAAGTACTGTAGGCTAATAAAGTCAGAGGCAAGAGGTTAGGCCATCCTTTGTGATTGGCGGACATTTTCTGCATGATCTTTTTGATGTTTTTATTAGCCGATTCAACAACACCATTCATCTTTGGACGGTAGATGACTGAGTTGAGATGTTTGATGTGGAATCTTCTGCATAACTCCTCCATCATTTTGTTGTTGAGGTTCTTAGCATTGTCTGACACACGTGACCTCTGGTTGTCCATATCGACAAACAACATTGTTTCTGATGAAAGCAATGATAACTTCTTTAGTAACCTTGGGGAAGGAAGCTGCTTCTACCCATTTAGTGAAGTAATCGATCATGGTGAATATGAATCGATGTCCATTACTGGCTTTGGGCTCGATGGGCCCGATCACGTCCATTCCCCACATTGAGAAGGGCCATGGTGAATTCATATTGTGTAGTTCCCTTGGAGGGGCGTGGATAGCATTCCCATGAATCTGACATTGATAACACCTCTTGACGTGATCATCACAGTCAGCTTTGAGTGTAAGCCAATAATGTCCTATTTTGAGAATTTTCTTAACAAGTAGGTGTCCGCTCATGTGAGGGCCACATACTCCACCATGGATCTCATCCACGAGTCTCTAAGCTTGGTCTTTATCCAAACATCTGAGGAGACCTAATCCTTCATCTCTTTTGTAGAGTTCATCTCCACTTAGGTAGAATTTCATAGCAAATCGATGAATCCGCCTCTTCTCAGTTAGGCTCGCCTTAGCGGGTGTAGATCCATCTCGTAGATACTCCTTGATGCTTTTATACCAAGGACTGTGGATGGGAGGTAGCTCATCCGATACTTCTCCAATGTAATTCCCATAGACTTGGGCTCTTTGTAGAGTAAACGTGATGCTTGGCATGTTTTCCTTGTCCGGTATATAAACCAAGGAGGCCAATGTTGCTAATGCGTCTGTAAAATCATTCCTATTACGAGGAATGTGTAGAAAGGAGATTTCTTCGAATTCCAAAGCCATATGTAAAACTTGCCGATGGTAAGGCAGCAAATTCAATTCTTTGGTTTGATAGATTCCTGTGGATTGTTTGATTACCAATTCGGAATCCCTAAAGATAGTTAACCGCCTGATGCCCATTGAACGGGCAAGTTTTTGCCCCATGATATAGCCTTCATACTTAGCTGTGTTGTTGGTGCTGACAAACTGCAATTTGATGCCGACGGGATACTGCTCCCCCGTGCCGGATATTAGAACTGCTCCAGCTCCGGAGACTTCTATGTTAATAGCTGCATCAAAATACATTCTCCACGTACGACATGTATCGTACTGATGTTGTATCTGAATTGTCATTACTCCTTCGTCAGGAAAGTATGTTTCTAAGGGTTTATAATCCCTTGCAGGTGCGACAGCCAGTTGATCCGCAATTCCTTGACCTTTGACAGACTTTTGCGTCACGTACATGATGTCAAATTGTTGTAGGATCAACTGCCATCTAGACAGTCGACAATTCAGTATGGGCTTGCTAAACACATACTTGAGAGGATCCATTCGAGATATGAGATGGGTTGTGTGACCATGGAGGTAATGTCGTAACCTCATGGAAGCCCATGCTAAAGCATACAAAGTCTTCTCAATCAGAGTGTACTTGTGTTCACTGCTGCTGAATCTTTTGCTGAGGTAATAGATAGCTCGTTCTTAGCCTCTAATGTCTTTTTACCCCAGCATACAGCCCATAGCATTGTCATTTATGTACAGGTACATGAACAGGGGAACATCATCCCTGGGAGGTAGCAAAACAGGAGCATTAATCAGTTGCTCTTTGATGGTAAGGAAGGCTTTCTGACACTCATCGTTCCAAGTTTCATGGAGGAGTTCTTCTTATGACTTGAAGATAGGCTCCACGGAGTTGTTTGAGTTGAGAAATGAATTTGCTAATGAAATTGATCCTTCCCAAAAATCCTTGTATTTCCCTCTCTGTCTGAGGAATGTGCATTTCCTTGATGGCCTGGATTTTGGTAGGATCCAGTTCAATCTGTGACGCCCCCAAAATAGGTATACATCACCCATCTTGAGTCACCAAATACATGGTACATAAATCAAATACATCATAATTATACAACTGTCATGTAAATTACGACAAAACATAAACTGAGAGTTTAAACAAGAATATTGCCTTCTAGACAATATCCACTCTCAATGGAGTCCTCATAGACAGTATACAAACTCAAATTCAGTCCTGATTACATTTATTATCACACTATTTAACAGAATAGTGAGGACTACTAGCAAATTCTATCATCCGGACCATCACTCCGTTCCCCGACTCGTCCCAGCTACGTTCTCATTTCCTGAAAAGAACAGTGAAAGAAAGGGTGAGCTCAACTAGCCCAGCAAGAAATATTATGATTAAGATAATGCAGAATAAATTATCATTAGTCTCCAACAATGTTAAACTGATAAAGTACAATAGACATCAAGTTTAACTGTAGCGGAACAAGCAATCCATTAAAAGAGTCAAGTAGAGAATAAAATCTACTATCTTTTATGATTTAAAAGGTTTTTCAGCACTTTTATCGCTGAGACTCAACTTAATAAATAATTCACATCATCGAATCACCCCTACACTACGGCCAAGGATATTCTTTAGTATCACGGTCACAAATTATCCATGCACTACGGGCCAAGGACATTCGTGTATTCATCAATGATCATGCCAACAACTGTCCATCAATGCACTACGGGCCAATGAGGACTTTTACCAGATCATTTGTAACATTACGGTCATGATTATACCGAATAATCCCTGGTCATAATCATACCAAGTCCATCTATGCACTACAGGCCAAAGATGACTTTTAACATAATATAAACATGAGGATGATGACAATGATATAAGAATTCAATAAAACAAGTTCACGAATTAATTTGTCCAAGAACCAATAACGTCCAAATTGTCAACATGATACTTCTGTGTAGATTAAAATTCAAGAATGCTCGGAAGAATATTTCCATGAAAAGATACTGGATGAAGCGTAAATATCAAGGATATTCCATTAATTTCATGGAGTATATAAGTCTAAGCTTTAAGCAACTGAGTATAAGAGAATATATGAAACTACAAATGGATTTTTGTCCGCCATGCGGTAATCCACGTATATAGATCATTTCCACAATTTAATAAGGAATGAATACAAAGGATCATTCACCATGCATGTGGTAATCCACATAGACAAGTTATTCCAACAGAATAATAAAAAATGGAATAACAGAAGAAATCACCATGCATGCGATAGATTGCAGAGCGAAAGGTTATTCTCAGCGAGTAATAATAAAAGAGTGGAATTCAGTCCCAAAGTAAACGCACAGACAGGATATTCCGATAGAATAATAAATACGGAATAATAAATAATTGAACCAGGTCCGGCGTAAAACGCACAGACAGGATATTCCGACAGAATAATAAATGCAGAATAATAAATAATGGAACCATGTCCGACGTAAAATGCAAAGACATGATATTCCGACAGAATAATGAAGACGGAACCAGGTCCGGTGTAAAATACACAGAAAGGATATTCCAACAGAATAATAAAGACAGAATAATAGAAGAATGTCACCAAGTATAGGGTAGCCCGCGTATACAGGTTATTCCAACAGAATAATAAGGAATGGAATAACAGAAGTTCTCTTCATGAATACAAAAGAATAATATCCATTACCGTAACAGAAACTGGATATAGGAAAAGAAAGGTAACAGACTTTTCTTCTTCTTTCTCTCTATAATTTTCTCTCTTTAGAGTTTCAGTGAATTCGTAAGAAATAATGAAGGAATGAGCTTCTATTTATAGGAGATTTGAAGGATACTATTGGACTATATAGTAGGAATTCAGATGAAATAATTTGGCAGAGTCACGGGCGTTATACGGAGATTGATTTCAATGCAATAATTCATTACAAACAAAAATATATATTATATATATATATATATAAAACACATGCTATTATATATAATAATAATAATAATAATAATTGTACCCTCTCTGCCAATTGCATATACATTAATACCTATAGTACTCTATCCTGCCTCCACCAAAATCCACTATCATTTAAATATATATAAAATAATAATGCTTTCCTCCACCAAATCCACTATCATATAAATATATATATAAAATAATAATAATTGTGCTCCCTCCACGTGAATACCCAAATTCCCTCCACCCACATTGTCAATCTTGACAACATTGCATATATATATATAATATAAATACATACCTTATATATATATATATATATATATATATATAACTTTTAATATATATATATATATATATATATATATATAAGTAATAAAAAAAGCTGAGATGACTTCTCACGTAAGCATTAATAACCAATAACGCAGTGCTACTATGCAACCACGCAGACATCGCATTTCTTTTACTACTGAGTAGTTCAACAATATTAACGGTAAAACTTCCGTAGTTATTTTCATAAAAAATATTTTGTCGTTTTCTCAATCCAAACAATAATTCCGTTAATGGGGTCCATTAATGATTGTGCCGCATGCGAATATTCCTTGACAAAAGAATATTTCGACCAATCGAATATAATATGACAACTTGCATACTTTTGCAAAATTTGTAAATATTACCCACAACTATAACATTATATTAAATTCATTCCATAATATTTAAAAATGATATTTATAGAAAAATAATCTTTATTAAAAAGTTGGGGTCTTACAAGTTCCCCTTCTTATGAAATTTCGCCCTCGAAATTAGGGTACGTACCTGGTATGTCGAAGAGGTAAGGATATCTTGATTTCATTTCAGATTCTAACTCCCAGGTCATTTCTTCAACATCATGGTTCCTCCATAAAATTTTAACTTGAGGTATAACCTTGGAGCGTAGAATATGTTCCTTCTTATCCAAGATTTGAACAGGAACCTCTTCATACGTTAAATCTTCTGCTATTTCGTTTGGTTCTAACTCAATAATGTGGTTCGGGTCTTCCACATATTTACATAACATGGATATGTGAAAAACGTTATGAACACAAAACATACTTGGCGGTAAAACGAGTCTATAGGCCACAGTTCCTACTCGATCGAGGATTAAAAATGGGCCAATGAATCGAGGAATGAGCTTTCCTCTCTTTCAAAATCTCGTAACTCCTTTCCATGGGGCAACACGTAACAGCACATGATCTCCTATATCGAATTCCACGTCCTTTCGATGAAGATCAGCATAACTCTTTTGTCGATCTTGTGAGGTTTTTATATATTGTCGGATCATTTGAATCTTTTTCGTAGTCATACGTACCAACTCCGGTCCCAACAACATTGCTTCACCCACCTCATCCCAGCATACTGGAGAACGACACTTTCTTCCATAAAACACCTCGAATGGAGCCATGCCAATACTTTCTTGATAACTATTGTTGTAGGAAAACTCCACCAATGGTAAGTACTTATCCCAACTTCCCTTGAAGTCAAGGACACAGAGTCTTAATAAATCTTCCAGAGTTTGAATAGTCCTCTCTGATTGTCCGTCCGTCTGAGGATGATATGCTAAACTAATTCGTAAATCCGTGCCCATAGCTTTTTGCAAACTAACCCAGAATCGTGAAGTGAATCTTGGGTCTCGATCAGAAACTATAGATACTGGCATACCATGCAGTCTTACAATCTCGTTTATGTACATACGAGCAAGACGTTCAAGTGTATAAGTTTCTTGTATTGGTAAGAAATGAGCAGACTTGGTCAATCTATCAACAATGACACAAATTGCATCAATGCCTTGAGAAACCTTGGGAAGACCAGTAACGAAATCCATGGTAATGTGTTCCCACTTCCATTCTAGAATTTCAAGTGGTTGCAATGGACCTTTTGGTACTTGATGCTCCGCCTTGACTCGTTGACAAGTTAGACACCTTGAGATAAACAACGCTATCTCTCTCTTCATATTGCTCCACCAAAATGTATGACGAATATCACGATACATTTTGGTACTCCCAGGATGGATTGCAAACGGTGTGTTGTGCGCCTCCATCATGATTTTATACTTTAAATCAGGGTCATTAGGAACACAAAGTCTGGAGTTGACTCAAAGTATTCCTTCTTCATCTATTCTTGCTTCCGGCATAGCACCTTCTTGTACTTTCTTTCTTAAACGCATCAGCTCCAGGTCTGTAGTTTGAGCAGCTTTAACTTTATCAATTAAAGTCAGTTTTACTCGTATATTCGCCATCATCACATGGGTCCCTGGAGTCTTTATCTCTATCTCCATCCCTTTTAAGTCATACAAAATGGGCCTTTGCATTGACAATATCGCACTCGTACCCGTATATGATCTTCTACTTAATGCGTTAGCTACCACGTTCGCTTTTCCAGGATGGTATTGGATGGTATGATCATAATCTTTCAATAGTTCAAGCCAACGTCGTTGTCGCATGTTGAGTTCCTTTTGAGTGAAGAAATATTTGAGGCTTTTATGATCCGTAAAGATCTCCACTTTCTCCCCATACAAGTAATGCCTCCAAATCTTTAGTGCAAAGACAACAGCTGCCAACTCTAGATCATGAGTAGGATAATTCCTCTCATATTCTTTGAGTTATCGTGAGGTATAAGCTATGACTTTCCCATGTTGCATGAGAACACATCCTAACCCTTTGCCCGAAGCATCACTGTAGATGACAAATCCCTCCGAACCAGATGGTATTGTCAGAACAGGTGCTGAAATGAGTCTCCTCTTGAGTTCTTGAAAACTCTTCTCACATTCCTCTCTCCAACCGAACTTTGTATCTTTTTGAGTCGGTGAAGTTAGTGGAGTAGCGATTCGAGAAAATCCTTCCACGAATCTTCGATAATAACCACTAAACCAAAGAAAGCTACGACTTCCGTTCAACGATTTAGGTTGCTCGACTTTGAATAGCTTCAATCTTTCTTTGGGTTAACGGATATTCCATGACTTGATACTACGTGCCCAAGGAATGCTACTTCCTCAAGCCAGAACTCACATTTCTTCAACTTGGCATAAAGCTTATATTCACGAAGCTTTTGGAGTATCAGCCTCAATTGTTGCTCATAATCTTCACGACTTTTGGAATAAATAAGGATGTCATCAATAAAGACAACCACAAAGTGATCCAAATATTCCTTGAATGCTCGGTTCATCATATCCATGAAGGAAGCAGGAGCATTAGTCAATCCAAAAGACATGACTAGGAATTCATAATGCCGTCATAGGAAGTTCTCGGGAAAAGCCGTCTTTGGAATGTCATCGGTTCTAATCTTCAATGGTGATATCCGGAATGAAGATCAACCTTTGAAAAGAATTTGGCTCCTTGCAATCGGGTCAAACAGTCATCAATACGTGGCAATGGGTACCTATTTTGATGGTGACATGATTCAACTCCCGATAATCAATACAAAGTCGTATACTCCCATCTTTCTTCTTCACGAATAGAACAGGAGCACCCCAAGGAGAAGTACTAGGATGAATAAAGCCAATGTCTAACAATTCCTGCAGTTGGGTCTTTAACTCCTGAAGTTCAATAGGAGCAATTCGATATGGGGCTTTGGAAATGGGTTTTTTACCGGGTTCAAGGTCGATACAAAATTCAATTTCACGGTCTGCGGGTAGGCCATGAAGTTCTTCAGGGAATACGTCAGAAAATTCATTAACAATAGAAATATCATTCAAAACTGACGTATTTTTGTTTAGATCCGTGACATGAGCTAAGAAAGCTTGACATCCATTTTTTAATAAACGAATAGCTTTATGGCTTGAAATAACAGTGATTGATTTAATGGTTTGGTTACTTGAATTCGCATAATAGGTTGGTTAGGAATATGAAAGCTAACAACCTTACGAAAACAATCAATTTTTGTATGATGAGTAGTTAACCAATCAATCCCTAGAATCACATCAAATGCAAGTATTTTCAAAGAAATAAGATCGACGGTGTAATGTCTTGGGTTTGATTTGAACTAAACAAGACTTATAAACCGTGGATGTAATGAAGGTTTCTCCCAATGGAGTTTCAACAGATAAGTCAAAGTTTAATCTCTTCGGAGTCAAATTTTAACGTTGAGCACAAGTAAGAGAAATGAAAGAGTGGGTAGAACCAGTATCAAATAAAGTATAAACTTCGTTAGAGTTTATGATTAGCTTACCCGTGATGACCTCGTTCGGGTTCCTTGCTTTCTGGGAGGTCATAACAAACGCTCTCCCTTGCACTACCGATTTTGACTTTTCTGGGACGGCCTTTTGTGCCTCCATCCTAGATGAACTTGTCTTCGGTGAACGACAAAATCGGGCTAGGTGACCTTCTCTTCCATAATTATAACATGCTTTGGACGGCATTCTTGTTAGATTTGGTGATGTGGCCCTCCCCTCCACATTTGAAGCATATAATAGGTGGTCGTTCTCCTTCCTTCATAACAGGTGCTGGTGCTGAAGTCTTTCCATCATTGTTGAATCTCCTCTTCTTGAAATGTCCATTCTTATTGTTTTGGCCCTGATTACAACCGATGTGGTTACCATTTCTGGCCTGTTGATTTCCTCCACGCTTGTTGTCACCGCTTCGATGACTGCTCTCACTAGTATTATCATTTTGTCGGTTGCTATCTTTTGGTTGAGATGACTCATTGTCACACTCCAATAACTGAGCCCTATTAACAACATCTGAATACAAACACAGTTTATGAGAGATAAGATATTGACGTATCTCAGGTTTCAAACCTCTTAAAAACATTCGCGTCATTCTCTCCTCATTATCAACCAAATTGGACGCAAACCGGGACAACTCGGCAAACTTGGCTTCGTACTGCGATACGGTCAGGTTATTTTGTTCCAGCTTGATGAACTCTACCTCTTTCATGTGACGAATACTTTCGGGAAAGTACTTGTCATTGAACAGTTCTTGGAACTTCTCCCAAGACATCTTCAGTGCGGCAGGTTGAGTACGCTTTACAGATTCCCACCAGTAATCTGCCTCTGCCCGCAACATGAAGGTGGCAAAGGGAACCTTTTTCTCCTCGGAGCATCCCAAGACATCAAATATCTTGTTGATCTGCTTAATCCACGTCTCCGCCTTAAGTGGTTTTGGCTCTCCAAAAAACTCTGGTGGTCCCAGTTTTAAATCGCCCTTGGTGACCGTCGAGAGTTGCCAGTGTTTCCACCTGCATTTTGGACAGGAGCCGCTCTCGCCTGATGTTGCATGAATTTCATAAAGCCTCTGAACATTCCATCGTTCATCATTTGGTTAGTGTTGTTGTTTGCCTGAGGAAGGTCTCCTTCCTGATGCACATTATCCTGATTATTGATCTGTGGAGACTCAACGGTCTCCTGTGCTCCATTGATAATCTCAATATTCTCGGATGTCATTTTCAAATACTGCCACAAAAAAAGAGTTAAATAACATATCACATATTATCCTTATACTCTGACCTACCAATTAAATACCAAATAAACTTAGGTAGGTCATACTAGCGAAAGAATTCCCCGTCTCTCCCCTCCTAGTTCTTGTCTCACATCTTAGCCAGGGATCATATCCCTAAGCTTTGATACCAACTGTGATGCCCCCAAAATAGGTATACATCACCCATCTTGAGTCGCCAAATACATGGTACATAAATCAAATACAACATAATTATACAACTGTCATGTAAAATACGACAAAACATAAACTGAGAGTTTAAACAAGAATATTGCCTTCTAGACAATATCCACTCTCAATGGAGTCCTCATAGACAGTATACAAACTCAAATTCAGTCTTTATTACATTTATTATCACACTATTTAACAGAATAGTGAGGACTACTAGCTAATAGTATCATCCGGACCATCACTCCGTTCCCCGACTCGTCCAGCTACGTTCTCATTTCCTAAAGAGAACAGTGAAAGAAAGGGTGAGCTCAATTAGCCCAGCAAGAAATATTATGACTAAGATAATGTAAAATAAATTATCTTTAGTCTCCAACAATGTTAAACTGATAAAATACAATAGACATCAAGTTTAACTGCAGCGGAACAAGCAATCCATTAAAAGAGTCAAGTAGAGAATAAAATCTACTATCTTTTATGATTTAAAGGGTTTTTCATCACTTTTATCGCTGAGACTCAACTTAATAAATAATCCACATCATCGAATCACCCTTGCACTACGGCCATGGATATTCTTTAGTATCATGACCACAAATTATCCATGCACTACGGGCCAAGGACATTCGTGTATTCATCAATGATCATGCCAATAACTGTCCATCAATGCACTACGGGCCAATGAGGACTTTTACCACATCATTTGTAACATTACGGTCATGATTATATCGAATAATCCCTGGTCATAATCATACCAAGTCCATCTATGCACTACATGCCAAAGATGACTTTCAACATAATATAAACATGAGGATGATGACAATGATATAAGAATTCAATAAAACAAGTTCACGAATTAATTTGTCCAAGAACCAATAACATCCAAATTGTCAACATGATACTTCTGTGCAGAGTAAAATTCAAGAATGCTCAGAAGAATATTTCCATGAAAAGATACTGGATGAAACACAAATATCAAGGATATTCCACTAATTTCATGGAGTATAGAAGTCAAAGCTTTAACCAACTGAGTATAAGAGAATATATGAAACTATAAATGGATTTTCGTCCGCCATGCGGTAATCCACGTATACAGATCATTTCCACAATTTAATAAAGAATGAATACAAAGGATCATTCACCATGCATGTGGTAATTCACATAAACAGGTTATTCCAACAGAATAATAAAGAATGGAATAATAGAAGAAATCACCATGCATGCGATAGATTTCACCGACAGGTTATTCTCAACAGAATAATAAAGAGTGGAACGGTCCCACAGAACGCGCCTGAATCACGATATTCCGACAGAATAATAAATGCGGAATAATAAATAATGGAACCAGGTCTGGCGTAAAACACATAGACAGGATATTCCGACAGAATAATAAATGCGAAATAATAAATAATGGAACCAGGTCCGGCGTAAAACGCATAGACAGGATATTCTGACAGAATAATAAAGACAGAACCAGGTCCGGTGTAAAACACACAGACAGAATATTCCAACAGAATAATAAAGACAAAATAATAGAAGAATGTCACCAAGTATAGGGTAGCCGCGTATACAGGTTATTCCAACAGATAATAAGGAATGAAATAACAGAAGTTCTCTTCATGAATACAAAAGAATAATATCCCTTACCGTAACAAAAACTGGATATAGGAAAAGAAAGGTAGCAGACTTCTCTTCTTCTTTCTCTCTATAATTTTCTCTCTCTAGAGTTTCAGTGAATTCGTAAGAAATAATGAAGGAATGCGCTTCTATTTATAGGAGAATTGAAGGATACTATTGGACTATACAGTAGGAATTCAGACGAAATAATTTGGTAGAGTCACGGGCGTCATACGGAGATTGATTTCAATGCAATAATTCATTACAAACAAAAATATATATATATATATATATATATATATATATATATATATATATATATAACACATGCTATTATATATAATAATAATAATAATTGTACCCTCTCTGCCAATTGCATATACATTAATACCTATAGTACTCTATCCTGCCTCCACCAAAATCCACTATCATTTAAATATATATAAAATAATAATGCTTTCCTCCACCAAATCCACTATCATATAAATATATATATAAAATAATAATAATTGTGCTCCCTCCACGTGAATACCCAAATTCCCTCCACCCACTTTGTCAATCTTGACAACATTGCATATATATATATATAATATATAAATACATACCTTATATATATATATATAACTCTAATATATATATATATATATATATATATATATATATATATATATATATATATATAAGTAATAAAACAAAAGCTGAGATGACTTCTCATGTAAGCATTAATAACCAATACCGTGTGCTACTATGCAACCACGCGTATTATTGTACTTTTACTACCGAGTAGTTCAACAGTATTAACTAAAACTTCCGCCGTTATTTTCATAAAAATATTTTTGTCATTTTCTCAATCCGACAATAATTCCGTTGTGGGGTCCACCAATGATTGTACCGTCGTACGAATATTCCTTGAGAAAAAGAATATTTCCTGACCAATCGAATATAATATGACAACTTGCATACTTTGCAAAATTTGTAAATATTACCCACACTATAACATTATATTAAATTCATTCCATAATATTTAAAAATGATATTTATAGAAAAATCATCTTTATTAAAAAGTTGGGGTCTTACACAATTCCTTTGTGACTGACTAGGAAACCTAGCAACTTGCCTGACTTAACACTAAAAGCGCACTTGGCGGGATTCAACTTCAAGTTGTACTTACGCAACCTGTTGAAAAGTTTTGTGAGATGGTCTAAGTGGTCCTCCTCCTTCTAGGATTTGACAATGATGTCATCCACATAGATCTCTATCTCTTTTTGCATTAAATCGTGGAAAAGTGCCATCATAGCTCGCTGAGAGCTTGCCTCGGCGTTGATGAGGCCGAATGACAACCGTCTGTAGCAAAAAGTTCCCCAAGGCGTGATAAAAGCAGTTTTCTCACGATCTTCCTCAGTGACCATAATTTGATGGTACCCCGCAAAGCAATCAGGAAAGGAGTACATGTCGTATTGAACATTATTATCAATAAGAATGTGGATAAATGGCATGGGAAAGCTATCTTTAAGGCAAGCTTTGTTCAAATCCTAATAATCCACGTAGACTCGCACCTTTCCTCCTGGTTTAGGCACGAGAACAATGTTGGATATCCACTCCGGATATGTAGACACCATGATGATGCCAGCTTGAAATTGTTTCACAATTTCAACTTTAACCTTTAAACTTCATTCAGGTTTCAATTGCCTGAGCTTTTGCCTGACTGGAATTGGGTTAATAGTGCAACAATGTCATTCCGTTGATTTGTGGTAAGGTCTGAACCAATTTGGATTAGCTTAGGGTTGTCTAAGGTTCCAAGATTGAAAGGAGTGGTTTGATCGAGATTGGGTTTGGGTTTGTCTGCGACCCATTCCTTAATCTCTTAAGGTGTCTCAATGTCCTCTTGAATGTCTATCAAGTCTGAGTCCAACTTTGCATCAAAGGTATAGCCCTTGTGGAGAGAAGGCACCTCATCAGCAAGTACATGCACATCTAAATTCAGAGTCCTAAAACAGAAGATGTTTCCACTTAATATATGCAACTGTTTGATCATACAAAAGTGTTAACATGTACTTGATAAAATAACAACTAGTACTATAAAGGAAAGCAAGCAATTAAAGTTGTCTACAGGGCAGAGGGGTTTTTCTGCCCATTTTACCCTCGTCGACCAATGCATGGAGTGCTGCTCCAATTGTCGAGGGAAAAGTCCTGATGGACTGCAGTGATGGAAGGATCATCAGTGTCTTCCTTCTCTCGAATGATAACCATGACATCTGGGCAATCATCGTCTAGGGTATATCTATTTGTATGTTCATCATGAACAATGACGCGGATGCCTGCCATCATCAAGGCAAGGTCATGTTTATGTTTTTGTTCCTTTTCTTCCGTTTTTGGATTAGGAATCAGCACCTCGTTTGCTTTGATTGACACTGGTTTCGGAAATAGCATAGCCACAACATGGGTTGGCACCTTTACTGGAGATTGCATTAACTCATGAGATAAAGGTATAGAAAATCGCAAGCGGTTAAGACTTCGAGGAACCCACTTGTGCTTGTGAGGATTCCTGTGATTGGAACTGGTAAAATAGCCTAGACCGACTGTTCCAATTTGACTGGACATTTGGATAGGGTGCATAATACCTTGCTTATCTTTACCAAGCCCTTGTCCAGGTTGATGACCCAATAACATCATTTCTTGAAGTAAATGAGCATAACCTCGGCGAGAAATCTTGGAATGCTGGAAGTGGCGCCCCAATAGAATGGTATTGCGTGTTACTCACTTCCAGAGTATGGAAACTGGCTGGTTCAACTTCTGAATTGAAGCTGATAATTGGTAGAGTTCCTTGTCTAGGAAATTCCGACTCAGCGTTAACAGTAACTAGACTGTTGTTAATAATGTATTTAAGATGTTGATGTAGTGTGGAGGGAACAGCTCCAGCCATGTGTATCCATGGTCTCCCCAGTAGTAGGTTGTATCCTGAGTCTATCTTAAGGACGTGGAAGGATACATTGAATGTATTTGGATCAATCTCAATTGGCAATTCAATCTTTTCGATGGCATTTCATCGAGATCCATCAAAAGCTCTGATAACCGTATGGCTTCTTTGGATCCACTTGAGATTGATGTTCATCTTTACCAAGGTGGCATAAGGACAGATATTTAGAGATGAACCTCCATCTATCATGTACTTGGAAGACAAAACTGCAATGTGTAATGGCTTGCAATGACCGGTCCATTCGGGAGGTATGTTGTCATCAGTGAAGGATATCACATTGTTGTTGAAAATGTGATCAACCAAAAGTTGAAATTTTTCCACATTCACTGATTTTGGCAAGTAGGCTTCTTCTAAACCCTTCAACAAGATTTTCCGATGATCCTCAGAAGAGAAAACCAAGTCCAGTATCGAAATCTGGTGTGGAGCTTCTCGCAAGATTAAAACCACTTTGGCTTCATTGTGGCCCATAGCACGGAGGAATTTTTCAATCTTCTCCATGGGCAACTTCCCCTTGGCTTCGCAAGTAGGTTTGATAACTCGTTGAGGAAGGTACAATGGATTTTCCTTCGACACTGTAGCAGTAGTATGAGATGTGGATCCTTCAGCTTCTCCATAATTCCATGGAACGTTGTGTAAGCTGACAACATGATATTGTGGTCTGCAAGATAACGAAATTGGCTCTAGTTGCGACCACTTTCGAAGGATTGTCAACTCCTTTGAGTTAAACTGGTTGTATGGGAAATACTTTGGCAGTCTCATCATCCTCTTTGGATATAACCGCTACTGATCCCTTCCATTTGGTAGGATATGCATTCCCACCCTTGAGTTGCACAGTGTAATCATCTGCTATTTGCAGGACACCGCTATCAATAAGACTCTGAATTAGATGGCGGAGTGCCCAACATTCTTCTGTGCTGTGACCGCGAGAGTGTGAATTATATTGACACATTTTATCAGGATTGAACCATCCTGAACGGGGATTGATTAGAGCAAGAAGGAATGTAATCCTTCCTTCGTTGATCAACATTTGAAGTATCTCTTCCATAGATTGGCCCAAATATGTGAATTCCCTTTGATTGGTAAAATCCTGACGGGCTTTAACACTTGCTCACTTTATAACCTTATCCTCCATAGCTTCGCTTTCTGAAGGTGTTGATGGAGCATTCATAACAAATGGAAGGAGATAGGCATGCTCCTGCCTGATTAATTGGCGTAGGACTTGATGATAGTGGGTCACCAGTTCTGCCAATTACTCAATTTATTTGCAAAGAGCTTTTATCTTTCGTTCCATGGTAAACTGGAACTTTGCATAATCCAATTTGTCAGCACCGTCTTTGAGGGGTTGGGATGATTCGCCAGTGGAACCTTGTCCAGTGCTCCAACTGATCATGTTGTCCTCTTCTTCTTTGTGTTGAGGAATAGGATTGTCTTGCATATGGGGTTGATCTGGTTTGGTGACCACGATCTCACCGTTGTCTATCAGATCTTGAATCTTATGCTTCAAGGCCCAATAATCTTGAGTATCATGTCCGGGTGCCCCAGCATGATAAGCACACTTCCGAGTAGCATTATAACCCCTCCCATTAGGGTTGGCTGGTGGAAGAAGATGTGTAATTTTCTTCTGAGCAGTCAGAAGAGCAAAAATATTCTCTAGCGAATCCCCTAAGGGTGTGAACATCCGAGGTCGCTTTACTTCTCCACTTTTAGACAATGGAGGGTTTGAAGATTGTGCTGGAAAAGGGGAGTAGTTTCTCCTTTGCATAGGCATGCTTGGATTGCCTTTTTGTCCTTGTAGTATCAAGGAAACATCCTCTTTCTTTTTATGGACCCTCCGGGGGTTGTTTCCATAAGATCTGGACTGGATGTGCTCAGCAATAGCTTTAAGAGCGGCTGGTCTTGAATTTTACCGGACTTCAATCCCATTTCAGCCATTTCTTCGTGCTTGATCATTTTAGGGAATGGTTTGCCAATACCAGCTAGAACTCTTTCATAGAAAGGAGCTTCCTATATATCTATGAAAGTCATGACCATTTCTGATTCCGTCATAGAAGGAATAACTTGAGCAGCAAGGCACCTCCACCTTTGAGCGTACTCTCTAAATAACTCATTAGACTATTTCTTGACTTTGGTAATTTGGTACCGGTTAGGAGCCATCTGAGATTGAAAGCTATATTGAGTGAGGAAGGCGTGAACTAGCTCTTCCCAGCTATGGATCTTTGAGTTATCTAATCTGGTATACCATGAACGGGCTTCTCGATGGACTTTTCTCAAAGCAATTTGCATTACGAGCTTTTCATTTTCTGCGTAAGACCCAGGCTCTCCAATGAACACCTTTAAATGTGTATAAGGATCCCCTAACCCGTCATATTTCTCAAAGTCAGGGGTCTTGAATTTCTTTGGATAATGAACACCAGGAAATATGCAAAGGTCTGCATATGAAACACTGCCATGTGTTCCAATCCCTTTGAGAACACGAATAGTTTCCTCCATTTGAAGGACATTCTTCCTGATATCACCATTGTCTAGATCTCCTTTGAGATGGGTGTTTTCAGGGTCTTTGTTGGTTGTATCCAACTGATGTTCTAGAATTGTTTTTTCCAGACCTTGAACTCCTCCTTGTGTAGAGGATTCTGTATGTGTAGGTATCTTCGTACCCTGAGTAGAGTGGTGTAATTCTTTTAGTAGAACAGCCAAGTCTATAATTTGTTTACTCAATCCGTCAAATTCTTCTCAGGAAACAACATTAGACTGGTCAGAAGAAGACATGATTGGCTGTAGGCTTGCAGCCTTTTTGGATTTTGAGCGGGTAACATGCCCAATTGTTTCTATACAAAAGACTTACGTAGTTTAGTCTTAGGGTAATGCAAATGTTATCATAACATATTCGTTTAGGAATTTTTTCCTACAAAACCGGTTGTTAATTGATAAAATGTCATGCATGCACAAATATTCTTCATATTTTCCATTACATATGGATGAACATGGAATAAATTACAAGTAAGTGCTTTTACAAGTAATTGAAAAATG
This sequence comes from Panax ginseng, assembly GCA_020205605.1. Taxonomy (NCBI): domain Eukaryota; kingdom Viridiplantae; phylum Streptophyta; class Magnoliopsida; order Apiales; family Araliaceae; genus Panax; species Panax ginseng. Next base: position 77,873,234 of record CM035129.1, on the reverse strand, counting down.
GAAAGTATGAAGAGACTTTCCTCTGCGTTTGGTTTATTAGAGGTTGACCTATCTTAGGGTTACTCTTGCGGCTTTTCGGCATGAAGGTTCCCAGATCATCGTAATCTACTCGACCGGAACTTAATCCGGTCTTTCAACTGGAGCAAATCTAAGTGGTGCCTTTCTTGAGCCTCGGGGAATCATCCTTCCCACAAGTCCAGTAATCAAACAACGACAGGATAGCCTCCTGGTGGAGGGACCACACAACATACATTCACATACAACATGTCTCACCGTTTATGCAAAATGATGACATGCGCGAAGCACTAATATCATAGATAAATATTTAGCAGTGCAGTAATTAAGATGCATTCGTACACATTTATTATAAATGTAAATGCAACATTCACACAAAAGCATATAATAATTTTGAAAAGCTTGTAATAGTGGCTTAAGCCCTCTTACTGGAGTCCCCAGCAGAGTCGCCACCTGTCGACGTTGGGATTTTTGAATGTCCCTTTTCGTTACTTGTTCTTTGTTGTTCTCATGTTAATGTGAGATTTGTTTGAAAAACCAAGTGATAAAGATCCGACATGTATAATGTCGACGATTTGACTTTAAGAGTCGTCAGTTGGTGTATTTAATCGATCGCACTAACGTTGAATGAAAAGGTTTGCACATTGACCCGATGATTTGACAACTTTGCTAGGCAGTCTGTGAAACCAAGATTCATTTTTGGTTCGGGGGCTTGATTATGCGGAGGGAAGGTGTTAGGCACCCCCTGACATCCGTGTTACCACGGTGATCGCCACTTTTCAAAGAAATTATTATATAAATGTGTGTGTGTGTGTGTGTGTGTGTGGATCAATGTGCAATTATTTGAAAGTAGTGCGAGGCCTCGTTCGCACCTATATACACAAGGTTTGAATTTTATAGAAAAATTTAGTTTTAACCAAGATTTAGAAATGAAGTTTTGTAAAAGAGGTTTTTCAAACCCTATGCTCAATAGGAATTGAGACCTTTTCATACTTCCATTTTATTATTAAATGTTAAAGCTTTTTTGCTTTTTATTTTAGAGATGCGAAGCATTCTAGAAAAATAATATACTGACGATCTTATGCCGAACTCCTCATGGGCATGTGACCATCCAAGGAAATTGAGACACTATAAAATAATGTACAAAAGCTTACATACTAGAAAATGTCCATCATGGGAACCAAATCTAGATTGATGAAGATCGAACTTTGTAATCACATGATTCCTAGGCTCACATGATATTGCAATTTGTATGGAAAGCAGTAAGCAATTATATATATATAAAAGCTGTAAATATATATATTAACATGATCAACCGCCACGAAGTAAACTCCAGGCGGGACAAAATGTAAATAAAGTTGTAAAAGTGATCAACTGCCACGAAGTAAACTCCAGGCAGGACAGAATGTAAATAAAGCTATAAAAGGCCATGAAGTGGACTGCTGCTTGTTTGCATGTCTCACTGTCATCTGTGGGTGTTCCTGTCTGCCCGTTGTTAGCTCCGGGTCTGAGGTGTATGTGCCTCGACAGAATGTCTGGTGTTGAAGCTGATTGCATATGTTTGAAACAATCATTTCTGGGGTTATCTCTGGAACTTCAATGGCATCCCTTGGGGCTATCACCCAGGATGGGGTTGCTACTCCCAGTGTTATCTCTGGGACTGGAACTGAGCGTCGCGGTGTTATCGCCGAGACAGGACTGTCCTCTCCGGTGTTGTTGCCGGTCTTTTTATCTTGCAAACCTCGGGGTTATCTCCGAGATTGGAAATGACATTCCCGGTGTGTGTTCCGGGTTGAGATGATGTTCCCTGTTTGTGTTCCGGGTTGGAATTTAACTTCCGGTAGTATCCGGAATGGATGTAAGTTATCTTCCAGGGTTATCTCCAAAAGATGAATCTACCCTCCTGCAATGTCAGTAATAGGAGTGCAGAAAATTTTGATTGTCTACACTTTGTACACCCCGAGAGCATTTAGAAGATCCTTAGAACATAGAAGTTGCGAATAAGGAAATAATCCCTGTAGGATACGTTTATCAAAATTATCGCGCAAACATTAGAGAACACGAACTGAGCGTAGACTTAATTCCTATTAGGCTAGGAGAATTTGATGTAATATTGGGGATGGATTGGTTATATAACCATGCGGCGGTAACTGACTGTCAGAACAAGTGTGTAAACCTTCAGACTCCAAGTAAGTCTAAGGTAGTGTTTTATGGTAGCTAATCGCTTAAGCAATCGGGTTGCGCTACGATGATGCAGGCCATGAAATTGTTAAGGAAAGGATGTGTAGGTTATTTAGCTTACATCATAGATACTCGGAAAAGGGAGTAGAAATTAAAGATATACCCGTAGTGAATGAATTTCAAGATGTGTTTCCAGATGATCTTCCTGGTCTTCTGCCAGACAAAGAAATTGAATTCGTAATAGACTTAGAACCGAGAATAACACCAATTTCGAAAGCTCTATATCGTATGCACCAGTAGAAATGAAGGAACCGATGATACAACTTCAAGAGTTATTGGATAACGGTTACATTCGACCGAGTGTGTCTCCTTGGGGAGCACCAATGTTATTCGTTAAGAAAAAGGACGGATCGATGAGGCTTTGTATCGATTATCGAGAATTGAACAGAGTAAAGATCAAGAACAAATATCCACTACCGAGGATAGACGACTTATTTGATCAACTAAAGGGAGCAAAATGTTTCTTGAAGATTGATCTACAGACGGGATATCAATAACTGAAAGTGCAGGATAAGGACATACCAAAGACTGCGTTTCGAACCCGTTATGGACATTACGAGTTTTTGGTAATGTAATTTGGTTTAACTAATGCTCCAGCAACATTCATGGACTTGATGAATCGAGTTTTCAAGCCATACTTGGATAAATTTATGGTGGTTTTCATCGACGACATTATGATCTACTCGAAGACAGAGGAAGAATACGCTAAACATCTGAAGAGTGTTTTGGAGGCACTACGAAAGGAGAAGATATATGCGAAATTTTCAAAGTGTGAATTTTGGATGAAGAAGGTTCAAGTCTTAGGCCACATGGTGGATAATAATGGAATCTAAGTAGACCCCGAAAAGGTCGAAGCAGTAAGTAATAGGGAACAACCGAGAACACCGATAAATGTGAGAAGTTTCTTAGGATTAGCTGGGTACTATCGAAGATTTATCCAGGATGTTTCTAAGATAGCGATCCCTTTGACTAATCTGACCAGGAAGACGGTGAAATTTGTATAGACCGACAAATACGAAGAGAGTTTTCAAGAGTTGAAGAAGAGATTAAGCGAGGCACCTGTATTATCATTACCAGATGATACGAGAGGATTTATGGTGTATAGTGATGCGTCGCATAGAGGACTGGACTTTGTGTTGATGCAACATGGAAAAGTCATTGCATATGCGTCATGACAATTGAAGGATTATGAAAAACGATACCCTGCTCATGATGTAGAGTTAGCGGCAATAGTTTTTGCGTTAAAGATATGGAAGCATTATTTGTACGAAGGGAAATATGAGATATAAACGGACCACAAAAGTTTGAAATATATCTTCACACAGAATTAGTCGCATATGCGTCAGAGAAGGTGGTTAGAATTAATCAGAATTATGATTGAGATATTCTCTATAACCCGGGGAAACCAAATGTAGTAGCCGACTCGCTAAGTAGGAAAGGAAGGGAAAAGTTATTTCAATTGACGACTCAGGAACAGTTAATAAGAGAAATGGAGAAATTGGAAATAACGGTAAAGGGACGAGGGAGGTCTGAAGAGAAGTCGTTCGTAATGAAAGCTTGTCTGACATTGTTGGATAGAGTAAAAGAAGCATAGGAGAAAGATGAAGAATGTGAGAAGATCAGGAAAAGGATAATAGAAAATGGTGAAGAGAAATTTCGACTAGATAAAGACGGTATCTTAAGATTCGAAGGGAGAGTGTGGGTACCAGCGGTACCCAAGTTAAGAGAGGAGATTTTGCACGGGGCACATAATACGATGTATTCCGCTCATCCGAGAAGCAATGAGATGTACCGAGACTTGAGGCAACATTTTTGGTGGCCCAATTTGAAACGGGAGGTCGCAGATTGCGTTAGTAGATGTTTGACTTGCCAATGCGTAAAGGTAGAGCACCAGCAGCCGAGTGGCTTACTACAACCGTTGGAAATACTAGAGTGGAAATGGGAGCACATTACGATGGATTTCGTGGTAGGACTTCCAGTCACGCAGAAAGCTTTTGATGTCATTTGGGTTATCGTGGATTGACTTACAAAGATCGTACACTTTCTACCAATCAAGATCTGATATAGTTTAAATCAGTTAGCAAATCTGTACGTAAAGGAAATTGTTTCACTACATGGAGTGCCGGTATCGATTGTTTCTGATCGAGATCCGCACTTCACGTCAAAATTCTAGAAAGGCTTGCAAGAGAGGATGGGGACACAGTTAAGGTTAAGTATCGCTTATCATCCTCAAACAGACATACAGAGTGAACGAATAATACAAACGCTGGAGGACATGCTTAGGACTTGCATGATGGACTTCAAGGGAAATTGGGACGACCACCTACCGTTAGTTGAATTTGCGTATAATAATAGTTACCATGCAAGTATTAACATGCCATCGTATGAAGCTCTTTACGGAAGGAAGTGCAGAATGCCATTATGTTGGGACAAAGTCAGAGAATGACGAATGCTCAAACCAGAGTTAGTACAACAAACCGCGGATGTGGTGACAGTGATAAGGGCCAGACTAGTGGCAGCTCAAGATCGCCGGAAAAAGTACGCAGATTTGCATCGGCAAGACCGAGATTTTAAAGTTGGCAGTTTTGTGTTCTTAAAAGTATCTCCGTGGAAGGAAAAGATCCGTTCTGGCAAGAAAGGAAAACTGAGTCCAAGATTCATAGGACCGTTCGAGATACTAAAACTAGTGGGTGATGTGGCATACAAAGTTGCACTACCACCCGAGTTAGAGCACATCCATAACGTGTTTCACATATCCGTGTTGCATCCGTAGAAACTTGACTACAAACACGTGATTTCGTATGAACCCATTTAAGTAGAGAAGAACTTAGCGTATGAAGAAATTCCTATCCAAATTGTAGATAGGAAAGACTAAACTTTAAGGAATAAAATCATTTCTTCTGTAAAAAGTACTTTGGCGTAATCACGATGTCGAGGAGGCTACGTGGGAGTTCGAAGATAGGATGATGAGGGATTATCCCCATCTATTTGTGTAACCTTGTAGCAATTCCGGGAAAAAATGTTTATAAGGGGGAGAGGATGTAATACCCGAGAATTTCCACATCTTATTAAATGAACATATTATTGGAAATGAATATTTATTTCAATATAAATATTGATGTGCTGTGAAATGAATAATTCAACTAAGTTAAATTGGATTTATATGAGTGTGGATTGTGATGAGAATTTTGAAATGTCTTGTGTGGCATAATGTGGAATAAGGAATTTCACTAAGTAAATTAAAAGAAGAATAGTCATTAAGAGGAAGATTAATTGCGTATGATTATGTGATTCCATATAAGGAATGAATGTAACGCCCCAGAAATTTTGGATTTTTGATAATAAAATGTTTATTTTTATTATGTGGATTAAATGAATTTAATTAATTATTTATGGGAGTAAGCTAATTAAAGGTCGTTCTATGACCTAGACATATCAGAATGTCGTAGTATTTTGGCTACGTGATAGAATTAAAGTGTTTGAATTTTCAAGACAAAAATAAAAGCTTTCCGAGAAATTTTTCGAAAAACACTATTCACGCATTTATGATCAGGAATTATTTTTGAACTTTCGAGAAATACGTAATGATAGAATATCGAGGTGGGATAGAATATCCAATAATATTTTAGTTATGGCAAACACAATTTTTCGCCTGCGGACTTAAAACCTAACGATTAGGGAAAGTGAGTTCCGAGAAGAAAATGTAATACGTATAATGAATTAAAACATTGATCGTATAATACGTAGGTATTGTACGAGGTAATGAATACAAATATAATACGAGGTATTATATGAGTATGTATGAATGATAGAATGTCGTATATTAAATAAGTGTATGAGTTGGAATACAAGAATTATATGTAGATTATACGTTATAAGGCTTTAAGCTAAATGTAATGGACTTGAAGGAATGTGTAGGAGATTGTAATGTCCAATTGGGATAATAATAAAGCCCAATGTGAATTAATATTAAAGCCCAAAGAATTGTTAATGCAAGCCCAATGTATAAGTTAGGTTAATTAAACCTTAAGCCCAAAGTAAGAATCCAATGGATTAGGAGGATCCATGGGGCAACCCATGATCATATGGGTGAATTGGTGATCAAGAACTTTGCGTGATGAGCAAGTAGACTTAAGGATTAAGCAAAGGATAAGCTAAGTAACTTAAAGGCTAAGTAAAGTGCTTATGTGTGATGAACAAGCAAAGTGCTTATATGTGATGATTAGGTAAACTTAATGGCTAAGTGTTGTGATGGCCAAGTAATTAATTTGATGAGCAAGCAAAGGATAAGCTATGTGCTAAGCAAGTATTCTTAAGAGCTAAGTAAGTGTGGTGGACAAGTTTACTTAATAGCTAGGTAATGAATAGTAAGGAGGTGATTAAGGAGGTGGAGTGGCTTTATGACCATTATACCATAACCTAGCAGCTCCTATAAATATCAAGCTTGGTTTTCATTTTGTTGGTTGTTTATTTCATCTAACAAGTTGAGAGCTTATTGGTTAGAGAGAATAAGCTAGAAAAGCTAGAACAAGTTAGCCTTTGAGAATTCAAGAAGCAAGAAGGTGATTACATATTAACCAAGTGATCATCATAGGTAAGAAATTAAACCATAATTCTCTTTCTCTTCCATTGGTAGGGAAATGGGTAGCGGTAGAACATGTATGCTAAGGAATGATAAGAATGAGTAATCAAAGGGCTTAAGTCTTAATAAGCCGTATAAGTCATGAATAAGTAGTTCGTAATCATATAAGTTACAAAACAAGGAAGAACTTATAGGAACTTGTTTTATGTTGAAATAATAAGGTTGTATGATAATAGGAAGTCAATGATGAATGAACTTAAGCCGAATAAGTTGAATAAGCAACTTGAACCTAAATAAATTGATAAATTTGTGAAGAACTTGTCATATGTTTGTCATATGATGTTAGTATGTTCAATATGGTATGAGAACATTGAGTAAAGGACTTAAATCAATAATAAGTTATAAGTAAATGAAATCATGAAAGTTATAAGTTGATAAGCCATGAACTTATGAAGAATAAGTCAAAACCTAATTTGAAAATAAGTTAATGTAATAAGTAGTTTGAACTGTTTATATGATGGTTAGAATGCATTTAGAACAATGATCAAATCGTTAGTAACGATGTTATACCGGAATTCACCCGATTGGACGTTAAGCGTCAAATTCGTGAAATTCTCGAAATGGAAGTCGAATTTTGATATTGAGCTTGGAAACATTGGTTTTCAATGGAGACAAGTCATATTTGGCATTATAGAGTTGTAAACTCAAAAATTACCAAATTTCGACTTAGAACGAAGAAACGAGCGTTGAACGTTCACGAACGTTTATCATTTTCGTTAAAAATGAACTAATAGGTGAAAATTTTATCAAACAAAGTCAAATAGATAAAATTCTTACACGAACACGTAGAGTATGGAATTTGTGAACCGTAGGCTTTTTGAACGAGCTAATTCGGACTTATAACGAATAAGTTATGCGTCCGGGATGTTCACAAAATTAAAGATCTATAAAATTTTTCTAAATACGCGAGTTGAGCATGGCCGCCAACCCAAGGGTAAATGGTATACCGCAACGCCTGTAATAATGATGTCGTAAGACATCTGCTAACTCTTTCATGGCCATGGCATGAGAGGAGGAGCTAAGTGTGGCGCCGCGGTGCCAGTCCCAGAGTTTTGACAGACAAGAATGTTTACAAGTATAGAATGAAAGATAACTCATTAGTAATGAACTAAGGTGTTAATATAACATTGTTAAAACATTGTTAGACACTTAATGTATGATGATTAAAGGTTAATAATCAATTGAAGATGAACATAATGAGAACAACGTAATGTGTTAAGCCAGCTATAGAAATTTGTTGACCAAGTTGATTATGAATCCAATGGTTTGCAATACAAGTATGGGTTATGTAATTACTTAATGAACATGATAAGACCTTTCCTAAATCACTGTTATAGTGATGACTTTAGGAATTTAATGTTGTTTAATGAGTAGTTAAATGACAAACGTAAAGTAAAAAGAACGTGAACCGTATTCAATAATGATAAGGCCTATAACGTTAAGAGTTACAACTAAAAGTTGTTAAATAATACGTGAACGTAAACGGTATGCAATAAAGTGTACTTAACAAATGACGATCAAGTTTCGATTAATAATGTTAGTAAGCTGTGAGGAAGGATGATTAACTCGAAACGAGTTCTATTAATGAAGTAAATCCACGTAAGACATAGAAGAGAAAGAAGTTGGTAAGAATAATGTAAAATATAATGGCAAGCCGGAACCAATAGTAACAAATCTAATATATGATTAGATTGAGAAGAAGGGTAAGGTTCATTAGGAACTATGTATGTTCATTCATGACTTAATGTGGTATGTTATGTGGTTATGTATTGTAGAGACCGTAAAGACTGAAAGGAAAAGTTATTTTTATTGTAGTAGACGCTGAAGGTAAGTTTTTCTTAAAACGCTTGTCTAACCTTCATGTTAGCCAAGTTTTCTATGATTCATGTTATAAGAAGCATGAAGTGTTGTACTAAAGGGTCGATGCCAGTTTTATATCGGCTAGACTAATCTTGAAGAGTTGATTGATTTATTTACAAGTCTTTCAATATAGAATTGTTAACGCTATCCTACACCAATTGTTTGGCACGTGAGGTTGCCAAAACTTAAACGCACACACGTTTAATGGATGTAGTGTTGATCAACATAAAGTACTATAGGCTGATCACCCAGAAGTGCTCGTAAGATATATCGGACTTACAGACTTAGTGCCGGGTTGTCCTTTTCAAAAAAATTATGAAATGCTCATGGTCTTGAGCCAGAATTGATGTTTTACTTAATATTGTTATCGTAAAACATTTTGAAAGAAAAGAAGTGATATTTTGAATTATCGATAGTACTTCGTAACTATTATCCAGTTACTGAAGATATACGATTCCTATGTTTCAAGCATGTTGTTTAAAAGAAATTGTTGTACTTGGTTGGGCTTGTTAGCTCACTCCTTGCTTGAACCATATGAATGCAGCTAAGACCGAACAAACCGAGGAAATCTGACAAGGATAAAGGCAAGACAAAGATGAACGATTAGTTTACCTTGTAATAAACTAGTAAGTTGTATATATTATAATAAGATGAACAAATAATGTAATGGTTATAGAACTTGGGAACGAGATGTAATATTACTAATGTAATAAGAATGTCGTTGATACACACATTTTGATGTCGTTTCAATAGAATGAATGTACAGTTATGAGTACCGTGTAGCACCATCTGTCGGGTTAGAAGATACCCGGATTTGGGGGTGTCACAATGAATACACTCTTAGATTAGTAATATCACTCGTGTGGATGTTAATTCATGTAGTGTAAAACTAGTACGACGATAAAAGTTAGAACTGGTTTGAAGCTAAACCGATTTTAATGCTATCAAAGAGTGCACGACGTGCCAAGGCCCCCAACAATACAAGCAAAGTAATCGCTAGGCATGATGGTCATTGAGAAACTTAGTTTTCTTTTGTAGAAAAGAAATGGAACACCTTTGTTATATGTCTGACATTAATAAAACCATATGATATGGGTATATGTTAATGACTTGAAGTACCTAGTAGTACAATGAAATCCCATGAAGTTGTAATACAAAAATAATTAAATGTCTTTGTATTCTAGAAAATGGGAAAGAAATTAAATGTTTAAACAAACATTAATATTAAATAGTGTTATAATGTGATTATGTGAGTAGTAAAAATAATTATGGGGAATACCCGGCAATAATGCCTAACTGCGATATTTTATTGCGTATAATTAATGTATATGGATTATATGATATGAGTATGTAACTAATCCTTAACTTCCTAATATGGTAGTAATTGTACCTTAATATTACATTATGGGAATGAAAGAAACCAAACCAAGCCTAGATAACAAGATTGCTTAGATTTTTTTATCTTCTCCCAAATTAAGTATCACAAAGTACATGAATAGTGACTTGAAGCTAAAACACGTATTTTCCAAAAAGGCTATGGAATAGGTGATCATTTGCTAGGAAGATGGCTGGTAAGTGTGCTTGATCAACTCTCTAGTAACCAATGTTTTCTTCCATTACACTATGAACTCCAACCTTAGTGTAATGTCAATGTCTAGTCCAAGTTCCTTCTATAAATACAAGATTAAATTTAATTTTTGTTGCTAAAAGTTGTTTGCTAGTCTAATTGGATAGTTATAAGTTTTTGAGCTACTATAGAAGCATACTAAGAGTGTAAGGAGTCCAATTCAGGCTTGAGAATGTATAAACCCTAGTTATGTTCTTGAAATGGGTCATGTGAAATTCTATGTCAATGGATATGAATTAACATTTTATAATGTGTTTAAGAAGTTTACTTACACATGAACATTTTAATGATGGTTTGGAACTAGCTTATGTCGTTGGAAATCGAGTTGGTAGTTACTCTGCAAAAACAGAGTATGCTTACTACTTCTGACTTCGACATGGTGCGATTATACTGCTTATACTAGGGAAAAGACAATTTGCAGTGCAAGTACCTCGTAATTAGTTTCTGATTTCTATTATGCTACATGTTGTGAACTTTGTATTATAACTTATATATATACTTGAAAAGGGGTATAACATGAGGTATATGGTTTTCTTATGTAGTATGAGGTGATCAACATGATTTAATGAGAGATTTGTACAAAAAAAAACTTAAAAGTGTTAAAAACAAACTTTGAAGTAATTCATGTTCTGCAAATTCTTAACTTAGTAGTCCATACACATGACTGATTTAGAACCTAAATAAGCATGATGTATGATTCTTAGCACTATATTCATGACCAAACTTGTTAGACCTTGTGTTAGAGAGGTTTTCAAGAAAAAGCTTGATATGTTAAAGCAAACATGAATGAATATTACATGATATACATTCTGATCTTGTGAGTATGTTAACATGACTTGACTACATATGATTAGAGCTTTAAAGTTGTCTTGTATGTGTTAAATTGCATTGTTCAAGTTTAAAATGGTTTCAAAAGCAAACTTGAACATATTTTCAAAATCTAGTTGCATCACATGAATATCAAGATTCTAAAGGATTAATATGTCATGTTATGTCTATAATATCCCTAGACATGATTCGTATGTATTGAACATGTTGATAACTAAACATAAGTTTAAAGTATGATTCGAAGTGTTAAACAATGATAATTCTGAACAAACAATACGAATACTACAAGCATGTGTATTAACAGATTTTATAATCTCTCTATGTGGACATATAGCCAAATTATAAAACATGCTAACTACATATCTTGTTATGCTTTAATACCATGTATGTTATAAGTTAAAACTTGTAAGAATGAACTCAAGAGTGGTCATGTGCTATGTGAGAACTTCTAATGTGCATGTATGTTAAAGTATAAGTGTACTGGTAAGTTAGAGTGGGACTGAAATTAGGAGATCAGTAGCTCAACCTTGGTTTGGCCAGGGGACAGCGCCGCTGCGCCGTCCCTAAGCCTAGATAGGGCGCAACTATGCTATCCTGCAGTCAAGAATAGTTTTTGTTTTTGATCTGAAGTTCAAGGTATGAATATATGAGTACATTAACTTGTAATATATGACCAATATGCAATGTAATATGTTAAGAAGCATGCTATGTGATAGAGATGAATGTTAATTATGATTTTTGAATGTTAAGACCAAAAGAATGTTTACAAGATAGAAAACAATGATGCGTTGTTTGAATTTGTGATGTCATACAAAGCTGATTTGTGCTATGAAAATATAGGATAGGTGATGTTGTATGAAGTTAAAACTAAGTAAATGTTTATGTGTACGTTTGAACTTACCTATATGAGTTTATATAAGTAATGGACATCCTATACATATAATACATTGTAATAGGATTCAAAAGTGTTGTTAAATTACGTGGATAGACTACGCTTAAGGCAAGTATCCTAAACCCTTGCATTACTTTATTCAACGAATACCGTAAGCAAGTATCTAAACCTTACCTCTTTAAATGCAAGTTAGTCAACTTAGTCATTCAATTGAATAAGTATGTTTAAACTCTCGTGAAAACTATTATTCATGTTGAACTTGGTATTGTTCTTGAATATTGTGAAAGTGTCTATGCCATTGATTCGACTAGACTATATACATGTTTATAAAACTGTCCAAACTAATTAACTAGTGCGAAAATCTTGAAAATTGAGTTGAACAACCCTTTTGGTAAGGGGAGTGTATGTTGTTGGAAACCCCAACACATGAGTGAATATTAATGTGGTGTTGTGCATAACATGTAGTATTTTAGATTGATCATCTATATTACTTGATTCTTTTGGATTATCAGTTTAATATTGGTAATTCTAGTAGATGTTCAATAGTCCTTAATGACTGCTCAGTATAAATTATTTTATCCAGTTGGACACGTTGATAGCCTTTGAATTCATATATACTTGTTGATCTATATTGAATTATCATTTCATATCCCAAAGATTTGATTCGAGAATTGTTGATACTCATTGTTAATGATATTGTTCTAAGACTCTGAGACTATACTTTTATATATATAACTCATGATTTAATACTTATTACCCTTGTTGTATATTACTTACTTTGCAATTTGTGCTCATTCTTTCTTATTTAAAACCTTTCAGTTAAGGCGGAACAAGGATGTGTCTCTGGGAAAGACAAGGGCAAGGGCAAGGCTACCAACTAGCTTGTTCCTTTATGAATTAAAATTATTATGTTGTATTAAGATTGTTTTCAGACTATGTTTAGGCTTAAGTATGATTATGTAATAAGTCTTTATTTGATATTATTATGTAATCGATTAAGTACTGTAGGTTGCGAGACTTGGAAGAATAATTATAATAAAATATTTTATATTATTCTAAATTAGATCTTCAGCTGTGAATGTGTGATTTTAGTTATTATTGTATTACCATGAGCATGTGATGAACAAAATTCGAGTGACCAAGTGGCAGTCCGAATGTGGGGGCGTCACACCTGGAGGTGGGCAACACTCATTACCATCCCATTGTGGATTCACCTCCCACACCCAAGATTTCTACCGAGGTAATGTTGGCCACTCAAGAGATGATGTCATTGGGTAATCAATATGGACAATGGTTAGGCAAAGATCATCAGGTCATTAAGCGCCTAATTCAAGTTCCCAGTCAAATAGGGACATCTGGATTAGGCTATTCTGCTAGTTCCAGTATGAGGAATCCTCACAAGCACAAACAGATTCCTTCATCTTCAGCCATATGATGATTATCTCCACGTACAAATCCTGAGCCTGTATAATCTTCGGTAAAGGTTCCTGCCCATATAATGGCTATTTTATTTCCTAAACCGATATCGTTTAGATTAAAAGAGGTCCTGATTCCTGATTCCAAAGTGGAAGAAAGGGAATGAAGACGTAAAGAAGACATCGCCAGGAGTTTGTCTCACTTACGCATCCTGTTACATGATGAGCACACAAACAGATACACTCTAGACGATGATTATCCGACATTATGTTCATTATTCGGGAGAAGGAGGACGATGATAGCCACTTCATCATTGCCATCCATTAGGAGTTCACCCTTGACAATTGGAGCATCACTCCTCATTTATCGCCAAGGGTAAAAAGGGCATAAACTCCCTCTGCCCTGTAGATATCTTTAATTGCTTACTTTACTGTAAAATATTAGCAGTTATTTTGTCAGTATATGCTAACACTTTGTATGATTGAACAATTTCATATATTAAGTGAAAGCATATTTTGTTTCAGGACTCTGAACTTAGATGTGCCTATACTTGCTGATGAGGTGCCTTTTCTCCACAAGGGTTGTAACTTTGATGAAAAGTTGAACTCAGGCTTGATGGAAATACAAGAGAGCACTGAGATACCTCAGGAACCACCTCATTCAACCTCGAAAGCTTAGAAAACCCTAAGCTAATCCAGATTGGTACAGACCTCACTCCAAACCAAAGGAATGACATGGTTACATTATTAACCCAATTACAGGATGTGTTTGCATGGTCTCATGAAGACATGGTGGGTTTGTCAACAGACATCGTCATCCATCGCCTTCCCATTAAAGAAGGATTTAAGCCAGTCAGGCATGAGCTCAGGCGATTAAAACCTGAGTGTAGTTTAAAGGTTAAAGAAGAAATTGTGAAACAATTTCAAGCTGGCATCATCATAGTGTCCACATACCCTGAATTTCTATCCAACATAGCCCCTGTGCCTAAACACGGAGGAAAGGTACGAGTTTGCGTGGATTACCGGGATCTAAATTAAAGCTTTCCTTTAAGATAGCTTTCCCGTGAAATTTATCCACATTCACATTGACAATACTACTCAATATGGCATGTACTCCTTTGCTGATTGTTTTGCGAGGTACCATTAAATTATGGTTGCTGAAGAGGATCATGAAAAAACTGCATTAATCACGCCTTGAGGAACCTTTTGCTATAGACGGTTATTATTCCCTCATCAATGCTGGAGCTACCTACCAGCGGGCCATGATGACTCTTTTCCATGGCTTAATGCACAAAGAGATAGAGATTTACGTGGATGACATCATTGTCAAATCCCAAAGGGAAGAAGACCACTTAGACCATCTCAGAAAGCTCTTTAACAGGTTGCGTAAGTACAACTTGAAGTTGAATCCAGCCAAGTGCGCCTTTGGCATTAAATCAGGCAAGTTACTAGGTTTCCTACTCAGCCACAAAGGGATTGAGCTGGATCCCACCAAAATCCAGGCCATTACAGAAATGTCGATTCCTTAGACAGAGAAGAAAATACATGGATTTTTGGGAAGAATCAACTTCATTATCCGGTTCATTTCCCAACTTACAGCAACCTGTGAGCCTATCTTCAGGTTGTTAAGGAAGAACTCCTCCATGAAATGGAATGGTGAGTGTCAAAGAGCCTTCCTTATAATAAAAGAGCAGCTAGTCAAAGCTTTTGTCTTGGTATCACCCAGGGATGGTGTTCCCCTGTTCATGTACCTCTCCATTAATGGTAATGACATGGGCTGCATGCTGGGACAAAAAGATGATAGAGGCCAAGAGTGAGCTATCTACTACCTCAGCAAAAGATTCAGCAGCAGTGAACACAAGTACACTCTGATTGAGATGACTTATTGTGCTTTGGCATGAGCCTCCACGAGGTTACATCATTACCTTCACGGTTGCACAACCCATCTCATATCCCGCATAGATCTTCTAAGTATGTGTTCAGTAAACCCATTATAAATTGTTGGTTGTCCAGATGGAAGTTGATCCTACTTCAATTTGACATCGTCTACGTGACGCAAAAGTCTATTAAAGTTCAAGGAATTGCAGATCAACTGGCCACTGCAACTTCACGGGATTTCAAACCCTTAGAAACATACTTCCCTGATGAAGGGGTAATGACAGTGCAGCAACACCATCAGTTCGATACACACCAATCAAGGAAAATGTATTTTGGTGGATCTATTAACATGGAAGGTTCTGGAGTTGGAGCAGTTCTTGTATCTGCTACGGGGAGCAATATCCCGTCGCCGTCAAATTACAGTTTGTCAACACCAACAACACAGCTGAGTATGAAGGTTGTATCATGGGACTTAAACTTTCCCAATCAATGGGTATCATGCGATTAACTGTCTTTAAGGATTCAGAATTGGTAATCAGACAGGCCACATGAATCTATCATACCAAAGAGCTACATTTGTTGCCTTACCATCGACAAGTTTTACAGATGGCTACGGAAAAGGAATTATTTTGCGGATGCGCTAGTAAGTTTGGCCTCCTTGATCAACATACATGACAAAGAAAACATGCCAAGCATCTCATTTTCCTTACAAAAGGCTCCAACCTATGGGAATTATATTTGAGAAGTATCGAATGGGCTACCTCCCATCTAGCACCCTTGATATCATCATATCAAGGAGTACTTATGAGATGGATCTACACCCACTGAGGTGAGCCCATCGAGCCCAAAGCCAATAATGGGCATCGATTTATCTTCACCATGAGTGACTACTTCACCAAGTGGGTATAAACAGCATCCTTCCCTAGGGCTACCAAAGAAGTCATCATTGCTTTCATCAGAAACAATGTCATTTATCGATATAGACAAATAGAGGTGATTGTGTCAAACAATGCTAAGGACCTTAACAACAAAATGATGGAGGAGTTATGCAGTAAATTCCACATAAAACACCTTAACTCCGTTATCTACCATCCAAAGATGAATGGTGTTGTTGAAGCAGCTAAGAAGAAAATCAAGAAGATCATGCAACAGATGTCCGCCAATCATAAAGGATGGCCTGACCTCTTGCCTCTAACTCTATTAGCCTACAGAACTTCAATACGTACTTTCACTGGGGCAACCCCCTACTCATTGACATATGGGATGGAATCAGTGCTCCCCATAGAAGTGGAAATGGAATCCCTTAAAGTGTTGATTAATGCTCAGTTGGATGAAGACCAATGGTTACAAGATAGATATCACCAATTGTCTTTAATAGACGAAAAGAGAAGTTATGCTATCTTCCATGGTCAGTTATACCAACAAAGGATCGCCAAATCCTACAACAAGAAAGTCCGTCTATGGCAGTTTAAACAACATGACTTGGTTTTGAAGAAGATCATTGTCAATCAAGATCAATCAAAGGGAAAATTCGCTCCAAACTTGGAAGGCCCGTTTATTGTCAAGGAGGTATTGACAGGAGGCGCTCTCAGATTATAGGAAATGGATAGCGATGAATTTCCATAGCTCATCAACTCAGACACTAAAGAAAATGAAAGAGCCACAGAGCAAGAAAGTCAAAAAGAGGTAATTGATGTAGTGGAAACCTCGAAAGAAGACAGTGAAGAAGAAGATGATGAAATAGAAAACATAGTTGTGGGCTGTGATGGGTATAGGAGAGCCAACTACAATCAGTTATTCTCTTATCTACCCATGATGCCCTTCCATAGAGATTAAATTCTCAACTCCTGGGATCACATGTTCTGGAGCTTCAAAGCATATCCAACAATCTCATTGGTATCTTATGGATTTCCTGGCGACTTTAACTTTGCCAGAAAGCTGATCATAAATGGCCAATCTCTTTTAGAAGTTATCACTGTCCACCATCATTCTTCAACTAATTCTATGAACTGCCAAGATGGTTGGAAGTAATTCTACATCCACTTAATCAATTCCCAGTTACAAAATCCCAATATTTTGTAACTGATGAACCAAATTTGTCTAAATTTACTTTGATCCAATCTTCTATCATCTCTATGATTACTGACTCAAGCGCAATCATAGAGTCACACGCTCAATTCGTAGAGTCACCTCCTCATGAAGCCCAAATACCAGCCCCTCCATCAGATATTCCTTCCTCGTCCTCAAATGAATATTTTAACCTTGATCCTGGTCTCTATAACTTATAAGATCAATACACAACAGCCCCTCCTCCACACAGTCCGTAACTCATTGAACTCATTTCAGATCTGCCTACCAAAACTGAGTTGTTAAAAGCGTCCAAGAAAGTGACCAAGGACATAAAAGACAGTCTTGAAGATCACACTAAACTCGTTCAAATGAGACTGACGAATATGATTAATGCTGCTAATGCTCTCCCTGGCACTCAAGTTCTGAGCTCACAAAGAGACTTAGGAAAATCATAAAAGAGATGCTTCAGAGCATAAATGACCACGATCAGATCCATTTCCAAGCTGCTAAAAGACATAGGGATGTTATTTTGATCTTACAAAAGACTCAGGAATCTCAGAACAACCTTATGATGAACAACATCATAAGTCTACAAACTGCATTGAAAGAATTTCAAAAATTCTCCATGGGCCAAATGAAGCAGACCGAAAATAATCTGGCCATCCTCCAACAAAAGGAAGCTCGATCCAATGCTCTCATTAAAGAGAACAGTGAAGATATTTCTCAATCCTAAAGTCAGCTCAATGAGTTGTTTCAAGGCATGACTCGCCTATCCGAAGACATTCAAACCCTTGATGCTGATAGAAAAGGGGAGAATAAAGGGAGAGGAGATCAAGGCAAGGGCAGAGGCAGAAGAACATTCTCAGCTCAATCATCAAGGAGTCCTCCTCCTCCAAGGCAGTCTCACCATCAGACTCCACGATCTGGCCATCACACTCAACGATCTGATCAGCAGCCAATTATCATGGCTCAACCATTAAGGAGTCAAGAGCCTACTCCCAGCTCACAAGAAGGGACCACCACAGCCCTAAGAATGCCAATTGGAGATCTTGCATTCATGAATAGGCATGATCACAATGAAAGACTAAGTCAAAATGAGCTAGAAGAAATAGCAAGGAGAGATGAAGCAAGCAGAAAAAGAAGAGCTGCGGAGTATGCCAATCCTCCACGAAGCAAAAGGCCGAAGAAACAGAGATAAGTTGAAATTTAAATTCCTATTTGATGTAATTGAACTTAAATGTAATATCTATCTTCAAACATCAATAAATTAATGCTTATTCTCTAGAAACTTTAGTTTTTCACTGAAATATTAAGTCATATTATTGCATCTAGAAATTGATAATCATGGCACAAATCTCCTTGGTTATGTCAACATCAAATAAGGGGAGATTGTTGGGAAACTATATAGTTTGATTTGATGTTTAAAGTAAATGCTCATGATTTTGTGTAAAGTCCTTCAAGAAATATATGTACAAGGACTTAGTGATAGATCAAATCTGTTAAGTTGATCTAAGCTTTTAATGTTTATCATTCTGTAAAATGAATATATTGATTAGGAGATCAAAGATGTTAGGTTGATCTATGTCTTGAGATGTAATAGATAGTCTTCAACAAAATCGTAGTCTATTGAGCTGATCAAGAGTTTGCAGAAACCAAGACAGAATCATAGAGCATCGAGGTTCGTATTCTGTCTGCCTTGAAGGGCGTGACACCCCCGAATCTGGGTCCTCTGACCTTGATTCGGTGATCACGATAAAATACAAACATCCACCTCTAAACAATATACGATAACTAAAATGCGGAAAATAATAAACGTACGTCTTTCATTTAAAAGGTGTTACTAGTCCCAAGATATGATAACCTTAGTAACATCTTAAACTAGGCATAAGGTAAAGTCTGCTCATATTACATAATAGTAATTTAAACGTACATCGTTCATATTACATAATAGTAATTTAAAGATGTTACTTGATAAACGTACGTCGTTCATATTACATAATAGTAATTTAAACTAGGCATAAGGTAAAGTCTACTCCTCGCCACTATCCTACATCTTTCCTTTACCCTTGTCCTTCCTTGAGGTCTCGGGCTTAACTGCAATATAATTCATAATATAGTAAGGATGAGCAACAAGTTTGCTCAATAAGTTTAAATACATTAATAAGGATATATCATGATAAATGGAAAATATCTGACAATAAATTAAAAAATATGAATATCTGAAAGATTCAATAATATGAATATCTGAAGGATTCAACAATATGAATATTTAGAAGCAAAGATAATGATTGCTTTTAGAATAATTGCTAGTCAAGTAGACTTTGAACTAAAACACTCCATTGGAATCAATAGCGACCCTTTGGTTATTGGCTACAGAATAAGTACTTGAGGGGATCAGCCTCGCGTACACTATGTATATGCATAACATTTAAATCTTCTATTTGTATCTTATATTATATACCTGGGGTACTCCTATATCATAGAAGGGGTGTTCTTTCAGTTTAAGAATCCTTACCATCAATTGGTTTGGATAGCTTTTATAAAACTTCATACACTTGTCTGACCGAACAAAGGTTCAGACTCTGTCTGACACAGTTCAAGAACTATAGAACTTTAAATGATGTACAAGTCCAAGACTGTACCAACTCAAGTGCACTAAGTGCGAATATTAATAATATCGATGTGGAATAATTATAAGGTAATTATACCACTTAATAGTCTGCTTGGAAATAAAGTTCAAGCTTAAATGAATAACTTTCAATTCAACAATAACCTGCTCAAATTTAATATGAGAAGGATAGGAAACTTTCACAAAAACAAAATTGTGTAAGTTAGGAAACTTGCAACACAAATACAATAATGTTTGAATACTTGCTCAAGTAAAAGAGTAAGAATTAAGGAATTTGCACAATCAAAGAGTGAAGTTAAATGAAACTTTCTCAATAATAATTGGATTAAGTTTAGGGAACTTGCCTGTTTGCTCAGCTATAATTAATTCTAGCTTTAATTACTTGCGTTGAAATGACCTAACGCTAACAAGTCGATCTTTTTAATTAGTATGTGTAAACTAGTACGAGTCTACACTTATGGAATCAAGTCATCACATAGCATGCTTATATACATGTATTATTACATTACATGATTAGTTTCTAACACACTATGTCATAGTTGAAATCACCATTGATTTTAAAGTTGTAAACACTAATTCATCATAAGATTCTTTCAATAACATGCTTATTATACTATGAATACTATACTGGACAAGTATTATAGATTAGAGTAACCATATAAGTATGCATCAACTTTCAAATTATTAACAGAACTTAGATCATACTGCAAAACTGCACGACCGCACTGCTCCTGATGCAAACCAAGACATGGCTGCTCTATAGAAAGTCAGTGAACTCACGTCTTGCACATATACTAATAATCATGCACAACACACATGTTATTATGTGACTATCTAAATTTTAACCCTTCATCAAACATATAATAGGTTATTATTCGTTTTCATTTACTCAAGACTTCACATGTTAAGCTAACAAGGTCGATCATGTTTAGTCATTATACATATGCTATATGGTCCTTTCACCTCAACGATACCTTAATATATTAGATATTAGAAGCATACTTATAAGTTCTCAATTTATAGTTTATCAAGTTTATTTTCAAAACTTTAATTCTCCATTAGTAAAATTCATTCAAGCATTCAAGATACATCTATATTGTCTAATTCATGCCTGCATAGGCCTTTGTGCACATACTCAAGTTATTTACATATGTTCACAAGGTCAGATTGTATATTATTCCATGTATAAAATTTCTAGTTTTTAAATCTTTAAACCTTCTTTGATATTCCAAGTCAAAACAACCTATTATGGCTTACTATATACATAACAATCTCAGTTCACATGTTCATGTCATTTGTACGCATATTCATTCCAAAGTAACATGCTCAAAATATCTTAAGGAGCAAACATAAGCAATCGTGATCTCGCTACTACTGCTGTGGTGAAAGACAAGGGAAAGTGGTAGCGCTTGCTTATAACTTCGAAAAAAAAAATATGGGCTCAGCTTCTGCAGAGGCTCAACTCCAACATTACCAAACATCTATTTGCTGCAACTCAACTACTTCTAATACTTCTAAGCATGCATACTAACTTAAACAACACACTCTTAAGCAAGTTCATACCACTTTACAAGGAATTCATGAGAATTACAAGAATTTGTCAAAAACTCAACTTAAGAACATAAGTAAAGATTTTATACCTCTTGGAGCTAGATGAACTTAGTTTCTTCTTTCTGTGATTGCTAACCTCTTCTTTGGACCACAACTCACTTACTCTCAAATTATGAGAGTGTTCAAGAACTAAACAAAACAACGTGAATTGAAGATTATGTCTGTCATTTATAGAAGAAACTTGGATTGGATACTCACATTACACTAAGGTTGAATTCTTGGTGTATTAGCAGGAATCATTGGTTAATAAGGAGTAGTTTAACAACCCACCACCAACCATCACCATAGCCAATGATCACAGACTTGGAAGTTACGTATTTACGTGATAAGTTACTATTTATGTACTATATACCACTCAATTTGGGACAAAAATCTCAGCAACAAGTTCTTTAGGTTTGGTTTGGATACTATAATTCCCATAATGTAATATTAATGTGTTAATGCTCCTACACAAAGGAAAGTTGGGGATTATTTATGTATGCACATGAATGAATTAATTCTTACTATATAGTATATATTTATAGTACATAGACATATTAATGTGCCACCTTGTACAATATAAAATATATATTAACTACCATGTAACAAGGTTTAATATATTGCATGTTTGCACAAATTAATCAAAAAATATATAATCACATTATATTTATTAATCTCTTATTGATTAATTATTATTTATTCATAATAATTATTAATTAACACATTATCAATTAATTACTCATAATTGCAATTAGTCAATATGTTCAACTTTTGCTACCATAATCAAATAAATTGAATATTTAATTATTAATAATCCTATCAATTCTTTGATATCAAACTCGTAGGGTTAGTCCACTAATTTAAATAAACTATTAGTGATTCCCTTTAATCATTTCATAAATTCACATAACCACATAAGATTTAAATAGACTTACAAAACTAACTCATTAAAATTAAATAACATCTTTAATTAATAAGGAGTTTAAAATTCACGGTCATTACATCGTTCCCCCCTTATAAAAATTCCGTCCTCGGAATTGTAAACTATTAGGTTACTCAAATAAAAACGGATAATTCGCTCTCATTTTCTCTTCTAGTTCCAACATAACTTCTTCGACTGCGTTATTCCTTCAAAGAATCTTAATGGAATGGATAATCTTATTCCTCAACTGTTGTTCCTTCCTATCTAGTATCTGGACAGGAACTTCCTCATACGATAAGTCTTTCTCGACTTGGATTGGTTTATAGGAGATAACGTGCTTGTAGTCTAGTTTATACGGCCGTAATACTGACACATGAAATACGTTGTGAATGTGCTCGAGTTCAGGAGGTAACGCTACCTCATACGCCACTTCACCGACTCGCCTCAAAATCACAAACGATCCTATGAACCTAGAGCTCAACTTGCCCTTCTTCCCAGAACGAATCTTCCCTTTCTAGGAAGTAACTTTCAAAAATGCATAGCTCCCTACTTCAAAATCTCTCTTCTTGCGATGCAAATCCGCATACTTCTTCTGGCGATCTTGAGCTACTACTAGGCAAGCTCTTATCACCCTGATGATCTCTACCGTCTATTGTACCAACTCTGGTCCCAACAGTCGATGTTCTCCAACTTCATCTTAGCATAAGGGTGTTCTATATTTCTTCCCATACAATGCTTCGTACGGAGACATTACAATACTGGCATGATAACTATTGTTATACGCGAATTCTACTAATGGAAGGTGATCCTCCCAACTACCCTCGAATTCCATCACATAAGCTCGGAGCATGTCTTCAAGTGTTTGAATCGTTCTCTTTCTTTGTCCATCTGTCTGCGGATGATACGCGGTACTCATTCGTAGTTATGTCCCCATTCTTTCTTGATGACTCTTCCAGAAGTTTGATGTGAATTGCGGATCTCTATCTGATACAATAGATACCGGCACCCCATGCCTCGAGATAATTTCCTTAACATACAATTTGGCTAACTGGTCCAAACTATAATTAATCTTAATCGGCAAAAAGTGAGTTAATTTAGTAAGACGATCTACAATCACCCATATGGCATCGTGTCCTTTCTGCGTTGCCGGAAGTCCCACCACAAAGTCCATTGTGATGTGCTCCCATTTCCATTATGGAATCTCTAATGGTTGTAATAACCCGCTTGGTTGTTGGTGTTCTTCCTTGACTATCTAACATGTTAGATATCTACTTACGCATTCCATAACCTCTCTCTTCATGTTTGGTCACCAGAAGTAGTGACGCAAATCTTGGTACATCTTTGTGCTTCCTAGGTGTATCGAATATCTTGTACTGTGCGCTTCATGTAAAATCTCTTCTCTCAGTTCTGGTACTAACGGTACCCAAATTCATCCTTCAGATCTTAGCAGTCCAGTGCTATCAATCTTAAATTTCAATTCATCTCCTTCAGTTAATCGCTTTTTGATGTTATTGCAATCTTCATCTTTTTCTTATGCCTCTTTAACCTTATCCAATAGAGTCGGACTCGTTGTCAATGTAAATAATTGTTCCTTGATCTCTATCGGATATTTAATCTCCAAGTCTAGTCGTTCGAAATCTTTTACCAATTCTTCTTTAATGGTTAACTTCAATAACTTCTCTCTGCCTTTTCTGCTCAAGGCATCTGCACTACATTTGCTTTGTTTGGATAGTATAAAATATCACAATGATAATCTTTGATCAATTCTAACCATCGACGTTGCCTCATGTTTACCTCTTTTTGCATGAAGATAAACTTCAGACTCTTGTGGTCCGTATATATCTCACACTTCTCGCCATACAAATAATGCCTCAAAATCTTCAAGGTAAAAACTACCGCTGCTAACTCCAAATCATGAGTCGAATATCCCTTCTCATAATCTTTTAGCTGATATGTAGCGTACGCAATGACCCTGCCGTGTTGCAGCATACACATCCAAGACCCTTGTGTGACGCATCACTATACACTATAAATCCTCATGTGTTGTCCAGTAAAGCCAACACGGGTGCTTGACTAAGCCTCTTCTTCAATTCTAGGAAACTCTCTTCACACTTCTCTGTCCAAACGAACTTAACTATTTTTCTGGTAAGATTGGTCAACGGTGATGCTAATTTCAAAAAATCTCGAATGAATCTTTGATAGTATCCCGCCAATCTTAAGAAACTCTTGATTTCCGTCAGTGTCTTCGCCTGCTCCCAATTGATAACCGCTTCTACCTTCGCTGGATCCACCGAAACACCATTCTTGTCGATAACATGCCCTAAAAACTGCACTCTTTGCAACCAAAACTCACACTTATAGAATTTTTCATACAACTTCTCCCTCTTTAATGTCTCCAACACTATTCGAAGATGCTCAGCGTGTTCTTCCTCCATTTTTGAATATACTAGAATGTCATCGATGAATACGACAACAAACTTATCCAAATACTATTTGAACACTCTGTTCATCAAATCCATAAATGCTCTTGGCATGTTCGTCAATCCGAATGACATTACCAGAAACTTAAAGTGTCCATACCGAGTTCTAAATGTCGTCTTTGGAATATCCTCCGACCTCACTTTCAATTGGTGATAACCGGTCCTCAAGTAAATCTTTGAAAATTACGTTGCCCCCTTCAACTGATAAAACAAATCGTCTATCCTGGGCAAAGGGTACTTGTTCTTAATGGTGACCTTGTCCAACTCTCGATAGTTGATACAAAGTCTTAACGACCCATCATTCTTCTTTACGAATAAGACTGGTGCTCCCCACGGTGATACGCTCAATCGAATGTATCCCTTGTCTAACAACTCTTGTAATTGAGCCATCAGTTCTTTCATCTCTACCGGTGCCATACGATATGACGCTTTGTATACCGGTAATGTCCCTAGTGCCAAATAAATAACAAACTCAATCTTTCTATCTGGTGGCAATCCCAAAATCTCTTCTGGGAAGACATCCACGAAATCCCTTACAATAGGTATCTGACTCAGTTCACCCTCGACTCATCGATTATCAACCACATGAGCCAAATAACCCATACAACCCTTCCTAAACAATCTTTGCACTTGCACCATCGTCAGATAATGAGATTGTCTCAACGATTTACTACCATAAAATACCATCTTTGACTTATTCGGAGTCTTAAGGTGTACACACTTCTTCTTATAGTCTATTACTGCTCCGTGAACCGATAACCAATCCATCCCAAGGATTACATCGAACTCCCCCAAACGAATCGGTATCAAATCAACTTTAAGCTTAAATCCTTGCAATTTGGTATAACAATTCTTATGAATGTATTCTATGGGGATAATTTCCTTGTTTGCTACTTCTACGTTCATTGGGTGTTCTAATCTCTCACGGGGTAAGTCTAACTGTTTAGCAAATTCTTCAGATAAAAAAGAGCAGGTAGCACCCGAATCAAATAACACGTATGCATCTACATCATTGATCAGAATGATACCTGACACCACGTCCTTAGACTCCACCGCATCATGTACGGTCATGTTGAATGTTCGTGCCATTGGTCTGTTGGCTTGACTGGCTGGTCCTCCAATGTTCAGCCCATTGTTGATGTTGTTGTTGTGGTTGCCTCTAGCTGCATCGCCCTTTCTCTTCGGGCAGTCCTTAATTTGATGGTATGTTGCTCCACATAAGAAACGTCCTCCCTTCTGCTTATTCGGACACTGAGGAGCAATGTGCCCCAGTTCTCCACAACGATAACAAACACTCTTTCCCTTCATGCACTCCCCCAAGTGATTCCTCCCATAGTTGTTACACTTCATACTTTTCTTGGCCTCTCCTCTGGACTTATTGCCTCCAGAGGATTTGCTCTTTGTCCATTTATGCTTGTTGGGGTTGCTGCCTCCGCTGCTTCCCCCTTTCTGCCCTTCCTGACTGGTCTTCTTTTCTTGGTTGAATCGAGCGATGGCTTCATTGCCTCCCTTGGTAATGATAACCCTTTCCAATAGGTCATAGTAAGTCTTAATCTTCAACACAGCCACTACTTTTTGCAGCCATGGTTTCAGTCCTAATTCGATCCTCCTTGCCTTCCTGGCCTCCGTGTCAACCTGGTGTGGAGCTAATCGGGTTAACTAGTTTAATTTCACTGCGTACTCTGTGAGAGACATACTACCTTGCTTTAGTTCCAGAAACTTAGCTTCCATATCCTGTTACGTATTCTTCGAGAAGTAATTCTCGAGGAATAGCTCCATAAATCTATCCCAAGGAATAATTCCTTTGTCTACTCGGCCCCTATTGGCTTTCCACTAATAGTTAGCTTCACCTTTAATCATGAAAGTGGCAAAACTCATCTTCTATGCTTTGGCCACACGTGCGACCTCAAACAACTTCTCCATCTCTTTTATCCATGTTTGTGCTTCAATTGGGTCCAGGGTTCCTCGGAACTCCAGTGGTCCTACCAATTTAAAGTTCTTAAAGTTAGCTAAGTGTTGTCCTGGCTGCCCTGCTACTGGTGGGGGTTAGTTTTGCATTGCCTCAGTTAACAGTTTAACAAAGGTCTGCATTGGATCAATGTTTGCCCCTCCGTCAATGTTAACGGATCCTTCCTCCCTCTGATTTTGCAATAGTTTTCTAGGCGACATAATCTGAGGAAAGGAAGAAACTATTAGGCTTTATGTGATATGCTATCCACGTTAGCATTAAGAAGTTTAAGACGTCTATCAATCATTTTTTATTTAAATAAACAACTTCATTATCACAATAAAACTCGATGGATTACCTCAACCCATCCCTTACATACTCTACTTAAGTTTTCTAGTAAGGTTATAACCTAGGTTTCACATTCCTAACGTTTATAACCTACGGCTTTGATACCAACTTATGACACCCCTGAAACCGGGTCCTCTGACCCCGATTCGGTTATCACGATAAAATACAAACATCCACCTCTAAACAACATACGATAACTAAAATGCGGAAAATAATAAACGCACATCGTTCATTCAAAAGGTGTTACTAGTCCCAAGATACGAAAACCTTAATAACACCCTACAAACATACCCTAAAATAAATATTAGGGTTCATATTACATAATAGTAATTTAAACTAGGCAGAAGGTAAAGTCTGCTACTTGCCATTATCCTACATCTTTCCTTTACCCTTTTCATTCCTTGAGGTCTCGGGCTTAACTGCAATATAATTCATGATATAGCAAGAATGAGCAACAAGTTTACTTAACAAGTTTAAATACAACAATAAGGATATATCATGATGAATGGAAAATATCTGACAATAAATTCAATAATATGAATATCTAAAAGATTCAACAATATGAATATCTGAAGGATTCAACAATACGAATATTTATAAGCAAGCATAATGATTGCTTTTAGAATAAGTTCTAGTCAAGTAGACTTTGAACTATAACACTCCAATGGAATCAATAGCTAATTGACCGTTTGGTTACTGGCTACAGAATAAGTACTTGAAGGGATCAGCCTCGCGTACACTATGTATATGAATAACATTTAAATATGCTCTTTGTATCTTATATTAGATACCTGGGGTACTCCCCTATCATAGAAGGGGTGTTCTTTCAGTCTAAGAATCCTTACCATCATTTTGTTTGGATAACTTTTATAAAACTTCATACATATGTCTGACCGAACAAAGGTTCAGACTCTGTCTGACACAGTTCAAGAATTACAGAACTTTAAATGATGTACAAGTCCAAGACTGTACAAACTCAAGTGCACTAAGTGCGAATATAAATAATATCAATGTGGAATAATTATAAGGTAATTAAACCACTTAATAGCCTTCTTGGAAATAAAGTTCAAACTTAAATGAATAACTTTCAATTCAATAATAACCTGCTCAAATTTAATATGAGAAGGATAGGAAACTTTCACAAAAACAAAGTTGTGTAAGTTAGGAAACTTGCAACACTAATACAATAGTGTTCGAATACTTGCTCAAGTAAAAGAGTAAGAACTAAAGAACTTGCACAATCAAAGAGTGAAGTTCAATGAAACTTGCTCAATAATAATTGGTTTAAGTTTAGGGAACTTGCATGTTTGCTGAGCTACAATTAAATCTAGCTTTAATTACTTGTGTTGAAACGACCTAACGTTAACAAGTCGATCTTTTCAATTAGTATGTGTAAACTTGTACGAGTCTACACTTATGGAATAAAGTCATCACATATCATGCTTATATACATGTATCATTAAATTACACGATTAGTTTCTAAAACACTATGTCATAATTGAAATCACCATTAATTTTAAAGTTGTAAACACTACTTCATCATAGGATTCTTTCAATAACATGCTTATTATCATATGAATACTATACTGGACAAGTATTACAGATTAAAGTAACCATATAAGTATGCATTAACTTTCAAATTTTTAACTGAACTTAGATCTCTGCGCAGGATGCATGATTGGCGCTTGATTTGTATTTAAGTAGTGGTGCAAATTGCTACTGCTCTGGTGTGCAAACCAAGACATGGCTACTCTGTAGAAAGTCAGTGAACATGTGATGCCCTCAAATCCGGGTCTCTTCAAACTTGACATATGGTGCTACACGGTGCTACAGTTCACACAAACATTCAATTGAAATGCCTCAAAAGAATGAACATGTCTTATCAATATTCCAAAATTATACTAACTTTCCCCAGGTTCTTTATAACCGTTACATTCGTTCTTGTCATAATATTAAATATTATCATTACAAACCTATACTATTACATAAGTAACCTACAGGTTCGCTTTAGCCTCTTCTTTATCCTTGTCGAATCCTTCGGTCCGTTCGATCTAAGCTGCATTCATATGGTTCAAGCAAGAGTGAGCATAACAAGCTCAGCAAGTACAACAATTTCTTTTAACCAACATGCTTGAAACATAGGAATTGTATATCTTCAGTAACTAAAAAATAGTGACGAAGTACTACCGATAATTCAAAATAACACTTCTTTTCCTTCAAAACGTTTTACAATGACAATATTCAGCAAAACATCAATTCTGGCTCAAAACCATGAGCAGTGCATAATTTTTTTGAAAAGGACAACCCGGTACTAAGTTCGTAAGTCCGATATATCTTACGAGCACTTCTGGGTGATCAACCCATAGTACTCTATGTTGATCAACACTACATCCTGTTAAACGTATGTACGTTTAAGTTTTGGCAACCTCGCGTGCCCATCGAATAATCGATGAAAAATACATTTGTTTATTCATACTCAGGCTTACCTTGAATCCGTACCAAACAATTGGCGTAGGATAGCGTTAACAATTCTATATTTAAAGACTTGTAAATAAATCAATCAACTCTTCAAGATTAGTCTAGCCGAGTTAAAACTGGCATCGACCCTTTAATAAAATAGTTCATGCATCTCATAGCATGAATCACATAAAACATGGCTAACACGAAGGTTAGACAAGCGTTTAAGAAAAACTTGCCTTCAACGTCTGCTACAGTATAATAACTTTTCCTTTGAGTCTTTACAGTTTTTACAACACACAACCACATAACATACCACATTAGGTCATGAATAAACATACATGGTTCCTAATGAATCTTATCCTTCTTCTCAATCTAATCATATATTAGATTTGTTACTATTGGTTCCGTCTTGCCATTATATTTTACATTATTCTTACCAACTTCTTTCTCTTCTATGTCTTACGTAGATTTACTTCATTAATAAAACTCATTTCGAGTTATTCATCCTTCCTCACGTCTTACTAACATTTCTACAGTATTCAAAACTCGATCGTCATTTGTTATAAGTACAATTTATTGCATACCGTTTACATTCACATATTACTTAACAACTTTTAGTTGTAACTCTTAACGTTATAAGCCTTATCATTATTGAATACGGTTCATGTTCTTTATACTTTACGTTCGTCATTTAACTACTCATTAAACAACATTAAATTCCTAAAGTCATCACTATAACAGTGATTTAGGAAAGGTCTTATCATTATTCAATAAGTAATTACATAACCCATACTTGTATTGCAAACCATTGGATTCATAATCAACTTGGTCAACAAATTTCTATAGCTGGCTTTACACATTATGTTGTTCTCATTACGTTTATCTTTAATTGATTATTAACCTTTAATCATCATTCATTAAGTGTCTAACAATGTTTTAACAATGTTATATTAACACCTTAGTTCATTACTAATGAGTTATCTTTCATTCTATACTTGTAAACATTCTTGTCTGTCTAAACTGGGGGGATGTCATGGCGGCGCCACACTTAGTTCTTCATCTCACAAGCGACACATACGAGTTAGCGAAGATGTCTCGACATTGTTACTAAATAGCCTACGTCGCCACCATTTGGCCTTGGGTTGGCGCCGCGACGCCAACTCTGTGCCTTAGAAAAATTTTGCAGATTTTTAATTTTGTGAACTTCCCAGACGCATAACTTCTTCGTTATAAGTCCGAATTGGCTCGTTAAAAAGCCTACGGTTCACAAATTCTATACTCTACGTGTTCATGCAAGAATTTTATCTATTTGACTTCGTTTGCTAAAATTTCACCTATTAGTTCATTTTTAACAAAAATGATAAACGTTCGTGAACATTCAACGCTCGTTTCTTCGTTCTAAGTCGAAATTCGGTCATTTTCAAGCCCACAACTCTATAATTCCAAATATGACTTGTCTCCATTGAAAACCAATGTTTCCAAGCTCAATATAAAAATTTGACTTCCATTCCGAGATTTTCACGAATTCGACGATTATCGTCCAAACTCGTGAATTTTGCCTTAACTTCATTTCTTATGATTTGTTCATCGTTTCAAATGGATTTAATCCATCATATAAACATTTCAAACTACTTATTA
This sequence comes from Panax ginseng, assembly GCA_020205605.1. Taxonomy (NCBI): domain Eukaryota; kingdom Viridiplantae; phylum Streptophyta; class Magnoliopsida; order Apiales; family Araliaceae; genus Panax; species Panax ginseng. Next base: position 77,841,751 of record CM035129.1, on the reverse strand, counting down.
CATTAACTTATTTTCAAATTAGGTTTTGACTTATTCTTCATAAGTTCATGGCTTACTAACTTATAACTTTCATGATTTCATTTACTTATGACTTATTATTGATTTAAGTCCTTTACTCAATGTTCTTATATCATATCCAACATACTAACTCATATGAAAAACATATTACAAGTTCATCATAAGTTATCAACTTCATAACTTATTCGTCTTAAGTCCATTCATAACTCAATTCTTATATGTTCTTAGCATACATGCTCATTAATTACACTTCTCTTATTATCCTATTATGATAGAGATGGAAGAATATTGGACACACGATCATTACCTTTGATGTCTAACTTCTTCTTCTTGGAAAATCTAACAAAGGAAGCTTTAACTTAAAAGTTCTTATTCTCTCTAACACTTAAGTTACTTTGTAAGAGAAAGTTGAAAGGAATTTGATCAAGCAACAAATGAATTATGAGCTCTCTATTTATAGGCTTGACAAAGTGAGGGTAGAATAGTCATTTAGGCCCTCCACCTCCTTAATCCCACCTCCTTATTAACCTCCTTACTATTTATTACTTTGGCTCTAAGTACACTTGCTAGCCACATTTATTTCTTGTTCACCACAACACTTAATCATCACATAAAGTACTTGGGCATCACACTTACTTATCCATTAAGTTAACTTGTTAATCACCTAGCTTATCCTTTGCTTGTTGACCACAACTTTCACTTGTTCACCACACATAAGCACTTTACTTGCTTATCACATTAATTACTTGCTCATTACTTTGGATCACCCATTGGTTTAAACCAAACCCATAAGTTCATACTTTGGGCTTTTAGCTTTACTTATACTTGGGCTTGCATTAACAATTCTTTGGGCTTTACCATTAGCTTGCATTGGGCTTACACATTAATTCCTATTGGGCTTACCCATTTCTATACTTGGGCCTTATCAATTCTCATTGAACTCTACCAATTTCCTATTCAATCGTACAAGTCCATTACATTAGGCTTAAAGCCTTATAACGTATAATTTACGTATTAATCTCATATTCCACTTCGCATACTTATTCACATACGACATACCATCATTCATTCATACTCGTATAACACCTCGTATTATACTCGTATTCATTACCTCGTACAATACCTACGTATTATACGATCAACGCTTTAATTCATTATACATATTACATTTTCTTCTCAGAACTCACTTTCCCTAATCATTAGGTTTAAGTCCGCAGGTGAAAAATTGCGTTTTCCATAACTGAAATATTATTGGATATTCTATCTCACCTCGATATTCTATCATTAAGTATTTCTTGGAAATTTAAAATTAATTCCCGAGCAGAAATGCGTGAATAGTGTTTTTCAGAAAATTTCTCGAAAAGCTTTTATTTTCATCTTGGGAATTCAAACACTTTAATTCTACCACGAGCGAATCTTCGTGACATTCGATATGTTCAGGTCATAGAACGACCTTCAATTAGCTTACTCCCATAAATAATTAATTAAATTCATTTAATCCACATAATCAAAATAAAAATTTAATTCTCAAAAATCCAAATTTTCTAGGGCGTTACATTCTTCCCCCCTTATAAGGATTTTGTCCCCAGAATCACGCTAACACTACATCCACCATTATGGAAATTTTTTTCATCATTTTAATTTCAAATTCCCACAATGCTTCTTCGACATTGTGGTTCTTTCATTTCACCTTCACCGAAGGTATTATCTTATTCTTCATGACTTGTCACTTCCTATCAATAATTTGAGTTGGAAGTTAAATACTTATTGACACATTACACTATCTTCCTATTTGAAACTCAAATTCCTCCTTCTAAAGAAGATTATACTTGATCTTCTCTTTATCCTGCATTTACTTCTTCATTCGCTTGCATTTCTCGTTACCTAGTTGTACTTAATTAACGCGTTCCATTATCGTGGATTGAGTCTACGTTGTGGATAAAATTTTTATCACTTCATTCCGTAATTTAACTTCTAACTTCATTCTTGCCATTTCTGTTATTAACTCATTTTGAGTCACTAAAATTGATAGCTTTTCCCTACTCTTCCTACTTAACGTGTCGACTTCTACATTAACTTTCCTGGATTGATATAACATATCAACGTCGAAATCTCTTATCCATTCTAATTACCTTCTCTACCTCATATTCAACTCCTTTTGTGTGAAGATATATTTCAGACTCATAGAGTCCGTGTATATCTCACACTTCTCAACGTATAAATAATATCTTCAAATTTTTAATTCAAAAACTACAGCTGCCAATTATAGATCATAAGTAGGATAGACCTTTTCATAATCCATTAACTGGTGTGATGCATACCTAATGACTTTGCCATGCTACATAAGCATGCAATCTCGTCATCTATGCGAAACATCGAGATATACTACAAATTTCCCCATATCATCTGATAGAGATAATACATGTACCTTACTTAACTTCCCTTTTTAGTTCCTGAAAACTATTTTTCTCACTTCCCATTTCGACAATACCAACCTGTAACACTAATGGTACTTTTAATCATAGCACCTCATAAGGGTACCTATCAATTTACCCCCGACTTGCTCAGTGCATCTTACAAAAAATCTAGCTTCCGTAAATTAGTCCACCCAATTGACATAATCAGAAACTTGTCATAACTATAACGAGTTCTGAATGTCATCATAGGTACCTCCTCCTTCTTCCTAACTTTCAACCGACTATATACCTCGACATTTAAATCTATCTTAGAAAAATTCTTTGCCCTCTTCAACTGATCAAATAGATCATCGATCCTGGGCCATGGGTATTCATTCTTAACCGCTAACTTACTCCTATTACGATAGTCGATATGCAACCGTAAGGACTCATCCTCTTCCTTAACATCCTCATAACTTGCTTCATCGTTAGACAACAAGAGCATCACGGTATTTTATTACCATAAAATACTACCTTGGGTTACTTAGAAAACTGAAGATCCATTCTTTTATTCTAACAATTTATTAAAGTTCTATGGTTAATCAACTCATTCATACTGAGAATTACTTCAAATTCTCTCAACTTAATCGGTACTTATCTACCAATACTTGTTTACATTCCTTATTCGTGAAGCCATTTCCACGAATATAATTAACGAAAGTTATTTCCCCATTCTCTATCATAATGTTTAAAGATACTTATAATCCCTTTCAGACAGACTCCTAGATGAGTCTTTCCACATGACTTACACACTTCGATCTTACACTTAGGATCCCCTTGTCCCACTCCAGTATTCCCCAGGTTAAAAATTCTTTCTTTCTGGCTTACTATCACTACCACTAGCACTCTCTGCCTTGGTTCCTCCCTTTCCCTTGCTCTTATTCTTCCTCTCTTTATGGTATCGAGTCAACTCCTCACTACCACCCTCTGTTATAATCACCTTTTCCAAAATGATCCCATAGGAAGCAATCTAAAATACCAAAATCCTACTATAGAGCCAGGGTTTCGAGCCCTTCTCAAACCTACGAGCCTTCCTCTCCTTAGTGTCCACTTGATGTGGAGCAAACTTTTCCAATTCATTGAATTTGGCCGTGTATTAGGGAACCGTCATGTCCCCTAGTTTAAGTTTTAAGAACGTAATCTCCATCCTCCCTTACATGCTTATAGGGAAATAATTCTCGAAGAAAACCTCCTTGAATTCTTACCACGTTACCGCATCTGTTCTAGCCCCACCCTGGTGAGCCTCCTACCAAAAGTTGGCTTCCCCTTCCATCATCTAAGTCATAAAAGAAGTATTTTGCTCCTCACCTACATTTTTAATAACAAATGCCTTCTTTATTTCCTTTACCCATGTCCGGGCTGCTAATGGGTCTATCATTCCTTTGAACTACGGTGGACCTACGCTTTTAAATTCTTTAAAGGTAGTCATTCTGGCTAACCTAGGTTCGGCAGTTACTCTACCCTCGGTTTAGTTAAATGCAACTGTTAATAAATTAATGAACTCTTGCATAGGGTTGTTTTGACCCCCTTGGTTTTTATTACGTGATTCCGCTTCCTGATTACGTTGTCTTCTACTTGGAGGCATTTTCTGATTAAATAGAATTTCATTATTATCTATTTACTTACTTTGTTATTATTCGTCTCATAACAACTCATACCATAACAAAGCATATTAAATGAAAACTTCATTATATTCATATGCTTCTTCATAGTCTGAAACTATTTACACTTTACTTCCATTGCCAACGGCTAGTACATTTCTATCCTGCAATTGAACTTCTCAAAAGTTGGGATTTACAAAAAAACTACCCTATTATACAAAAGAGGGTTTTACATCACTACACACATATTTATAACTCTAGCTTTCTAATAATGCATAATAGCGTCCTCGTGTTTCTCATTCACAATCTTCAATATAGTATCCCGACTAATAGTATGTCGAGTCTGCCATATATAATGCTCTCATTGCATCTGGAGGTATTGACTCTAGTGTAGGTACCATCGTATTAACCAATGTTACCTCCATTTCCTCCTCCTCATAGACCATCATATAAAGATATGATGCTATATCCATATCTCCCTCGGAGTAGTCTTCCTCAAAAAAGTACTCCACTATCTCCGACTCCTCTAGAATCACTAATGGTACCTCCGCCACCGGCATAGGTACAGGCTCTACTCTGGTCACAATTTCTTCGCTCATCGCGTGTATATCTCTATACATCAAGCTATCGATCGACATCCTACAATAACACATATGTTGATTAGTACATAACACACAATAGTGTAAGCACAAATCATATTTAATTTATTTAGGGTTACTTTCTGTGACGCCCCGAAAATAGGTATACATCACCCATTTTAGGTCGTCAATAACATGGCACAGAAACAACTACAACTTTATTAATACATCATAAAAACTGTGAGTTTAAATACAAATATTGTCTTCTAGACAATATCCGTACCCAAATAAATCCTCATCACAATTATTGATACATTATTTTACAAAAATGGTGAGGACTACTAAACAACTTCTAGAATCATCATTCCATACCCCGACTCGTACTCGCTACATTCTCGCCTCCTGAGAAGAAAAATGGAACAACAAGGAAAACGGTGAGCTCAACTAGCCCAGTAAAGAATATTATGACTAAGATAATATAGAACAAATTATCGTTAGTTTTCAACAGGGAAAAATCTGATAGAATATAATAGACAACAAGTTTCAGATCAATATTCGCAGCGGAAATAATAATTCATAGAAGAGTTACGTAGAGAATGAATTCTACTATTATCTATGAATTTAAAAGTCCATCATCAATATTTTATCCCTGTAACATTAATCAATATTTATCTTGAATCAAATATTCATCTTTGCACTACAGGCCAAAGATATTCATCAGTCGGTCATGTTCATCTCAACACCTGTTCATCTTTGCAAAACAGGCCAAAGATATTTATTATAAAATCATTTATCTTTGCACTACAGGCCAAAGATATTCAATAATATCATCATTTAGGACTGAGGATGATGAAAAATATTTTAAAGGAAACGAATCCAGTGAAACAAAAGAATAAATATCAAGGATTCGGTATTTAACTATTTCATGTCCAAAAATACCTCATAAATAATCATAGTGAAGTAAAATTCAAGAATGATCAAAACATGGATACAATCAAAGCTAGTATCCATAATAGATATTTTGGACGAAAAGGAAAAAATTTTATTTTTCGATGAATAGTGTCGTATTCGTGAATAGTGTTGTATACGTGAATAGTGCCGTATACGTGAATAGTAACCCCGACACAAAAAGTTCCAAATTTGATTAAAAGTTCAAACCAATATTTCGGCATAATGATATTGAAGAAAATAATATCATTTAAAAAGAAAATAACATCCCTTACCTCGAAAAGATAGTACTTCTAGTTGAAACACCGGATATAGGCTATGACTTGAACTTGCACCCTATAGCAACACTCAAAGTATTAAAATACTCACAAGAATACGCTCAATATATCGAGAGAGAAAGAGAGAGTAGATTTCAGTTTCTGGTGTGATTTTCAATTCTAACCTAAGCACCCTATTTATAGGAAAATGCTTAGAACACCAAAGCAGAAAATTTAATATAATATTAATATAATTACAAAATATTTAAGCCCACCTCTAGATAATTGAATTCAGCCATTAACATGTGCAAGTGAGGGCCACCAAAGTACAAAAACCGTTTTTCTAACAAAAAATTATTTAAACTTCAAAAATCAATTCACACCTGATATACTCTTCCCCCTCATATACTTATATATCCCACATTCATTGTAAAAATATCACCATCAATATATTAAAATAATATATTTAAATGAATTATTTTATCAGAAAAAGATAAAATATTAATTTTTAACAATTGTCACATTAAAAATTTTCTCCATCTATATCCACATAAAAATCAATATTTTCCTCATCATATAAATCAATAATTAATTATTCATAAATAATATTATAGAATCACATTATTGACAACCAGGCAGTTCCTAGGAAAGAGGGTGCTTTCCAATAAGGATCTCTCCTTACTGGCGCGTAATTAGATGACCAAACCTCTCCTTAGACAGAACTTTCTAGACATTGCCAATAATGTTATCTAATAATATTATTCAGATAATATGAATTATTGTTCCGATAATAGAAAATACTGTGTAATGACAATTACTAAAACAACAGTAATATAAAATATCAACGCAGCAATTATTGAATCAATAAAATAAAATACTGAACAGTAATTACTATAACAATTATTGAGTAGTACCTTCTTATGTAAGAGTCAATAATTGGTGTAATACCGTGTGCTACTGTGTTTTAACCACCAGGTATTCCCACAGTATTAATGGTAACAACTACGCCGTTATTTATTACCAACTTATTCTTGTCGTTTTCTTCATTCAATCGCTTTCCGTTATGGGGCCCACACAAGGCTGCGCCGTCGTATGAATATTCCCCGAAAGTAAATATATTCCACGACCAAACGAATATTCCCCGTCAACAATGAATATTTTAAAACCACTTGCTTGTTTGAAATAATTGCGCAGTTTACCCATAACTTACCACATTAATCAAATCAACCCTTACTATTTCAAGATAATAAATAGAGGAAATTTAATTTCATTAAATAATAAGTTGGGGTCTTACAACCTCCCCTCTTTATGAAATTTCATCCTCGAAATTGACGTACGTACCTGGTGTTTCGAAAAGGTGAGGATACCTCGCTTTCATTTCTATTTCCAACTCCGTGTCATTTCCTCTATAGCATGGTTCCTCCACAAAACTTTAACTTGTGGTATGACCTTGTGCGTAGGACATGCTCCTTCCTATCCAAGATCTTGACGGTACCTCTTCGTGACGTTAAGTCTTGGCTATCTCATCCGGTTCTAACTCAATAACGTGGTTCGGGTCTTTCACATATTTATGAAGTATGATATGTGAAACACATTATGAACACGAGACATACTCGGAGGTAACGCGAGTCTGAGGCTACATTACCTACTCGGTCAAGAATTTGAAATGGACCAATAAATCGTGGATTGAGCTTTCCTCTCTTCCGAATCTTGTAACTCCCTTCCATGGGGCAACACGCTTGACAATATATGATCCCGATAATACTATATTCCACGTCCAGCTCGATGAAGATCCGTGATAACTCTTTTTGTTGATCTTGTGCCGCTTTGTATATCGTTATCGAATCATTTGGATCTTTTCCGTAGTCATACGTACTTCAACTCGGGTCCCAACAATGTTGCTTCACCCACCTCGTCCCAACATCTTTGGAGAGCAACACTTTTCGTCCATACAATGCTTCAAATGGGGCCACACCAATGCTTGTCTGATAACTGTTGTTGTAGGAGAATTCCACCAATGGTAAATACTTATCCCAACTCCCTTTGAAGTCTAGGACACAGAGTCTTAATAAATCTTCAAGAGTTTGAATAGTCCTCTCTGATTGTCCATCCGTTTGAGGATGGTATGCCGTACTAAATCGTAAATCCGTGCTCATAGCTTTTTGCAAGCTAACCCAAAATCTTGAAGTAAATCTTGGGTCACGATCCGAAACTATGGATACTGGCATGCCATATAATCTCACAATCTCATTTACATACATATGAGCAAGACGTTCAAGGGAATAAGTCTCCCGTATCGGCAAGAAATGAGCAGACTTGGTTAATCTATCAACAATAACCCAAATAACCTCGATGCCTTGAGAAACCGTAGGAAGACCCGTAACAAAATCCATGGTAATGTGTTCCCACTTCCATTTTGGAATCTCAAGTGGTTGCAATGGACCCTTAGGTACTTGATGCTCCGCCTTTACACGTTGACAAGTTAAACACGTCGAGATAAACTTTGCAATCTCTCTCTTCATATTGTTCCACCAAAATGTATGTCGAAGATCACGATACATTTTGGTACTTCCCAGGATGGATCGCAAATGGTGTATTGTGTGCCTCCATCATAATCTTGTACTTCAAATCAGAGTCGTTAGGAACACAAAATCTGGAGTGGACTCGAAGTATTCCTTCTTCATCGATTCTTACTTCCAGAATAGCACCTTCTTGTACTTTCTTCTTCATACGCATCAGCTCCAGGTCGGTGGTTTGAGAAACCTTAACTTTTTCTATTAAAGTTTGCTCTATGTGTATACTTGACATCATCTCACTCGTTCCTGCATATGATCTTATACTCAACGCGTCAGCTACCACGTTCGCTTTTCCAGGATGGTATTGAATAGTGTGGTCATAATCTTTCAACAACTCGAGCCAACGTCGTTGTCCCATGTTGAGTTCCTTTTGAGTGAAGAAATATTTGAGGCTTTTATGGTCTGAATATATCTCCACTTTCTCCCCATATAGATAGTGCCTCAAGATCTTTAGCGCGAAGACGACTGCTGCCAACGCTAGATCATGAGTAGGATAATTCCTCTCATATTCTTTAAGTTGTCGCGAGGCATAGGCTATGACTTTCCCATGTTTCATGAGAACACATCCTAACCCTTTGCCCGAAGCATCGTTGTAGATAACAAATCCATCCGAACCAGATGGTATTGTTAGAACAGGTGCCGAAATAAGTCTCCTCTTAAGCTCTTGGAAACTTTTCTCGCATTCTTCACTCCAAATGAATTTTGTATCTTTCCGAGTTATCTGAGTTAATGGAGTAGCGATTCAAGAAAACCCTTCCACGAATCTCCGATAATAACCATTAGGCCCGTAGAAGCTTACGTGCTTGATCCACCGACTTCGGTTGCTCCCAACTTTGTATTGCTTCAATCTTCGCCGGGTCGACAGATACTCCATGTTTAAACACCACATGCCCAAGGAATGCTACTTCCTCAAGCCAGAACTCGCATTTCTTTAACTTGGCATATAGCTTGTCTTCACGAAGCCTTTGGAGTACCAGCTTCAAATGGTGCTCATGATCATCACGACTTTTGGAATATATGAGAATGTCATCAATAAAGACAACAACGAACCGATCTAAATAGTCCTTGAATACTCGGTTTATCATATCCATGAAAAAGTAGGAGCATTAGTCAATCCAAAAGACATGACTAAGAATTCATAATGCCCGTCTTAGAGTTTCAAGGCGGTCTTTGGAATATCCTCGATTCTAATCTCCAGATTGATGATATCCGAGCTAAGATCGATCTTTGAAAAGAATTGTGCTCCTTGCAAATCGGTCAAATAGGTCATCAATACGAGGTGGTGGATACCTATTCTTGATGGTGACATAGTTCAAATCCTTTAGTCAATACAAAGTCGCATACTCCCGTCTCTTTCTTCTTTACAAATAAAAGCAGGAGCACCCCAAGGAGATGTACTGGGACTAATGAAAGCGGATGTCCAACAACTCCTCGTAGTTGGACCTTTAACTCCTGAAGTTCAATAGGAGCCATTCGATATGGGGTTTTAGAAATGGGCTTTGTGCCAGTTCAAGATCAATAAAGAATTCAACTTCACATTAAGGGGTAGACCAAGAATTTCTTCAGAAACACGCGTCGGAAATTTACTAACAACAGAATATTATTCAAATCTGACGTGTCTTTATTCAAATCCATAACATGGGCTAAGAAAGCTTGACATCTGTTTTTCAATAAACGAATAGCTTTATGACTAGATATGACAGCAATTGATTTTAGTGGCTTAGTTGCTTGAATTCGTACAACAGGTTGGTTAAGAATATGAAAACTAACAACCTTACGAAAAATAATTAATTTTGGCATGATGAGTAGTTAACCAATCAATCCCTAAAGTCACATCAAAAGCAATAGTGCCGTATTCGTGAATAGTGCCGTATACGTGAATAGTAACCCCGACACAAAAAGTTTCAAATTTGATTAAAAGTTGAAACCAATATTTCGGCATAATGATATTGAAGAAAATAATATCATTTAAAAAGAAAATAACATCCCCTACCTCGAAAAGATAGTACTTCTAGTTGAAACACCGGATATAGGCTATGACTTGAACTTGCACCGTATAGCAATACTCAAAGTATTAAAATACTCACAAGAATACGCTCAATATATCGAGAGAGAAAGAGAGAGAAGATTTCAGTTTCTGGTGTGATTTTCAATTCTAACCTAAGCACCCTATTTATAGAAAAATGCTTAGAACACCAAAGCAAAAAATTTAATATAATATTAATATAATTACAAAATATTCAAGCCCACCTCTAGATAATTGAATTCATCCATTAACATGTGCAAGTGAGGGCCACCAAAGTACAAAAAACGTTTTTCTAACAAAGAATCATTTAAACTCCAAAAATTAATTCACACCCGATATACCGAAACTTCAATAATTCACAATAAATAGCCCTTTTGTCAGAAAAATCCGAACCACATGTCCTTTCCATAGGAAATTTCATTCTCTACAACTTTGAAGAAGAAAGCGTTTTCAAATTCCAAACAGAAATTGACCGAAATCCACAAACGAGCAATTTTACAAGCTATAATCAAATTTCGGTCAAGAATTGGGGTCTACCGACACACAAAACATGTGTTAATCATTTAATGCCACAAAAATACTCTTCCTCCTCATATACTTATATATCCCACATTCATTATAAAAAATATCACCATCAATATATTAAAATAATATATTTAAATGAATTATTTTATCAGAAAAAGATAAAATATTAATTTTTAACAATTGTCACATTAAAAATTTTCTCCATCTATATCCACATAAAAATCAATATTTTCCTCATCATATAAATCAATAATTAATTATTCACAAATAATATTACAGAATCACATTATTGACAACCAGGCAATTCCCAAGAAAGAGGGGGCTTTCCAATAAGGATCTCTCCTTATTGACGCACAATTAGATGACCAAACCTCTCCTTAGACAGAACTTTCTAGACATTGCCAATAATGTTATCTAATAATATTATTCAGATAATATGAATTATTGCTTCGATAATAGAAAATACTGTGCAATGACAATTATTAAAACAACAGTAATATAAAATATCAATGCAGCAATTATTGAATTAATAAAATAAAATACTGAACAGTAATTACTATAACAATTATTGAGTAGTGCCTTCTTACGTAAGAATCAATAATTGGTGTAATAGGTGTCTGCTCGTGTTTTAAACCATTGGGTATTCCCCACGTGATTAGCAGTAATAACTACGCCCAGTTATATATAACCAACTTATTCTTGTCGTTTTCTTCATCCAATAGCTTTCCGTTATGGGGCCCACAAGGTCATGCTACTGTCGTCATACGAATATTCCTCGGTAAAGTAAAAATATTCCATGACCAAACGAATATTCCCCGTCAACAATGAATATTTTAAAACCACTTGCTTGTTTGAAATAATTGCGCATTTTACCCATAACTTACCACATTAATCAAATCAACCCTTACTATTTCAAGATAATAAATAGAGAAAATTTAATTTCATTAAATAATAAGTTGGGGTCTTACACTTTCCATCTTTTAAATCTTTCGGTACTGAGTTTCCTCAATACCTTATTAACTCATTCGACTGAAGTAAAACTTGAGTTTACTTCCTTCGGACCTTTCTTCCATAACGAGGTTATTATCCTAAGGTTCTCCCCCCTTAAGTTTTATAACCTAATGCTTTGATACCAACCTGTGACGCCCCCAAATCCGGGTCTCTTCCAACCCGACATATGGTGCTACACGGTGCTACAGTTCACACAAACATTCAATTGAAATGCCTCAAAAGAATGAACATGTCTTATCAATATTCCAAAATAATACTAACTTTCCCCAGGTTCTTTATAACCGTTACATTCGTTCTTGTCATAATATTAAATATTATCATTACAAACCTATACTATTACATAAGTAACCTACAGGTTCTCCTTAGCCTCTTCTTTATCCTTGTCGAATCCTTCGGTCCGTTCGGTCTAAGCTGCATTCATATGGTTCAAGCAAGAGTGAGCATAACAAGCTCAACAAGTACAACAATTTCTTTTAACTAACATGCTTTAAACATAGGAATCGTATATCTTCAGTAACTGAACAATAGTTACGAAGTACTATCGATAATTCAAAATAACACTTCTTTTCCTTCAAAACATTTTACAATGACAATATTCAGCAAAACATCAATTCTGGATCAAAACCATGAGTAGTGCATAATTTCTTTGAAAAGGACAACCTGACACTAAGTCCGTAAGTCCGATATATCTTACGAGCACTTCTGGGTGATTAGCCCATAGTACTCTATGTTGATCAACACTACATCCTGTTAAATGTATGTACATTTATGTTTTTGCAACCTCGCGTGCCCATCGAATAATCGATTAAAAATACATTTATTTATTCATACTCGGGCTTACCTTGAATCCGTACCAAACAATTAGCGTAGGATAGCGTTAACAATTCTATATTTAAAGACTTGCAAATAAATCAATCAACTCTTCAAGATTAGTCTAGCCGAGTTAAAACTGGCATCGACCCTTTAATAAAACATTTCATGCATCTCATAGCATGAATCATATAAAACCTGGCTAACACGAAGGTTAGACTAGCGTTTAAGAAAAACTTGCCTTCAGCGTCTGCTACAGTATAATAACTTCTCCTTTGAGTCTTTACAGTTTCTACAACACACAACCACATAACATACCACATTAGGTCATGAATAAACATACATGGTTCCTAATGAATCTTACCCTTCTTCTCAATCTAATCATATATTAGATTTGTTACTATTGGTTCAGGCTTGCCATTATATTTTACATTATTCTTACCAACTTCTTTCTCTTCTATGTCTTACGTAGATTTACTTCATTAATAAAACTCGTTTTGAGTTATTCATCCTTCCTCACGGCTTACTAACATTCCTACGTTATTCGAAACTCGATCGTCATTTGTTAAGTACACTTTATTGCATACCGTTTACATTCACATATTACTTAACAACTTTTAGTTGTAACTTTTAACGTTATAGGCCTTATCATTATTGAATACAGTTCACGTTCTTTATACTTTACGTTCGTCATTTAACTACTCATTAAACAACATTAAATTCCTTAAGTCATCACTATAACAGTTATTTAGGAAAGGTCTTCATTAAGTAATTACATAACCCATACTTGTATTGCAAACCATTGGATTTATAATCAACTTGGTCAACAAATTTCTATAGCCGGCATAACACATTACGTTGTTCTCATTACTTTCATCTTCAATTGATTATTAACCTTTAATCATCATTCATTAAGTGTCTAACAATGTTTTAACAATGTTATATTAATACCTTAGTTCATTACTAATGAGTTATCTTTCATTCTATACTTGTAAACATTCTTGTCTATCAAAACTGGATCGATTTGGTGGCGAGCGCCACACTTAGCTCTTCATCTCAAGGCATGCAAGACAAGTTAGCAGATGCCCTAACAACATTATGGGTCATGGGCGCCACCATTTGTCCTTGGGTTGGCGTCGCGGCGCCAACTCTGTGCCTTAGAAATTTTTTACAGATTTTTAATTTTGTGAACTTCCCGGACGCATAACTTCTTCGTTATAAGTCCGAATTGGCTCGTTCAAAAGCCTACAGTTCACAAATTCCATACTCTACGCGTTCATGCATGAATTTTATCTATTTGACTTCATTTTCTAAAATTTAACCTCTTAGTTCATTTTTAACGAAAACGATAAACGTTCGTGAACGTTCAACGCTCGTTTCTTCGTTCTAAGTCGGAATTCGGTCATTTTTGAGCTCGCAACTCTATAATGCCAAATATGACTTGTCTCCATTGAAAACCCATGTTTCCAAGCTCAATATCAAAATTCAACTTCCATTTCGAGATTTTCACGAATTCTACAATTATCGTCCAAACTCATGAATTTTGCCTTAACTTCATTTCTTATGATTTGTTCATCGTTTCAAATGGATTCAATCCATCATATAAACATTTCAAACTACTTATTACATTAGCTTATTTTCAAATTAGGTTTTGACTTATTCTTCATAAGTTCATGGCTTACTAACTTATAATTTTCATGATTTCATTTACTTATGACATATTATTGATTTAAGTCATTTACTCAATGTTCTCATATCATATCCAACATACTAACTCATATGACAAATATATTACAAGTTCATCATAAGTTATCAACTTATTTAGGTTCAAGTTGCTTCTTCATAACTTATTCGGCTTAAGTCCATTCATAACTCAATTCTTATATGTTCTTAGCATACATGCTCATTTATTACACTTATCTTATCATCCTATTATGATAGACACAGAAGAATATTGGACACAAGATCATTACCTTTGATGTCTAACTTCTTCTTCTTGGAAAATCTAACAAAGGAAGCTTTAACTTAAAAGTGCTTATTCTCTCTAACACTTAAGTTACTTTGTAAGAGAAAGTTGAAAGGAATTTGATCAAGCAACAAATGAATTATGAGCTCTCTATTTATAGGCTTGACAAAGTGAGGGTAGAATAGTCATTTAGGCCCTCCATCTCCTTAATCCCAGCTCCTTATTAACCTCCTTACTATTCATTACTTTGGCTCTAAGTAAACTTGCTAGCCACATTAATTTCTTGTTCACCACAACACTTGATCATCACATAAAGTACTTGGGCATCACACTTACTTATCCATTAAGTTAACTTATTAATCACCTAGCTTATCCTTTGCTTGTTGATCACAACTTTTACTTGTTCACCTAACATAAGCACTTTACTTGTATATCACATTAATTACTTGCTCATTACTTTGGATCACCCATGGGTTTAAACCATCCAATAACCCATAAGTTCATACTTTGGGCTTTTAGCTTTACTTATACTTGGGCTTGCATTAACAATTCCTTGGGCCTTACCATTAGCTTGCATTGGGCTTACACATTAATTCCTATTGGACTTACCCATTTCTACACTTGGGCCTTATCAATTCTCATTGAACTCTACCAATTTCCTATTCAATCGTACAAGTTCATTACATTTGGCTTAAAGCCTTATAACGTATAATTTACGTATTAATCTCGTATTCCACTTCGTATACTTATTCACATACGACATACCATTATTCATTCATACTCGTATAACACCTCGTATTATACTCGTATTCATTACCTCGTACAATACCTACGTAATATACGATCAACGCTTTAATTCATTATACGTATTAAATTTTCTTCTCGGAACTCACTTTCCCTAATCATTAGGTTTAAAGTCCGCAGGTGAAAAACTGCGTTTGCCATAACTGAAATATTATTGGATATTCTATCTCACCTCGATATTCTATCATTACGTATTTCTCGGAAATTTAAAATTAATTCCCGAACAGAAATGCGTGAATAGTGTTTTTCAGAAAATTTCTCGAAAAGCTTTTATTTTCGTCTTGGAAATTCAAACACTTTAATTCTATCACGTAGCCAAAATACTACGACATTCCGATATGTGTAGGTCATAGAACGACCTTCAATTAGCTTACTCCCATAAATAATTAATTAAATTCATTTAATCCACATAATCAAAATAAAATTTTAATTCTCAAAAATCCAAATTTTCTAGGGCGTTACAGAACTCACGTCTTGCACATATACTAATAATCATGCATAACACATATGTTATTATCTGACTATCTAAATTTTAACCCTTTTTCAAACATATCATAGGTTATTATTCGTTTTCATTTACTCAAGACTTCACATGTTAAGCTAAGAAGGTCGATCATGTCTAGTCATTATACACATGTTATATGGTCCTTTTGCCTCAACGATACATTAATATATTATATATCAGAAGCATACTTACAAGTTCTCAACTTATAGTTTATCAAGTTCATTTTCAAAACTTTAAGTCTCCATTAGTAAAATTCATTCAAGCATACAAGATACATCTATATTGTCTAATTCATGCTTGCATAGGCCTTTGTGCACATACTCAAGTTATTTACATATGTTCACAAGGTCAGAATATATATTATTCCATACATAAAATTTCTAGTTTTCAAATCTTTAAACCTTCTTTGATATTCCAAGTCAAAACAACCTATTATGGCTTACTATATACATAACAATCTCAGTTCACATTTTCAGGTCATTTGTATGCATATTCATTCCAAAGTAACATGATCAGAATATCTTAAGGAGCTAACATAAGCAACTGTTATCTGCTACCCGCGCGGCCGCATGAAGAAAGACTAGGGAAGTGGCGCTACTGCGCAACTTCGACCAGAAAGAAAAATATGGCCTCTGCTTCTAAAGAGGCTCAACTCCAACATTGCCAAACATCTATTTGCTGTAACTCTACTACTTCTAATATTTCTAAGCATGCATACTAACTTAAACAACACACTCTTAAGCCAATTCATACCACATTACAAGGAAGTCATGAGAATTACAAGAATTTGTCAAAAACCCAACTCAAGAACTTAAGTCAAGATTTTATACCTCTTGGAGCTAGATGAACTTAGTTTCTTCTTTCTATGATTGCTAACCTCTTCTTTGGACCACAACTCACTTACTCTCAAAATATCAGAGTGTTCAAGAACTAAACAAAACAACGTGAATTGAAGATTATGTCTGTCATTTGTAGAAGAAACTTGGACTGAATAATCACATTGCACTGAGGTTGAATTCATGGTGTATTAGCAGGAATCATTGGTTAATAAGGAGTGGTTTAACAACCCACCACCAACCATCACCATAGCCAGTGATCACAGACTTGGAAGTTACGTATTTAGGTGATAGGTTACTTTTTGTGTACTATATGCCACTCAATTTGGGACAAAAATCTCAGCAACAAGTCATTTAGGCTTGGTTTGGATACTATAATTCCCATAATGTAATATTAATGTGTTAATGCTCCTACACAAAGGAAAGTTGGGCATTATTTATGTACTCACATGAATGAATTAAATCTTACTATATAGTACATATTTATAGTATATAGACATATTAATGTGTCACCTTATACAATATAAAATATATAATTAACTACCATGTAACAAGGTATAATATATTGCATGTTTGCACAAATTAATCAAGAAAATATATAATCACATTATATTTATTAATCTCTTACTCATTAATTATTATTTATTCATAATAATTATTAATTAATACATTATCAATTAATTACTCATAATTTCAATTAGTCAATATGTTCAACTCTTGCCACCATATTCAAATAAATTGAATATTTAATTATTAATAATCCTTTCAATTCTTTAATATCAAACTCTTAGGGTTAGTCCACTAATTTAAATAAACTATTAGTGACTCCCTTTAATCATTTCATAAATTCACATAACCACATAAGGTTTAAATAGACTCACAAAACTAACTCATTAAAATTAAATCACATCTTTAATTAATAAGGAGTTTAAAATTCATAGTCATTACAAAGGGCCTCTCTGGAAATCGTAGATTGGTCCAAACGTTTGCCGAGCCAACTCAGAGATCGTAGTGTGCGCTCGAAATAGTAGAGTCTGCAAGACAAGCAAGTGAAGATCGTAGTGTGCCAAGCCCATAAGAGAAATCGTAGTGCTCTTGTTTACTAAGTAACAGATCAAGCATCAAGGTGGCAAGACACCACGATCAGAATCATAGAGCATCATATGTCTATGTCAGAAGCATCAAACATTACACATTTGTTTAAAGATAAATCCCAACAAATGTGGAATAGGTTATAAACGTTGAAGTCTTCGTTAGTCCCAATGACACAGAAGATATCCTTAGTATACAACAAAGAAACGTATTGAAGAAGCTAAGAAAAGTACCATGGGACAGAGTAAAACATCTTTTCAGATGTTAGGTGAGATGATAGTTTGCTGTGTCAATGGGCCAGAATACTAATCAGAAGATGTACAAAAAAGTCTCAATCAAAGTTTTAGAAATGTCAAACGCATTTAATGCTTCAATGGATATCTTCAACGGATACATTTCAAGGATCACATATATGCAAAACATCTACAGATGAAAGAGGGTAAGCAAACATTGAACAAAACGCTGAAGAACACTCAACGCTAAACTTTTAACTCTATGATCTGAAAAAAGAAAAAGCTTTCTCAGCTACTCAGTTCTTTCGAACAAGAGCTTAACGGCAACTGAGTAGCACCAATCAAGAACTCATCAACTACAAATCAAGTGAAGTAAGAAGTTCCAAATGAGAAGGACTTGAAGAGTTCTAAGTGAACTGTAAAGAAAAAAGTCTGCTGGACTTGAAGAGTTCAAAAGTGAACTAAGAAGTACCTAGACTGCTGGTCTAAAAGGAATCTGTGAGATTCAGAAAGTGTAAAAGATATCCTTAGTGGATTTCCTACTCAAGGAGTAGAAGAGTGAATTAGGAGCTTTAAGTGCTCTGAACCACTTAAAACTGTTGTGTTTATTACATTCTTGTCATAACTGCTATAACTGTTATAACTACCTCCCTGTCATTAACTCACCATATCTAAGAAGGAGTTCAAACAAATCTTAATTCCGCTGTGTTTGAATCAATAACAAAACTAACAAAGTATTTAAGAAAGAATTTTAAAATATCTATTCAACCCCCCCCCCTAGATAACTATTGTGCCTCAGGGAACTAACAAACACTTATCAAGTCTAATTAGTTCAGTCTGGTTAGAGTTCGATATTTATACTAAGTATGGATTACCCTATCCGATAATTAACGAGTTTATTGTCAATAAAACTCTATCTCAAAGCTTCAATATTATTTAAGATAATTAAAATATCATTCATAATATTTTTCGGAAGTTTAAAATAATTTTCAAATAATTATTATATTTTATAATAAATTTTCAAACACTAAAATCATTTTAAATTATTTAAATACTAAATAATCAAATTATCATTAATATTTAATTAATATTAACATATTAATAAAATATTTGTCAAAATATTAAAGTTATTTATAATAACTCAAAATATTTTTAAATCACTAATATTACCCTTAAATAATTTTTAAATGATTTAAAATTATTTTAACTAATTACCATTAATATTTAAATATTGATGTATTTTTTCATCAAAATATTAAAAGTCATTTACTATAACTTAAAATATTTTTAAATCATTTATATCATTTTTAAATATTTTTTAAATCAATAAAACTATTTTTAAATCATTTATTTAATATAATTATTAAATAAATCTAATATCATTAATATTAATTTATTAAAGAAATTTACCTCAAAATATTAAAAGTCATATTTTATAACTTAAAATATGTTTAAACACTTTATTATCATTTAAAATGATTTTTTAATATATTAAAATTATTTTAAATAATTTATTTAATACATTTATTAAGTAAATTTAATATCATTAATATTCAAATAAATACAAATATTAATATAAAAAATATGTCAATTTATCAAAAGTTAATTTTTATAACTTAAAATAATTTTTAAAACTAATTATAGAACTTTTAGAAATTAATTTCTATTTTTAATGATTTTTTGGAAATTAATTTAATTAATTTTAATAAAATTGTCACTAAAGCTTTTAGCGACAAAAACTGTCCGAAATGGTGTTTTTGAGCCTCAAGAACACTCACAGTCAGATTCTTGGTGCCATGTTTGACCATCTTCAAATATAAGTTTATATTATTTTCTGGGCTTGCAAATGTATTGATTATGTAGTATTGATGTAATAGTACATGTATCAACAATGATCATGGTCATACTACATCATACCACGGAGATCTAGGGCTTTAAACTCATTGTCAGACATGTTCTAGGTTTTTTGGGTTACCCAGAAACCCAAACAGTTCCTAGTAGGTACTTTGTAGCTCGATTATCTTTGTTTCTGGACAATGATTTGGTGTTTAAATGGTCAAATATGGTAGTTCTCATGTCAAAGAACAAATATACAACATTAGGTTAGTCTAACTACATCACAATAACAATATATGAGCCCAACAAACCATGTCAGAAACTGTGTTAGTACGTTTTCTGGAATTTCTAAAAAATCCAAAGTCATGCTCGATCAACTCACTTTGACTGCTAACTACTTTAAACCTATTGTTTGTTTAAGTGATATAAAGCCATGAATATATAGTCCATATACTAGAGTATAACATTGATACATCTACATAAGCTAACTACACAACACATGAAAGATCTGGGCTCAACAAAAGGTTGTCAGACCAACCTGGGAATTTTCTGGGTTACCTAAAAACACAAAGTCATGGTCAGTCAACCCACTTTGACCATTAATATCTTGGAATCTGGACATGCTATGAGCATGATTCCACTTCCATATTACTCCCCATGTAGCATACTACAAGATTATTACATCAAACAAGTCAAATAATAAACAGATCTACATCTATGGCCTCTGACATTAGGTTGTCAGGCCATAGAACTAGGGTTCTAGACATATTTAAAAACTTGAATTTTGAGCACTTTGATATTATGGATCGATGATATAACATCATGGATCACTAAATAACATCTTATAGCATAAATTTAAACACATAAACATAACTTTTATCTTAGCATACAAAATTAAACATATGTTAGGGTTTATACCTCTCTTGCACAAGCTTTGATTCTAGGCTTCCTCAACTGATCTTGGGGAGTTAGGGACCTATCTAAGGATTGATTTAGTTTATAAATTCGTGGCTTTGGAGAGAAAATAACTTGGCCAAGTGTTGGTTCACAAATGAGCTAGATTTCTGCTCTTCTTTCTCTTTCTCTTTAATCTCTCACTTTGATTCAATGTATCTAAGTTATGCAAGGTGGCATAAGTGATCTGATCTTGTATAGATTTTTAAGCAAATGTTGATATACAACATGATGACTCACTAGATTTTAATTATCTCTTAACTTTAAACTTAAGTAAAGAGTATTTTGGTAATTTCTCATCCAAAAGGGTATTTTGATAATTTCCCTCATGTTTTTAAGGGTATATTAGTTAATTGACATGCTTACCTTTAATTTTAACCCTTAGGGTTTGATAAACATAATTAGGGTTTAGGGTTCCTGAATCATAAATTAGGGTTCTCAGAAATATGATTAGGTTCCTAGCTGATCGTTAGGCTTTACTAACTGTAGATTATGGTTTCTAGTCCATGTTAGGGTTTAATAAGGTTATACCTTATCTGATCAATCTTTGATCATTAATCATATACTGTACTAACATATACACACAGATACATTTACAATCACTGTATTAACTATCGAATCCATATCCGTAACTAGGGTTATGGTTTTCATCAATTGTTTAACAAAACTTCACTCATATTACTTAGTCAATACACAGTTTGACCATCTTGCTAAACTCATATCACAGATACTTAGCACAATATTGATAACCAATACCAATATTAAAATTTATTCGTAAAAATTTAATAGTTTAAAATTATGGGTCCTCACATTCACTAATATTATAACAAGAATGTAGTAAATACACTCATTTTGATGTTATTTTGATGGAATGAATGTATAGTTAGTAGTACCGTGTAACACCATAT
Source organism: Panax ginseng (assembly GCA_020205605.1). NCBI lineage: Eukaryota > Viridiplantae > Streptophyta > Magnoliopsida > Apiales > Araliaceae > Panax > Panax ginseng. Next base: position 77,819,811 of record CM035129.1, on the reverse strand, counting down.
CTTTGGGTTGAAAGTACACATATTTGGGGGCTTTACATAATGGTCCTGCAACATTTCATCATTGTATGATGTCCATATTTTTTGATATAGTGGAACAGACATTCGAGGTGTTTATGGATGATTTCTCTATTTTTGGGAGTTCTTTTAAGGCATGTCTATAAAATTTGATTACAATTCTGAAAAGTTGTGTAGAGACGAACTTGAATTTGAATTAGGAGAAGTGCCACTTCATGGTGAGAGAAGGGATTATTCTGGGGCATAGAGTGTCTGCTAGTGGGATTGAAGAAGATAGAGCAAAAATTGATGTTATTGATAATCTTCCACTGTGACGCCCCCAAATCCAGATACTTTCAACCCATAGATATAGTGATACACGATATTACTAACTATACATTCATTCCATCAAAACAACATCAAAATGAGTGTATTTACTACATTCTTATTACAATAATAATGAATCCTTTCCCATGTTCTATAACTAAATACATTGTTCATCTACCATAGTATAATTCATACAAAAGTACTATCCTGTAATCTATTCTATTATAGGATAAACTACTTATCCATCTTAGCTTTGCCTCTATACTTACCAGAACCCTCGGTTTGCTTGGACTTAGCTGCAATAATATAATTCAAGCAAGATGTGAGCATAACTGCCCAACAAGTCTAGCAATATAGAATACATACACCATGTCGAGAATTATATGATTATTCTTCATTAACTGAACAAATAGTTATGAATTACTATGAATAATTGAAATAACACTTTTCATTCTTATAAAACAATCCAGAGTACATACAGTAACTTAGGAATTCTGAGCAGGTCAAAAGACCATGAAAATTCTTTTTAATTTTTATTCATAAAAAGGGCAACCCGACACTAAGTCCGTAAGTCCGATATATTTTACGATCACTTCTAGGTGATCAGCCTATAGTACTTTATATTGATCAACACTCATCCGTTAAACGTATCAACTTTTAAGTTTTGGCAACCTCATGTGCCCATCGAATAATCGATGTAAAATACTTTTGTTTATTCATACTCAGGCTTACCTTTGAATCCGTAGCAAATAATTGGAATAGGATAATTTTATTAATACTATGTTGAAAGACTTGTAAACAAATCAATCAAACTCTTAAGGTTAGTATAGCCGAGTTAACACTGGTATCGACTCTTTCGTAAAATAATTCATGCATATAATAACATGAATCACAGAAACTTGGTTAACACGAAGGTCAGACAAGCATCAAGGAAACTTGCCTTCAAGCATCTTTAATTAAAATTCAGCAATTCTTGGTCTTTACAGTTTCTATATTATATATTCACATAACACACAAGAATTAGCTACAAAACAATCTATCCACATTGTTTTACCAATTTTTTCTCTTCTATAACTTAATTGAAATCATTTCCTTAATAATATTCGTTTGGAGTTATTTAACATTCATTACGACTTATTAACATTCATATGTCATAAACGGATACCCAACAACCATCGTTTAAGTACAACAGTAGTTGAAACCCTAATTGATTTTCTAAATCGGATAAATTCTTCTCGAATTACTGACATCGGACTCTGTATAGTACGTACATAAGTTTTATCTTCATTTCTTATCATTCACATACCACGCACATCTATTACATAATTTATAACCATAGGATGCGCGTTACACTCGAATACGATTCACGATTTACGTTCTCGCACTTTACGTTCTTCGTTTACATACTTTTAATCAACGTTAAATTCCTAAAATCATTTGTACATGTTATTGAGGAATTGTCTGTTCATGTTTATTAAGTATATACATGCCCCATTGTTATCATGTAAATAGTTGGGTTAATAATTAACTGTGTCAGACTTTTTCCACTTATCGGTGCTGCGGCGCCAGTTATAAGTATACAAGCTAAGCTGTGGCGCCATTCTGCGAGAGTCGAGCCCCGATCCGTATTTGCCGCCACTTTCTTAAGCTTGGGAGGCTCTCATATGCCGACACGAGCCTTTGAAATGTTTTAAAGTTTATCATTTCAAATTCTTTCCAGGCTCGTAACTTAATCTTTATAAGTCAGATTTGGCTCATTCAAAAGCCGTTATCTCACATTTCTCGCATACTTCGATTTCAGTTAGATAGAAGTAGTTTTTAAATTCGTTAACACTGAATTTATTATTTAAATTTTCTATTACACATTCGTTTAACGTTCGTGAACGTTCATAACTCATTTCTTCATTTTAAGTCGGAATTCGACCATTATTGAGTTCACGACTCTAAAATATGTTGTTCTATGATACACCATCGAAAACTACGATTTTTGAGTTAAACAATGACTTTTGACTACCATTCCGAGAATTTTTATTATTTTGACGATTATTGTCTAATCTCGTAAATTTTGTCATAACTTCGTTACTAAAGATTTTTACACCAAACCAAATGGAATCAGTCCATTGGTCAGTTATCTATAAACTAACCAAGCAATTTGCATATAACTTATACTCGATGGTTTTCAATTCGTCCATCAACAACCAATTCAACATTTTATTTGTTTTATTCGATTAAAGCTTAATTAGTCGCTTATGATCCTCATTTATATATGGCTTATTAATGTTTTAATTCACTAATAGTCATCCTTATTACTCTGGAAGAGACATGCTCCACCAATTCATACTTCTATACGAAAAATAAACAGAAAAGAATCGAAGGCTAAAGTTTACTCATTGTTACCTTAGTGTTCTTCGCGTTCTTGACTTAAGCTTGATTACTTTGCTTTGATTCCTCTTAATTACTTGTTATTACTCTTCTATCTCTCTCAATATATTTTTCAATGTTGGTTAAAATAATAAATAAACCAACATAAGCTTCCTTATATAGAAAAATCAAATGGACGGCAAAATGGACAAGTGGCCACCTCTTTACTATTCAGTTCTTTCCCACCAAGCTATGTACCTTTCTTGGGCACCAAGTGGCCGGCCCACTTGCCTTTTAGGGGACCCACAAGGGTTTTTCCATGGGTTTTATCCATCCGATGATCCATCAGTTCGACCCACTGGTTCGTTTCTTGGTTTGGGCTTAGACTAATTCCTATTGGGCTTAACTTTGGGCTTGATTTAATTTACATTGGGCTTTGACAAAGTCTAAGTCCATTAAAAACTAATCGTATTCCACTCGTATAATTCAAATATTCCCTTCGTATATACCTCGTACAACATTCGTATTATATGTCGTAATAATCTTCATACTATACTCGTATAATAACTAGTATCATACTCGTATTTCTCACGTATAATAACAATACTTATTATACATAATTATTTAGTTCTTGTATTCCACTTTCCCCAACCCTTACGGTTTTAAGTCAGCAGGCAAAAACTTCGTTTGCCATAACTGAAATATTATTATATATTCTATTTCATATTAGAATTCTATCATTAAGCATTTCTCAGATATTCAAAATTAATTCCCGAGTAGAAATAGATGAATAGTGTTTTTACAAAAATTTCTCAGAAAACTTTTATTTTCGTCTTGAAAATTCAAAATAATTAATCCTAGAACATAGTCAGAATCTTAACCATATCCGCACATTCTAGGTCACAGAACGACCTTTCAACAGCTTACTCACTTTAATAAACAATTAAATTCATTTTACTCAAATAATTAAATAAGAATTTAATTCACATAAAATCCGATTTTTCTCAGATGTTACATTCTTCCCCTCTTATAAGGATTCTATCCCCAGAATCTCGATATAATTACTTAAACAAATGGAGAAAAATTTCTTTCATTTTACTCTTGAGTTCCCATGTTGCTTCTTCAGCATTGTGGGTAATCCAAATTACCTTCACCGAAGGTATTATCTTATTCCTTAAGACTTGGTCCTTCTTATCAATAATTTGAATGGGAAGTTCTTCATACGTTAAGTCTTTTTCTACTTGAATAGATTCATACTCTATTACTTGCTTGTAGTTAAGTTTATAAGGACGCAGTACCGACATGTGAAACACATTATGTATACGTTCCATCTCTGGAGGTAAAGCTACTTCGTAAGTTACCTCTCCTACCCTCCTTAAAATTTCAAAAGGTCCTGTAAACCTTGGACTTAACTTCCCTTTCTTCCCAAAGCGAATCTTCCCTTTCTAAGGCGACACTTTAAGAAAGACATATAAACTGACCTCAAACTCCCTTTTCTCACGGTGAGTATCCGCATACTTCTTCTGTATATCTTGAGCCGCTACTAATCGAATACGTATTAACTTCACTATGTCTGCCATTTTTTGTACCATTTCAGGTCCCAATATTTGACGTTCACCTACTTCATCCCAACATAGTAGAATTCTATACTTCTTTCTATATAACGCTTCGTAAGGCGACATGCCTATACTAGAGTGAAAACTATTGTTGTAAGCGAATTCCACTAATGGCAGATGTTCGTCCCACCTCCCCTTGAAATCAATAACATAAGATTTTAATATATCTTCTAACGTTTGAATTTTCCGTTCACTTTGTCCATCAGTCTGAGGATGATATGATGTACTCAACCTCAACCATGTTCCCATTTGCTCTTGTAAACTCCTCTAGAAATTCAATGTGAATTATGGATCACGATCTGATACAATCAAAAGGCACTCCATGTCTTGAAATTATTTCCTTAAAATAAAGTTTAGCCAATTGCTCTAGGTTATACCTAACTTCTATTGGCAAAAAGAGTCAATTTCGTCAAATGATCAACTATTACTCGGATAGCGTCGTATCCCTTCCTTGTCGTTGGATGTCCCATAAAATCCATCGTAATATGCTCCCACTTCCACTCTGGGATCTCCAATTACTGCAATAATCCACTCAGACATTGGTGTTCAGCCTTAACTTTTTGACAAGTTAAGAAGTTACTAACATATTCTGCTATTTCTCTGTTCATGTTCGGCCACCAAAAGTTTGGTCAAAGGTCTGATACATCTTGGTACTACCTAGATGTATAGTGTACCTCGAACTATGGGCCTCTCCCATTATCTCTTCTTTTAGTTCAGCATCACATGAAACCCAAATTCTTCCTTCAAAATGAAGTAATCCCTCTTTATCAAGATTATACTTAGTCTTCTCTTCATCCTCAATTCTCTTCTTCATTCGTTCGCACTCCTCTTTACTTAGTTGTACTTTCTTAACTTGTTCCACTATCTTTGATTGAGTCTCCATTGTGAATAACGTCCCTATCGATTCACTCGGCAACATAACTTTTAGCTTCATAATAATAACACTGATAACTTTTCCCTACCCTTCCTACTTAACGCATCAGCCACCACGTTTGATTTCCTCGGATGATATAGGATATCGCAATCATAATCTTTTATCAATTCTAATCACCTTCGACTTCATATTCAACTCCTTCTATGTGAAGATATATTTTAGACTTTTATTGCCTGTGTATATCTCACACTACTCCCCGTATAGATAATGTCTCCATATTTTTAATGCAAAAACTATTGCTGCCAATTCTAGGTCATGAGTAGGATAGACCTTCTCATAATCCTTTAATTGGTGTGATGCATACGTAATGACCTTGTCGTGCTACATGAGCACACAACCCAGTCCTCTATGCGAAGCATCGCTATAAACTACAAAATTCCTTATATCATCTGGTAAAAGATAATACAGGTGCCTCACTTAACCTCCTCTTAAGTTCTTGAAAACTATTCTCACACTTCTCAGTCCACACATACTTTACAGACTTACTCGTCAAATTAATCAATGGAGTAGCTATTTTAGAAAAGTCCTGGATGAACCTTTGATAGCATCCTGCTAACCTTAGGAAACTCCAGACCTCGGTTGGTGTTTTTGGTTATTCCAAATTATTAACTGCTTTCACCTTCGCTGGATCCACTAAAATGCCATCTTTATCAATAACATGTCCTAAAAACTGCACTCTTTCAAGCTAAAATTCACACTTAGTGAATTTCACATACAACTTTTCCTTCCGTAGTGTTTCCAACACTATCCTCAAATGTTTAGTGTGATCTTCTGATGTCTTATAATAGACTAGAATATCATCAATGAATACTACGACAAACTTGTCCAACTATTGTTTGAATACTATGTTCATCATATCCATAAATGCGGCTAGTGCATTAGTCAACCCAAACGACATAACAAGAAACTCGTAATGACCATAACGAGTTCTGAACGTCGTCTTAGGTACATCTTCCTTCCTCACTTTCAGCTGATGGTACCCCGTGCGCAAATTTATCTTAGAAAAATACTTTGCCCCTTTCAACTGATCAAATAGATCATCGATCCTGGATAATGGGTATTTATTCTTAAACTTTAACTTTTTTAAGTTACGATAGTCGATACAAAGTCATAACGATCCATCCTTCTTCATTACAAACAATACCGGTGTTCCCCACGGTGAAACACTCAGTTGAATGTACTTCCTATCTAATAATTCTTGTAATTGAACCATTAACTCTTTTATTTCTATCGGTGCCATCTGATATGGTGCCCTAGAAATTGGTACCATACATGGTAACACATCGATCACAAATTTGACCTCCCTATCCGACGGAAGACCTTGTAACTCATTTGGAAATACGCAAATTCTTGTACTACAGGTATCTATTCTAATGATTCTCCCACTCTCTTGGTATCAACAACATGGCACATGTATCATATACACCCCTTTGTTAACATCTTCCTAGCTTGTGTCATAGTTAGACAACAAGAACGTCCTGGTGATTTACTACCGTAGAGCACTATAACGACCGAGAAAATCGGATTAATTGTAAAATAATTTTATTTGATTAAATAATAAATAAAATTATAATATATGTCATTTATAATGAGTGAAAAAGATGAAGGTTGTTCTATAACCTAAAAGTATCGTAATATCGTAGTATTTTGGCTGCGTGAAGGAATTAAAGTATTTGAATTTCCAAGATGAAAATAAAAGCTTTCAGAGAAATTTTCTAAAAAACACTATTAATCCATTTCTGCTCGGGAATTATTTTTGAACTTCTGGGAAATACATAAGGATATTATGATAAGGAAAGATGGGTTATGTAATAATAATTCAGCTATGACAAACGGAGTTTTTCGCCTGCGTACTAAGTTCGAGAATGTTAAGGAAAGTAAAGATTGAATAAATGATGATAGTATGATGCGAAGTATTGTACAAGTATATACGAAAGATAGCATATCATATATGATGAATGATTATACGAATTAGTATACGAGAAGAATACAAAGATTATACGTTAAAAGCCTTAAGCTAATTGTAATGGACTTTGTAGGATTTGTGTAGGAATTGGGCAAGCCCAAGTGCAAACTTGTTAAGGCCCAAAGATATGAAATGCAAGCCCAATGTTAGGCCCGAAGTTAATAAAACCTAAGCCCAAACTAAGAACCGGACCCGTGGATCGAACCGATGGGTCACCAGGTGAGGAAAACCAATGGGGCAACCTATATGGGCCCCCATGGAGCACATGGCCAGCCAACTTGGTGGCCAAGAAATGTAGAAGACTTAGCTAGCAAGCAAGGAATAGTAAGGAGGTGGAATATTAAGGAGGTGGGTGATCTTTACCATTTTACCCTCACCTTGTAAATCCTATAAATAAGAGATTTGTTGGTTCATTTCTTCATTATTCAAAAACACCAACAACTTAGCATTAACATATTCAGAGAAAAGTAAGAAGAGTCGTGATAATTCAAGAAGAAAAGGATAAGAATAAATCTTGAACATCAAAGGTAATGAACCCCTAGACCATTAATCATCATCTCTTCATTATTAGTGTGATAAAGAAGTTATTATTGGTGGAGCATGTATCATAAGGAGTATAAGGATGGCTATTAGTGGATTTAAAATATTAATAAACCATGTTATAAGAGAATCACAATCATAGAAGTTATGGACTAATGAAGAACATATTGAAAATTGTCAATTGTTGTTGATGGACACGTTTAAAACTATTGTGTATAGGATTAGATGAAATATGTTTAGTTAGGATGATAGAATGATGGAATGATTCCATTTTGAACGGTGTAAAAATCTCAATTAACGAAGTTATGGCAAAACTTACGAGATTCGATGATAATCGTCGAAATCGTAAAATTCTCGGACTGAAGGTCAAAAGTCACTGTTGAACTCAGAAACATTAGTTTTCGATAAAGAATAGCCTAAGTTTGAATTTTAGAGTTGCGGACTCAAAAATGGTCAAATTCCAACTTAAAATGACGAAACGAGCTATGAACTTTTAACGAATTCGTAATAAAGAACTAAAATGGTGAATTCTGTGTTAACGGATTTGAAAATGTAAGATTTTTGAATGATATCATAGTACACATGATATGTGAGCTAACAGATTTTCAACAAGCCAATTCCAACTTAGAATGAATAAGTTATGAGCCCAGAAAATTTGCAGAAAAAAAAAATCTGAAATTTCTCTGAGGCATATGGTCGGTGCCATAACGCCGCCCAATACTTTACAACTGGCGCCGTAGCGCGAAGACGAACCCTAACCCACTATCAAGTCGTGTCGCAGCGTGGCACATAGAAGGGATTATGGCAATGCAGCATAATGCCAAGTCTCAGTATTGTCAAGTCACCTTGATGGCGAGACTTACTAAGAAGTGGCAGCGTAACGCCAAAGACTAGAGAAAGGATAAAGAAAAATAGCAATGAATGTAAAGCAAATGTAAGATGATTGAAGTGAATTATGGCCTTAAATTAACTTAAAGTAACATCAATAAGGATGATAGTAACTTTAAGAGTTTCAACTAAAGGTTGACGAAAGATTACTTGAACATAAATACAAAGTAATATGATAAACCGTAACGAACGTTAACCAATCTAATGAATGATTAGATTGAGAAGAAAGGGAAGATAGATTAATGACCGTACTTGATTGTTTATGACCTAATGTTGTATGTAATGTACTTATCTAATGTAGAATCCTTAAAGACTCAAAAGAAAGGTTAATTTACTGTAGCAGATGCTGAAGGAAAGTATTCTAAACCATTGTCTATGATCTTTTTGGGCAAGTCTTTGTGATTCATGTATCTTACGCATGAACTGATGTATAATGAAGTCAAAGCCAATTCATTCGGATAGACTTAATGTATTTTGTGGATTTCTTATAATCTATTAAAATATTATCAATATTGTTATCATTTGCCAACTGTTTTGGTATGGATTTCAAAGAAAGACTGAGTATGTATAATAAATGTTTTCTCATCAAGCGAAAGGCACGTGAGGTTGTCAAAACATAAATGTAGATACGTTTAATGGAGTAATGTTGTATAACATAGAGTACTATAGGCTAATCATCTAGATATGGTCGTAAGATATGCCGAACTTACAGACTTGGTGTCGGGTTATCCTTTTCAAAGAAAAAATGAAATGCTCAAGGTCTTGGACCAAAATCGATGTTTAACTAATGTTGTTCATTGTTAAATGCTTTTAAAGAAAAGAGAAGCGTTATTCTGAATTATCTATAGTACTTCATAACTATTGATTAAGTTATAGAAGATATACGATTCATATGATTCAAACCTATTGCTTAAATGAAATTGTCATACTTGCTGAGGTAGTTATGTTCACTCTTGCTTGAACCATATGAATGCAGCTAAGAACGAACGGACTGAAGGATCTAGTAAAGATAAAGGGAAGGATAAGGCAGACCAATAAGCTATCTTTGTAATAGTATAGTATGAATGTTATAATCATTTAATATTATGACCAAGAACATATGTACTAGTTATAAAAACTTGGGAAGGAAAATATTGTTTCAGAATATATAGAAGAAATATTCTCTCTTTTGAGGTTTTTCTAATTGAATGTATGTGTGAACTATAGCACCGTGTAGCACCATCTATCGGGTTGGAAGATACCCAAATTTGGGGGCATCACAGTTTGGTATCAGAGTTGTAGGTTATAAAACTTAAGGGGGAAAAGTATAGGGATATACATATCATTAGTGAGGAGTCTGTGAATCAAGTATAGATTTTACCGACCCCTGTAGCTGAGTTGCCAAAAGTGGTGGTGGTTGAGTCAGAAGACTCGAAAAAAATTAGAATTCATGTCCTTATTTGATGGCATGTCAGAGGAGGAGGTGGAGGTGATGTCGTTTAACACGGTAGCACCTTTAGAAGAGATGACTCTGGGAGAGTCAATGAAGGCATTGTTCATGATGGTGTTGGATAAAAATATCTAGTTGGGGAAAGAGGTGAAGGAATTAAAGGAGGAGATCCTTGATATCTTGGATGACAAGAATAGCTTTGAAAAATTTTGGGAGGTAGAGCATGATGAGAAGGTGTAAGCCAAGGACAAGGTCCATGAGCTGAAACACGAGGTCTTTGAACTTAGGCAGGAGCTAAAGACCAAGAAGCAGAAGATTAGTAGAATGTCTTATATTCATAGGAGTTCTTATGAGGATTATCAGCGACAAGTGGTTGAGTATCCTGTGGAGGCAGGAAAGACTCAATATACTATCAGTCGAGATGTGCTAGCCAGTCTTGCCAATGCAGATTATGAGAATGCCATAAGATAAATGTAACATGGTTAGTAGCTAGAGTAGACTTAGATATGTAAATATGTTGTATATATGTAGTGGCGTAAAACTTTTTTTTTTGTATATCAAAGGGTAGTCTTTTGTAAATCCCAATTTTTGGAAAGCAATTGCGAGAAAGTAATGTAATCAGCTAAGGCTGTGTAATGACGAATGATGTAGTATTATACTACAAGGAAAAAGCAAACCAATATAAGCCTTTTATTGAACATATTATGCAATGAGTTTGAGTTATTATTTAATAATGAATAATAACTAATTAACAAGAAGACAGTAATAATGAAGTGTTATTTATTTTAACAGAAAGATGTCGCCAAGAAGAAGACAACGAAATCAAGAAGCAAATGTGAATAAGCCGGAAGGGGGACCGGTTAACTCGATGAAAGAGTTCGTTAATTTATTAACGGTTACTTTTAATCGGAATGGGGCGAATATACCTGTAATCCTGCGGTAGTACGGGCTACTACATTTAAGGATTTTAAGAGTGTAGGTCGGCCATAGTTAAAAGGAACTACGGACCCTATAGAAGCCCAGACTTGGGTAAAAGAAATTGAGAAGGCATTTGTTATTGCAAATGTCGAATAGGGGCAAAAGGTTTCTTTTGCTACTTATATGATGAAGGGAGAAGCCAACTTCTGGTGGGAGGTAAACCAAGCTAGGGCTGGGGTAGAAAACATAACATGGACACGATTAAAGGAGATTTTCTTCGAGAACTACTTTCCCGCGAATATACAGGGGAGGATGGAGATGAGGTTTTTAGAACTGAAACAAGGGGAAATGATTGTTCCCCAATATGCTGCCAAGTTCAATGAACTGGCAAGGTTTGCTCCACATCAGGTGGATACAGAGGTGAGGAAGGCTAGGAGATTCGAGCAGGGTTTGAAACCTTAGCTCTATAGCCGGTTATCAGTGTTTCAAAGTAATTCCTTTGGAACCATTCTGGAGAAGGCAATAATTTCTAAGGGTGGTAATGAGGCTTTAAGCCAATACCACAAAGAGAAGAAGAACAAGAATAAAGTTGATGGGAGAGTAAAAAATGAGGGATCTAGCGGGAGTGGCAACGGTTAGAAGATGAAGGGTTTTAACTCTAGGAATACCAGAGTAAAGCAAGGAGATCCTAAGAAGAGGATGGAGGTATGCAAGAACTATGGGAAGACTTACTTAGGAGTATGTCTCAAGGGAAAAGCGGTATGTTACGACAGTGGATAGAAAGGGCACATTTCACTAAATTATCCAAGTCCGAAGAAGAATTACGGATGCTTCGTGTGTGGATCTATTGATCACATGGCGAAGAATTTCCCAAAGAAGGGGATGGATGTGAATAAGGGCACTAATAGTGGTAAGTTAGCTATTAGAGGTCCAACTCAGACGAGTAGGCCGATGGCCCGTACCTTTAACATTGTGACACCCCCAAATCCGGTACTTCCATTTCCACAGGATTTGGTGTTCTCTGTACAAACATCATCTATCTATCTACCCATAAATAAATGCAAACCATGCAATGGATAAAAATAAATAATAAATCTCTCCCCTTATGGGGTTACATCAACTGCATAATAAATAAATAAATCCCAGGTTACTCTAACCTTAAATCATCTGTGCGGAACATAAACAAATAAGTCTTAGCAACATCAATTCTAAATACATAACCATAATAAAATAGTCTTCATTACTTGCTAAGCTTGCCCTTGCCCTTACTAGTGGAAGGTTCGTCTGCTCTTTCGTTCTTAACTGCAATGTTATTATTACGCAAGAGTGAGCACGATTGCCCACAAGAATAACAATATAACAATGAATAATAACATGCGAGAGAAATAATAACTTTGAATATAAAAGCTCAACTTTTGAATCAAGAATGAATAATAAGAATCAAAAGAAATTCTGAGGGACGTAAGACCTTGAACTATGTCCTAGGTTATCAAGTGTTTTTATTCTTGAAACCTTTAACGATCATAAGACTATGGACTCTCCTTTCTGCTTGGGGATCACCCTTAGTACCATACTATGCATTAATATCTTAACGCTTAAAGCGTAAATATTCCCTATACTGAGGTTGTTCATCTCAGTTTGACATTCGAGTCCGCACCAAAGGAAGTTTGGTTTAGATAATTCATCAAGGGTTCTGAAATTTAGAACGCTCATCAACTATGGACTAGTCGAATCAAATAAGTGTTCGCTAGTCTAACAAGGTTTAACAATAACTGATAATTTAACTTGGATAAATCTCAGAAGCATACAATAGAATAATTATTGTATAACAGAATCAGGCTTGAAAGATTAATAGGCAAAACAGACTTGATCAATAATAATGATAACTTGCTCAATGTAGAAAGGTGAATTAATTAACTTATATAACAATAACAAATAGGGTTAAAAAACTTGCCTCGTGCGTAGATTACACTTAAACAAACTCGTTCTTTGAATTAAATCCTACATACCAATTACGTTCACAATACCAGTCAATAATAACGTACTAACATCATAACTTTACTCTTCGTTTAACTCAAATTCATGACTATACTTAGTCAATTATTACACTTAGTGTAAAATTAAGACTTCACGAACAATAAGCTAATTATGCATTCGATCATTCAATCCACACGTAATTGTGTTATGGATGTGTTAAGAATTTATTTTACATCTCATAATATGTCTAACAAGTTTTTATAATCATTAGACTAAGTTGCTATCACATTTCTATACTTGAATACTAAAAAAACATCATTTTCTGGACATTCTGCTAAGTGAGCTGGCATGGCTACCACTGCTAGGCCTATTCTTATTCGACGCCATACGACACACATGGCCATGGCACGGAAAAGAACTAGGAGTTAGCGCCACATGCCGATACTCGATTCCGATTCTGTAATTGCAAAATTGCAGAACATGACTAAAAATTTCCAATCAACTTATTTTCCATGAATTTAGACATACCCACATGCTAGAATTCATAAATAATCAATACTTAACATCTATAGAGTGATTTTCACCCATTAAAACACATAATCATAGAATTAAAGCATGTAATTTGTACTTTCTTGATGATCTTGAAGTTCTTAAACAAAAACATGGAATTTAATGCAACGGATTCGATATAAAGCCAAATCTAACCATTCAAGTTTCATTTTGTTCGTTTTAGCATGCATAATCATATAAGATATTTATTATTTAATCAATATTTCATCAATTAATTATTTAATCTAATAATTAATTCATTGAAAAAAATATTTATTCACTCCAATAAATATTAAAATTAAATTACAAAATTACGGTTGTCACAAACATGATGGTCCAAGATGCGGTTGTATCAGGGGATGTAGTTGCAGGTATTATCCCAATTAACGATATAAATGTTTATGTGTTGTTTGATTCGGGTTCTACTTATTCTTTTATAGTATGTGATTTTGCTAGACGATTAGGATTACTTCCTGAAAAATTTCCTATACCTTTAATTATTAAGGTAGCAAATGAAGAAATAATTCTTGTTGAAAATATTCCTAGGCATTGTTGTGTAGAAATACGAGGTTATAAATTACCGGTAGATTTAATACTGATAAAGTTAGGAGAATTCGATGTAATTCTCAAGATGGATTGGTTGTTCAACCATGGTGCAATTATAGATTGTCAAAAGAAATGTGTAAATATTAGAACGTTGAGAGAGCCTCATGCAGTGTTTACAGTAATAAATCGTCGGGACATTCGTGTTATCTTACCTTGACACAAACTAAGAAATTGTTGAGGAAGTGATGTGTAGGTTATTTGTGTCATGTTGTTGATACCCAGAGAGTGGGAGCAATAGATATTGTGCCAGGAGAGACATCGGATATTGATACCTATAGTTAAAGAATTCATGGATGTATTTCCAAGTAAATTACCAGGTCTTCCATCGGATAAGGAAATCAAATTCGTAATAGATATTGTGCCAGGAGAGACACCAGTTTCAAGGGCACCGTATCGTATGGCGCTAGTAGAGATGAAGGATTTGATGGTTCAATTACAAGAACTGTTGGATAGAAAGTACATTCAACTGAGTGTTTCACTGTGGGGAGCACCGATACTGTTTGTGAAGAATAAAGATGGATCGTTGAGACTTTGTATCGACTACCGAGAGTTGAACAAGTTAACGATAAAGAATAAATACCAATTGTCCAGGATCAATGATCTCTTTGATCAATTGAAAGGGGCAAAGTATTTTTCTAAGATAGATTTGCGGACGGGGTATCATCAGTTGAAGGTTAGAAAGTAGGATGTACCTAAGACTTCATTCAAAACTCATTACGGCCATTACGAGTTTCTGGTGATTTCATTTGGGTTGATGAATGCAACAGCTGCATTTATGGATATGATGAGAAGAGTGTTCAAATAATATTTGGACAAGTTTTTTGTAGTGTTTATCGATGATATTCTTTTCTATTCTAAGACGCCAGAAGATCACGTTGAACACCTAAGATTAGTGTTGGAGACACTAAGGAAGGAGAAGTTATATGCGAAATTTACTAAGTTTGAATTTTGGCTAGAAATGGTACATTTTTTAGGACATGTTATCGACCAGGATGGAATTTCAGTGGATCCAACAAAGGTGGAAGCAGTGATTAATTGGGAACAACTAAAAATACTGGCTAAGGTACGAAGTTTCCTAGGGTTAGCAGGATACTATCGAAGATTTATCCAAGATTTTTCTAAGATAGCTACTTCGTTGACTAATTTGACAAGGAAGACAGTGAAATACGTGTGGACTAAGAAGTGTGAAGACAGTTTTCAGGAGCTAAAAAAATGGTTGAGTGGAGAACCTATATTATCTTTACCCGATGATACATGGAATTTTGTAGTTTATAGGGATGCTTCGCATAGAGGACTTGGTTGCGTGCTCATGCAGCATGGCAAGGTCATTGTGTATGCATCACTTCAGTTAAAGAATTATGAGAAAGTTTATCCTACTCATGATCTAGAATTGGTCGCGGTAGTGTTTGCCTTAAATATATGGAGGCATTACCTATATGGAGAGAAATGTGAGATATACATCGACCATAAAAGTCTAAAATATCTTCACACAAAATATTTAAATACGAGACAAAGGAGATGGCTGGAGTTGATAAAGGATTATTACAGCGATATCATGTATCACCCAGGAAAAGCCAATGTAGTGGCCGACACCTTAAGTAGGAACGGTCGGGAAAAGTTGTCTATGTTAATGGCACAAACTGAGTTAATAACAGAGATGGCTAAAATGGAGTTAGAGGTGAAGTTACCGAGTGAGGCCGGTCAGAGATTATTTACAATGGGAATTCAATCTACCATTGTAGAGAGAGCCAAGGAGGTACAACTTAGAAATGATGAGTGTGACCAAATGAAGAAGCGGACAGCAGAAGGAAAAGATATAAAGTATAGTCTTGATAATGAGGGATTATTAAGATTTGAAGGAAGAATTTGGGTTCTGAATGAGACGAAATTAAGGGAGGAAGTGTTACAAGAGGTTTATAGTTCGAGGTAATCGATTCATCCTGGTAGCACTAAGATGTATCAAGACCATAGACAGAGTATTTTGTGGCTGAACATGAAAAGAGAGATAGCAGAATATACGAGTATGTGCTTAACTTGTCAAAAAGTTAAGGCCGAATATCAACGACCAAGTGGCTTGTTATGGTTATTGGAGATTCCGGAATGGAAGTGAGATCATATCATGAATGACTTTGTGGTGGGACTTCCAATTACTCACAAAGGGTAAGACGCTATTTGGGTAATAGTGGACCTGTTGACAAAGTTGGCTCACTTTTTGCCAATAAGAGTTAAGTTTAACTTAGATCAGTTAGCTAAACTTTATGTTAAGGAAATTATTTCCAGACATGGAGTACCAGTTTTGATAGTGTCAGATTGTGATCCACGATTGACATCAAACTTTTGGAGAAGTCTGCAAGAACAGATAGGAACACAGTTGAAGTTAAGTACAACATATCATCTACAAACTGATGGGCAGAGCGAAAGGATAATTCAGACACTAGAAGATATGCTGAGATCTTGTGTTATGGATTTCAAAGGTAGTTGGGATGATCATCTACCGTTAGTAGAGTTTTCATATAACAACAGTTATCACGTGAGCATAGGCATGTCGCCTTACGAAGCTTTATATGGAAGGAAGTGTAGAACACCATTATGTTGGGATGAAGTAGAGAAGCGGCAGAATCTTTGGGACTGAATTAGTGCAAACAAACATGAGATATAGTTAAGCTGATACAAATGCGATTGGTAGCAGCTCAAGACAAACAGAAGAAGTATGCAGATTCGGATCGAGTGAATAGAGAGTTTGAAGTAGGCTCATATGTATTTCTAAAGGTATCTTCCTAGAAAGGAAAGATACACTTTGGAAAGAAGGGAAAGTTAAGTCCAAGATTTATAGGACATTTTGAGATATTAAAAAGGGTAAGAGAAGTAGCTTACATGGTAGCATTACCTCCAGACTTAGAACGAATACACAATGTATTTCATGTATTTGTGTTATGTCCTTATAAGAACGATTATATGCACGTAATAGAATATGAGCCTATTCATATTGAGAAGGACTTTACGTATGAAGAAAGGCCTATTCAAATCATTGATAGAAAAGAGCAAGTTCTGAGGAATAAAGTTATACCTTCGGTAAAGGTGTTATGGAGGAACCACGATGCCGAAGAAGCAACGTGGAAACTTGAAGAAAAGATGAAGAAGAATTATCCTCAGTTATTTGTTTAATTTATAGCGGGATTCTGGGGACAGAATCCTTATAAGGGGGAAGCATGTAATGACCGAGAAAATATGATTAATTGTAAAATAATTTTATTTGATTAAATAATGAATAAAATTATAATATATGTTATTTATAATGAGTAAATAAGATGAAAGTTGTTCTATAACCTAAAAGTGTCGTAACATCATAGTATTTTGGCTACGTTAAGGAATTAAAGTGTTTGAATTTCCAAGACAAAAATAAAATCTTTTCGAGAAATTGTTCAAAAAATATTATTCATCCATTTCTTCTCGGGAATTATTTTTGAACTCCCGGGAAATACATAAGGATAGAATTTCAAGGAAAGATGGATTATGTAATAATAATTAAGTTATGACAAACGCAGTTTTTCACCTGCGTACTAAGTTCGAGAATGTTAAGGAAAGTAAAGATTCAATAAATGATGATCGTATGACACACAAGTATTCTACGAGGAAACGAAATACGAGTCTGATACGAAGTATTGTACACGTATATATGAAAGATAACATATCATATATGATGAATGATTAAACGAATTAATATACGAGAAGAATACGAAGATTATACGTTAAAAGCCTTAAGCTAATTGTAATGGACTTGTAGGACTTGTGTAGGAATTGGGCAAGCCCAAGTGCAAACTTGTTAAGTCCTAAAGATATTAAATGTAAGCCCAACGTAAGGCCCGAAGTTAATAAAACCTAATCCCAAACCAAGAACTGGACCTGTGGATCGAATCGATGGGTCACAAGGTGAGGAAAACCCATGAGGCAACCCATGTGGGCCCCCATGGAGCACATGGCCAGCCAAATTGGTGGCCAAGAAAGGTAGAACACTTAGCTAGCAAGCAAGGAATAGTAAGGAGGTGGGTGATCTTTACCATTTTACCCTCACCTTGTAAATCCTATAAATAGGAGAGTTGTTGGTTCATTTTTGCCTTGTTAAAAAACACCAACAACTTAGCATAAATATATTGAGAGAAAAGTGAGAAGAGTCTTGCTAATTAAAGAAGAAAAGAAGAAGAATAAAGCTTTAACATCAAAGGTAATGAACCTCTAGACCATTAATCTTCATCTCTTCATTATTAGTATGATAGAGAAGTGATTATTGGTGGAGCATGTATCATAAGAAGTATAAGGATGGCTATTAGTGGATTTAAAACATTAATAAACCATGTTATAAGAGAATCATAATCATAGAAGTTATGAACTAATTAAGAACATATTGAAAATTGTCATTTGTTGTTGATGGACAAGTTTAAAACCATCGTGTATATGATTAGATGAAATATGTTTGGTTAGGATGATAGAATGATGGAATGAATCCATTTTGAATGGTGTAAATGTGACGCCCCCCAAAATAGGTATACATCACCCATCTTGAGTCGCCAAATACATGGTACAGAATTCAAATACAAACTTAATTATACAACATAACCTATGAGTTTTAATACAAATATTGTCTTCTAGACAGTATTAAAACTCAAAATATGACAAAACATATATGAGAGTTTTAACATGAATAATGTCATCTAGACAACATCCACACTCAAATTCAATCTTATTACATTTACTATCACACTATTTCATAGAATAGTGAGGACTACTAATGCTATCATCTTGACCGTCACTCCGTTGCCCGACTAGTCCCTGCTACGTTCTCATTTCCTAAAGAGAACAATGAAAGAAAAAAGGGTGAGCTTAACTAGCCCAGTAAGAAATATTATGACTAAGATAATGCAGAATAAATTATCGATAGCCTTCAACAGTGTTAAACTGATACAATATAACAAACATCAAGTTTAATGGCAGCGGAACAAGAAATCCATTAGAAGAGTCAAGTGGAGAATAAAATCTACCATCTTCTATGATTTAAAAGGTTTTTCATCACTTTTATCACTGAAACTCAGCTTAATAAATAATCCACATCATCAAATCATGGCACTACAGGCCAAGGATATTCTTTAATATCATGACCACGAATTTTCAATGCATTACGGGCTAAAGATAATCATGTTTTCATCAACGGTCCTGATCATGCCATAAAACAATGCAACCTTGGCCGAAAAGAATCCATAGCCATAATCATACCAAAAACTGTCCATCAATGCACTACGGGCCAATGAGGACTTTTTCCACATCATTTGTAACATTACGGTCATGATTATACCGAATAATCCCTGGTCATAATCATACCAAGTCCATCTATACACTATAGGCCACATATAACTTTCAACACAATATAAACATGAGGATGATGACAATGACATAATAATTCAATAAAACAAGTTCAAGAATTACTTTATCCAGGAACTAATAACGTCCAAATTGTCAACATGATACTTCTTTGTAGAGTAAAATTCAAGAATGCTCAGAAGAATATTTCCATGAAAAGATACTGGATGAAGTGCAAATATCAAGGATATTCCACTAATTTCATGGAGTATAGAAGTCAAAACTTTAACCAACTGAGTATAATAAAGAATGTAATAACAAAAGAAATCACCAGGCATTCGATAGACCGCACAGACAGGTTATTCCAACAGAATAATAAATAACGGAACCGAAGTCGTGCGTAAATGAGACGGGATATCAAATGAATAATAAATAATGGAACCAGTCATGCGTAAATGCACGTAGGCAGGATATTCCTACGAGAATAATAAATAACGGAACGAAGTAAATGCGTAAAAAGCACGACATGGATATTCCAACGAGAATAATAAATAACGGAACTAGGTCGAGCATAAACGCATGCAGACGATGGATGATCAGCGGAAAAATAAAGAATAGAATAATAGAAGAATTTCACCATGTATGCGATTGCAGATGTAGGCGAGTTATTCAATATAATGATAAAGAATGGAATAACAGAAGAATTTCACCATGTATGCGGTACTTCACATAGACAGGTTATTCCAACATAATGATAAAGAATGGAATAATAGAAGAATTTCACCAAGTATAGGGTAGTCCACGTATACAGGTTATTAAAACAGAATAATAAAGAATGGTATAACAGAAGTTCTCTTCATGAATACAAAAGAAATAATACCCCTTACCTTAGAAGAAACTGGACATAGGAGTAGTGAAGTAGCATAATACTTTTCTTCTTTCTTTCTATAGTTTCTCTCTCTAGAGTTTCAGTGAATTCGTAAGAAATAATGAAGGAATGAGCTTCTATTTATAGAAGAATGGACTGAATAGTAACTAATTCATGAACGGTTCATATTGATTTACTTTGCAGAACACTATGCAGGCACTATGCAACACTATGCATAATAAAATATAATATATTCTAATTATTGTCTAATAAAACAAATATTTTATAAAAGTATTCTGTTTTATATAAAAAGATTTTACTATACAAAATACTATGCAACACTATGCATAATAAAATATAATATATTCTAATTATTATCTAATAAAATAAATAACTTTATAAAAGTATTACATTTTATATAAAAAGATTTTACTATGCAAAACACTATGCATAATAGAATATAATATATTCTATTTATAGTCTAATAAAACAAATAATTTTATAAAAGTATACTTTTTTTATATAAAAAGCTTTTACGCTTTATTACATTAATAATACTAATAAAACAAAATTTATATATATATATATATATAAACTTCGCGACTTCATAAAAGGCACCTCAATATATTTAACAACATTTATCATTATTATTATAATTCACAATATTAATAATACCGTCGTCCCGATTAAAGAAGGGCTTTCAATAAGGATTTCTCCCTATTGGCGCGTAATTAGGTGACCAAACCTCTCCTTGGCAGAACTTCTAGACATTGTTAATATTCCAAATAATATAGTAATAGCTTTGATACCAACTGTGGCCCCCAAAATAGGTATATATCACCCATCTTGAGTCGCCAAATACATGGTACAAAATTCAAATACAAACTTAATTATACAACATGAGTTGTGAGTTTTAATACAAATATTATCTTCTAGACAGTATTCAAACTCAAAATACAACAAAACATATCTAAGATTTTTAACACGGATTATGTCATCTAGACAATATCCATACTCAAATTCAATCTTTTTACATTTATTATAACACTATTTCATAGAATAGAGAGGACTACTAATGCTATCATCTGGACCGTCACTCCGTTCCCCGACTAGTCCCTGTTACGTTCTCATTTCCTGAAGAGAACAATGAAAGCGAAAAGGGTGAGCTCACCTAGCCCAGTAAGAAATATTATGACTAAGATAATGCAGAATAAATTATTGTTAGCCTTCAACACTGTTGAACTGATACAATATAACAAACATCAAGTTTAACGGCAGTGGAACAAGCAATCCATTAGAAGAATCAAGTAAAGAATAAAATCTATTATCTTCTATGATTTAAAAGGTTTTTCATCACTTTTATCGCTGAAACTCAGCTTAATAAATAATCCACATCATCAAATCATCCCTGCACTACAGGCCAAGGATATTCTTTACTATCACGACCACGGATTATCCACGCACTACGGGCTAAAGATAATCATGTTTTCATCAACGGTCCTGATCATGCCATAAAACAATTCATCTTTGCACCTTTGGCCGAAGAGAATCCATAGCCATAATCATACCAAAACTTGTCCATCAATGCACTACGGGCCAATGAGGACTTTTTCCATATTATTTGTAACATTACGGTCATGATTATACTGAATAATCCCTGGTCATAATCATACCAAGCCCATCTATGCACTACAGGCCACAGATGACTTTCTACATAATATAAACACGAGGATGATGCCAATGACATAATAATTCAATAAAACAAGTACAAGAATTAATTTATCCAGGAACTGATAACGTCCAAATTATCAACATGATACTTCTTTGTAGAGTAAAATTCAAGAATGCTCAGAAGAATATTTTCATGAAAAGATACTGGATGAAGCGCAAATATCAAGGATATTCCACTAATTTCATGGATTATAGAAGTCAAAACTTTAACCAACTGAGTATAATAAAGAATGGAATAACAAAAGAAATCACCAGGCATAGGATAGACCGCACAGACAGGTTATTCCAACAGAATAATAAATAACGGAACTAGGTCATGCATAAACGCACAAACATGATATTCCAACAAAATAATAAATAATGGAACCAGGTCATGCGTAAACGCACAGACATGATATTCTAACAGAATAATAAATAACGGAACCAGGTCACACGTAAACACACAGACAGGATATTCCAACAGAATAATAAATAACGGAACCAGGTCATGCTTAAACGCATAGACATGATATTCCAACAGAATAATAAATAACAGAACCAGGTCATGCTTAAACGCACAGACATGATGTTCCAACAGAATAATAAACAATGGAATAACAGAAGAATTTCAACATGTATGCGGTACTTCGCATAGACAAGTTATTCCAACATAATGATAAAGAATGGAATAACAGAAGAATTTCACCATGTATGCGATACGTCGATAGGCAAAGTTATTCCAACATAATGATAAAGAATGGAATAATGAGAAGAATTTCACCAAGTATAGGGTGAGTAAATGTGTATACGAGTTATTCCAACAGAATAATAAAGAATGGAATAACAGAAGTTCTCTTCATGAATACAAAAGAAATAATACCCCTTACCTTAGAAGAAACTAGATATAGGAGTAGTGAAGTAGCAGAATACCTTTCTTCTTTCTCTCTATAGTTTCTCTCTCTAGAGTTTCAGTGAATTCGTAAGAAATAATGAAGTAATGAGCTTCTATTTATAGAAGAATGGACTGAATAGTAACTAATTCATGAAAGGTCCAGATTGGTTTACTTTGCAGAACACTATGTAGGCACTATGAAATACTATGCATAATAAAATATAATATATTCTAATTATTGTCTAATAAAACAAATAACTTTATAAAAATATTTTATTTTATATAAAAAGATTTTACCATGCAAAATACTATGCATTATTAACACTACTATGCATAATAAAATATAATATATTCTAATTATTGTTTAATAAAACAAATAACTTTATAAAAGTATTCTATTTTATATAAAAAGATTATACTATGCAAAAACACTATGCTTAATAGAATATAATATATTCTATTTATAGTCTAATAAAACAAATAACTTTATAAAAGTATTACATTTTATATAAAAAGCTTTTCTATTTTATTACATTAATAATACTAATAAAACAAAATTTATATATATAATATATATATATATATATATATATATATATATATATATATATATAAACTTCTGCGACTTCATAAAAGACACCTCAATATATTTAACAACATTTATCATCATTATTATATTTTACAATATTAATCGACCAGGTAGTTCCTAGGAAAGAGGGGGCTTTCCAATAAGGATTTCTCCCTATCAAGCAATTATGTGACCAAACCTCTCCTTGGCGGAACTTCTGACATCGTTAATATTGCAAATAATAATATTAATAACTTCGTCGTCTCAATTATTGATTTAATAATATATAAAATATTGACAATAATTGAATCAAATAACGTGAGATACTATGCAACAATTACTGCAGCAATAATTGAACAAAACTGAGTGACTTCTCACATAAGCATCAATAATCAATACCATGTGCTACTATGCAACAACGCGTATTACTGTACTTTTACTACCGAGTAGTTCAACATTTTTAATGGTTAAACTTTCGCCGTTATTTTCATAAAAATATTTTTGTCGTTTTCTCAATCCGACAATAAGTCTATTGTGGGGTCCACCAATGATTGTACCGTCGACGGATATTCCCCAACAAAAAGAATATTCCCCGACCAATCAAATATTATACAACAACTTGCATGCATTTCAAAATTTATAAATATTACCCACAACTATAACACTATCTCAAATCCACACCACAATATTAAAAAAATATTTTGAGAAAATTAAATCTTTATTCATAAAATCTAGGGTGTCACAGTAAAAATCTCAAGTAACGAAGTTATGGCGAAATTTACGAGATTTGATGATAATCGTCGAAATCGTAAAATTCTCATAATAAAGGTCAAAAGCCACTATTGAACTCAGAAATGTTAATTTTCGATAGAGAATAGCCTAAGTTTGTATTTTAGAGTTATGGACTCGAAAATGGTCAAATTTTGACTTAAAATGACGAAACGAGTTATGAACGTTTGCAAACGTTTAACGAATTCATAATAAAGAACTTAAATGGTGAATTATGTGTTAACAGATTCAAAAATGTAAGATTTTCTAATTAAATCATAGTACAAATGATATGTGAGCTAACGGTTTTTGAACGAGCGAATTCCGACTTAGAATGAATAAGTTATGAGCCCAAAAAATTTGAGGAAGAAAAGAATTGAGATTTCTCTGAGGCACAGGGTCGGCGCCGTAGTACCGCCTATTACTTTACAACTGGTGCCAAAACACCAAGACGAACCCTAACCCACTGTCAAGTCACGCCGCAGTGCGGCACATAGAAGGGAGAATGGCGTTGCAGCGCCAAGGCCAAGTCTTAGGTACTGTCAAGTCGTACTGCAGCGTGAGACTTACTAAGTAAGCTGGTGCCGCATCGCCAACACTAGAGAAAGGATAGAGAAAAATAGCAATGAATATAAAGAAAATGCAAGTTGATTGAAGGTGAATTATGGCCTTAAATTAACTTAAAGTAACATCATTAAAGATGATAATAACCTTAAGAATTTCAACTAACGGTTGACGAAAGATTACTTGAACGTCAATGCAAAGTAATACGATAAACCGTAACGAACGTTAACCAATCTAATGAATGATTAGACTGAGAAGGAGGGGAAGATAGATTAATGACCCTACTTGATTTTTTATGACCTAATGTGGTATGTTTTATACTTATGTAATGTAGAATCCTTAAAGTCTCAAAAGAAAAGTTAATTTACTGTAGCAGACGCTGAAGGCAAGTATTCTAAACCCTTGTCTATGATCTTTTTGGACAAGTTTTTGTGATTCATGTATCTTACACATGAATTGATTTATAATGAAGTCAAAGCCAATTCCTTCGACTAGACTTAATGTATTTTGTGGATTTCTTATAATTTATCAAAATATTATCAATGTTGTTATCTTTTGCCAATGTTTTGGTATGTATTTCAAAGA
Source organism: Panax ginseng (assembly GCA_020205605.1). Classification (NCBI taxonomy): domain Eukaryota; kingdom Viridiplantae; phylum Streptophyta; class Magnoliopsida; order Apiales; family Araliaceae; genus Panax; species Panax ginseng. The sequence goes on along the minus strand of CM035129.1, from coordinate 77,794,399 downwards.
AAGACTAAGTATGTATAATAAATGTTTTGTCGTCAAACGATAGGCAACTGAGGTTGCCAAAACTTAAACATAGATATGTTTAATGAAGTAGTGTTGTACAACATAGAGTACTATAGGCTGATCACCTAGACGTGCTTGTAAGATATGCCGGACTTACGGACTTGGTGTCAGGTTATCCTTTTTAAAGAAAGAATAAAATGCTCAAGGTCTTGGACCAAAATCGATGTTTAACTAATGTTGTTCATTGTTAAACATTTTTAAAGAAAAGAGAAGTGTTATTCTGAATTATTTATAACACTTAATAACTATTGATTTTGTCATAAAAGATATACGATTCATATAATTCAAACCTATTACTTAAATGAAATTATCATACTTGTTGAGCTATTTATGCTCACTCTTGCTTGAACCATATGAATGCAGCTAAGAACAAACGAACTGAAGGATCTACTAAAGATAAAGGGAAGGCTAAGGCAGACCAATAAGCTGTCTTTGTAATAGTATAGTATGAATGTTGTAATTATTTGATATTATGACCAAGAACATATGTAATGGTTATAAAAACTTGGGAAGAAAAATATTGTTTTGGAATATATAGATGATATATTCACTCTTTTGAGGTTTTTCAATTGAATGTATACGTGAAATTTAGCATCGTGTAGCACCATCTGTCGGGTTGGAAGATACCCGGATTTGGGGCGTCACAAACACTACCTTGGGTTTCTTAGAAATCCAAAGGTTCACACTTTTTATTTGACAATCTATTCTCACTCTATGGTTATTCAACCAATCCATACTGTCGACGTCGGGATTTTTGAGTGTCCCTTTTCATTACATGTTCTTTGGTGTTCTCATGTTAATGTGAGATTTCTTTGAAAAAACAAGTGAAAAAGGTCTGACATGTATAATGTTGACGATTTGACATTAAGAGTCGCCAGTTGGTGTATTTAACTGGTTGCACCAACGCAACCGAAAAAGGTTTGCACATTGACCAAATGATTTGACACTTTGTTAGGACTGTCTGTGAAACCGAGATTCATTTTGGGTCCGGGGGCTTGATTATGCGGAGGGAAGGTGTTAGGCACCCCCCGACATACGTGTTACCACGGTGACCGCCACTCTTCAAAGAAATTATTATATGCATGTGTGTGTGTGTGTGGATCAATGTGCAATTATTTGAAAGTAGTGTGAGGCCTCGTTTGCACCTATATACACAAGGTTTGAATTTTATAGAAAAATTCAGTTTTATAAAAGAGGTTTTTCAAACCCTGTGCTCGATAGGAATTGAGACCTTTTCATACTTCCATTTTATTATTAAATGTCCGGCTTGTTTGCTTTTATTCTCGAGAAAATAATATACAGTAGTGCCGAACTCCTCATGGGAATGACAGTCATCCAAGGAAATTCATACATTGTAAAATAATGTACAAGCTGCTTACAGCCAGAAAATGTCCATCATGGGAACCGAATCTAGATTCAGTAAACTGAACCTATGATCACATGATTCCTAGGCTCACATGATACTGCAATTTGTATAGAAAGAAGTAAGTAGTTATATATGTATAAATATATATATATATATAAGCTGTAAATATATATATATGAACATGATCAACCGCCACGAAGTAAACTCCAGGCGAAACAAAATGTAAAGAAAATTGTAAAAGCGATCAACTGCCACGAAGTAAACTCCAGGCAGGACGGAATGTAAATAAAGTTGTAAAAGGCCACGAAGTGAACTCTAGGCCTGACAAAAATGTAAATATATATATATATATATATATATATATATATAAAAGCAGTAAACACACTGGATGTGAATCCAAGCTCATCGAATATGTCCGACAACAATTATATATATATATAAAAGCGAGTAAACGCACTGGATGTAAATCCAGGCTCATCAGATATGTCTGACAATAGTTATGTATATAAGTATATATATATATATATATATATATATATATATATAAAGCAATTAAACGCTCCAGACCGAAGTCAAGGCTCAATCGAGGCATAACTTGATAATCTTAGTCCATATATGAAATATATACATATATAAGCGTATATATATATATATATACAGACAGAAATGAAAACCATGGACCGAAGTCCGGGAAAACGCACACAATGCGACTCTCAATGTGTATGACAGTGTGTGCTATATGAGAAGAAGGCTTTATAAAATGTAAGAAGGCTTACAGTGGGCTGCCAAAGTAGACTTCTTTGACTTTAAATGGATAAACACTCAACTCCCGCCGAATAAAAGATAGCTATATGTGAGCTAACTAGTGTTTAAAGATGAGGAAACACTCAAAAGATGTGTATACAGAGTAAAATGGACAGGGCTTCCTCGCCTTTTTCCCTCCCTCTTCTTCTCAAATGGCTGACCCCAAGGCTTGTATATATAGACGGATTGCCGCAGGTACACCCGTGGCAGCCACAGTTGTACCTACGGTTGTTCGTGATGCATCCGAGCCTCGCGGGTCCCGTTATCTCGTAGTACGTGCACTCATGCATTGTAATGTTGGCTCAAACTTGCAGAACTTTAATCCGAGCATTCGAACGAGGTATATCTGACCTTTTTTGGATCGCTTGTGTCGAGAGTTATGCAATAACATGTATTAGAGGTTGTACGAAGTCAGGAAGAGGGGTCTATGCCCATGGTCTTCAAGCTTCAAATTCTATCCAAAGTACTGTAACACGTAATAGTCACTCGGAATTGTCACCCCTCAATTCTTATGGGACATTGTTGGATGTAAGTATGTATGAAGTGTTGAGACGATGTGCCATTGTCGAAGGGACAAGATGACGTTTGACTCCTCGTCGGGGTTATCGCCAGTTTGAGTTGAAAGTAGACGTTGCTCAGGGTTACAGCTAAGAGTGGACTACTTGTTGGTATGTCACGATATCATCTTGTTGAGACAGTAAGATGACGTGTTGACTCCTCATCGGGGTTATCGCCGGTTTAAGAGGAAAGCAGACGTTACTTAGGGTTACATCCGAGATTGGACTATTGCTTGTTTGTATGTCTTACTGTCATCTATGGGTGTTCCTGTCTGCCCGTTGTTAGCTCCGGGTCTGAGGTATGTGTGCCTCGACAGGATGTCTGGGGTTGAAGCTTATTGCATGTGTTTGAAACAAGCATTTCTGGGGTTATCGCCGGAACTGCAATGGCATCCCTTGGGGCTATCACCAAGGATGGGGTTGTTACTCCCAGTGTTGTCTATGGGACTGGAACTGAGCGTCGCGGTGTTATCGTCAAGACAGAACTATCCTTTCCGGTCTTGTTGTCGGTCTTTTGATATGCATATCTCTTGGTTGTCTCCGAGATTGGAAATGACATTCCCGGTGTGTGTTCCGGGTTGAGATGATGTTCCCGATTTGTGTTCCGGGTTGGAACTGAAATTCTGGTAGTATCCGGAATGGATGTAAACTGTCTTTCAGGGTTATCTCCAAAAGCCGAATCTACCCACCTGCAATGTTAATAATAGGAGTGTAGAAAATTTCGAGTGTCTACAGATGCCCCTCTTTATCATATTCATGCAATGCAAGGCATGGATAGGATAAAGAGTCCTAGACACTTGAAATGCAAGCAAGATAAACATGATACTATATGCAACAACATGATGCAAATGTATGATGCATGATTGTCATGTAATCCTATTGGGATGACAATCAGTGACGACTTGGACATGCGATCCAAGTCTTAAAAGATGTCGATGTTGGGGCTATCACCAAAGTCTTGAATCCTAGACATTGGCTTATATTCAATAGAGGTACCTCTTGTGTGTAAGAGATCTGTGGGGATAAAGATTTGTCTGTTTGAGGATGTGTATAACATATTCCCTCATTACATTCGGATTCTTCGCCAACAATTTTGTCATTTGTCGGGGTTTTTACGATCTTCAATCGATGTGTGTAACACCGGATAAATCCCTGTTAGGTGCATTGTCAAGGCTGCTTGACCTTCATTGATGTATATGTCAAGGGTAGAATTGTGTTGTAGCCCTTGCTGGGGAAGGTTGCTTCGATGGGTTTACTTGCCATCGGCTGACATGACGTCAAGGTTGCTTGACCTTCATTGATGTATGTATCAATGGTTGCATCACGTTGTAACCCCCGCCGGGGAAGGTTGCTTCGATGAGTGTACTTTCCATTGGCTGACATGACGTCAAGGTTGCTTGACCTTTATTGATGTGTGTATCAATGGTTGCATTGCGTTGTAACCCCCGCCGGGGATACGTAGATGCTTGAAAGATGTGCGTTGTGACCCCCGCCGAGGATACGTAGATGTTGATAGATGTGTGTTGTGACCCCCTCCGGGGATACGTAGATGTTGATAGATGTGCGTTGTGACCCCCGTCGGGCATACATAGATGTTGATAACTTTGGCGTTGTAACCCCCGCCGGGGAGGTTTGATTTATCATGGTTTTGCGTTGTAACCCCCGCCGGGGATTGTTTAGGGTTGTGACCCGGCAAATGACGGCATCGAACCTTTGTGGGGTATTGTCGAGCATGGTTTGTGAAAGCTGAGCTCATTGGTATAGTATACCCTGCATTCAGGCGAATACCATTGAGACGACGGGAGTTTAACTCTGACCGACGAGAAACCAGGATTTTAGGCTATTCCGATCAATCGCGTAGCATTTTTATTCAAGATTTGGACTTTTCAGCTTATGAGACCTCCTTTACAACTCTAACTGGAGCGAGCCGGAGGTGTGGGACCCATGTAGGGGGCCGCAGGTGTACTATATAGGCGGCAAGTTGCTTTCATAAGTCATTTTCAAGTTACACAGCGAAGGAAATCCAAGAGCTCTTCTTCAGATCTGCTGAGTTCGGGCAACTTTCTGCATATTCTGCCACCATACAAGCGTTCTTCACTGTCCTGGTAACAAATGCATGTTTTTTTTTCCAATTTCTATCCGTTGGAAAGTGAATTATCCCATAAAATGCATTTAGACACGTAGTAGTGAATATGCATGCTGATATGACTTGATAAAAAATCTTCAACATAATAAATGTTAGTATTAAACCATGCTGAACATAATGATGTAAAAAAATTTAACTTTTGAAGCAGTCAAATTGGCATCTTTTACTGTCATTTCTTATCCTATCTGAGGATAAATGAATAAAGGCATAAAGTAAAATAATCCTGGTAATTAGACTACACTTACGGATTTTTACTGTGATGTGATTAATGCATATAGGATGTATATGACTGTGTATAGGTGTGCTACTGAATGGCCACCTAGTCATGCCTATGTGCATGTGGATAGTCCCATTTACAAAGGGGGCTATGGCAAAATTTTCCCAAAATGTAGGTATTGGGTAGTCATGGATTTTTAACTCTACTCTAGATGTATGTTAAAACAATGCATGTAAACATGTAATCATAAAATTCATTTTGGAAAAGAGTCTAGGTAAGAAATTACCACACCCTTTCTGAGGTGATTTGGAGACTTGTTGTCTAGATATTATGGATCCGGACCAGCTGAGTAGTTCCCGCAGGACCAGTTCTGGTGTACGGAGGAGGGCTTTTGAAGAACCTCGGCGCCGTTCCATTAGACAACCTCGTCGTTTGGCGGAGGCGGTGATACGTCCTATTCGGGTTGATGTGCCAAATGTCGAGGATGAGGAGGAAGATGTACCATTCGAGGTTCCCACTCTGGTTGTACGTGATCCCCGTAGAGAATTTCCAGGTATTCAAGTGGTGAACCCAGATTTTCTTGGTGACTTGAGTAGGCATCCTTTAGTATACCTGCACGCAAACGAGGTATGAAGTTAGATCTTTAATCTTCCTTATTTCCTATTGATGAGGAGTTAATGATTCTGATGTTGATCTGCATTTGATGTAGGTTTCCGACTTCACACAGCCTCGAGGGAACTGGTTTAATATCCACTCTATATATCAGGCCTTGCATGATGACTACAGAGCGATCATCCATGGCTGGGGATTCAGGAGGTTCTTCTCCATTCTACCCCATCACTGTCCCTGGGGTTACCTCAGGGCATTGTCTGAGCGGTGGTTCCACCAGACTCAGTAACTCCATTTATTGGATTGTGAGGTGATGATGATGTCGATGGATTGGCGGTTTATCACAGGTATGGAGTTTGGAGGGGAGCTGGTGCCTTGCACGGCGGATATCACCCCTACTATCATTAGATCCTTGTTAGGGGTTCCAGGGGAGGTGCTCAAGGGCAGGACTGTTCATACAGGTTCTTTGAGCGTAGATGCTATGTCGTCGATGCTATTAGTGGCGATTGTTCCTTATGATCATTAGGGGCTGCTTCATAGCAGATAACTCTTCTACGGTGTCCTTCGCTTTGATCAGCGCCACTCGACACATGGACCGTATAAGAGAGTATGATTGGGGTTCCTACACCTTTGCCTACTTCCTCAAGGGAATGCGCATGCGATCGCAGTGCTTGACCGAGGCGTGGTTAGGATTCTACCCATCTCTGCGGTGAGTGTTTCTCTTGTCTTTTCCCATGTATAGGTTAAGAGTGTTGACTGACAGCAAATGTTTGCCTTTGTGTTGGCAGTTTTGGGCCTATGAGAGGCTTCCTTGTTTACGTCCTGTGAGCGTGTTAGTTTTAGACACCTATCCACGTGGACGGAGATGGCATCATTCCATACTGGTGGAGGTCCCACATTCTTTGAGGGTTTCACTCATTGCCGCTTCTGATTGGAGTTATTCGACATTTGAAGTCATGACATGGATTCCCTACTCTGGAGAGCATTTAGGAGTTGGTTTTAAGGATGGGTACCCGACTGGAGTAGAGTACGTCATTTCTACTCGCAGGATTCCTCTCTTCACAGATGGAGGATGGGAGCTCTATTTAGGAGAAGCGTCTTTATCGAGAGCACTCTGAGGAGAGATCATGATGCCGATCTTGCCTCCTGCCAGACATTATTGGCCTATTTTGCAGTCACCCATCATTGACATCCCATTGATGGGGATTGATAGTTTTATATTTTCAGAGGGCCCCTGGTCTTAGGAGATGTTCCAGCATTGGTGGATCCCTCGTACGATTGGAGCTCAAACCCGCGCTACACATTTAATGGGGGATATAGTTCCAGGATCCGTGATTATGACAGATTGGCTAGCCTATGTCAGAGATCTGACTCATGTGACATAGATTGACAGATTGACTCGGCAGCTGGACCGGTCACATCTTTTCATTTGGCATTTGGGCAGAGATCCTGTAATGGTAGATACTTTTGATCCTTCCAGCTCTGGCGCTGGTCCCTCAGGTGTCCCATATGGTTTTTTCGGTGCAGATCCTCCCTTGTATTGGCCTGACATCCCTATAGATAGAGATCCAGAGACTCAGGAGGAGTTACATCAGGTGGACAGGATCGATGATGTAGACATCGACACTATTGACTTTTTTCTGATGTATTTCTCGTTATCTCTTTTGATAGGCCTCTATTAGCATCTGGGTAGCTTCGCCCCATTCTCGCTATATCTTTTGATAGGCCTCTATTGTATGTTGGGTAGCTTCGCCTCATTTTCCTATTTTTTAGCTGTATAGAGATGTATTAGATGATGATATACTTAGGAATGTATGTACAGTTTTCCATTCCCTATATCATATTGCCATCTATTCTATCATGCATGTTATTGTATTATGCATATGTATGTATATCCAGAGATATTCAGCATTGACCCCTGGATGGTCTTATGACACGGCCCATACAAATGTCTTCTTCGATAGTTAGCCGTATTGATCATACCCCACCATTTGTGGTGGAAGCTGGTATGCGCTCATGGTATGATAGTATATCACCATCAAACATGCTGATCGTAGATGATTTGCTGCAACATACTATGGCCCTGTTGATGTTTCAGGTTCCTCTAGGATTTGTAGAGGGCATGCTAGAGCACTAGGTACCGGACAGACAGTTATTCTGATTTGGGACCTAGGAGTTGACTCCTACTTTGGAGGAGTATGAACGGTTAATGATGCTGCTACTAGACAGACCTTGGACGCATATGGCTATTGGAGACATGAGCAGACAGTTCATGACCCTCACCGGATTGAGACGTAGAGTGGTCCAGGACGAGATTACATTCGGCCACGTGATATCCCAGTGTTTCCTATTTGACAGGTTTGGCTCTGAGGATAGCTATGCACGGCATTCCGGGGATTTCACCACACCGGAGGACCATTGGCGTTCAGCCAGAGTAGATGTATTGCTTCTATACGCATTGTCATACGTCTTCATGCCGCAGTACATGGATGAGCTGGATATCATCGTCGTTATGGCAGCGAGAGCTCTCATGGAGGGTCATACCATTGTACCAATGATCATTGCATAGACCTTGAGGATAGCTATATACTGCTGCACTTATCCGGTAGTAGTGTTCACAAGTAGCTCGGTCATGCTGTATGTGTGGTTTATGTCACATTTGAGACCGATTGGCACACTCAGATGGCAGGGTTGTTTTACCCATGATATAGCCATGTCATACTCCTTTCAGCCTGCGGAGTGTACAGATGCTACATCGTGGTCAGCTTTCCTGGCAGGGATTAGGGATCCGTTTGCCATATTATCGTGTTCAGTGCTTATTTCACCCTACAGCTTCATTACTCATGCTCCGGGCATGGATTATCTCCCTCTGTCTGGATTGAGGGGCATGATTACTTACCACCCACTGGTCGTGATGTGTCAGTTTGACCAATTTCAGGATTTTCATCCTTATGAGGGGGTAGTGAGTCAGCACTTCGCATTACACCATTTATCAGCGGAGGACAGATCCAGGTTGTATGCCTGTTGGGATCAGTGAGAGCTGGCTGTGTTTTCTGTCAGTCATCCAGGTTGTTCTGCAGAGTATTCCGCATGGAAGGAGACAGAGATTGCATCGGCTGCGGAAGTATCCATAGTACAGGGGACTGATTCTGACGATGAGGAGCCTATAGAGGAGGCTGTCATTCCCATCGATGATTTGACTGTTGGTCTTCCAGCATTTGTGATGGATTCTCCCACCCCGAGTGCCAGTGTTACTCAGTATTCGACACAGCATTTGGAGCAAAGCTTACATCTGATGACCTAAGATAGAGATCAGGCTAGGGCCACGATGTTGACAGCTCTTGATGAGAGAGATACCTCTCTGTTAGAGAGGGATGAGGCTAGATCAACCAAGGATGCATTAATTGGGGAGCGGGATGCCGCCTTATCTGATAGGGATGTGGCCATTGCAGATAGTACTTCCATTAGATCCCAGATGACTGTCAGTCTTGCCGACATGAGTGCATACATTGATGAGCATTATGCCACCATGCAGTTAGCCTCTGATATGTCAGCTCGTGTAGATACCTTTGGGCAGGAGCTTGCAGTGCTACCTCCATCTTTAGATAGGGATGTTATGTTAGATCTGATAGTTCACATACACACAGATCTGTAGATAGCTTTGTATTTTTCTGCACAGACTAGCGTAGCCATTTTGTCATGTACAACACATATGTATATATCAAACAGTATTATGTATGGCAGGGAAATATATTTTGATTCACTTCCCTTTTAGTTATGCCTTGATACTTGCTTGATATTTGCCTATTTCTTCAGGGCCTTGTGATCTTGATGCATTCTGAACTTATCCTTGATAGATGGACATTGAGACGTCGCAAGATCTCTTAGAATGGATCATTGATTTTTGTAAATCCCTACCATCTTTGGTGTCTTGGGACTGGTATCTATATGGAAAAATGGAGAGGAGGGTAGTTTCTTCCTCTCTGAGATTGACCGCACCACAGATGGTCGCCAGTACTTCTATTTGTGAGAAGCCTAGTTAATTCCATCTCTTATGAGTTAGTATTGCTCTTTGAGGCATGATCACAGCTTAGATGGTCACCGAATCTTCTATTTGTGAGAAGAGGTTGGGTAATTCCATCCCTTTGATTTAAAACTAATGAATTGGCGAATTGAAGGTTGATCCCAGTACTGTGTGACAAGTATGTTGTTCTGGTAGGGGTTAGATTGCACCATGAATGGCTGCCTACGTACTCCTATTGAAGAGGAGATTAATTCTACGTAGTTCGAACCTAGTGTAAGAGGTTCAACACTGATTGTGAAAGGCAGATAGGTGTAGAAGTATTTTTGTTATTTTTTTTGTTTTTGTGAAGAAAGGGCAGAAATGTTTTTATTGTTTTTCATTATTGCGACCGGGCCATATAAAATATGGTTGCCTACGTACCCCCGGGTATCAGGGAGATCAGGTCGACGTAGTTCGCCCCTTAGGACGAATGGCAGCTGAAGAGAAATGTGAATCCCATATGCAGGCTATACTGCGGGGAGAAGAAAGTTTAATCCCATAATAGGGATAAACTGCAAGTGTGGAAAAAGTTTGATCCTGTCTTCAGGATAAACTGCAAGCGTAGAAAAGTTTAATCCCGTCTTCAGGAAAAACTGCAGGTCTGAAAGGTTCAATCCCGTCTTAAGGATAACCGAAATTAAGAAATGTTCAATCCCGTCTTCAGGATAACCAAAATTATATGGAAGGTTTGAAATAAGGTAAAACCAGGCTGCTGGCTTGAAGTGTATGTTTCCCTGAGGGGTAGAAGGGTATGTAGAAAGGAAAGGGTTTAAAACCAGAATGACTGGTGATTTGATGATCAAAACCAGGATGTTTATTTGATGGTAACTTCAGACATAGTACCGTTTCACGGTGTGATGCCCCCAAATCCGGGTTACCCTCGAGTTTGGTGCTCATGATCCACAAAAATATAACATCTAACTACCCATTCATTTATAAATAGGAATACATAACTCATTAACAGATATTGTTAATACAAAAGTCCCAGGTCCACTAACCTTAATATTACAGACATACCCCTTAGATACACAAAAAGGGTTTTCAATACAACATAATAGTAATAATGTTAATTAAACTAATTTATGACTATGCCTTTTCCTTTGTTCTTCTTCGCAGCACCTTCTGCAACTTTGTCCCTAGCTGAAAAAGTTTTATTTATAGCAAGGGTGAGTAACAAGTTTACCCCACAAGTTAAGACATACGATAAAGGTATAGAAATCAATATCAAGCCTTCTCACATTCTACGCAACAATAATTCGATATTGAAAGAGTACAACGCTTTCAAGGTTTTCTACGATATTCAAATGAATAATCAAGAATTAATTCTACGAAATAAAAAAGTGGATTGTTTTCCAGATTTATGCTGAGCGATCCGTTGGATCTTGAACTTCTGTTCTCGAGTAACTATAAAAGTTATACTTTCATATACCCAGGTGTATCAGATAACCATAAAGATAAAATCATACCCCTCTGCATGTATATAAAGTGATCAGCTTCAGAATCATTTTTAAATGATTTAATTATCAAATAATCTTATCATTATTAATATCTAATAATATAAAAATATTAATAACATACATGTCAAAATATTAAATTTATTAATTAAAATCATTTTTAATTATCACCATTAATATTAAAATATTAATGAAAGTATTATCCAAATATTCAAAGTCATTAATTACAACTTCAAATATTTTTAAATTATTTTTCCCATTTTAGATGATTTTTTAAATCAATAAAATAATTTTTAATTTATTTATTTAATATAACAATTAAATAAATCCAACATCATTAATATTAATTTATTAATGAGAATTCTCCAAAATATAGAAAATTATATTTTATAATTCAAAATATTTTCTAACACTTTATTCTCAATTAAAATGATTTTTAAATCATTAAAATCATTTTCAATCGATTTATTTAATTTAATAATCAAATAAATATAATATCATTAATATTAAATTATTAATGAAAATTCTCCAAAAATATTAAAAGTTACATTTTATAACTCAAAATATTTTTAAATACATTATTCTTATTTAAAATGATATTTCATAATTTTAAATCATTTCTCTAATTTATTTAATATACTAATTAAAGTAATTAAATATCTTTAATATTCAAATAATTATGAATATTAATGAAAAATATCCCAAATAGTCAAAAATTATTTTTCATAATTTAAAATAATTTTAAAAACCATTTTTAATAATTTTAATACTTTATTTTCTATTTTTTAATCATTTTCGGAAAAATAGAAATTAAAAATAATATAAACCATCGCTATATATGCCTTTAACGACACAAAGCGTCACTGTTGGTGTTCTTGAGCTCAAGAACACTGACAGCTTTGTTATCAGGCTGCCCTGTTTGACCAATCATAAAATCGAATCTAATCTTGATCTGGCTAGGTAAAATCTTCAATCGTGTAGTGAAAATGTAACTCTATAATATCCAACTCACACTTTGATCAAACAATAACACAGCAAGCTGATCTATGCCTTCGAACTCGCTGTCAGAACATTTCCTGGTTTCCAGAAACCCAGAAAGGTCGACCAGCCACTTTCAAAGCCGATTTAATCCAAGTTCCAAACATGTTTTATGCGATCTAAAGGTTCAAACTTATTGTACATACGTCAAGGAACAATATTAAAGCAGCAACTCAGTTTATTATCAACAGAATCAACATGAAACACTTTCGATCAAAGATGGTCGAAAGTTGTGTTCTTCCCGGTTTACGGGAATTTCGAATCTCTTAGTCATTGTCGTGTATGGCTTAGTTTAACCAAATTGTTACCTTTGATCCATTGATATCCCTACGATATAAGGCCACCAATACAAAGTACACATAACCAGCAACAAATATACCACAACAACAACATAATAAACCAAAACGACTGACTGATCCGGACCTTATGAAAGTTTTCGGAAAGTCATTTTTTAAATTTAAAACGCCAGAATGTACTCGGTCATGGTTAGTCAACCGACTTTGACAAAGTATAACTTTCAACCTAGCCAATTAATTTCTACGTTTTCAATTCCAGATGAAAGTCCACATACCAAACTACAAATAACAACTATAAAAACACAAAAATCAAAAACGAGCAAGGCTTTATGGCTCCTGACATTAGCTTGTCAGACCATAAATCAAGCTCTTGGACAGTTTTTTAAAAACTCCATTTTTTATGCCTTTGATGCTATGGATCCATGATGGATCAACATAGATCAACTAAAAACAATTTCTAACACTTAATTAAACACTTAAACACAAAAATTTTCTAAGCAACTTGGATCAAAATTAAAATTCGGGGTTATACCTTCAAGCTTCAATTCATGATCTTAAACCTCCAATATGTTATTGGTTGATCTAGGGGCTGAAAATAGGACTGATATACTAGAAATTTTCGGAGGTTGAGGTTAGAGAGGGAGTTGGTGAGAGCAAGTTAGCAAATAAGCAAAAATATTAAAACTTTCTCTCTCCCAATCTCTATATACCGTGATATAAAGTTGTTAGATCTAATGTGCTGTCAATAAGAGCCTTTTTTTGCTGAGATTTTTAAGCTATGCAAGTCAAAATAGTTGGTAAGCAACCAAAGTAAAGCCAATTTTACAAGTTAGCTTAATTAAAGAATAAAAAGGGCATTTTTGTCATTCTCCATATATTTTTAATGGCAAACTAGTTATTCTCCAAACCCTTAGGGTCTAACCCTAAGGTTTTAGCACTTAGGTTCTAAAACATTAGCTTTCTAGGATTTTCTAAATTAGGGTTTAACTTAGAAAAATAAAATTTCTAAATTACAATTAGGGTTTGTAAAATAGAAAATTAAGATACTAAAATATAATTAGGGTTTTCTAATCGTATTTAAGTTTAATAAACACTTTGGCTTGCCAATTAGGATTAGTGTTTCTTAATTTAGGGTTTACGATCCCTAGTTTTGAAATTAGGGTTTTTCGTCTTTCAATTAGGGTTTCTAACTGTGCGTTAGGGTTTCTAATCCCGAGATTAGGGTTTTTAATCTCTTATTAGGGTTTATAAATTTTAAATCTTATCCGATCAGTCATTGATCAAACTTTCGATTCAGCACAAACTCATAACCATCGATACAATTATTTTAATTATATTTTCTATCGAATCCCTATCCAGAAATTAGGGTTAGGGTTTTTAAAGCTGTTAAGCACAACTCTACTCTAATTTCTCAGTCAAAACACAAATTGACCAATTCTCGAGACTTGTCTCACAGATACACAGTACAATATTAACAGTCAATGTCAATATTAAATAAAAAAAAATTATTCCTAAAATTTACATTATTTGAAATCACGGGTTATCACATTCACCCTTCCTTAAAAGGATTCCATCCTCGGAATCACCACTTTCTTATTCTCTACAATCTTTTAAAGTTGTATCATCAATTCATTTTTATCAACACAATAAATTAATTTGTGTTTCAAATTCTAACCTGTGACTTGAATCTATAAAAGAAAATAGTTCACAGAAATATCTAACTCATAATATTCGCGTAATAAAGTTTCTAAATAAAATCGTTACCTGCTGCCACCTCATGAGCAGCTATTGGCTCCTGCGCCGTCATGTTGAATGTATGGGCGGTTGATCTTCCTGGCTGTGCAGGTCCTCGAATCGCCAAGGTTCCACCACCGGGTCCCTTGTTGACACTTTCTTTCTCAGCATTTCTCTTCGGACAGTTCCTTACCATATGGTTAGTTGATCCGCACGCAAAACAACCTTGAATTTTCTTTGGATTGGGATAATTGGGTGACATATGCCCCTCTTGTCCGCAATTATAGCAGACTCCTTTCTTCTTTAGACAAATACATGCATTGTTCTTTCCGTATATCGTGCATGGTTCCCTCCCTTTCCTATTCTCTTCAGATTTACTACCCGATTGGGTATTCTCACTCCACTTCCTCTTATTCTGATTACTACCACCACTACTTCCTCCATCACTTATCTTCTTCTTCTTCTCCTGATGAAAACGAGATGCAGCCTCGCTTCCTCCTTCAGCAATTAATGCTTTCTCCAGTAAAGCCGCAAACGTGTTGATCTACAATACTGCCACCTTGTAGAATATCCCCAGTTTCAGCCCATTCTCGAATCTTCTCGCCTTTCTTGCTTCTGTGTCCACCTGATGAGGTGTAAATCTCGCTAATTCATTGAATTTAGCCGCGTACTCTGAAACAGACATATTCTCCTACTTCAGTTCCAAGAACTTAACTTCCATTCGAGCTTGCATACTCGGTGAGAAGTAGTTCTCAAAGAATAATTCCTTGAATCTTGTCCAAGTCACTATAGCTGTTCTAGCTCGCGCCTGATTAGTCTCCCACCAGTAATTAGCTTCTCCCTTCATCAAGTATGTAGCAAAAGCTGTCTTCTGCTCTTCTGCCACTCGCGCAATGACGAATGCCTTCTCCATCTCCTTCACCCAAGTTTGGGCTTCAATCGGATCTGTGGTTCCCTTGAATTCAGGCAGTCCTACCGCTTTAAAGTCCTTGAAATTAGCCAATCTATCTGTTGGCTGATTCCTCGCTCTTCCCCTGGCTGGAGCTCTATTTTCCATAGCTTGGGCTAGCATATCCATGAAATTCTGCATTGGGTCAGCTTGACCTCCTTCGTTATTCACTGATTATTCTTCTCGTTGATTTCGATTCTGTCGTCTAGGCGGCATGATCTGATTTAAATGAAAATCTTATATTAATACTCTTTCTCTATACAAATATTTAACACAATAAGAATTCAACACATAATTCTCATATAGTCGCATATTTATTCAAATAGCACATAGTACATATAGTACTTAACACATATTACTATCCCTTTAAAAAAAAATTAGGATTAACATATTCAACTTTACAAAAGCTGCAATTCTCCAACTTTACACAAAAAGTTATCATTTACCATATTCATACACCTAACTCTAGTTCATCAAACTTACCACACTTAGGAGTTCAGTAACTTGCCACAATTATATGAGTTTATGAACTTATCCTAGTCAGACCTTTGGCGTCCATTCGTTGAGGGGTTCAAAACATTTCATATAATTATGAGTTATGAACTTACCATAAGTATGAGTTTTAAGAACTCACAGATTAATCACAATCTTATATTCACAGAGAAAATAAAGATTTCATTCATAAAAACATATATATTTACATAAGCTCAAACATCGTTCTCGATATTACAACACTTAATATCAAAAGCTTCTACCAAAAGATGTTAACACTTATATCTAAGTTGTCTATCGACCACTCCCTTCACCGGTCTTCTTCTTGCTGGGACACTTTTTGAATCCGTTCACCGGTCTTTTTCCCTCTTTCTCTTCTTCTTGTCTTTCTTGCTGGCTCCTTCAGACGATCCACTACCTTCAGTCTTCATCCTCTCCACCTGCGCTTTCAGCTCGTTCTGTTCTTCAGTCATTTCGGGAAATGCTCGCTCTGTCTTCCACAACTCTTCCAAGAGAAATACCTTACTCCGGAGTTCCTGGACCTCTACAGATGGCTGATCTTGTTCACCAACCTTGATCTTATTCTTTAACTCCACCTTAGCTTCTTTAAACTCCGCCTCCTCATAACTACTCAGATACATCTCGGGATAATCATCATGATCACTCCCGAGATTAACCATGGGTTCATCTTTTCCCACCTCTTCAACTGATTCGCTCTATGCTGGCACCTCAACTACTGGCACTGGTGCCACAGCCGCTGTGTCCATGTGTCCACTTATCTCACTATCGATACACTTTGGAAATCTCTCACTTAGTACTCTAAATGAGTATTCTTTATCTCGCTCATGGTTATAATCCTAGGGTTTTTCCACACCCCACTTAAGGTTTATAACCTACAGCTCTGATACCAACCTGTGACGACCCCAAATCTGGGTTACCTGACCCCCGAGTTTGGTGCTCAAGATAAATAAAAATATAACATCTAACTACCCATTCATTTATAAATAGGAATACATAAATCATTAACAGATATTGTTAATACAAAAGTCCCAGGTCCACTAACCTTAATATTACAGACATACCCCTTAGATACATAAAAAGGGTTTTCAATACAACATAATAGTAATAATGTTAATTATACTAATTTATAACTATGGCTTTTCCTTTGTTCTTCTTCGCAGCACCTTCTGCAACTTCGTCCCTAGCTGAAAAAGTTTTATTTATAACAAGGGTGAGCAACAAGTTTACCCCGCAAGTTAAGACATACGATAAAGGACTAGAAATCAATATCAAGCCTTCTCAAATTCTACGTAACAATAATTCGATAATGAAAGAGTACAACGCTTTCTAGGTTTTCTACGTTATTCAAATGAATAATCAAGAATTAATTCTACGAAATAACAAAGTGGAATATTTTCCAGATTTATGCTGAGCGATCCTTTGGATCTTGAACTTCTGTTCTCGAGTAACTATCAAAGTTATACTTTGATATACCAGGTGTATCAGATAACCATAAAGATTAAATCATACCCCTCTGCAAGTATATAAAGTGATCAGCTTTAGTATACCCTATATTATGCATAATACTTAATCGCGCGCAAAGGCCGAAAATATGACCAATAAATTGTTCCCTTTATATAAAAGATTGTTCTTCTCAGTCTCAGAATCAAGATTTTGATTTAACAACGAAATACTGTGATTTCAAATTCTATTTACTTCTCGATCTAGCCAAAATAATTGGCATCGATCTGTCAATAATAACTCGAATCTATCAAGTTCTAACAAATGTTCGGCTAGCCAGAATAATTAGCTAAGATATTTCTTAGTATAATTTGACAATAAACAGGAATTATCTGTACTGTCAATTCTAACTTCTACAGATGTGAATATCCAACAACAGTTATTCTACAAATGAATATTTCTGAATCAGTAATTCTATTTGAATTATAAAACATGCACTAACTGCCAATAATCAACAATAAATTCCCTAGATGTGGTGTAATTAGCAATAATTAACCACTATAATTATGGAATGAATATAACTCAAGTTTGAGTTAGGAAACTTGCATCTTCCGCTGATTATAACTACACAATATAATTAACTGCGTTCGTAAAGCCTATAATCAACAATGTCGGTCTCACAATTAGCACAATATTTCATAAAACGTAACACTGTAATTCACAGTCAAACTTCTCCTAGGCACATTACCATATAGCCACATCAGTGTTTATAACCTAGATAAACACTTATTAACTCTAACTATTTCGGTCTGGTTGGACTTCGGTCCATTCTCGGTGTTCTGGTCACCCTATCCGACAATTAACATAGTCATTGTCAAGCAAAATCAGTTTCTATGCTTCAATATTAATTTAGATAAGTCAATTATCAATTATAATATTTTTCGGAAGCTTTTAATAATTATCAAGCAATTATTATAATTTATAATGATTTTTCAAACATCAGAATCATTTTTAAATGATTTAATTATCAAATAATCTTATCATTATTAAAATCTAATAATATAAAAATATTAATAACATATATGTCAAAATATTAAAGTTATTATTAATAACTTAAAATATTTTTAATCAACAATATTCTACTTAAATGATTTTAAAAGTAATTAAAATCATTTTTAATTATCACCATTAATATTAAAATATTAATGAAAGTATTATCCAAATATTCAAAGTCATTAATTACAACTTAAAATATTTTAAAATCATTTTTCTCATTTTTAAATAATTTTAAATCAATAAAATCATTTTTAATTCATTTATTTAATATAACAAGTAAATAAATCCAACATCATTAATATTAATTTATTAATGAGAATTCTCCAAAAATATAGAAAATTATATTTTATAATTCAAAATATTTTCTAACATTTTATTCTCAATTAAAATGATTTTTAAATCATTAAAATCATTTTAACTTATTTATTTAATATAATAATCAAATAAATATAATATCATTAATATTAAATTATTAATGAAAATTCTCCAAAATATTAAAAGTTACATTTTATAACTTAAAATATTTTTAAATACATTATTCTTATTTAAAATAATTTTTCATAATATTAAATCATTTTTCTCTAATTTATTTAATATACTAATTAAATAAATTAAATATCATTAATATTCAAATAATTATGAATATTAATGAAAAATATCCCAAATAGTCATAAATTATTTTTCATAATTTAAAATAATTTTTAAAACCAATTTTAATAATTTATTTTCTATTTTTTAATCATTTTCGGAAAAACAGAAATTAAAAATAATATAAACCGTCACTATATATGCCTTTAGCGACACAAAGCGTCGTTGTTGGTGTTCTTGAGCTCAAGAACATTGACAGCTTCGTTATCAGGCTGCCCTGTTTGACCAATCATAAAATCGAATCTAATCTTGTTCTGGCTAGGTTAAATCTTCAATCGTGTATTGAAAATGAAACTCTATAATATCCAACTCACACTTTGATCAAACAATAACACAAAGAAGTCGATCTATGCCTTTGAACTCATTGTCGAACATTTCTGGTTTCGAAACCCGTAAAGGTTTAATCACCACTTTCAAAGCCGATTTAATCCAAGTTCCAAACATGTTTTATGCGATCTAAAGGTTCAAACTTATTGTACATACGTCAAGGAACAATATTAAAGCAGCAACTCAGTTTATTATCAACAGAATCAACATGAAACACTCGGTCAAAGATGGTCAGAAAGTTGTGTTCTTCCCGTTTCTGGGAATTTCCAGAATCTCTTAGTCATTGTCGTATGGCCTAGTTTAACCAGCTGTTACCTTTGATCTGTTGATATCCTACACGATATAAGGCCACCAATACAAAGTACACATAACCAGCAACAAATATACCACAACAACAACATAATAAACCAAAACGACTGACAGATCCGGACCTTATGAAAGTTTTCAGAAGCTGTTTTAAATTTCTGGGCTGCCCAGAATGTACTCGGTCATGGTTGGTCAACCGACTTTGACAGAGTATAACTTTCAATCTAGGCAATCAATTGCTACGTTTTCAATTCCAGATGAAAGTCTACATACCAAAATACAAATAACAACTATAAAAACACAAAAATGAAAAACGAGCAAGGCTTTATGGCTCCTGACATTAGCTTGTCAGACCATAAATCAAGCTCGTGGACAGTTTTTCAAAAACTCCATTTTTTATGCCTTTGATGCTATGGATCCTTGATGGATCAACATAGATAAACTAAAAACAATTTCTAACACTTAATTAAACACTTAAACACAAAAATTTTCTAAGCAACTTGGATCAAAATTAAAATTTGGGGTTATACCTTCAAGCTTCAATTCTTGATCTTAAACCTCCAATATGTTATTGGTTGATCTAGGGGCTGAAAATAGGACTGATATACTAGAAATTTTTGGAGGTTGAGGTTAGAGAGGGAGTTGGTGAGAGCAAGTTAGCAAATAAGCAAAAATATTAACACTTTCTCTCTCCCAATCTTTATATATTGTGATATAAAATTGTTAGATCTAATGTGCTGTCAATAAGAGGCTGTTTTGCTGAGATTTTTAAGTCATGCAAGTCAAAATAGTTGGTAAGTAACTAAAGTAAAGCCAATTTTACAAGTTAGCTTAATTAAAGAAAATAAAAAGGGCATTTTTATCATTCTCCATATATTTTTAATGGCAAACTATTCATTCTCCAAACCCTTAGGGTCTAACCCTAAGGTTTTAGCACTTAGGTTCTAAAACATTAGCTTTCTAGGATTTTCTAAATTAGGGTTTAACTTAGAAAAATAAAATTTCTAAATTACAATTAGGGTTTGTAAAATAGAAAATTAAGATACTAAAATATAATTAGGGTTTTTTAATCATATTTAAGTTTAATAAACACTTTGGCTTGCCAATTAGGATTAGGGTTTCCTAATTTAGGGTTTACGATCCCCGGTTTTGAAATTAGGGTTTCTCGTCTTTCGATTAGGGTTTCTAACTGTGCGTTAGGGTTTTTAATCCCAAGATTAGGGTTTTTAATATCTTATTAGGGTTTATAAATTTTAAACCTTATCTGATCAGTCAATGATCAAACTTTCTATACAGCAGAAACTCATACCCATTGATACAATTATTTTAATTATATTTTCTATCGAATCCCTATCCAGAAATTAGGGTTAGGGTTTCTAAAGTTGTTAAGTACAACTCTACTCTAATTTGTCAATCAAAACACAAATTGACCAATTCTCGAGACTTGTCTCACAGATACAAAGTACAATATTAACAGTCAATATTAAATAAAAAAAAAATTATTCGTAAAATTTAGATTATTTGAAATCACGGGTTATCACAGTCCGAGTTGATAAGTTGTAGAAATTCATCGCCATCCATTTCCTGCAATCTTAGAGCACCTCCTGTCAATACTTCATTGACAACAAATGGGCTTTCCCAGTTAGGAGCAAATTCTCCCTTAGATTGATCTTGGTTGTCAATGATCTTCTTCAAAACCAAGTCATGTTGTTTGAATTGCCGTAGTCAGACTTTTCTGTTGTAGGATCGTGCGATCCTTTGCTGATATAACTGACCATGGAAGATAGCCGTGGCTCGTCTTTCGTCTATTAGAGACAATTGGTGATACTAGTCTTGTACCCATTGGTCTTCACCCAACTGAGCATCCATCAATACTCTGAGGGATTCCATTTCCACTTCTATGGGGAGCACTACTTCCATCCCATAGACTAGTGAGTAGGGGGTTGCCCCAGTGGAAGTTTGCATGGAAGTTCTGTAGGCTAATAAAGTCAAAGGTAAGAGATCAGGCCATCCTTTGTGATTGGCAAAAATTTTCTGCATGATCTTTTTGATGTTTTTATTAGCCACTTCAATAGCACCATTCATCTTTGGTCGGTAGATGACGGAGTTGAGATGTTTGATGTGGAATTTTCTGCATAACTCCTCCATCATTTTGTTGTTGAGGTTCTTAGAATTGTCTGACACAATGACCTCTGGTTGTCCATATCGAAAAATAACATTATTTTTGATGAAAGCAATGACGACTTCTTTAGTAACCCTGGGGAAGGAAGCTGCTTCTACCCATTTAGTGAAGTAGTCGATCATGGTGAATATGAATCGATGTCCATTACTGGCTTTGGGCTCGATGGGCCCGATCATGTCCATTCCCCACATTGAGAAGGGCCATGGCGAACTTATATTGTGGAGTTCCCATGGAGGGGCGTGGATAACATTCCCTTAAATCTGGCATTGATAGCACCTCTTGACATGATCATCACAGTCAGCTTTGAGTGTAAGCCAATAATGTCCCGTTCTGAGAATTTTCTTGACAAGTAGGGGTCCGCTCATATGAGGGCCACATACTCCACCATGTATCTCATCTATGAGTCGCTGAGCTTGGTCTTTATCCAAATATCTGAGGAGACCTAATCCTGCATCTCTTTTGTAGAGTGCATCTCCGCTCATGTAGAATTTCATAGCAAGTCGATGAATCTGCCTCTTCTCAGTTAGGCTCACCTCAGCGGGTGTAGATCCATCTCGTAGATACTCCTTGATGTGCTAGTACCAAGGATTGTGGATGGGAGGTAGCTCATCCGATACTTCTCCAACGTAATTCCCATAGACTAGGGCTTTTTGCAAAGCAAACATGGTGTTTGGCATGTTTTCCTTGTCCAGTATGTAAACCAAGGAGGCTAACATTGCTAATGCATCTGCAAAGTCATTCCTATTATGAGGAATGTGTAGAAAGGAGATTTCTTCGAACTCCAAAGCCATCTATAGAACTTGTTGATGGTAAGGCAACAAATGTAATTCTTTGGTTTGATAGATTCCTGTGGATTGTTTGATTACCAACTCGGAATCCCCAAAGACAGTTAACCGCCTGATGCCCATTGAACGGGCAAGTTTTAGACCCATGATATAGACTTCATACTCAGTTGTGTTGTTGGTGCTGACAAACTGCAATTTGAAGGCGACAGGATACTGCTTCCTCGTATCGCATACTAGAACTGCTCAAGCTCCAGAACCTTCTGTGTTAACAGCTCCATCAAAATACATTTTCCATGTACGGTATGTATTGTACTGATGTTATATCTGAACAGTCATTACCCCTTCGTTGAGAAAGTATGTTTCTAAGGGTTTGTAATCCCCTGCAGGTGCGGCGGCCAGTTGATCCGCAATTCCGTGACCTTTGACAGACTTTTGCGTCACGTAGACGATGTAAAATTGTTGTAGGATCAACTACCATCTGGACAGTCGACAATTCAGTATGCGCTTGTTGAACACATACTTGAGAGGATCCACGCGGGATATGAGATGGGTCGTGTGACCATGGAGGTAATGCTGTAAACTCATGGAAGCCCACGCCAAAGCACAACAAGTCTTCTCGATCAGAGTGTACTTGTGTTCACTGATGCTGAATCTTTTGCTGAGGTAATAGATAGCTCGTTCTTGGCCTCTATTGTTCTTCTGCCCTAGCATGCAGCCGATGGCATTGTCATTGGACAGGTACATGAATAGGGGAACATCATCCCTGGGAGGTACCAAAATAGGAGCGTTAATCAGTTGCTCTTTAATTGTGAGGAAGGCTTTCTGACACTCATTGTTCCATTTCATGGAGGAGTTCTTCCTTAACAACTTGAAGATTGGCTCACAGGTTGCTGTGAGTTGAGAAATGAATCTGCTAATGAAGTTGATCCTTCCCAAAAATCCCCGTATTTCCTTATTTGTCTAAGGAATGGGCATTTCCTTGATGGCCTGGATTTTGGTAGGATCCAGTTCAATCCCTTTATGGCTGACCAGGAAACCTAGCAACTTACCTGAATTAACACCGAAGGCGCACTTGGCGGGATTCAACTTCAAGTTGTACTTATGCAACCTGTTGAAAAGTTTTATGAGATGGTCTAAATGGTCCTCCTCCTTTCAGGATTTGACAATGATGTCATCCACGTAGATCTCTATCTCTTTGTGCATTAAATCGTGGAAAAGAGCCATTATAGCTGGCTGGTAGGTTGCCCCGACGTTGATGAGGCCGAATGACAACCGTCTGTAGCAAAAGGTTCCCCAAGGCGTGATGAAAGCAGTTTTTTCACGATCTTCCTCAGCGACCATAATTTGATGGTACCCCGCAAAGCAATCAGCAAAGGAGTACATGCCGTATTGAGCAATTTTATCAATAAGAATGTGGATAAATGGCACGGGAAAGCTATCTTTAAGGCAAGCTTTGTTCAAATCCCAATAATCCACGCAAACTCGCACCTTTCCCCCTGGTTTAGGCACAGAAATAATGTTAGATATCCACTCCGGATATGTAGACACCATGATATTGCCAGCTTGAAATTGTTTCACAATTTCTTCTTTAACCTTTAAACTCCACTCAGGTTTCTATCTCCTGAGCTTTTGCCTAACTGGCTTGAATCCTTCTTTAATGGGAAGGCGATGAAGAATAATGTCAGTGGACAAACCCACCATGTCTTCATGAGACCATGCAAACACATCCTGGAATTGGGTTAACAGTGCAACCATGTCATTCCGTTGATTTTTGGTAAGGTCTGAACCAATTTGGATAAGCTTATGGTTGTCTAAGGTTCCAAGATTGAAAGAAGTGGTTTGATCAAGATTGGGTTTGGGTTTGTCTGCGACCCATTCCTTAATCTCCTGAGGTATCTCAATGTCCTCTTGGATGTCCATCAAGTCTGAGTCCAACTTTGCATCAAAGTTACAGCTCTTATGGAGAGAAGGCACCTCATCAGCAAGTACATGCACATCTAAATTCAGAGTCCTGAAACAAAAGATGCTTTCACTTAATATATGCAACTGTTCGATCATACAAAAGTGTTAGCATGTAGTTGATAAAATAACTGCTAATGCTGTAAAGGAAAGCAAGCAATTAAAGTTATCTACAGGGCAGAAGGATTTTTCTGCCCATTTTACCCTCGTCGACCAATGCATGAAGTGCTGCTCCAATTGTCGAGGGCAAAGTCCTGAAGGACTGCAGTGATAGAAGGATCGTCAGTGTCCTCCTTTTCTTAAATGATAACCATGACATATAGGCAATCATCGTCCTGGGTGTATCTGTTTGTATGTTCATCATGAACAATGACGCGGATGCCTGCCATCATCAAGGCAATTTCATGTTTATGTTTTCGCTCCTTTTCTTCCAGCTTGGGATCAAGAATCAACACCTCTTTAGCTTTGATTGTAAGTCTTGGTTTCGGAAAACAAAGATAGCCACAACATATTTGGAACCTTTCTTTGGAGATTGCATCAACTCATGAGGTAAAGGTATAGAAAATCGCCGGGCGGCGGAAGCTTGAGGAACCTACTTTTGCTTATGAGGATTCCTGTGAGTGGAACTGGCAGAATAGCCTAGTCCGGCTGTTCCAATTTGACTGGACATTTGAATAGGGTTCTTAATACCCTGCTTATCTTTACCAAGCCCTTGTCCAGGTTGATGACCCAATAACATCATTTCTTGAGTGGCCGACATAACCTTGGCAGAAATCTTGGGTATAGGAAGTGGCGCTCAAATAGAATGGTATTGCGTGTTACTCACTTCCAGAGTATGGAAACTGGCCGGTTAGGCTTCTGAATTAAAACTGATAATTGGTAGAGTTTCTTGTTCAGGACAATCCGGCTCAGCGTTGATAGTGACTAGACTATTGTTGATAATGTATTTGAGTTGTTGATGTAAGGTGGAGGGAACAGCTCCAGCCATGTGTATCCATGGTCTCCCCAATAGTAGGTTGTATCCCGAGTCTATCTTGAGGACGTAGAAGGATACATTGAACGTATTTGGACCATTCTCAATTGGCAATTCAATTTTTCCGATGACATTTCGTCGGGATCCATCAAAAGCTCGGATGACCGTATGGCTGTTTTGGATCCTCTTAAGATTGATATTCATCTTTACGAAGGTGGCATAAGGACATATATTCAGAGATGAGCCTCCATCTATCAATACTCCTGCTAACATGTACCCGAAAGACAAAACTATAATGTGCAATGGCTTGCACTGACCGGTCCCTTTGGGAGGTATGTCGTCATCAGTGAAGGATATCACATTTTTATTGGAAATGTGATCAATCAAATGTTAAAATTTTTCAACATCAACTGATTTTGGCAAGTAGGCTTCTTCCAAAACCTTTAGTAAGATCTTCCGATGGTCCTCGGAAGAGAAAACCACGTCCAGTATTGAAATCTGGTGTGGAGCTTCTCGCAAGCATAAAACCACTTTAGCTTCATTGTGGCCCATAGTGCAGAGGAATTTTTCAATCTTCTCCATGGGAGACTTCCCCTTTCCTTTGCAAGTAGGTTTGACAACCCATTGAGGAAGGTACGATGGATTCTCCTTCGACACTGTAGCAGTAGTATGAGACGTGGATCCTTCAGCTTCTCCATAACTCCATGGAACTCTGTGTAAGCTGACAACAGGATATTGTGGTTTGCAAGATAAAGAAATTGGCTCTGGTGTGGCCTCTTTCAAAGGATTGTCAGCTACTTTGAGTTGAATTGGTTGTATGGGAAATACTTTGACAGTCTCATCATCCACTTCAGATATAACTATTACTGATCCCTTCCATTTGGTAGGACATGCATTCCCACCCTTAAGTTACATAGTGTAATCATCTACTATTTGCAGGACACCGCTATCAATAAGATTCTAAATAAGATGGCGGAGTGCCCAGCATTCTTCTATGCTGTGACCGCGAGAATGTGAATGATATTGACACATTTCATCAGGATTGAACTGTCCTGAGCGGGGATTTATTGGAGGGAGAAAGAATGTAATTCTTCCTTCGTTGATCAACATTTGAAGTATCTCCTCCATAGATTGGCCCAAATATGTGAATTCCCTTTGATTGGAAAAATCCAGACGGGCTTTAGCACTTGCTCGCTTTGCAACATTATCCTCCATTGCTTCACTTTCTGAAGGTGTTGATGGAGCATTCATAACAAATGGAAGGAGATGGGCATGCTCCTGCCTGATTAATTGGCGTGTGACTTGATGATTGTGGGTCACCAGTTCTGCCAATTGCTCAATTTGTTTGCAAAGAGCTTTCATCTTTCGTTCCATGGTAAACTGGAACTTTGTATAATCCCATTTGTCAACACCGTCTTTGATGGGTTCGGATGATTCGACATTGGAACCTTGTACAGTGCTCCAACTGATCATGTTAACCTCATCTTCTTTGTGTTGAGGAAGAGGGTTGTCTTGCACATGAGGTTGATCTGGTTTGGTGACCACGATCTCACCGTTGTCTATTAGATCTTGAATTTTGTGCTTCAAGGCCCAACAATCTTGAGTATCATGTCCAAGTGCTCCGGTATGATAAGCACACTTCCGAGTAGCATTAAAACCCCTCCCATTAGGGTTGGCTGGTGGAAGAAGATGTGTAATTTTCTTCTGAGCAGTCAGAAGAGCAAGAATATTCTTGAGTGAGTCTCCTAAGGGTGTGAACGTTCGAGGTCGCTTTACTTCTCCACTTTTACGCAATGGAGGGTTTGAAGATTATGCTAGAAAAGGGGAGTAGTTTCTCCTCCGCATAGGCATGCTTGGATTGCCTTTTTGACCTTGTAGTATCAAGGAAACATCCTTCTCTTTCTTTTTATGGATCCTCCGGGGGTTGTTTCCATAAGATCCGGACTGGATGTGCTCAGTAACAGCTTTAAGAGCGACTGGGTCCTGAATTTTACCGGACTTCAATCCTATTTCAGCCATCTCACCGTCTTTAATAATTTCAGAGAATGGTTTGCCAATACCAGCTAGAACTCTTTCATAGAAAGGAGCTTCCTGTACATCTATGAAAGTCATGACCATTTCTGATTCTGTCATAGAAGGAATAACTTGAGAAGTAAGGCGCCTCCACCTTTGAGCGTACTCTCTAAATGACTCATTAGACTGTTTCTTGACCTTGGTAATTTGATATCGGTCAGGAGCCATCTGAGATTGAAAACTATATTGAGTAAGGAAGGCGTGAGCCAACTCCTTCAAGTTATGGATCTTTGAGTTGTCTAATCTGGTATACCATGAACGGGCTTCTCCAGTCAGACTTTTCTGAAACAGCTGCAATCTGAGCTTTTCATTTTATGTGTAAGACCCAAGTTCTCCAACGAACGCCTTTAAATGTGTATAAGGATCCCCTAACCCGTCATATTTCTCAAAATCAGGGGTCTCGAATTTCTCTAGATAATGAACACCAGGAAATATGCAAAGGTCTGTATATGAAACACTACCATGTGTTCCAATCCCTTTGAGAATACTAATAGTTTCCTCCATCTGAAGGACCTTTTTCCGGATATCACCGGTGTCTGGATCTCCTTTGAGATTGGTATTTTCAGGGTCTTTGTTGGTTGTATCCAACTGAGGTTCTGGAATTATTTTTTCCAGACCTTAAACTCCTCCTTGTGTAGGGGATTATGTATGTGTAGGTATCTTCGTACCCTGAGTAGACTGGTGTAATTCTTTTAGTAGAACAGCTAAGTCTGTAATTTATTTACTCAATCCGTCAAATTCTTCTCGGGAAACAGGATTAGACTGGTTAGAAGAAGACATGATTGGATGTAGGCTTGCGGCCTTTTTTGATTTAGAGCGGGTAACGGGCCTAATTGCTTCTCTTCAAAAGACTTACGTAGTTTAGTCTTAGGGTAATATAAATGTTACCATAACATGTCCGTTTTAGGAATTTTGTCCTGCAAAACCGGTTGTTAATTGATAACATGTCATGCATGCACAGATATTCTTCATATTTTCCATTAAATATGGATGAACATGGAATAAATTACAAGTAAATGCTTTTACATGTAATTGAAAATGGAAAGCATGAAGAGACATTCCTCCGCATTTGGTTTATCAGAGGTTGACCTATCCTAAGGTTTCTCTCGCCGCTTTTTGGCAATAAGGTTCCTAGATCATCGCAATCTACTCGACGAAAAGTTAATCCGGTCTTTCAACTAGAGCAAATCTGAGTGGGGCCTTTCCTGAGCCCCAGGGAATTATTCTTCCCACGAGTCCAGTAATCAAACACCGATAGGATAACCTCCTAGTGGAGGGACCACACAACATACATTCACATACAACGTGTCTCAACGTTTATGCAAAATGATGACATGTGCGAAGTACTAATATCACAGATAGATATTTAGCAGTGCAGTAAGTAAGATGCATTCGTACACATTCATCATAAATGTAAATGCAGAATTCAAACACAAGCATATAATAATTTTAAAAAGTTTGTAATAGCGGCTTAAGCCCTCTTACTGGAGTCCCCAGCAGAGTCGCCACCTGTCGACGTCGGGATTTTTGAGTGTCCCTTTTCGTTACTTGTTCTTTAGTGTTCTCTTATTAATGTGAGATTTGTTTGAAAAAACAAGTGAAAAAGGTCTGACATGTATAATGTCGACGATTTGACTTTAAGAGTCGCCAGTTGGTGCATTTAATCGGTTGCACCAACGTTAATAGAAAAAAGGTTTGCACATTGACCCAATGATTTAACATTGCTAGACGGGTCTGTGAAACCGAGATTCATTTTGGGTCCGGGGGCTTGATTATGCAGAGGGAAGGTGTTAGGCACCCCCCGACATCCGTGTTACCACGATGACCGCCACTCTTCAAAGAAATTATTATATACATGTGTGTGTGTGTGGATCAATGTGCAATTATTTTAAATTAGTGTGATGCCTCATTCGCACCTATATACACAAGGTTTGAATTTTATAGAAAAATTCAGTTTTAACCAAGATATAGCAATGAAGTTTTGTAAAAGAGGTTTTTCAAACCCTGTGTTCGATAGGAATTGAGACCTTTTTATACTTCCATTTTATTATTAAATGTCCGACTTGTTTGCTTTTATTTTCGAGATGCGAAGCATTCTCGAGAAAATAATATACAACAGTGCCGAACTACTCATGGGCATGACAACCATCCAAGGAAATTCATACACTGTAAAATAATGTACAAGCTGCTTATAGCCAGAAAATTTCTATCATGGGAACCGAATCTAGATTGAAGAAATGAACACTGCGTGATCACATGATTCCTAGGCTCACATGATCATCGCAATTTGTATGGAAAGCGAAGTATATATATATATATATATATATATATATATATATATATATATATATATATATATATATATGAACATGATCAATCGCCACGAAGTGAACTCCATGCGGGACAAAATGTAAATAAAGCTATAAAAGTGATCAACTGCCACGAAGTAAACTCAGGTGAGACGGAATGTAAATAAATCTATAAAAGGCCACGAAGTGAACTCCAGGCCTGACAGAAATGTAAATATATATATATATATATATATATATATATATATATATATATAAAAGCAGTAAACACACTGGATGTGAATCCAAGCTCATCGGATATGTCCGACAGCAATTATATATTTGTATATATATATAAAAACGAGTAAACGCACTAGATGTAAATCCAGGCTCATCAGATATGTCTGACAACAGTTATATATATAAGTATATATATATATAAGCAATTAAACGGTCCAGACCGAAGTCTAGGCTAAATTGAGGCATAACTCGATAATGTTAGTCCGTATATGAAATATATACATATATAAGTATATGTATATGAGATGTGAAATGAAAACCATCGATCAAGTCCTGCAAACGACACAACGCGACTCTCAATGTGTATAACATCGAGAGTGCTATATGAGAAGAAGGCTTTATAAAATGTAAGAAGGCTTACGTAAGAAAACCAAAGTAGACTTCTATGACTTTAAATGGATAAACACTCAACTCCATGCCGGATAAAAAGATAGCTATATGTGAGCTAACTAGTGTTTAAAGATGAGGAAACACTCAAAAGATGTGTATACTGAGTAAAATGGGATGGGGCTTCCTCGCCTTTTTCCATCCTCTTCTTCTCAAAATGGTGACCCCAAGGCTTATATATATAGGACGGATGGCATGGTACACTACAGCGCGACCACAGCTTTACTGCTGGTGGTCGTGATGCATCCGAGTCTCGCGGGTCCCGTCGACTCGTAGTACGTGCACTCATGCACTGTAATGTATGCTCAAACTTGCAGAACTTCAATCTGAGCATCCGAATGAGGTATATCTAACCTTCTTTGGACCTCTTGTGTTGAGAGTTACGCAATGACATAGATTAGAGGTTGTACGAAGTCAGGAAGAGGGGTCTATGCCCATGGTCTTCAAGCTTCAAATTCTATCCAAAGTACTGTCACACGTAATAGTCACTCGGGATTATCACCCCTCGGTTCATGTGGGACATTGTTGGATGTATGTATGTATGAAGTGTTGAGACGACATGCCATTATCGAAGGGACAAGATGACGTTTGACTCCTTGCCGGGGTTATCGCCGGTTTGAGTTAAAAGTAGACATTGCTTAGGGTTACAGCTGAGATTGGACTACTTGTTTGTATGCCGTGATATCATCTTGTTGAGACAGTAAGATGACGTGTTGACTCCTCACCGGGGTTATCGCCGGTTTAAGCGGAAAGCAGACGTTGTTCAGGGTTACATCCAAGATTGGATTGCTACTTGTTTTTCTCACTGTCATCTATGGGTGTTCTTATCTGCCCGTTGTTAGCTCTGGGTCTGAGGTATGTGTGCCTCGACAGGATGTCTGGGGTTGAAGCTGATTGTATGTGTTTGAAACAAGCATTTTCAGGGTTATCGCCGGAACTGCAATTGCATCCCTTGGGGCTATCACCAAGGATGGGGTTTCTACTCCAAGTGTTGTCTCTGGGACTGGAACTAAGCGTCGCGGTGTTATCGCCAAGACAGAACTATCCTCTCCGGTGTTGTTGCCTGTCTTTTGATCTGAATATCTCGGGGTTTTCTCCAAGATTGGAAATGACATTCCTGGTGTGTGTTCCGGGTTGGAACTGAACTTCTGGTAGTATCCGGAATAGATGTAAGCTGTCTTTCAGGGTTATCTTCAAAAGACGAATCTACCCTCCTGTAATGTCAGTAATAAGAGTGCAGAAAATTTCGAGTCTGTGCACATACCAAGAATTATATCAAATTCTCCCAACCTTATCTGTATAAGATCTTCTGATAATTTGTTACCTTTAATATCTACGGAACAATTTCTAAAAATGTGTTCAACGGGGATAATCTCTCCGTTCATAACCTTAAAATTAAAAGGTACTTCTAATCTTTTCGGGAATAATCCTAATCGCTTAGCAAATTCATCTGCTATAAAAGAACGAGTAGCACCCAAATCAAATATCACGTAAGCATTTATTTCATTGACTGGAATAATACTTGCTACTACAACCGTTGATGCAACCGCATCTTGGACAGTCATATTAAAATTACGGGTCGTGGGTCTAACCGGTGGTGTTGGTCCAGTAATGGCTAGCTTACAACTATTAGCACCCTTGCTACCCTCCAACCCCTTCTTTGGGAAATTTCTTACCATGTGGTGTATCGATCCAAATACAAAACACTCCTCGTTGTTCTTAAGGTTAAGACAATTGGGTGATAAATGACCCTCCTGCCCATAGTTATGACAAACCGATTTACCCTTAAGACAGACTCCTAGATGAGCCTTTCCTCATGTTTTTCATGCTTCGATTCTACGCTTAGGATCCTCATGTTTGACTCCAGTATTTTCGAAGTTATAACCCTTCCTCTTGGGCACATTTCTACTGCCACTAGCTCCCTCCGTCTTGGATAATCCCTCCTCTTTATTCTTATTCTTCCTCTCTTTGTGGTATTGGCTTAAAGCTTGTGACAACCCGAGAATTTAGAAAATTAATAAACTCTTAATTGATTAAATAAAGGTTCAATAATAAGACCTAGACTAGAAATAAGCTATGAATTTAAATTTTTTGTGAAGGATTTGTATAAATTATAAACTGTAAGTGAATATCTGATAGCAAGGTATAGGGTTTTGTGTATGTGCTTATATGTGTGTATGTGTATGTGTTAAAGGGTCAAGTATTGAGCATGCTAAGTTATAATGTTGGCAAATCCTAATTTTCTTTCTAGAAATCCTAAACCCTAACCGGGATTTTCAAAACCCTAAGTTAGGAGCTTAAAAGTAAGTATAAAACCCTAAGGGGTAAGATTTATGGGATATATGTGAAAAGACCAAATTACCCTTCGAATTGTAGGGGAAATGACCAAAATACCCTTAGTAGGTGCGAAATGACTAAAATACTCTTTTACTTAAACTT
The DNA here is from genome assembly GCA_020205605.1 of Panax ginseng. Classification (NCBI taxonomy): domain Eukaryota; kingdom Viridiplantae; phylum Streptophyta; class Magnoliopsida; order Apiales; family Araliaceae; genus Panax; species Panax ginseng. The sequence goes on along the minus strand of CM035129.1, from coordinate 77,761,430 downwards.
TAAGTAAAAGATATATCAAATCTTGGTGAGTCACCACTTGATATTTTCCATGTGCTTAAAAACAACAAGCAATCAGCCAACATGTGCTACCTATGTCATTCAAGTTCAATGAATCAAAAGATTACAAGTTAAAAAGTTAAGAAAAATCTTTACTTTACTTTTCAACTTAGCCAATAACTTCTCTCTCTAAACTTTAAAAAATTGAGAGTGAATATGTGTTTTATGCTAAGCTAATATCAACCCTTAACTCTCCAAGATCAGATCCTAAACATCAAAATCAAGATTTGAGCATTAAAATGTATAAACCCTAATTTTTCTAAATCCTTAAGATTTATGTTAATGATGTGATTTGTTGTTTAGATATGTGTTAAGAGATGTTATTTAGTGATCTATGATATTACATCATGGATCCATAACATCTAAGTGTGTGAAAATGAGATTTTAGCAACTAACTATGAACCTTAATTTCGTGGCCTAACAGCCTAATGTCAGGGCCCATAGATCTTAACCTATTAGATGTTAGGCTGGATTAGTGTATCATTCATGTTCTATGCCATGAGGAGAGTAGACTGGAAGTGGAATCAAGTCCATATAAGTTCTAGATCTCAAGTTATTATTGGTTAAACATGGTTGATGTGACACCCCCAAATCTTGGTACTTCACTTCTAAAGGATTTGGTGCTCACTTTCCAAAACAATTGTATCTAACTACCCATAATAAAGGATAAAGACATAACTTAGATAACTTTAACAATAATCTTTCCTATTAAAGGGTTACATCAACTTTAAATATACCCAGGTAATCTAACCTTTAAGTATTACATAAGTCTACGGAATACATCATAGAATAACATAAGTCTTATAACATAATTCAGTAAATAAATTAAACAAGTCTTCATCATTTGGACATTTTTCCCTTGCCATTGCTAGATGATGGCTCATCAAATTTCTCAACCTTAGCTATAATGTAAATGCAAGAGTGAGCAAAAAATTACTCACTAATATAAAGAGTGATACTAACAATAATTTAAGAGTAAGCAATGAATACAAAATAAACAAGAACTTGTTCTTCGAGACAAAAACTAGTAAACAAGTTTGAAGTTTGTATATGAGGGTCTTTAAGACCTTAAACTATGTCCTGAGGTTAGTAAGTATTTCTACTTCAACCTTTAATAGTCATTAGACTATAAAGAGTTTAATTTTTGTACTTAGGGGATCAGCCCTTCGTACCATGTATTATGCACAAACATCTAAACATTAACACGTATATAATCCCCCTATATTAGGGTTTTTCATCTCAGTTTGATTTTTGGATTTCCGCACTAAAGGAAATTTAGTTTGGAATTAGCTTATCAGTGGTTCTAGAATTTTAGAACATTATTCAATTATAGATTAGTCCAATTAATAAGAGCTTGCTATTTGAAAGTTCAACACAATAGTATAGAATTGAACAATGATATTTAAGTCAAGGAATTGATAAGAATAATGTACAATTGAATAGACATAGTGTTATGTTTGTAATATTCATGAACGCAATCAATTTGCACAATTAATTAAACAAAAAGATAAAGAACAAGAATCATACCCTTGAAGATTCAAGCTTTCTTAGGTACAAGTTCACCTCCAAATCCTTTCGCGTTCAACTTGAATCCATCGGGTTTGGTTCCTTCCTTTGATCAACGTTAGCCACCCAAGTGTTTGGCCTCTAGAGGTGATCCAACAAGGAAGAACAAAAATTAGAAAAGATGGGTGTTTGGCAAAACCCTAGTCTCTAAAGAAAAAGAGCGTACTCTCTCAACTATTGGAATTTGGTATTCTATGAAAACGTCAACCACCACCCCACCCATAATAAGACGCCTCTTATTTATAGATGTGGGCAACCCTCCTTAACAATTAAGGGATTGGGTTTTATTTTAATTAATTAAATTCTTTTAATTAATTAGGCTCCCAATCTCATTAGGAATAATTAATTAAACTATTTTAATTAATTAGCCTCCTAATCTTATTAGGATATTTGAGAGTACTAATATTAAATTAATTTCTAACTCTTTAGAAATTAAAATAATAATAATTGTAATAATATTAATAAGAATCCTCTTATTAATTTATATATTTAATATTTCAGAATATTTAATTATAAATATTAAGCTATTTAATTTATTCTATCATCATAGATTAAATTAAATACACTTAACATATTATTACGATTATGCCATTAACTTCTTAAATAATTATTCTTCCTTTTTATGGTGTGACCCTTTAGGTTCTCCATATTAAACTGGTTGTGAATAAATCAATTAGAACAAGTCTAATCTTATTTAAATAAATAAATTAAACTATTAATTTATTTAAATAAATAATACTTATTCTACAATAGGGATAAGCCTCCCTAGCGATCAACGACTTTCCAGATAATATAGATTTCAACATTGATCATAAAAGAACATTTGAGTAAATAGTTACCGTACAATTTAATGCTTCCACCATACAATGTCCCAATTAAATATAAGACATGAAATTACTGTCAAGTCTTATTTTATTTAATTATATGTATTTCGTCTCTTAAATGCACAACACCAAATAATGCAAATTAGAAACTCCTTTCTAATTTCATTCTACCTTGGCCAAGGACTACTGTGTTGTCATTTATCGAATCACAGATGACATTTCTCTTCTTTTACTAGAAGTGGTAAATTCTTTATTAATCATACATTATCTCCATGTACAACTTTTTATACCAAAGCATACCCTTTGATATACTCTAAGGGTCTTAAGGAATAAGTCAAAGTATAATTCATCATACACAAGATATTATGATGATCTCAAGTCCAATGATCACTTGTACTACTATCACTATAGGATTTCCTATTGACAGACAAGTATAACTCCATTAAGTATTCCTTAGCGAGCCATGTTAAGTGAACTTATTCTCTAATAAGAACCTACATACTTGCTTTAGTATCTCCACACAAATGATCATGAGATCAATCATCCTCATCCAATGAGCAAGCAACATATGTACCAATCCATCCGGATTCACTAATTCCCAACTTAGTAATCCAACGATTGGGAACTATTTTAATTTTAAGCTTTCTAAGAATTTAGATCTCATTAGAATGATCATCATCATTATTCTAAAAGCATTGCTTAAAACTATGGGTTTATCACATATATAAAACAGCATCATGTACATAATTAAAAGCCTTTAATAAATTAATACTTTTTATTAATAATTGAATAAGATTATTACAAAGTATATGATTTATCATCAAATATGATTGGCTTGTGTGCATACTACTTTCAATCTCCCACTTGCACTAAAGCCAATCGTCATGGTATCTCATACCCTTCTTCTCTAAGTGGCGATTATCCTGCTGTTGGATAAGCTTTAGTTAATGGATATGTAATGTTGTTTTTCAGAGTCCACTATCTCTATAGTGCTTTCTCATCTTTCAATGATTCATATAATCAAATGAAAGTGCTACAACACATGTTTAGATCAAAGATGAGACTTAGGAACTATTCCTAGTTCTGTAATGAACTTTTCATCTAAACAATCAACTTGCAGCTTCATTTATAGCTATATACTTTATCTTTATCACTAAACCAGCAACTCTTTGCTGTTTAAAACCTTTCAAATTCACTGCACCACCGTTCAAGGTAACACTTTACCTTAAAGTGGATTTATTGTCGTCTTGAGTCTGTTAAGCCCTCTAGTTTTTAATTCAGACCCACCATGAATATGATCACATCCTTAGTGTCGGTTAAGTACTTTAAAATGTTTTTTCACTGACTCATAGTGAACTTCTCCAGAATATGACTGATCAACATCAGGTCTCATACATTTCATTGCATACATGATAGTTACTCATGCGATCTCTCTTTTTAGGAGTCTATGGGGACTATTAAGAGAGATACACTCCATGGCTCATCAACATGAGACACCTCTTGGAGTTTGCCATGCTAAACGATTTTAGCATCAAATAAATATATGTTCCTTGGATTAAGTCGAGCATCCTCTTGAATCTATCCATATTTAGACAACTCTTCCCAAATCATTGATGGATGAATGTTTAGACAACTTTATCTTTACTGATTGTAGCATTAGTATGTCATTCCTTATCCATAGTATATCAATATATAATATTAGGAATGTCACGGCGCTCCCACTGACCCTTTTTTACACATTAGGTTCATTCTTATTTGTGATAAAATCAAACTCTTTTGATTTATTTCATCAAAATGAATGTTCCATTTTTGAGAAGCTTGCTTCAATCCATTTCTTTGAGTTTCTACAACTCTTACCTCATCGTATTTAACTGGATCCTCATCTTCTATGATGTGTACCTCATCATCATCATCTATGATAAATCCATACCTCCCAGGTATCTTCGGTACTATTCCAGATCTATGATTCAGTTGTGGTATAATAGGTCTATCTACAGGTTCCTCTTATTTGACTTATAGTGATTTGTGGTTCTTAAACTCTTTAAGATCTATTATCCTCCAACTAGCTCCTTCAATGATAAACACCTTTATCTTAGAAGGTAGCGTATTTCGCAACAAACACCTTTTGCTAAGTAGGATTATAGAACATATGACCTAAACTTACTTTAGGACGTCCCACAAATCTGTACTTGTCAAATTTTGTCCCAAGCTTATCCTTTGAAACCTTTTCACATAAGTTGGACAACCCCTTATCTTAACATACTTAAGATTAGGAATCCTCCCTGTCCATAACTTTTATGGAGTCTTGGGGCCGGATTTTGAGGTTATCTTTTTCGTAGATATTCAACCATTTCTAGGATATGACCCTAGAAGGATACTGGAATGTCAGTAAAATCATTATGGACCACACCATGTCCAACAAGGTATAATTTTTTCATTTAGATACATCAATCAATTATTGCATATCAGGAGGCGTTTATTATGAGAAAACCATTTAAGATGATCTAGAAAATTATTGCACAAGTATTTATTCCTTGATCTAATCAAAAAATCTTAATACTTTGCCAATTTGTTTCACTTCTGAATTCTTTGAACCTTTCAATTAATTCACACTACTGTATTTTAGCAAATACACACATTCAACTCTTTGAATGATCGTCTCCCTTTCTTATACTAGTTTGTTCAATTTGCAAAATATATTTTTACGTAAGTCAAGTACACAAAATCCATTAAGTAATATTTCAGTTCTATAAAAATATTATTATTATAAATAGAACAACAATTGTTCTTAATTATAATGCCAAAAATTTAATTGTCCAACAATAAAATGGAAATAATGTTTCTAACAAGAATTGAAATACAATAACAACTTATTGACTTAATAGATTTGCCCGTAGGCATTACTAAACTATAAGTTCCTATGGCTAATGTGGCAACCTTTGCTTAATTTCCTACACATAGGATTACTTATATTTGTTTAGCTTTCTACTTCTGCTTGGTCCCTTCATAAATCTATATTTATGATAACAAAGTCGGTATCCAATACCCAAGTAGAACCTTGACTTAAAAAAAAAATTATTTTAAATCATGAACAAATTTGTATTTGTAACCAAAATTTCACTAAGCTTTTTTGGTTAGCCTCTGCAAGATGCTTCTCGCAGTTTCTTTCAAGTGTCCAGGCTTATTGTAGTGGAAGCAAACTCCTTTGCTATCCATATTAGTTTTGTTCTTATTATCCTTTGTTTTTGCCTTTCTATTTACCTTCTTTGAATCGTTCTTCTTTTTAGAAGATCCTTTGGCCCCTACCAGTAAGACATGGTCTTTCTTGGTTGGAAAGTGACTCTCAACATTTTTCACCATGTTAAGCAAATTAGTGAGGCTGATATCTAGCTTGTTCATGTGAAAAATTCACAACAATTGTGAAAGAAGTCCGGGAGCGAGTGTAAGATCAAATCTTGGCTCAACTCTCTATCCATGACAAAACTCGTTGTCCTAATTGATCAATCAAATTGATTATGTTAAGGACTTTTATCTGTAGTGTAGTTTCATCGGTCATTCTAGATCAGAAGAGCTGCTTAGATATCTGATATCTATCGGTCCTACTTTCCTCACCATCAACTACTTGATGTGTAGGAATATAGTAAGAGCATCCATAGTTTCATGCTGACGCTGAAGCTCGTTACTCATGGATACGAGCATGATGCATTGAGCTAAATGTGCATCATCTTGCCATTTTCTAAAAGTAGCAATCTCTTCCTCAGAGGCATTATTTGCAACCATCGCATGGATAGGCGTATTAAGGACATAAGTTAGCTTTTCAGCCGTGAGAACTATTCTCAAATTCCTTAACTAGTTCGTTTAATACGGTTCGGTTAACTAACATCTAATATGCTTTGCAGTGATAGTAATTTAGACATTTTAAAATTCTGTAAATGAACTTGTAATTAACAACATTTTAGCATACATTCTTTTATTAATTACAAAAATAAATTAGGTCTTATTTTAAATTGGCATCTCCCTTTATTTTCCTCAAACTATATTACCCTCACTTATATAGTTCGACAAATCTAATTTAAGATTTGCTAGTGAGAATAAGGATCCCATTTCAAATTTATATAGCCTTGTGTGTGCACAACAAACTATATATAAATAAATAGGTAGACAACTCTTGGCAATTACATCAACTATGTAACTCCTTGTATTTTGCCTCTTAAATCATAATGGTCAAGTGTGTGCACATCCGAACTAAAATGATTTAAGTTAAGTCAGACCCAGCATTTCCATATAAATGAAGACAAAACTACAGCCCTTGTGTGTGCACAACAAAGTAGTAATGTTCAATTCCTTATAAACATCATATGCTATAAAAACAACATCTTAAATATTTAATACTTGCCTTGTGTGTGCACAACAAACTCATATTAAATATTCAATACTCTATTGTTTCTATCATGCTAGAAGGAGACGTTCGATATTCCAAATATCTTTGAACGTTACAACTTAATATAAATATTTGAGGTGTTTGTTATTAATTTGTCTCATCTTGTATAGCGCGCATGCACATATATATATAAAATACGCGTCATATTAATGAACATGCGAAGCATGTTTGCATAATATATAATATATATAGTATAAGCATGCACATATAGAATACTATATTCTACTTGGATTGATTATGGACTTTTATTCTAGTTTGGTTCACTAGAGCCACCAAGTGAACCAAAAGGTCAAACCCTAGGGGTGCAAGAATTAATATTTAAATATAACTATTACATTTAAACCTGGGCTCCATTACAAACGGGTCTTTAAACGCTCCTTTCTCCTTGATCTCCAATTCTTCAAAATTAATTCTAACTATTCCTATTACAAAACTATTTAAAATAAAAAGAAACCTTGATTAATAGTCAAGGGGAAGTACATAGGAGAGAGTTAGAATTTACATTAAGAAAACATTAGAGAAGACGAGGTACGGAGACCCCATTTAATAAAACTCATACATTCATGCATCCAATTAAAATAAAATCCAATCACATTGGTCAATAGTCCATAATCAATCCCATTTATTATCATGCACATCACCATATGCATCAATAAATAACATTCATCTCATGAATAAACATTCAATATATATATTGATATCATTTAATGGGCAAATTTAGTTAGTATAAAATCTAATTTTGAATCAAAATAAACTCCTTTATTTTAATCCAAATTTAAATCAAAATAAACCTCTTATTTTAATTTATCCAATTGTGAATAAAATAAGCTATTTTATTTTAATCAAAATCTTTAATCAAAATAAACTCATTTATTTTAATTAATTATGGAATCCAATTCCAATTAAAAAAAGAAAACTCATTTATTAAAGGAAACACGGATTATCTTTCCTATTCATAAATAAACTTCTTTATTTTGAATAATATGAAATCTTATTCCATATTTAAATAAACTCTTTAATTTAAGAAAATACGGATTCTCTTTCCTATTCACAAATAAACAGTTAGCGATGATGAATCTGAACAGGATGACAATCAATTCATGTCTTAGCCGGAGAAAGTCAAGAACCAGAACCCACCATGGGAGACTTTTGGGATTCTCTCACTTCCATGATTTTCGAGAAAATGGAACAAGACAAAAAAGGAAAAGGAAAAGCATAAAGCTATTCTCCACTATAGCATCAATAATCAGAAAAGGACAACCACAGTACCTCCACCAGCAAAAAAGACATGGCCAGCTGCATTTCAATTAACAAAAAATGACGCCAGCTGTCAGCAATAATACTCCACTCAACCGACAACCTGTCTCACGCCTTCCACTTCTTACGGCTGAGAGTTAAAGAAGAAAAGATAAGGATTACTGATCGACTCCACTACCAAGGACACGCCAGATCCTTTGTCATCTTCTTTATTGTATAAAAGGGGATGTCCTCACCCATTGTTGAGGCATATTTTCTTTTACGTTTTCTCTGTATTCTCTCTCTCCCTCTCTCTCTAAATATTGAATATATAAGTTTGAAGTTTGAAGATATCCAAGGCTCCCTTGTAAGTTTTAAGTATTGCTTCTGTTAATTATTATGTCTCTTTACTAGAGCTTTTAGATTATCATCATCGAAAAACAAGAATCGTTATAAAACAAAGATATCAAATCGCATCCAATAGCCATAATCGTTTTATTTTTTAGAAATAGGTTCAACAAATCAACAATTTATCGTTTTAACTAAAAACGTTATACAGGAAGAAACCTGTCGGCTTATAGTTTTGGGAAGACCCCCAAATCAACAGTAACTTTATGAGATCATATATGTAATAATTAATCTGCTAATATATATTTAATATGCCTTTAAACATTCATGTCATCTTACTAGATGAGATATATTAAGATTGATGTCTGATTAAGTGGAACGTCACCCAAGTCGTGTTTTAGGACTTTGCCTTTAGCCGTGTTATGGCGTTGTGGCTTTTATCCTCTGTAAATCATTGACAGACGTGCTTTATTTATATCAATCTTTGATCCTCCCTCCTTTGGTATCAAAGCTATGTTAAGTTTATTGACATAAAAATGAATATATTACTTATAAATTATGCATATATGATCACTTTGAAAAATGACTGATTTTTCCACCTCATCTGTAACAACAGTAGCCAATACTTCAGCTTCTACTTTGGAAGCAACTAAACTTTTTGCCTACTAGGATGTTAAGGAAGCCCTTGACAAATGGACCCTTCCTAAAATCAAACCAGAAACTATTTATAAAATTGGAACCTTTGATTTTATCAGCAAAAGAATTATTAAAAACATTGAACATGTTGTTCCTTTACAGAATAATGATGAAATATTATATTTATTGCATGTTGAAGATTTATATCCCTTTTTGCAAAAATATAAATATGTTCATATAGGACTTGTCCAAGTTGCTTTTAAATATTTGACTTTACTTGGTCAAAATATCAGTATTCAATGCACACTTAGAGATGGTAGGTGCCTCAACTGGAAAGCCTCCCTTATGGGTGCTATTGAAAATAGTCTTGCTCATGGACCAGTTTATTTTAATATTTATCCAAACTTAAGCGTTGCTTTAACTGATAATAATTTGTCAAAAGTTTTAGAAATGAGAATTATATCTCATGGCTATGAGTATCTACCAGATCTCCTCCATTTGCCATATTATTCGTATTCATCTTAAAGTATTAACTACTTTAAATCCCTATATCAGAAACAAAGCCAACAAGGACATACAATCCTAATTGACACTAATCTTTTAGCGATACAAGTATGGCTATTCCTAGAATGATCCTCGGGAAGAGATAACTTTCCCAAAGCAATGACAGATTACTAACGCTGCTCCAACCAGACTCTATAATTAGACAATCCATTGAAGATGTTGTCCAAAACAAGAATGGAAATGTTTATTTAAAATTTCAAAGACCTTTTACCCCAAGTTTGGTCTATTAATAATGTTCCTTATAATATTGATTTTCAATCTTCTGTAGACAAATCGTGGTTCAATTCTTATAATCTATTTTTCAAGAGTTTAAGAATCCCAAAGAATGAGTCCGCTAAAAATGAAGACTTAATCGAGGAATTCATATTTCGAAAATCAAATACCTCATGGTATATATGAAACAAATACTCCAAATGTAAGACCTTATAGTCCAACCGCTAAATGATATGAATTTTGAATGTTAATGGATTTTTTCCAAAAAGTAAAATTCGCCAATATTTAAACCAGAGTTCATGCAGGATAAATACCGTAATTTTAGAAATTGGTATTTTAAGAATCATAATAATGATAAATTAGTAGAAATAAAATCTAATTTTTATACTTATCTCTAACAAGAACCAAATGTATTTTATCATTTGTTAAATGGTATTATGATTTTGTTTCTAAATCGCACCTTTACAATGAAAGTCAACTAAATGTGTTGATTTGAATCCAAAAGGACCGGATTACCACTAATGGTAGTGTTATCCAATCTATTCATCCACCTCCTAAGTCCTTGAACTTAGCTCAGAAATGAAAACTCAAACCTTTTTAGTTATTAATCCGTATGTTGATATTATCGAAATACCCGTCAACATGAAGATGTTAAAATAAAAGACATTTTACCTTGTCTAAATGTAATAATTATACAAATTTATTCCTTCAAACTGTAGGAAAACAAGTTAACTGTGATGATAAGAACAAATTCATCATATTAATGATAATTGTCAAGTTACTCCTCGTAAGCTTGATCTTCAACCCAGAACTGTTAAACCACCCTTAGAAGTTAGTAATTTTAAAATGAAATCTTCTAAATCCGATAATGAGTTCATTGATAATCTTTTAAATAAAATGAAAGATTTAAACCTCACTCCCGCCTCCACGCCCCAAATCAATATGATGTCCGGGACAAATTTCTCTTCACAAACCAAAGAATGCTAATATCGATAATGAAGAAGATTCCGATTCTTTTCTCCTATTAATATTTTTGGATAACCAAAATAATTTTCGTGAAATGCAAAATATTAATAAAACTACTTACAAAAAAAAACCCATAAATCGTATGGCTTTATCTCGGACCTAGTAGGTATTATTACCCTAGACCTACTCCTCAGATATTCTCAGATGAAGAAGACTTTCTTCATTTCAAAAGTCTTACCATGGAAAAAACTATTTATGAATGGAATATTGATGGCAAGACCGAATATCAAATATTCGAAACCATCCATCATATCATGATGTATGCGACTGTCTGTAAACAGAATGATAATACTGATCACCAGATCTACCATTTCTTAGTTAATGGCTTCACCGGCATCCTTAAAGGATGGTGGGATAATATGCTAAATGATAAACAGAGAACAGAAGTTCTTCAAGCTTATAAAGAAGAAATTGATCCTTTTACTAGACTTCTAACCAGGAAGGAAGACGCTTATTACACCTTAGTTCAAGTAGTCCTCCACCATTTTGTTGGACCGGGACTTATGAATACTGATAGGAGTAGAGAACTTTTTTACGTAACCTTCGATGCCCTCCTCGACCCATTTTAGATGGTATAAGGATGTCTTTTCTCATGAAAGTCATGCAAAGGGCGATGCTAACAAAGTGAACATTAGAAGGCCAAATTTATTGACGGCCTCCCTACTTTCTTTTTCTTGAAAAAGTCCAGAAAAATTAAGAGATAAACATGATCGCATTTGAGTATCCCTTTATGACCAAAAGATTCTTATGGCCATCTTATTTCAATAATTATTGAAGAAGGATTATCGTTATGTAATGATATGAAACTCCAACAATTAATGAAACAAATGTAATCTCACTAAAAGACATGAGATAGAGAATTTTGTGACCAATTCTCTTATGATACAAAATTACAAAGATCCCAATAAGGGCTAAAAACAACAGAGTTCAAGCACTTCAGACTCATCAAGACGTTCTTCTAAGAAATCTAAGAACAAAACCCCGAAAAAACCACTAAGAAAAGAAGGAACAATAGTAAAAAGATAAATCTAAAGTCCAAAGATGTTATAAATGTGGTAAACCAGACATTTTGTAAAAAATGTAAATCAAAATTGAAACAAAATCGAATGAAATGTCCTCAAGAAGACATTCAACAAAAAATTCTTAATTGTTTATCCAAAGAATGATTCGTAATCAAGTGCAGAGGAAGACTTGGCAGAAATCTATTCTGAATCTGACGATAATTCTGATAAGGATCAATGTCAAGCTTGTACTATTAAAAATAATCGTAATACGACTCATCAAGTCGACTATTGGAAAGCCATTGTTGAAATGAATGGTTTAGATATTCGAGGACCCAAAGATCAATGTCCTAATGTAAACCCAAAAGTCCCTTCTCGACTTAGCAGATCGATTAAAGATCCGTAAATTAAATTAAAGTTTTTGGAAGCCTCGTTATAAAAACCAAAAAATAGAAGAAATTCTTCCCATAGAACAATATAGCACGAGAGAAGTCATGAAACGTGTTCAAAATGTTTCTACTACTGAAAAGCCTACTACTATCCAGGACCTTAAGAGTGATATTAATATTCTAAAATTTGAAATAAAGCAATTACAGAATACTAATGTTATTATTTTCCAAGACTTAAAAAATATTAAAGAACAATTAATTCATAAACAGGATAATAATATAGAATCCTCGAAGACTGAATCTTCTGATAAGCTAGAATCTTCTAAACAGTATTTAATGCTTATGAATCAAGTAGTCTTTCAAAAATGGTATATCAGAATTACTTTTATTATTAAACTGGATTTTATTATTAAAGATGCCATTGCCCTTGTAGATAGTGGTGCTGACATGAATTGTATCCAGGAAGGGTTAATTCCTACTAAATACTTCTAGAAAACCACTCAATCTTTAACCAGTGCAAGTGAAAACACTATGAATATTAAATACAAGATACCTGAAGCCTTAATCTGTAATCAAGGTTTATGTTTACCTACTTTTTTGTCCTTATCCTCCTAATATGAATCAAAGTATCATATTAGGCACCAATTTTCTTATGTCTTTTAATGCCTATTTCAAAAATCGATACTTTAGGAATTCATACTACTCTTAACAATGTATATATTGTTTTTGAATTCATAATGTAACCTTTATACAAAAGAGTTAAATCAAGTTAAACACATGATTTATTCTAAAGAAAAGCAGATTAATTTTATTCAAAAGAAATAAAATTTCATACTACGTAATGTAGAATTTTACAACCTTCTTTACAGACAAGATAAAATTGATCTACAAGACTCTTCAAATCGAAATCAGAAGTGATGTCCCAAATGCTTTACGGAGAAAGGAAGAAAGCATATTATTTCTCTTCCTATGTCCCTAATTACAATAGAAAAATATTTCTACTAAGTCTCGACCTAGTCAAATGAAAAAGTAATATTTACTTCTTTGCAAAAATCAAATTGAGTCCCTTAAATGTAAAAAATTGATAAAACCTAGTACTTTCCGAGAGTTGTATGCCTTTTTATGTCAATAAAATTCGTAAATTGAACGAGGAACCCTAGACTCGTTATTAATTATAAACCGCTTAATGAAGCCCTTCAATGGATTAGATATCCAATCCTTAATAAAAAGGACCTTCTCGACATGACTTCATGATGCACTACTATTTTCTAAATTTGACATGAAATCGGATTTTGGCAAATACAAATTAGAGAATAGGATACTTATAAAACCTTTTTTACAAGACCTTTGGTCATTATGAATGGAATGTTCTTCCATTTGGTGTCAAAAATGGACCTTCAGAATTCCAACATATCATGAATGATATTTTTAATCCCTTTACTGAATTTATTATCTGTTATATTGATGATGTTTTAATTTTCTCTTCATCCATAGACCAACATATTAAAAATTTAAATATTTTCAAAAATGTTATCATAAAAAATGGTTTGGTAGTTTCTGCCCCTAAAATGAAACTTTTACAAACTAAAATCAGATTTTTTGGACATAATATTTTCAATAGAACTATAATTCCAATTGATAGATGTATCGAATTTGCATCTAATTTTCTAGATGAAATTAAAGGTATTAACCAACTGCAAAGATTTTTGGGAAGTCTTAATTATATTCGAGATTTTTACCCAAATCTTTCCCAAGATACTGCTATTCTGTATACTCGATTACGAAAAAATCCTTTACCTTGGACTAATGAACATACTGAAGCAGTAATAAAAATCAAAACCAAGGTTAAACAAATACCTTGTCTTTCCCTACCTAATCCCAATTGGAAAAAGATTGTTCAAACTGATGCTTCTGACACAGGATATGGTGGGATTTTAAAGCAATTTAATCCTAACAGTAAAAGAGAAGATCTTATCCATTTTACTTTAGGAACTTGGAAAGGACCCTCTTTAAATTATCCTACTATAAAGAAGGAATGCCTTTCAATTGTTAAATGTGTTTTAAAATTTCAGGATGATTTTTGAATCAACAATTTTTAATCTGAGTTGATTGCTCAGCTGCAAAATAGATATTTAAAAAAGATGTTCAGAATTTAGCATATAAACAGATATTTGCAACCTGGTAGAGTACTTTATCCGTATTTGACTTTGATATTAAATATATCAAAGAAAAACAAAATTCTTTACCAGATTTTCTAACCCGAGAATATTTACAGGAATGACCAGTAGAAGCCATGGTCATTGCCGAGGCCGTAGGCAGAGCTAATTTGTACTATACTGTAATTCTCGCCCCTTAAATACTCAATCCAAAGATTTCTTGACTTCTTCTAGCCAACCAACAAAGAAAGGATGTTCTCCTATTACCCTAACAAAGACATTCCCAACAAAAATACGGAAGAAACAGTATTGATCATTGAACAGAATGATGAGAAATGGATGAAAGATCCATGGGAGATAAAGAGACGTTATTTAACGACTCAACAGTCTCCTCCCCATTTCAATCAGTATCGCTATGTTTATGAGCAAATTATCCTTGAAACAGCATCCATGGACATTAAGCACACGCTTCATGATCCATCAAAATCAGCTAGTCCCATCCAATACAGTAAAACAACCGTCAAGAGCATCATGCCTCTTGCTAATTGGGGTATTAATCCCCATACTACCTGAACCATTGAATCTAGTCACACAGCAGAAACCAGATACAGCTACTGGGATTATATTGTTTCCTTCACACATGTATTTTATTATCAGAATCCAATTCATAATCATAGTTGGTTTATCCATATCTATCCTGATGTTCTAAAAAACGAAATTCCCAACTGGTTTTTCATTTGGTGGGATAAATTTGGAATCACTCTTGAAACCCTACCGAATCCCGTTCAAACAGCATTCAAAGAATGGCAAGTAGCTTATGCCCATATACCAGTAAATAAAGATTTGTCAATGCTTAAATTACTGACCTATTTCATAAATCATTTCAGTATCCCTTGGATATGGAAATGGGATTTCCAATATGACTATCAGAATAAAACTCTCCATCTTAAAAGGGTATTTTTTACCAAATGGTGGGATAAAGGACTTAATCCCACTTTACCAGAACTTCTTAAATCCATAGAAAATCATACTCAGGCTTGTTTAGATGTTATACCTCAAAGCCTTCCAGCACCAACACCAGTCAATCCTTTTGTCAAAATCTAAGCAGACTTAAAATAGAAGTTTCCAAATCTAACAGAAACTGAACTCATAGTCAAGACCATGGATTATATGAAAATACAATTCCTACAGTCTTTAGTCTAACCAAAGGAGGGAGGATCAAAGATTGATATAAATAAAGCACGTCTGTCAATGATTTACAGAGGATAAAAGCCACAACACCATAACACAGCTAAAGGCAAAGTCCTAAAACACGACTTGGGTGACGTTCCACTTAATCAGACATCAATCTTAATCTATCTCATCTAGTAAGATGGCATGAATGTTTAAAGGCATATTAAATATATATTAGCATATAAATTATTACATATATGATCTCATAAAGTTACTGTTGATTTGGGGGTCTTCCCAAAACTATAAGCCGACAGGTTTCTTCCTATATAGCATTTTTAGTTAAAACGATAAATTGTTCAGAAGATTCTAGCTTATCAGAAGATTCAGTCTTAGAGGATTCTATATTATTATCCTATTTATGAATTAATTGTTCTTTAATATTTTTTAAGTCTTGGAAAATAATAACATTAGTATTCTGTAATTGCTTTATTTCATTTCAGAATATTAATATCACTCTTAAGGTCCTGGATAGTAGTAGGCTTTTCAGTAGTAGAAACATTTTGAACACGTTTCATGACTTCTGTCATGCTATATTGTTCTATGGGAAAAATTTCTTTTGTTTTTTGGTTTTTATAACAGGCTTCCAAAAACTTTAATTTAATTTCTGGATCTTTAATCTGATCTGCTAAGTCGAGAAGGGACTTTTGGGTTTCTGTTAGGACATTGATACTGGGTCCTCCAATATCTAAACCATTCATTTCAACAATGGCTTTCCAATAGTCAGCTTCAGTAGTCGTATTACAGTTATTTTTAATAGTACAAGCTTGACATTGATCCTCAATGTAATTATCGCTGATTCGAGAATAGATTTACGCCAAGTCTTCCTCTCGCACTTGATTTCGAATCTTTCTTTGGATAAACAATTAAGAATTTTTTGTTGAATGTCTTCTTTAAGGGACATATCATTCAGTTTTTGTTTCAATTTTAATTTACATTTATTAGCAAAATGTCCTGGTTTACCACATTTATAACACTGGACTTTTAGATTTATCTTTTTTACTATTGTTCCTTCTTTTTTTAGTGGTTTTTTCAAGGGTTTTGTTCTTAGATTTCTTAGAAGAACGTCTTCTGTAAGGTCTAGAGTGCTTTGAACTCTGTTGTTTTTTAGCCTTATTGGGATACTGTAATTTTGTATCATAAGAGAATTGGTCACAAAATTTTCCCATCTCATGTCTTTTAGTGAGATTCTATTGTTTCATTAATTGTTGGAGTTTCATATCATTACATAACGATAATCCTTCTTCAATAATTACTGAAATAAGATGGCCATAAGAATACTGGTCATAAGGGATACTCATGCGATCATGTTAATCTCTTAATTTTTTACGGACTTTTTCAGCAAAGAAAGTAGGGAGGCCGTCAATAAATTTGGCCTTCCAATGTTCACTGTTAGCATCTGCCCTTTGCATGACTTTCATGAGAAAGACATCCTTATACCATCTAAAATGGGTCAAGGAGGGGCATCGAAGGTTCTATAAAAGTTCTCTACTCCTATCAGTATTTATAAGTCCCGGTCCAACAAAATGGTGGAGGACTGCTTGAACTAAGGTGTAACAAGTGTCTTCCTTCCTGGTTAGAAGTCTAGTAACAGGATCAATTTCTTCTTTATAGGCTTGAAGAACTTCTATTCTCTATTTATCATTTAGCATATTATCCCACCATCCTTTAAGGATGCGGGTGAAGCCATTAACTAAGAAACGGCAGATCTGGTGATCAGTATTATCATTCTGTTTACAGATAGTCGCATACATCATGATATGATGGATGGTTTCGAATATTTGATATTCGGTCTTGCCATCAATATTCCATTCATAAATAGTTTTTCCATGGTAAGACTTTTGAGAATGAAGAAAGTCTTCTTTATATAGAATATCCTGAGGAGTAGGTCTAGGGTAATAATACCTACTAGGTCCAGATAAAGCCATACGATTTATGGGTATTTTACTGTAAGTAGTTTTATTAATATTTTGCATTTCCTGAAAATTATTTTGGATTTCCAAAATATTAATAGGAGAAAAGGAATCAGAATCTTCTTCATTATCAGTATTAACATTACTGGTTTGTGGAGAGGGTTGTCCAGACATCATATTGATCTGGGACGTGGAGGCAGGAGTGAGGTTTAAATATTTCATTTTATTTAAAAGATTATCAATGAACTCATTATCGGATTTAGAAGATTTCATTTTAAAATTTCTAACTTCTAAGGGTGGTTTAGCAGTTCTGGGTTGAAGATCAAGCTTCGAGGAGTAACTTGACAATTATCATTAATATGATGAATTTGTTCTTCTATCACAGTTAGCTTTGCTTTTCCTACAGTTTGAAGGAATAAATTTGTATAATTATTCATTTAGATAAGGGTAAAATGTCTTTTATTTTAACATCTTCATGTTGATGGGTATTTCAAGTAACATCAACATCTGATTAATAACTAAAGGTTTTAGGTTTTCATTTCCTGAGCTAAGTTCAAGGGACTTAGGAGGTGGATGAATAGATTGGATAACACTACCATTAGTGGTAATACAGTCCTTTTGGATTCCCGTCAACACATTTAGTTGACTTTCATTGTAAAGGTCTGATTTAGAAACAAAATCATAATACTATTTAACAAATGATAAAATACATTGGTTCTTGTTCAGATAAGTATAAAAATCAGATTTTATTTCTACTAATTTATCATTATTGTGATTCTTAAAATACCAATTTCTAAAATTCTGGTATTTATCCTGCATGAACTCCTGGTTTAAATATTGGCGAATTTTACTTTTTGGAGAAAAATCCATTAACATTCAAAATTCATGTAACTAGCAGTTGGACTATAAGGTCTTCTGTTTGGAGTATTTGTTTCATATATACCATGAGGTATTTGATTTTCAGAAATATGAATTCCTCGATTAAGTCTTCATTTTTGATGGACTCATTCTTTGGGATTCTTAGCCTCTTGAAAAATAGATTCTAAGAAATTGGATACACGTAATTGCCTAGAAGATTCAGGAAATCAATATTATAAGGAACATTATTAATAGACAGAACTTCGGTAAAAAGGTCTTTGAAATTTTAAATAAACATTTCCATTACTGGTTTGGCATCTTCAATGGATTGTCTAATTATAGGTCGGGTTGGAGCGCGTTAGTAATCTGCCATTGCTTTGGGAAAGTTATCTCTTCCCAAGGATCATTAAGGAATAGCCACTTGTTCGCTAAAAAGATTAGTGTCAATTAGGGACGATGATGTCCTTGTTGGCTTTGTTTCTGATATAGGGATTTAAAGTAGTTAATACCTTAAGATGAATCTGGAATAATATGGAAAAGGAGGAGATCTCGGTAGATACTCATAGCCATGAGATATAATTCTCATTTCTAAAACTTTTGACAAATTATTATCGATTAAAGCAACGCTTAAGTTCGGATAAATATTAAAATAAACTGGTCCATGAGCAAGACTAGTTTCAATGGCACCCATAAGGGAGGCTTTCCAATTGAGACACCTACCATCTCTAAGTGTGCATTGAATACTGGTATTTTGACCAAGTAAAGTCAAAGGTTTAAAAGCTACTTGGACAAGTCCTATATGAACATATTTATATTTTTGTAAAAAGGGATATAAATCTTCAACATGCAATGAATATAATATTTCATCATTATTCTGTAAAGGAAAATCATGTTCAAAGGTTTTAATAATTCTTTTGCTGATAAAATCAAAGGTTCCAATTTTATAAATAGTTTTCGGTTTGATTTTAGGAAGGGTCCATTTGTCGAGGCTTCCTTAACATCCCAGTAGGCAATAATTTGATTGCTTCCAAGTAGAAAGTGAAGTATTTAGCTCGTTGTTATTCTGAGATGAGGTGCAAAAATCGTCATTTTCAAAGTGATCATATATGCATAATTTATAAGTAATATATTCATTTTTATGTCAATAAACTTAAAGAGATGTTATTTAATGACTCAACAGTCTCCTCCCCATTTCAATCAGTATCGCTATGTTTATGAGCAAATTATCCTTGAAACAGCATCCATGGACATTAAGCACACGCTTCATGATCCATCAAAATCAGCTAGTCCCATCCAATACAGTAAAACAACCGTCAAGAGCATCATGCCTCTTGCTAATTGGGGTATTAATCCCCATACTACATGAACCATTGAATTTAGTCACACAGCAGAAACCAGATACAGCTATTTGGATTATATTGATTCCTTCAGACAGGTATTTTATTATCAGAATCCAATTCATAATCATAGTTGGTTTATCCGTATCTGTCCTGATGTTCTAAAAAACAAATTTCCCAACTGGTTTTTGGTTTGGTGGGATAAATTTGGAATCACTCTTGAAACCCTACCGAATCCCGTTCAAACAGCATTCAAAGAATGGCAAGTAGCTTATGCCCATATACCAGTAAATAAAGATTTGTCAATGCTTAAATTACTGGCCCATTTCATAATTCGTTTCAGTATCCCTTGGATATGGAAATGGGATTTCCAATGTGACTATCAGAATAAAATTCCCCGTCTTAAAAGGGTATTTTTTACCAAATGGTGGGATAAAGGACTTAATCCCACTTTACCAGAACTTCTCAAATCCATAGAAAATCATACTCAAGCTTGTTTAGATGTTATACCTAAAAGCCTTCCAAAGACCAACACCACCAATCCTTTTGTCAAAATCCAAGCGGCACTTAAAAACGAAGTTTCCAAATCTAACTAAAACTGAACTCATAGTCAAGACCATGGATTAAATGAAAATACAATTCCTACAGTCTCTGGTCCAAGATGATGTTTCTATGAAAACAGTTAGCGATGATGAATCTGAACAGGATGACAATCAATTCAACGTCTTAGCCGGAGAAAGTCAAGAACCAGAACCCACCATGGGAGACTTTTGGGATTCTCTCACTTCCATGATTTTCGAGAAAATGGAACAAGACAAAAAAGGAAAGGACAACATAAAATTCTCCACCTCCACCAATACCAAAAAAGACATGGAAAACCACAAGACTTCAATTAAGAAAAAAAAATGACCGACTTCAATTATCAAAATGACGCCAATAATAATACTCCACTCAACCGATAACCTGTCTCACGCCTTCCACTTCCTACGGCTGAGAGTTAAAGAAGAAAATATAAGGATTACTGTTCGACTCCACTACCAAGGACACACAAGATCCTTTCTCATCTTCTTTATTGTATAAAAGGGGATGTCCTCACCCATTGTTGAGGCATATTTTCTTTTATGTTTTCTCTGTATTCTCTCTCTCTCCCTCTCTCTCTAAATATTGAATATATAAGTTTGAAGTTTGAAGATATCCAAGGCTCCCTTGTAAGTTTTAAGTATTGCTTCTATTAATTATTATGTCTCTTTACTAGAGCTTTTAGATTATCATACTGAAAATAGTAATCGTTATAAAACAGCATATCAAAATGCATCCAATAGCCATAATCGTTCTTATTTTTTAGAACAGTTCAACAAATCTGAACAATTTATCGTTTTAACTAAAAATGTTATACAGGAAGAAACCTGTCGACTTATAGTTTTGGGAAGACCCCTAAATCAACAGTAACTTTATGAGATCATATATGTATAATTTATCTGCTAATATATATTTAATATGCCTTTAAACATTCATGTCATCTTACTAGATGAGATAGATTAAGATTGATGTCTGATTAAGTGGAACGTCACCCAAGTCATGTTTTAGGACTTTGCCTTTTAGCCGTAGTGTTATGGCGTTGTGGCTTTTATCCTCGTAAATCATCGATGAGGCGTGCTTTATTTATATCAATCTTTGATCCTCCCTCCTTTGGTATCAAAGCTATGTTAAGTTTATTGACATAAAAATGAATATATTACTTATAAATTATGCATATATGATCACTTTGAAAAATGACTGATTTTTCCACCTCATCTGTAACAACAGTAGCCAATACTTCAGCTTCTACTTTGAAAGCAACTGAACTTTTTGCCTACCAGGATGTTAAGGAAGCCCTTGACAAATGGACCCTTCCTAAAATCAAACCAGAAACTATTTATAAAATTGGAACCTTTGATTTTATCAGAAAAAGAATTATTAAAAACATTAAACATGTTGTTCCTTTACAGAATAATGATGAAATATTATATTTATTGCATGTTGAAGATTTATATCCCTTTTTGCAAAAATATAAATATGTTCATATAGGACTTGTCCAAGTTGCTTTTAAACCTTTGACTTTACTTGGTCAAAATATCAGTATTCAATGCACACTTAGAGATGGTAGGTGCCTCAACTGGAAAGCCTCCCTTATGGGTGCTATTGAAACTAGTCTTGCTCATGGACCAGTTTATTTTAATATTTATCCAAACTTAAGCGTTGCTTTAACTGATAATAATTTGTCAAAAGTTTTAGAAATGAGAATTATATCTCATGGCTATGAGTATCTACCAGGATCTCCTCCATTTGCCATATTATTCCGTATTCATCTTAAAGTATTAACTACTTTAAATCCCTATATCAGGAAACAAAGCCAACAAGGACATACAATCCTAATTGACACTAATCTTTTTAGCAGTCAAGTAGCTATTCCCAGAATGATCCCTTGGTAAGAGATAACTTTCCCAAAGCAATGACAGATTACTAACGTCGTTCCAACCAGACCTATAATTAGACAATCCATTGAAGATGTTGTCCAAACAAGTAATGGAAATGTTTATTCAAAATTTCAAAGACCTTTTACCCGAAGTCGGTCTATTAATAATGTTCCTTATAATATTGATTTCCCTGAATCTTCTAGACAGTCTGTGTCTGACCCCTTAGAATCTATTTTTCAAGAGTCTAAGAATCCCAGCAATGAGTCTGTCAAAAATGAAGACTTAATCAGAGGAATTCATATTTCTGAAAATCAAATACCTCATGGTATATATGAAACAAATACTCCAAACAGAAGACCTTATAGTCCAACTGCTAGTGATATGAATTTTGAATGTTAATGGATTTTTCTCCAAAAAGTAAAATTCGCCAATATTTAAACCAGGAGTTCATGCAGGATAAATACCAGAATTTTAGAAATTGGTATTTTAAGAATCATAATAATGATAAATTAGTAGAAATAAAATCTGATTTTTATACTTATCTGAACAAGAACCAATGTATTTTATGATTTGTTAAATGGTATTCTGATTTTGTTTCTAAATCCGACCTTTACAATGAAAGTCAACTAGATGTGTTGATGGGAATCTAAAAGGACTGGATTACCACTAATGGTAGTGTTATACAATCTATTCATCTACCTCCTAAGTCCCTTGAACTTAGCTCAGGAAATGAAAACCTGAAACCTTTAGTTATTAATCCGTATGTTGATATTACTGAAATACCCCGTCAACATGAAGATGTTAAAATAAAAGACATTTTACCCTTGTCTAAACAGAATAATTATACAAATTTATTCCTTCACACTGTAGAAAAACAGTTAACCAGGATAGATGAACAAATTCATCATATTAATGATAATTGTCAAGTTACTCCTCAGAAGCTTGATCTTCAACCCGTAACCGTTAAACCACCCTTAAAAGTTAGTAATTTTAAAATGAAATCTTCTAAATCCGATAATGAGTTCATTGATAGTCTTTTAAATAAAATGAAAGATTTAAACCTCACTCCTGCCCCCACGTCCTAGATCAATATGATGTTTGGACAGCCCTCTTCACAAACCAGTAATGCTAATACTGATAATGAAGAAGATTCTGATTCCTTTTCTCCTATTAATATTTTGGAAATCCAAAATAATTTTCAAGAAATACAAAATATTAATAAAACTACTTACAGTAAAAAACCCATAAATCGTATGGCTTTATCTGGACCTAGTAGGTATTATTACCCTAGACATACTCCTCAGGATATTCTGTATGAAGAAGACTTTCTTCATTCTCAAAAGTCTTACCATGGAAAAACCATTTATGAATGGAATATTGATGGCAAGACCGAATATCAAATATTTGAAACCATCCATCATATCATGATGTATGCGACTGTCTGTAAACAGAATGATAATACTGATCACCAGATCTGCCATTTCTTAGTTAATGGCTTCACCGGCATCCTTAAAGGATGGTGGGATAATATGCTAAATGATAAACAGAGAACAAAAGTTCTTCAAGCCTATAAAGAAGAAATTGATCCTGTTACTCGACTTCTAACAAGGAAGGAAGACGCTTGTTACACCTTAGTTCAAGCAATCCTCCACCATTTTGTTGGACCGGGACTTATGAATACATGTAGGAGTAGAGAACTTTTACAGAACCTTCGATGCCCCTCCTTGACCCATTTTAGATGGTATAAGGATGTCTTTCTCATGAAAGTCATGCAAAGGGCAGATGCTAACAGTGAACATTAGAAAGCCAAATTTATTGACGGCCTCCCTACTTTCTTTGCTGAAAAAATCCGTAAAAATTAAGAGATAAACATGATCGCATGAGTATCCCTTATGAACCCAATATTCTTAAACAAATGTAATCTATCTTATTTGAGAATTTTGTGACCAATTCTCTTATGATACAAAATTACAAAGATCCCAATAAGGCTAAAAAACAACGAGAGTTCAAGCACTCTAGACTCATCAAGACGCTCTTCTAAGAAATCTAAGAACAAAACCACAGAAAAAACCACTAAGAAAAGAAGGAATAATAGTAAAAAAGATAAATCTAAAGTCCAGTGTTATAAATGTGGTAAACCAGGACATTTTGCTAATAAATGTAAATCAAAATTGAAACAGAAACTGAATGAAATGTCCCTTGAAGAAGACATTCAACACAAAATTCTTAATTGTTTATCCAGCAGTGATTCAGAATCAAGTGTAGAGGATGACTTGGCAGAAATCTATTCTGAATCTGACGATAATTCTATTAAGGATCGATGTCAAGCTTGTACTATTAAAAATAACTGTAATACGACTACTGAAGCTAACTATTGGAAAGCCATTGTTGAAATGAAGGTTTAGATATTGGAGGACCCAGTATCAATGTCCTAACAGAAACCCAAAAGTCCTTTCTCGACTTAGCAGATCAGATTAAAGATCCAGAAATTAAATTAAAGTTTTTGGAAGCCTGTTATAAAAACCAAAAAACAGAAGAAATTCTTCCCATAGAACAATATAGCATGAGAGAAGTCATGAAACGTATTCAAAATGTTTCTACTACTGAAAAGCCTACTACTATCCAGGACCTTAAGAGTGATATTAATATTCTGAAATGAAATAAAGCAATTACAGAATACTAATGTTATTATTTTCCAAGACTTAAAAAATATTAAAGAATAATTAATTTATAAACAGGATAATAATATAGAATCCTCTAAGACTGAATCTTCTGATAAGTTAGAATCTTCTGAACAGTATTTAATGTTTATGAATCAAGTAGTATTTCAAAAATGGTATATCAGAATTACTTTTGTTATTAAACTGGATTTTATTATTAAAGATGCCATTTCCCTTGTAGATAGTGGTGCTGACATGAATTGTATCCAAGAACGGTTAATTCCTACTAAATACTTCCAGAAAACCACTCAATATTTAACCAGTGCAAGTGGAAACACTATGAATATTAAATACAAGATACCTGAAGCCTTAATCTGTAATCAAGGTTTATGTTTGCCTACTTCTTTTGTCCTTATCCATAATATGAATCAAAGTATCATATTAGGCACCCCTTTCTTATGTCTTTTAATGCCTATTTCAAAAATCGATACTTTAGGAATTCATACTACTCTTAACAATGTATATATTGTTTTTTGAATTCATAATGTAACCTTATACAAAAGAGTTAAATCAAGTTAAACACATGATTTATTCTAAAGAAAAGCAGATTAATTTTATTCAAAAAGAAATAAAATTTCATACTACAGAACAGAGAATTTTACAACCTTCTTTACAGGACAAGATAAAATTGATCTACAAGACTCTTCAAACTGAAATCTGTAGTGATGTCCCAAATGCTTTCTGGAACAGGAAGAAGCATATTATTTCTCTTCCCTATGTCCCTAATTACAATGAGAAAAATATTCCTACTAAGTCTCGACGTAGTCAAATAAAAAAGGAATATTTACTTCTTTGCAAAACTGAAATTGAGTCCCTTAAACAGAAAAAATTGATAAAACCTAGTACTTCTCCCTGGAGTTGTACAGCTTTTTATGTCAATAAAAATTTAGAAATTGAACGAGGAACTCCTAGACTCGTTATTAATTATAAACCGCTTAATGAAGCCCTTCAATGGATTAGATATCCAATCCGAAATAAAAAGGACCTTCTTGACAGACTTCATGATGCCACTATTTTCTCTAAATTTGACATGAAGTCAGGATTTTGGCAAATACAAATTAGAGAATAGGATACTTATAAAACTGCTTTTACAGTACCCTTTGGTCATTATGAATGGAATGTTCTTCCATTTGGTGTCAAAAATGGACCTTCAGAATTCCAACATATCATGAATGATATTTTAATCCCTTTATTGAATTTATTATACATTATATTGATGATGTTTTAATTTTTCTTCATCCATAGACCAACATATTAAACATTTAAATATTTTCAAAAATGTTATCATAAAAAATGGTTTGGTAGTTTCTGCCCCTAAAATGAAACTTTTCCAAACTAAAATCAGATTTCTTGGACATAATATTTTCAATGGAACTATAATTCCAATTGATAGATGTATCGACTTTGCATCTAAATTTCCAGACGAAATTAAAGGTATTAACCAACTGCAAAGATTTTTGGGAAGTCTTAATTATATTCGAGATTTTTTATCCAAATCTTTCCCAAGATATTGTTATTCTGTATACTCGATTATGAAAAAATCCTTTACCTTGGACTAATGAACATACTGAAGCAGTAATAAAAATCAAAACCAAGGTTAAACAAATACCTTGTCTTTCCCTACCTAATCCCGATTGGAAAAAGATTGTTCAAACTGATGCTTCTGACACAGGATATGGTGGGATTTTAAAGCAATTTAATCTTAACAGTAAAAGAGAAGATCTTGTCCGTTTTACTTTAGGGACTTGGAAAGAACCCTCTTTAAATTATCCTACTATAAAGAAGGAATGCCTTTCAATTGTTAAATGTGTTTTAAAATTTCAGGATGATCTTTTGAATCAGCACTTTTTAATCAGAGTTGATTGCTCAGCTGCAAAACAGATATTTAAAAAGATGTTGTAATTTAGCATCTAAGCGAGATATTTGCAACTCACAAGAGTACTTTATCAAGTATTTGACTTTGATATTGAATATATCAAAGGAAAACAGAATTCTTTACTAGATTTTCTAACCCGAGAATATTTGCAGGAATGACCAGTAGAAGCCGTGGTCATGTGATCAATGTAGTAGGAAGCTAAGCTAATTGTACTTATCTGTAATTCCGTCCTTAAATACTCAATCCAGCATTTCTTCGGCTTCTTCTAGCCAACCAACAGTAAAGGATGTTTTCTTATTACCCGTTAAGAAAATACGGATTCTCCTTCCTAATCACAAATAAACTCTTTTATTTTGAATAATATGAAATCTTATTTCATATCTATATAAACTCTTTTATTTAAGGAAACATGGAATCCAATTTCAACTCCAATTAGTTATCATGGAATCCAATTCCAACTCTAATTAGTTAGCATGAAATTTAATTTTAAAATTAAAATAAACTTTTTATTTTAATTATAAAATTATTAAAAATATTATATATATATATATATATATATATATATATTCAAACCGTAACTTAACTATATAAGTTACATATCTCCTGCTCCTTTAATGATTCACGTGAATAGCCAAAAAGGTGATCAATATATATATAATATAATATATAAACTATACATAATAAGGGAAGTGCAAAGTACCACTTGTAACATTTATTTTTTAAAAAAAACATCACCTGTAACTTTTATATAAAAGGCATCACCTGTAACTTTTAATTTGGAAGTAAGCTGGTGTCGTGAATCACTTCCTGAATTGTGGGCCACATGGGAAACATGTTTCAAAGAATCATAGCCACAAATCTCCAATGAATAATAAATAACCCATGAATTCAGCGATCATGAAACAAAAAAAATGGGATTCGTAATTTTTTTTTTACTTAAATTTTATATAACAAAATTATGCACAATTAAATTATTCTAAACATATATCAATATACATATCAAATTAAAATAATTAATAATTCGCATAAAGGTTTGGCTTTGATACCACTGTTAGGTTTGTAATATTCATGAACACAATCAAATTTCACAAATTAAGCGGAAGCTTGGAAAATCAGAGTTTTAAAATTTTACAAACCATATACATAACTATTAATTAAACGAAAAGATAAAGAACAAGAATCATACCCTTGAAGATTCGAGCTTCCTCAAGTACAAGTTCAGCTCCAAATCCTTTCGCGTTCAACTTGAATCAACCGGGTTTGGTTCCTTCTTTTGATCAACGTTAGTCACCCAAGTGTTTGGGCTCTAGAGGTGATCCACCAAGGAAGAACAAAAATTCAAGAAGATGGGTGTTTGGCAAAACCCTAGTTTTCTATCTCTAAAGAAAAAGAGCGTACTTTCCCAACTATTGGAATTATGTATTCTATGAAAACGTCAACCTCCACTCCACCCAAAATAAGACTCCTCTTATTTATAGATGTGGGCAACCCTCCTTAACAATTAAGAAATTATATTTTATTTTAATTAATTAAATTCTTTTAATTAATTAGGCTCCTAATCTCGTTAGGAATAATTAATTAAACTATTTTAATTAATTAGCCTCCTAATCTTATTATGATATTTGAGAGTACTAATATTAAATTAATTTCTAACTCTTTAGAAATTAAAATAATAATAATTGTAATAATATTAATAAGACTCCTCTTATTAATTTATATATTTAGTATTTCCAAGATATTAAATAATAAATATTAAGGTATTTAATTTATTCCATCATCATAGATTAAATTAAATACACTTAACATAATATTACGATTATGCCATTAACTTCTTAAATAATTATTCTTCCTTTTATGGTGTGACCCTTTAGGTTCTCCATATTAAACCGGTTGTGAATAAATCAATTAGAACAATTCTAATCTTATTTAAATAAATAAATTAAACTATTAATTTATTTAAATAAATAATATTTATTCTACAATATGGATAAGCCTCTCTAGCGATCAACGACTTTCCATATAATATAGATTTCAACATTAATTATAAAAGATCCTTTGAGTAAATAGTTACTGTACAATTCAATCCTTCCACAATACAATGTCCCAATTAAATATAAGACATGGAATTACTGTCAAGTCTTATTTTATTTAATTATATGTATTTCGACTCTTAAATGCACAACACCAAATAATGCAAATTAGAAACTCCTTTCTAATTTCATTATGCATTGGCCAAGGACTACCGTGTTGTCATTTATCGAATCATAGATGACATTTCTCTTCTTTTACTAGAAGTGGTAAATTCTTTATTGATCATGCATTATCTCCATGTACAACTTTTTATACCCAAGAATACCCTTTGATATACTCTAAGGGTCTTAAGGAATAAGTCAAAGTATAATTCATCATACACAAGTTACTATGATGATCTCAAATCCAAAGATCACTTGTACTACTATCACTACAAGAATTCCTATTGACAGACAAGTAAAACTCCATTAGGTATTCCTTAGCGAGCCACGTTCAGTGAACTTATTCTCTAATAAACACCTACATACTTGCTTTAGTGTCTCCACACAAATGATTATGAGATCAATCATCCTCATCCAATGAGCAAGCAACGTATGTACCAATCTATCCGGATTCACTAATTCCCAACTTAGTAATCCAACGATTGGGAAATATTTTAGTTTTAAGCTTTCTAAGAATTTAGATCTCATTATAATGATCATCATCATTATTCTAAAAGCATTGCTTAAATCTACGGGTTTATCACATATTATAAAACAACATCATGTAGATAATTAAAATCATTTAATAAATTAATACTTTTTATTAATAAATGAATAAGATTGTTACAAAGTATATGCTTTATCATCAAACATGATTGGCTTGTGTGCATACTACTTTCACATAGTACATAGGCAAAGTACTACATCCAAAAGAGTTAGGATTATAAAACTCGCTCATTGTAAAGAATTAGAATACAAGAGCTTGTATTAACATAAACATGATGGAATCAATAAGCTTATTTAACTATAATATAAGATTTAGAAACTTGCATAATAATGAATTAGAAAGCTTGCTTGACAACATTAGGTAAACATGGTTACGAAACTTGCATTAATTATATAAAGAGTGAAATTAGGGAACTTGCCTTCTGTGTAAGCTACACAAGTATAATAAACATTCTCCAATTATCCGACATATACCATTAGGACCATAATACCAATTAGTTCTATTAATATTAACATCATTATCTTATTCATTCACTTAACATGAAACTCAATTCTCTATTATATTATAGTATCCAACATGGTGGTTATAGAACAACACCAATTCTAATGACATCACATTTCAAACTCTCACAACTCATTAACTCATACCTTTTGGTTTCAACGTTGTGATTACAATATGTTATTATGTCTTATAACATGTTTTAGGTCCTTTTATAATCATCAAAATATGTTAAGTTTACATCTCAAGCTATCTTTGTTAGCGACTTAATATCTGAGTCTCGATTCGACCCTTTGCGCATGCGTGCCATGGTTACCTTAGAATCTGGGGTGCTCGACACCAGAATCAGTTTTGCAGAACACGAAAATAGACTCTGTTCTAGGCCAAAAATTCCAATTTTCCCAATTCTACAGCAACATAGACAAACCCAAAACCACATAACTTTACTACAACAACTCTAGGCATAGACATAACACTTTTAATCACCAAAACACCCAAATTATAAGAATTTAACCCATGTTTTTGTTGATTTCTTTATTTTTAACATATTTACCGAATTTAATCGTCAAATCCTTGTTTCTCAACCAAATTACACCATTCCAACTACGTTTTTTATGTTTCTTGATATACTAACACAATCTACTACCAATTTACAGATTATATCAAGGATTGAACATAAAATTTTTGACTCAAACAAGCCATTTTTATATGTATAACACTGATACTTTAATTTTCTTCCTACAACCCAATTTGTATGAATTTGATTACTAACAATTGTTTATAGGCAAAAACTAACAGATTCTACAAGTTTATACACACATATAATACATATCTTACAATCAACAATTTAACAAAAAACCAATTTTAGAGAATGAAAATTATAAAACTATAAATTAGAGTTAGGGGTAGATTATACCTTAATCCTTTGATGTAAAAAAAGTTCTAACAATCCTTTTCCTTCTTCTTGACAAAATCACAGAGAGTCTCTCTCTTAATTTTCAACATGTTTTCTCGCTTCTCTCAATTCTTTCTAACACTCTGTTTTCTTAGTTAGACATTAGGGAAAAAATATGTGTAACATATAAACTAGTTTCCCCACACACGTCAAGTAAAAAAGCAAAGCGTCTTATCAGTTATGTTATGCCAAAGGCCATAAGGCCGTGTTTGGCTACACATAATTTCCCCCTCTTTTAATTTATTTTTACAACATTTATATTATATAATTTCACTTGTCACACTTTTCATTAATTAATTTATGTTCTCACAATTATAATTATTTATATACTTAACAAATTATTACACATTTAATTTAATTATTAAATTAAACTAAAACATCATTTTATTTATTTAATTATTTTCTTAAATATTAAACAATTCATTTAATTTAATTATTTCATTAAATTAAATCTTCAAATAATAAAATTACCATTCATGAATTTAGTTAACATACATACTTAACTAATTTATTGCACTACCATTACATCAATTATTTATTTATCTCCATAAATAAACTAATTAAAATATTTATTTAATTCAATAAATATTTAAATTTAATTATAAAATTTCTCAATCGTTACATCCTTCCCTCCTTAAAAGGATTTTGTCCCCAGAATCACGACTCGATAAATTCATTCGTCACATTCTTCCCTCCTTAACAAGATTTTGTCCCCAAAATTGCTATAAAAGATCAAGCAAATAACTAATGATAATTTGTCACCATAACATCTTCTAGTTCCCACGTAGCTTCTTCAGCGTTATGGTTTCTCCAGATTACCTTCATGGAAGGTATCATTTTATTCCTTAGTACTTGCTCTTTTATGTCGATAATTTGAACAAGAACTTCTAAATATGACAAGTCTTTCTCAAATTGTAATGGCTCATATTCTATAACATGCTTATAATCAGGCTTATACGGCCTTAATACTGAAACATAAAAAATATTATGAATATGTTCTAATTCTGGAGGTAAAGCTACCTCGTAGGCCACTTCACCAACTCGTCGCTATAACGCCCCCAAATTCGGTATATCTTCATACCCGGATTCCGTACGTCACGGTCCCATCTTCTTCCAAACATACATCATTATATAGCTAAATATAACAACATACCTCCTCAAATCCCATGTTCTAAAACCTTAAAACCTCTTTCATTATAAATAATGATAATTACATTATTCTTTACATCTTGCACGAGTGACTTTTATCCGCCACCAAGGATAAATAATCGTTCATTAAACTATTCTATAGTTTAATTACATTATTCTACATTACAAGTCTTCACTTGATCTTCACGCTCAGTCATTTAATGAATGACACTTCGTTTGGATACCGATCAGCTTGATCTTTACGGGATCCTTAAGTTCTTTCTAACATCGTTCGCTGAAAATGTTTGTATTTAAAGAAAGTGTGAGCATTCAATTGCTCAGCAAGTCATAACAGTTGAACAAACAACTTTAAGAATTCAAGCATTCTTTTAAGACCTCAATAACCGAACAAAGGTTATGAAGCAGATTGAATAATAGGAATAATTTCAATTCCTATCATTTTAAAACATTAGTCACATTCATTTTGAAATACTTTCATTCTCTACTCTCTTTCATACACATTCTGTCTGGCTAGAATCAATAGCACGGACTTATCAATAACGGTTCATGTATAAACAGAACATTCTCTCATTGAATAGTTTAATCATAGAACAGTTCATCTCATAGAAACACTGAAGTGTTCAAATTATGGCACAAGGCCTTATACGTTCTACCACCTTTGTACAAATATCACACATTCGCACATAGACATAACTTCTAAAGTTCAGGTAGTTCCGACATTGATGAGGCCAAATGACAACTGTCTATAGCAAAAGGTTCCCCAAGGTGTAATGAATGCAGTTTTCTCATAATCCTCTTCAACAACAATAATTTGATGGTACCCAGCAAAGCAGTCAGCAAATGAGTACATGTCATATTGAGCAGTATTGTTAATGAGTACGTGGATAAATGGCACATGAAAGCTGTTTTAAGGCAAGCTTTATTCAGATCCCGGTAATCCACGCAAACTCGCACCTTTTCTCCCAGTTTAGGCACGGGGACTATGTTCGATAGCCATTCAGGGTATGTGGACACCATGATGATGCTGACTTGAAATTGTTTCACAATTTCATTTTTAACCTTTAAACTCCACTCATGTTTTAATCACATGAGCTTCTACCAGACTGGCTTGAATCCCTCTTTAATGGGAAGCCAATGGATGACGATGTCATTGGAAAAACCCACCATGTCTTCGTGAGACCATGCAAACACATCCTGGAATTGGGTTAATAGTGCAACCATATCATTCCTTTAGTTTTGAGTGAAGTCCATATCAATCTGGATTAGCTTAGTGTTTTCTAAGGTTTCGAGGTTAAATGCAGTGGTTTGATCAAGATTTGGTTTGAGTTTATCCTCGACCCATTCCTTGATCTCCTGAAGTATCTTAGTGTCCTCTTGTATTTCCATCAAGTCTGAGTTCAAATTTTTATCAAAGTTACAGTCCTTGTGGAGAAAAGGCACCTTATCAGCAAGTATAGGCACATCTAAATACAGAGTCCCGGAACAAAATATGCTTTCACTTAATATATGAAATTGTTCAATCATACAAAGTGTTAGAAAGTACAGAATAAATAACTACTAATAATATGTAGAAAAGTAAGCAGTTATTGCTATCTACAGGGCAGAGGGAATTTCTGCCCTTTTTACGCTTATCGACAAATGTAAGGAGTGCTGCTCTAATTGTCAAGGGTGAAACCCTATTGGACGACAGTGATGAAGGGACTGTCATCGTCCTCCTTCTTCTGAATAATGGCCATAATTTCGGGACAATTATCATCTGGAGTGTATCTATTTGTGTGCTCATCATGGGAAATGATGAGTAGGTGAGACAATCTCATGGCGATGTCTTGTTTACATCTCTGTTCCCTTTCTTCCACTTCGGGATCAGGAATCAAGTTCTCTTTTTCTTTGACCGGTATCGGCTTGGGAAATAACATAGCCATTACATGGGCAGGCACCTTTATCGGAGATCGTACATGCTCAGGATCTGAAGGTAGAGATAATCACCGTGTGGCTGAAGGTGAAAGAATTTGTTTATGCTTGTGAGGATTCCTATGACTAGAGCTAGTAGAATAGCCTAATCCAGCTGTCCCTATTTGACTGGGAACTTGAATTGGGCGTTTAATGCCCTGATGATCTTTGCCCAACCCTTGTCCAGGTTGATGACCCAATGATATCATCTCTTAAGTTGTCGACATTACTTCAGCAGAAATCTTGGGTGTGAGAGGTGGCGCACCAATGGGATGGTAGTGAGTATTGCTCACCTCCAGGGCATGGACACTGACCGGCTCAACTTCTACATTTAAGCTGATGAGTGGTATGTCACCTTGTTTAGGACATTTCTGACTCAGCATTGACAGTGATTAGGCTATTGTTGATAATGTACTTAAGTTGCTGATAAAGGGTAGAAGGGACGACTCCAGCCATATGAATCCATGGTCTTCCCAAAAGCAGGTTGTATCCTATGGTGATTTTGAGCATATGAAAGAATACACTGAATGTATGTGGACCAATTTCCACAGGTAGTTCAATTTCCCCAACAAAATTTTATCGGGACCCATCAAAAGCTTTGATAATTGTATGGCTGCTTTTGATCCTCTTGAGGTTGATATTCATCTTCTCCAAGGTGGCATAAGGGAAGATATTTAAAGATGACCCACCATCTAGCAGAACTCCTCCCACCATGTATCTGGAGGACAGAACCGCTATGTGCAATTGCTTGCAATGACCAGTCCCTTCGGGAGGTATGTCATCATCAGTGACAAATATCACATTGTTGTTAAAAATGTGATCAACCAGATGTTGGAATTTTTCCACATCGACTGATTTCGTCAAATGTGCTTCTTCCAAAACTCTTAGCAAGATAATTCTGTGATCTTCAGAAGAGAAAACCAAGTCCAACATGGAAATTTGTTGTGTAGCTTCTCTCAAGCTTAAAACCACCTTGGCTTCATTATGGCCCATAGTACGGAGGAACTCTTCAATCCTCTCAATGGGCCGAAACTTTCCCCTTTGATTTGATGGTAGGCTTCATCACCAGGTGGGGAAGATATAGTGGATTCTCATTTGACACTGTAGCAGTTGTGTGTGATATAGATCCTTCAGCCTCTCCATAATTTCATGGCACTTTTTATAGGCTGACAACAGGATATTGTGTTCTATATGGCAAGAGAATTGGCTCTGGTGCTGCCACTTTCAAAGGATTGTCAACACCCTTGAGTTGAATTACTTGTATTATGAGTGGTCTGGTAGCCAAATCATCCTCAACTGATATAACTTCTACGACGTCCTTCCATTTTATGGGATATGTGTTCCCACTCTCGAGTAACAAAGTGTCATCATCTGCCATCTACAGGACACCGCTGTCAATTAAATTCTGAATGAGGTGGCGGAGTGCCCAACATTCTTCTGTGTTGTGATCGTGAGAATGGGAGTGATACTGACATACTACATTAAAATTGAACCGTCTTGAAGGAGGATTGATTGGAGGTAGAAGGGATGTAATTCTTCCTTCATTGATCAGCATCTGAAATATCTCCTCCATAGGTTGGCCTATGTATATAAATTCCCTCTTTTTTGTAAAATCCCGACGGGCTTCTTGCTCTTTTTGCAACTTTATCCTCCAGTGTTTAACTTTCTGAAGGTGATGACGGAGTATTCATAACAAAAGGGAGGAGACTAGCATGCTCCTGACTGATTAATTGGTGTGTAACTTGGTGCTGAGGGATCACCAGTTCTACCAATTTCTCTTATTGCTTACAAAAAGCTTTCATCTTTCGTTCCATCACAAACTGGAACTGTGCATAATCCCATTTGTCAGCACCATTCATGCTGGTCTAGGAGGATTCTCCACCATAATTTAAACTCTATCCATTGCTCAAATTAATCATATTAACCTCTTCTTCTTTGTGTTTAGGAAGAGGGTTGTCTTGCACATGCGGTAGGTCAGGTTTAGTCACCACGATCTCATCGTTATCAATTAAATCATGGATCTTGTGTTTCAAGGCCCAGTAATCCTGAGTATCATGTCTTGGCGCTCTAGCATGATAGGCACACTTCTGAGTAGCATTGAAACCCTTCCCATTTGGGTTGGCTGGTGGAAGAAGATGAGTAATTTTCTTTTGAGTAGTCAGAAGATTGAGAATATTCTCGAGTGAGTTGTAACGCCCGAGAAAATTGGATTTTTTTTATGACGATTAAATTTTTTATTTGATTATGTGAATTAAATGAATTTAATTGATTATTATGTGAGTAAGTTATGTGAAGGTTGTTTTATGACCTAGAATGTGCTAACGTGGTTAGTATTCTGGCTACGTGTTAGAAATAATTGTTTGGAATTTCCAACATGAAAATAATTATTTTCCGAGAAATTTCTGTAAAAACACTATTCATCCATTTTTGTTCGGGGAATTATTTTGAAATTCTGAGAAACGTGTAATGATAGAATATCGAGATTAGATGGAATATCTGATAATATTTCATTTATATATACGAGATTTTTGCTCGCGAACTTAAAACCTAAGGGTTGAGTATATTGATTTCCGAGACAGAAATAATATGCGTAGAAGGAATGGCGTTAGGGTTAATGCGAGTATTATACAATCATGATACTTTTTAGTGTCTATGTATAATATGTTGATAAAAATCTGATACAATACGATTATTGTACGTAGGATATACGAAGGGAATACGTGAATTGTATGTGTGGAATACGATGCGTATTATAGAATTAACCTAAGTCTCAATGATTAATTCATTGGACTTAGATTATGTTTGGTCCAAATGATTTAATGACCAAGCCCAAGGAGTTTAATGGGTTAAGCCCAAGTCTAGGCCCAATGCTTAATTGGTTAAGTCCAATTCATTTAAACCGAACCGTGGGTCGAACCGGTGGGTTACCGAATGGGTAGAACCCATGGGGCAACCCATGTGACATCACATAAAGGAGGTGGGCCGACCACTTGGTGTGTAAGCCAAGAATAAGGCTTGGTCACCAAGCATTTTAATTGGTGACCAAGAGTGAATAGTAAGGAGGTTAGTGTGTATTGTCCAAATTGTCCTCCATTCTCATTTCTATAAATAGGAAGCTAGGATGGTTCATTTTGGAGTTTTAAAATTTGCCAACCTAGATTATTGAGAGAGAAAAGAGAGCTATACATATAAATCCTACACTTTGGAAGCTTTAACCTTTATTCTTCCAAGAGATTTCTTAAGAAGCTTGAGGTAATACTTCTTGTTCTTCATTTTCCATCTCTTTTTAATTTTTTTTTATATGGGAGAATCATAGAGGGGTGGTATATATCTTGTATAAAAGATTAAAGATGACTTATTATACATTCAATCTCTATAAGTCATGAGATTATAAGAATCATAAGGTTTGAAATAGTTTTGAACCATTGAAATATTATTTGTTGAGATTAATCGTTAATAAACGATTGAGCTCCATCAATACGTTAGTTTATGCATCTTGATAGGTTAGGGTGTAGATATGGAATCCATGGAGTATTCCATGTGATTTAGCTTAGAAAACCCTAGTAACGAAGTTATGGCGAATTTTACGGAAATAGACGTTAAAACGTCAAAAACGTTGAATTCCGGATTAAGGGTCAAAAGTTGCTGTGAGACTTGAAAATGCTGGTTTTCAATGTCAACACGTGAGATAGGGTGATTAAGAGTTGTGGGTTTGAGAATCGTCGAATTCCGACTTAAAACGAAGAAAATGAGCATTGAACGCTCATTAACGTTTTCGAACGTATAGAAAATGAACTCAATGGTCAATTTTGCGTTAACAGATTCAAAAGTGTCGAATTCTAATATGAACACGTAGATTACGTCATTTGTGACGTGTAGGCTTTTGAGTGGACCAAATCGGGCTTAAAATGAAGAAGTTACGGCCCCAGAAATCTCACAAAATATTTGAAATTTAAGAAATCAGATCGAGGTCTGTCATGTGACGCCGAGACATAGGGTGATTTATGCATACATGTGGTAGCAGCCGAGGCTCTGTGCTCTATCGCTAACCTGGCACCTCAGCCAGCCTAATACTATAGTGTCATGCATGCTTGCAAGTGAGGGACTTCAGACAATGACTTAGGTTTTGAACTTCGTTTGTTCAGGGACCTAAAGGGATGATGTTTGTACACTTTATAAGTGTATTAAAGTTATTCCTATACTAGATATACTTAGGTATATGGTATGAAACTATGGAATATAATGCATATGAATAAGTTAAGAATGTTGAACAACGTTGGTATTTCGCCGACAATGTTCAAGTCCGGTTAATAATTGTCAGTTGATTAGTAGATCGGGACGAAGGGTAATAAGTCTTGTTGACTTTAATAATGATATTAAGTTAATAAAGACATAGAAGAGAAAGAAGCTTGTATAAACAATGTGAATAGTTATTTGATAGCTAATTATAGTGTGTTATTTGAATATATCATGTAGATTCTGTAAAGGCTGTGGTCAGTCGAGTAAAATATTTGAAGATGCTGAAAGGCAAGTTTTTCTTAATGCTTGTCTAACTTTCATGTTAGCCAAGTTGTATGTGATTCATTGAACTGAGTTGCAAACCTTGTTTTTAAGAAAGTGTCGATGCCAGATTTTAACTCGGCTAGACTATTCGTAATATATAGATTGATTATGATTCATATCTTTCTATATTGAAATGTTAACGTTATCCTATGCCAAGTGATTGGTACGGAGCGTGAAGGTAAGGTTTGTCTATGAACAAACAAAAGTATTTTTCATCGATATTTTGATGGGCACGCGAGTTTGCCAAAAATATTAAACGTAAATACGTTTAATGAATGAGTGTTGATCAACATATAGTACTATAGGCTGATCACCTAGAAGTTCTTGTAAGTTATCGGATGAACGGCCTTAGTGCTGTGGACTCCTTTTCAAGTATGAAAAGCGAAAATTCTTTGTTCAAGGTCTATTGATTGGGTTTAGAATTCTAATCTATTCTATACTTTGGGAATTGATGTTATGAACTGTTAAAGTATTATTGATTCATAATACTTCATAAGTATTGTTCAGTTATGTCGGAATTGTTATATGATTCACGAATGTGGTATTCCTGTTATACTTGCTTAAAACTTGCCGAGCTTTCATGCTCACTTCTTGCTTGAATCATATAACTGCAATTAAGGATGAACATACTATGAATGCTCAGAGAGATAAGGGCAAAGCTAAGATGGATGCTTAGGCATTATTTAATAGTATAGTAAGTTTATATGTATTATACATTATGAACAATGAACGATGTAATCCGGTTATGAACCTGGGAAGGAGTTATACTTTGATCGTAATAAAAGATAGTAATTACCTTCATTTTGTTGTATTTTAATGGAATGATTGTATGAATGTTAGCATAGTGGAGCACCATTTGTCGGGTTTAAAGATACCCATAGGAAATGTGTTCACCTTTGGCTTTCTAAGAAAACCAAGGTAGTGTTCTTCAGTAGTAAATCACTGAGACGCTCTTGTTGTCTGTCTAGGACACAAGCTAGGAAGATTTTGAGAATAGGGTGTGTAGGTTATATGTGCCATGTTGTGGATACCCAAAGAGTGGGAACATCCTTGGACCAGATACCTATAGTACAAGAGTTCGCTGATGTATTTCCGAAGGAGTTATCGGGTATTCCACCGGATAGGGAGGTAGAGTTTGTAATTGATCTGTTACGGAGAACGACCCCAGTTTCAAGGGCACCATATCGGATGGCGCCAGTTGAGATGAAGGAGTTAATGGTTCAATTACAAGAACTGTTATATAGGAAGTACATTCAATCGAGTGTGTCTCCTTGGGGAGCACCAGTGTTGTTTGTCAAGAAGAAGGACGGGTCGATAAGACTTTGTATCGACTACCAAGAGTTGAACAAGTTGAC
Organism: Panax ginseng; assembly: GCA_020205605.1. NCBI lineage: Eukaryota > Viridiplantae > Streptophyta > Magnoliopsida > Apiales > Araliaceae > Panax > Panax ginseng. Next base: position 77,721,374 of record CM035129.1, on the reverse strand, counting down.
GATGAAGAATAAATACCCATTGCCCAGGATCGATGATCTATTTGATCAGTTGAAAGGGGCATAATATTTTTCCAAGATAGATTTACGCACGGGGTATCATCAGTTAAAGGTGAGAAAGGAGGATGTACCTAAGACGGCGTTTAGAACTCGTTATGGCCATTACGAGTTTCTGGTGATGTCGTTTGGGTTGACGAATGCACCAGCTGCATTTATGGATATAATGAACAGAGTGTTCAAACAATATTTGGACAAATTCGTAGTAGTATTCATTGATGATATTCTAGTCTATTTAAAGACGCCAGAAGATCATGCAGAACATTTAAGAATAGTGTTAGAAACACTAAGAAAGGAAAACTAATATGCGAAATTCACAAAGTGTGAATTTTGGCTGGAGAGAGTGCAGTTTCTAGGGCATGTTATTGATAAGGATGGCATTTCCGTAGATCCAGCAAAAGTAGAAGCAGTCAATGAATGGGAGCAACAGAAAACGCCAACTGAGGTTCAGAGTTTTCTGGGGTTAGCGGGATACTATAGAAGGTTCATTCCGGACTTTTCTAAAATAGCTACTCCATTGACAAATTTGACAAGAAAGTCGGTGAAGTATGTGTGGACTAAAAAATGTGAGAACAGTTTTCAGGAGTTGAAGAAGAGATTAAGTGAGGCACCTGTATTGTCCTTACCAGACGATACAGGGAATTTTGTAGTGTATAGCGATGCTTCGCATAAAGGACTAGGTTGCGTGCTCATGCAGCATGGCAAGGTCATTGCGTATGCGTTACGTCAATTGAAGGATTATGAGAAGGTCTATCCTACTCATGATTTGGAATTGGCAGCTGTAGTTTTTACCTTAAAGATATGGAGGCATTATCTTTATGGTGAGAAATGTGAGATATACACGGACCACAAAAGTCTGAAATATATCTTCACACAGAAGGAGTTGAACATGAGACAGAGAAGGTGGTTAGAGTTAATAAAAGATTATGACTGTGATATTTTATATCATCTGGGGAAAACAAATGTAGTAGCCGATGCGCTAAGTAGGAAGGGTAGAGAGAAACTATCAATGTTAACCACTCAGAATGAGTTTGTAACAGCGATGGCAAAAATGGAGTTAGAAGTTAAGTTACCAGAGGAAGTAGTGGAGATGTTATTTTCCATGGAAACCCAACCGACCATAATGGAACGGGTTAGGGGAGTACAACTGAGCAATGAGGAGTGCAAACAGATACAGAAGAGGATAGAAGATGAAGAGAAGACTAAGTATAATCTCGATAAAGAGGGATTACTTCGTTTTGAAGGAAGAATTTGGGTTCCAAATGATTCTGAATTAAAAGAAGAAATTATGATGGAGGCCCATAGTTCGAGGTACTCGATACATCCCGATAAGCATGAAGATGTATCAAGACCTTCGTCGCCGTAACTTTTTGGTGGCCGAACATGAAGAGGGAGATATCAGAATATGTTAGTAGGTGCTTAACTTGTCAAAAGGTTAAGGCTGAACACCAACGACCGAGAGAGTTGATACAACCGTTAGAAATTCTAGAGTGGAAGTGGGAGCATATCATGATGGACTTTGTGGTGGGACTTCCGACAACCAGAAAAGGATATGATGCTATTTGGGTGATAGTGGATCGATTGACAAAATTGGCTCATTTTCTACCAATAGGAGTCAAGTATAACTTGGATAATTTAGCTAAGCGGTATGTCAAAGAAATTATTTCTAGACATGGAGTACCTGTTTCGATCGTGTCAGATCATAATCCACGATTCACATCAAACTTTTAGAGGAGTTTGCAAGAGCAAATGGGAACGCAGTTAAGGTTGAGTACGGCGTATCATCCTCAGACGGATGGTCAAAGTGAGCGGACAATTCAAATGCTTGAAGATATGTTAAGATCTTGCGTTATGGATTTCAAAGGGAGTTGGGACGAATATCTATCGTTGGTGGAGTTTTCGTATAACAATAGTTTTCACGCTAGTATAGGCATGCCGCCTTACGAAGCGTTGTATGAAAGGAAGTGCTGAACTCCATTGTGTTGGGATGAGGTGGGTGAACGTTATATATTGGGACCTAAGATGGTATAGCAGACGGCGGACATGGTGAAGTTAATACGTACTCGATTAGTTGTGGCTCAAGACCAACAAAGAAAGTATGTAGATCCTCACAGAGAAAATAGAGAATTCGATGTAGGATCCTTTGTTTTTCAAAAAGTATCGCCTTGGAAGGGGAAGATATGTTTTGGGAAGAAAGGGAAGTTAAGTCCAAGGTTTGTAGGACCTTTTGAGATTTTAAGAAGGGTAGGAGAGGTAGCTTATGAAGTAGCTTTACCTCCTGAGATGGAACACATTCATAATGTGTTTCATGTGTCGATGTTAACGTCCTTATAAAACGGGACTATAAACACGTAATAGAGTATGAATCTATTCAAATAGAGAAAGACTTGTCCTATGAGGAACTTCCAGTTCAAATTATTGATAGGAAGGAACAAGTCTTAAGAAATAAGGTAATACCTTCAGTGAAGGTGTTATGGAGAAACCACAATGCTGAAGAAGCAATGTGGGAGCTCGAAAGTAAAATGAAAGAAGATTTTCCTCGTTTGTTTATGTAATTATAAGCTAAGATTCTGGGGACATAATCCTTATAAGGGGGAGAGAATGTAACGCCCGAGAAAATCGAATTTTTTTATGACAATTAAATTTTTTATTTGATTATGTGAGTTAAATGAATTTAATTGATTATTATGTGAGTAAGTTATGTGAAGGTTGTTTTATGACCTAGAATGTGCTAACGTGGTTAGTATTCTGGCTACGTGTTAGAAATAATTTTCGTAAAAACATTATTCATCCGTTTCTGTTCGGGGAATTATTTTGAAATTCTGAGAAACGCGTAACGATAGAATATCGAGATTAGATGGAATATTTGATAATATTTCATTTATGGCGTGACCTTGATTTTAAATCTCGCTGGACTTAAAACCTAGGGGTTGAGTATATTGATTTTTGAGAAGGAAATAATATGCGTAGAAGGAATGGCGTTAGGGTTAATGAGAGTATTATACAATCATGATACTTTTTAGTGTCTACGTATAATACATTGGATAAAGACAATGTACAATACGATTATTGTACGTAGGATATATGAAGGGAATACATGAATTGTATGTGTGGAATACGATGCGTATTGTAGAATTAGCCTAAGTCTCAATGATTAATTCGTTGGACTTAGATTATGTTTGGTCCAAATGATTTAATGACCAAGCCCAAGGAGTTTAATGGGTTAAGCCCAAGTCTAGGCCAAACGCTTAATTGGTTAAGTCCAATTCATTTAAACCGAACCGTGGGTCGAACCGGTGGGTTACCGAATGGATAGAACCCATGGGGCAACCCATGTGATGTCACATAAAGGAGGTGGGCTGGCCACTTGGTGTTCAAGCCAAGAAAAAGGCTTGGTCACCAAGCATTTTACTTGGTGACCAAGAATGAATAGTAAGGAGGTTAGTGTGTATTGTCCAAATTGTCCTCCATTTTCATTTCTATAAATAGGAAGCTAGGATGGTTCATTTTGGAGTTTTGAAATTTGCCAACCTAGATTATTGAGAGAGAAAAGAGAGCTATACATATAAATCCTACACTTTGGAAGCTTTAACCTTTATTCTTCCAAGAGATTTCTTAAGAAGCTTGAGGTAATACTTCTTGTTCTTCATTCTCCATCTCTTTGTAATTTTCTTTTATATGGGCGAATCATAGAGGGGTGGTATATATCTTGTATAAAAGATTAAAGATGACTTATTATAGATTCAATCTCTATAAGTCATGAGATTATAAGAATCATAAGGTTTGAAATAGTTTTGAACCATTGAAATATTGTTTGTTAAGATTAATCGTTTATAAGCGATTGAGCTCCATCAATACGTTAGTTTCTGCATCTTGATTGGTTAGGGTGTAGATATGGAATCCATGGAGTATTCCATGTGATTTAGCTTAGAAAACCCTAGTAACGAAGTTATGGCGAATTTTACGGAAATAGACGTTAAAACGTCAAAAACGTTTAATTCCGGATTAAGGGTCAAAAGTTGCTGTGAGACTTGAAAACGCTGGTTTTCAATGTCAACACGTGAGATAGGGTGATTAAGAGTTGTGGGTTTGAGAATCGTCGAATTCCGACTTAAAACGAAGAAAACGAGCATTGAACGCTCATTAACGTTTATGAATGTATAGAAAATGAAATCAATGGTCAATTTCGAGTTAACGGATTCAAAAGTGTCGAATTCTAATATGAACACGTAGATTACGTCATTTGTGACGTGTAGGCTTTAGAACGCACCAAATCGGGCTTAAAACGAAGAAGTTACTACCTTAAAAATATCACAAAATTTTGAAATTTACGAGAAAAATCATCTTGGTCAGCGTCGCGGCGCCGGATATAGGAGGGTGATTACCACAGTCAGTGCCGAGCCGAGGCCTCATCACTACATTAATCGGCATCGCAGCGCGGCCTAATACTATAGGTGCCACGCCGCGACGCGAGTGAGGGACTTCAGATAGTGACTTAGGTTTTGAACCTCGTTTGTTCAGGGACCTAAAGGGATGATGTTTGTACACTTTATAAGTGTATTAAAGTTATTCCTATACTACCTATACTAAGGTATATGGTATGAAACTTTGGAATATAATGCGTATGAATAAGTTAAGAATGTTGAACAACGTTGGTATTTCGCCGACAATGTTCAAGTTCGGTTAATAATTGTCAGTTGATTAGTAGATCGAGACGAAGGGTAATATGCTGAAAGGCAAGTTTTTCTTAACGCTTGTCTAACTTTCATGTTAGCCAAGTTGTATGTGATTCATTGAACTGAGTTGCAAGCCTTGTTTTCAAGAAAAGGTCGATGCCAGATTTTAACTCGGCTAGACTATTCGTAATATATAGATTGATTATGATTCATATCTTTCTATATTAAAATGTTAACGTTATCCTATGCCAAGTGATTGGTACGGAGCGTGAAGGTAAGGTTTGTCTATGAACAAACAAAAGTATTTTTCATCGATATTTCGATGGGCACGCGAGTTTGCCAAAAATATTAAACGTAAATACTTTAATGAATGAGTATTGATCAACATAGGGTACTATAGGCTGATCACCTAGAAGTGCTCGTAAGTTATCAGATGAACGACCTTAGTGCTGTGGACTCCATTTCAAGTATGAAAACTGAAAGTTACTGTTCAAGGTCTATTGACCGGTTCAGAATTCCTAATCTATTCTATACTTTGGGAATTGATGTTATGAACTGTTAAAGTAATATTGATTCATAATACTTCATAAGTATTGTTCAGTTATGTCGGAATTGTTATATGATTCACGAATGTGGTATTCCTGTTATACTTGCTTAAAACTTGCTGAGCTGTCATGCTCACTTCTTGCGTGAATCATCTAACTGTAGTTAAGGATGAACGTACTATGAATGCTCAAAGAGATAAGGGCAAAGCTAAGATGGATGCTTAGGCATTATGTAATAGTATAGTAAGTTTATATGTATTATACATTATGAACAATGAACTATGTAATCCGGTTATGAACCTGGGAAGGAGTTATACTTTGATTGTAATAAAAGATAGTAATTACCTTCATTTTGTTGTATTTCAATGGAATGATTGTATGAATGTTAGCATAGTGGAGGCACCATTTGTCGGGTTTAAAGATACCCGAATTTGGGGGCGTCACATGAGTCCCCTAGGGGTGTGAACACTCGTTTTTGTCTGACTTCTCCACCCTTTGGTAATGTAGGGTTGCAAGATTGTGCTTGAAAAGGGGAGTAGTTTCTCCTCTGGATAGGCATATTTTGACTGCCTTTCTAACTTTGTAGTATCAAGGAAACATCCTCCTTTTCCTTCTTATAGACCCTCTGGGGTTGTTTCAATATCTTCCAGACTAGATGTTCTCAGCAATAACTTTTAAAGTTGTTAGGTCTTGAATCTGTCCTGACTTCACTCCCATCTCAACCATCTCTCCATGTTTGATCATTTCAAAAAATGGCTTGCCAATGCCTGCTAAGACTCTCTCATAGAAGGGAGCTTCTTATATGTCTGTGATGGTCATCACCATTTTCGACTCAGTCATAGAGGGAATAACTTGAGCAGCAAGGCGCCTCCACCTTTGAGCATACTCTAGAAAAGAATCATTGGCTTGTTTCTTGACTTTGGTAATTTGGTACTGGTCTGGAGCCATCTAAGACTGGAAGCTGTACTAACTAAGGAAGGCATGAGCTAGCTCCTCCTAACTATGAATCTTAAAATTGTCTAATCTGGTATACTATGATCGGGCTTCTCTAATTAGACTATTTTGAAACAGCTACATTATGAGTTTCTCATCCTCGGCATAAGATCTGAGTTCCCCAATAAACACCTTCAAATGTGTATAAGGATCTCCCAACCCATCATACTTTTCAAAGTCAGGAGTCTTGAACTTCTCTGGATAATGAACACTAAGGAATACACAGAGGTCTGCATATGAGACACTCCCGTGTGCTCCAATCCTTTTTATATACCGAATGGTCTCTTCCATTTGAAGGACTTTTTTCCTGATATCACCGGTGTCTGGATCTTCTTTGAGATGGGTTTTTTTCAAGAATTTTGTTGGACTTATCCAACTGAAGCTCAAGTGATAGAATTTCTTGATTCGCACCTTATGTTCGTCCATGTTTAGAGGATTATGTATGTATGGTTATTCGTAGACCCTGAGTAGATTGGTGTTGTTCTTTAAGCAGAACAACCAAATCTGTAATTTGTGTGCTTAATCCGTTAAACTCCTCACGAGAGACAGGAGCAGGATTAGACTGGTCAGATGAAGAGATAATTGGTTGTAGGCTCGTGGCCTTCTTGGAATTTGAACGGGTAACATGCCCAATTGTTTCCCTACAAAAACTTATGTTGTTTAGTCTTAGGGAATGTATAAATGTTTACATGATATCATAATGTATACGTTTTAGGATTATTTTCCTGTAAAATCGATGTCAGTTGATAGCATGTCAGCCTTTAATATGCATGTACACATATTCTTCATATTTTCCATTACATAGAGATTGACATGGAATGAAATTATAAGTAATTGTCTTTACAAGTAACTAAAAATGGAAAGCACGAAGAGACTTTCCTCTGCGTTTGGTTTATCAGAGGCTGACCTATCTTAGGTTACTCTCCCAGCTTTTTGGCATGAAGGTTCCTAGATCATCGCAATTTACTTGATGGTAAGTTAATCCAGTCTTTCAACTGGAGAGAATCTTGGTGGTGCCTTTCCTGATCATCGCTGGAATTAGTCTCCCTATGAGTCCAGTAATCAAACACCAATAGGATAACCTCCTGGTGGGGGAACCACACAACATACATTCACATGCAATGTGTCTCACCATCATGGGAATGATGACATGTGCAAAGCACTAACATCGTATGCAGATATAGTGTAAAGCATTAAGTGTAATAAGTAAAATGCATTCGTACACATTCATCAAAAATGTAACTGCAACATCCACACACAAATAGATAAAAGTTTTGAAAAGTTTGTGGTAGCGGCTTAAGTCCTCTTACTAGTGTCCCCAGCAGAGTCGCCACCTGTCGACATCCGGTGAGATTTGTTTGAAAAAACAAGTTGTGAAAAGGTCCGACATTTATATGTCAACGATTGGACTGTAAGAATCGCAAGTTGGTATTTTTAAATTGTTGCACCAACTCAACCGAGAAAAGGTTTGCACATTGACCACGTGATGTAACACTGCTAAACTAGTTTGTGAAACTGAGATTCATTAGGGTATAGGGACTTGATTATGCGAAGGGAAGGTGTTAGGCACCCCCCCCCCCCCCGACATCCGTATTGCCACGTTGACCGCCACTTTTCAATTAATTGTTATATGAATGTGTGAGTGTGTGTGGGTCAATGTTCAATTATTTGGAATTAGTGCTATGCCTCGTTCTCACCTATATACAAAGGGTTTAAATTTGTGTAAAAATTCAGTTTTAACAAGATATAGCAGTGATGTTTTGTAAAAGAGGTTTTTACAAACCCTTATGCTCAATAGTAATTGAGACCTTTGATACTTCCATTTTATTAAGTGTTTGGCTTAATTGCTTTTATTTTCGAGATGACATGTGTAAGACCCCAACTTTTATGAATAAAGATGATTTTTCTATAATTATCATTTTTGAATATTATGGAATGAATTTGTTATAATGTTATAGTTGTGGGTAGTATTTATAAATTCTACAAAGTATGCAAGTTGTTATATTATATTCGATTGGTCGGGGAATATTCATTTTAGCAAGGCATATTCGCATAACACAAGCAATCATTGGTGGACCCCACAACATAATTATTATTCGGATTGAGAAAACGACAAAAATATTTTTTATGAAAATAACGACGGAAGTTTTCACTGCTAATCTTTGTTGAACTACTTGGTAGTAAAAATACGATGTCTGGCGTGGTTGCATAGTAGCATTACCAGATTGATTATTGATGCTTACGTGAGAAGTCACTCGGTTATACTCAATTATTGCTACTGATGAATTGTTACATCATATCTCTTATATTATTGATTCGATTATTGTCACAAAGATCATCTCGCATTATATGATATATTATTGAATCAATAATTGAGACGACAAAGTTATTCATATTATTAAATTGCAATATTTATAATGTCTAGAAGTTCGATGATGAGGTTTGGTCACCTAATTGCGCATGATAATAGGAGAAATCCTTATTGAAAGCCCCCTCTTTCTTGGGAACGACCTGGTTGTTAAATATTGTGAGTTATAATATTAATGATGAATAAGTTCGTGTTGATCAAAGATGAAATTAATAGTTCCATTGTGTTGCGATTATTAGTGTTAGTGGAAATCGACATCTATTCCGATGATAATTGATGTCTGGGGGTTATATTGAAAAATCGGGGAATTTATCGGAAAAATAAGTAGTTAATTGCTACTAATTCACATGCTTATATAACTATTTGTTCACATGTGTGTACTATTGAATCACATTCTTATACTATTAGGGGAGTTGGTGCAAGATTGATAATACTTGCATGATTAAATTAAAGATGGAGGTATAGATGGAGGTACTATACCGTAATTCGTATTTTCACATGATTATAACTATTGATTCACATGATTTAACTATTGATTCACATTATTTACTATTAGGGGAGGTGGTGCAAGTTTGATAATACTTGCAGGACTAAATTAAAAATGAAAGAAAAGTTGGAGGTATTGTACTGTAATTTTTCGAGCCCCAAAACGTGCTATTATCGAAACTATATTTTTCTATAAGTAGAAGCTCATTCTTCCTTCATTTCTCACCAATCACTAAAGCTATAGAGCAATTATTATAGAGAGAAGCTATAGAGAGAAAATTTTTAGAAGAAGAGAAGCCTGCTACCTCACTTTTCCAGTATCCAATTTCTTCTTAGGTAAGGGGTATTATTCCTTTTGTATTCATGAAGAGAACTTCTGTTATTCCATTCTTTATTATTCTATTGGAATAACCTGTATACGCGGACTACCCTATACTTGGTGAAATTCTTCTGTTATTCCATTCATTATTATTTTGTTGGACTATCATCATGCATGCGTTTTTTGGGACGGACCGGTTAAAATCTTTATTATTCTATTGGAATATCCTATCTGTGCATTTTTCGCCGGACCTGGTTCTGTCTTTATTATTCTGTTGGAATATCCTATCTGTGCGTTTTACGTCGGACCTGGTTTCGTCTTTATTATTTTGTTGGAATAACCTATCTATTCGAAGTACTGCATGCATGGTGATTTTTTTTGTTATTCCATTCTTTATTATACTCAGTTGGTTAATGTTTTGATTTCTATACTCCATGAAATTAGTGGAATATCCTTGATATTTGCGCTTCATCCAGTATCTTTTCATGAAAATATCCTTCTGATCATTCTTAAATTTTACTCTACAAAGAAGTATCATGTTGACAATTTGGACGTTATTAGTTCCTGGATAAATTAATTCTTGAACTTGTTTTATTGAATTCTTATATCATTGTCATCATCCTCATGTTTATATTTTTGTTGAAAGTCATCTGTGGCCTGTTGTGCATAGATGGACTTGGTATGATTATGACCAGGGATTATTCGGTGTAATCATGACCGTAATGTTACAAATGATGTGGTAAAAGTCCTCATTGGCTGTAGTGCATTGATGAATAGTTGTTGGCATGATCATGACCATTGATGAATACACGAATATCCTTGGCCCGTAGTCCTCACTATTCTGTGAAATAGTGTGACAATAAATGTATTGAGGACTTATTTTGAGTTTGTGTACTGTCTAGAAGACAATGATTGTATTAAAACTCACAGCTCATGTTGTATATTTAAGTTTGTATCTGAATTTTGTACCATGTATTTGACGACTCAGAATAGGTGAAGTATACCTATTTTGTGAGAATTCACAGTTGGTTTCAAAGCTTAGGGATATGATCCCTGGCTAAGATGTGAGACAAGAACTAGGAGGGGAGAGATGGGGAATTCCTTCGCTAGTATGACCTACCTAAGTTTATTTGGTATTTAATTGGTCGGTCAGAGTATAGGGATAATATATAATATGTTAATTAACCCTTGTTTTGTGGCAGTATTTAAAAATGGCATCCGAGAATGTTGAGAACATCAATGGAGCACAGGAGACTATTGAGTCTCCACAGATCAATAACCAAGACTATGTGCATCAGGAAGACGACAATCCTCATGCAAACAATAACACTGACCAAATGATGAACGATGGAATGTTCCGAGGCTTCATGCAATTCATGCAACATTAGGCGAGAGCGGCTCCTGTCCAAAATACAGGTGGAAACACTGGCAACTCTTAGACGGTCACCGCCAAACAGTTCAAGGAACTGGGACCACCAGAGTTTTTTGGAGAGCCAAATCCACTTAAGGCAGAGACATAGATAAAGTAGATCAACAAGATATTTGATATCTTGGGATGCTCTGAGGAGAAAAAGGTTCCTTTTGCCACCTTCATGTTGTGGGCAGAGGCAGATTACTGGTTGGAATCTGTAAAGTGTACTCAACCTGCCGCACTGAAGATGTCTTGAGAGAAGTTCCAAGAACTGTTCAATGACAAGTACTTTCCTGAAAGTATTCGTCACATGAAAGAGGTAGAGTTCATTAAACTGGAACAAAACAACATGACCGTGTCGTGAAGACGAAGCCAAGTTTGCCGAAGTTGTCGGGTTTGCCCCATTTGGTTGATAATGAGGAGAGAATGACGCGAATATTTCTAAGAGGTTTGAAACCCGAGATATGTCAATATCTTATCTCTCATAAACTGTTATTATATTCAGATATTGTTAATAGGGCTCAGTTATTGGAGCGCGATAATGATTCAACCCAACCAAAAGAGAGCAGCTGGCAAAATGATAATACTAGTGAAAATAGTCATCGAAGAGGTGACAATAAGCGTGGAGGAAATCAACATGCCAGAAATGGTAACCACTTCTATGGTAATCATGGCTAAAACAATAAGAATGTACATTACAAGAAGAGGAGATTCAACAATGATGGAAAGACGTCAGCATCAGCACCTGTCGTTAAGGAAGGAGAATGACCACCTATCATATGCTTCAAATATAGAGGGGAGGGACACATCAGTCCAAATTACGCGATGCCCTCCAAAGTATGTTACAATTATGGAAGAGAATGTCACCTGGCCCGATTTTTCATGCACCGAAGACAAGTCCAGCTGGGATGGAAGCATCAAAGGCCGTCCCAGATAAGACAAAACCGGTTATTCAAGGGAGAGCGATTGTCGTGACCTCTCAGAAAGCAAGGAACCTGAATGAGGTCATCACGGGTAAGCTTATAATAAATTTAGCGAAGTTTATACCTTATTTGATACCGATTCTACTCATTCTTTTATTTCTCCTACTTGCGTTCAACGTTTAAATTTGACTCCGGAGAAATTGGACTTTAACTTATCTGTTGAAACTCTATTGGGAGAAACCTTCATTACATCCACTGTTTATAAGTCTTGTTTAGTTCAAATTGGTACCCTCACATTACCTGTCGATCTTATTTCATTGAAAATACTTGTATTTGACGTAATTCAAGGGATTTATTGGTTAACTACTCATCATGCAAAAATTGATTGTTTTAGTAAGGTTGTTAGCTTTCATATTCCTAACCAACCTATGATGCGAATGCAAGCAACCAACCCATTAAAATGAATCACTATCATCTCAAGCCATAAAGCTATTCGTTTATTGAAAAACAGATGTCAAGTTTTCTTATCTCATGTCACATATCTAAATAAAAATACGTCAATTTTTAATGATATTTCTATTGTTAATGAATTTCCTGACGTATTCCCTGAAGAACTTCCTGGCCTACCGCCAGAGCGTGAAATTGAATTTTGTATCGACCTTGAACCTGGTACAAAACCTATTTCCAAAGCCCCATATCGAATGGCTCCTATTGAACTTCAAGAGTTAAAGACCCAACTGCAGGAATTATTAGACATCGGTTTCATTCGTCCTAGTACTTCTCCTTGGGGTGCTCCTGTTCTATTCGTGAAAAAGAAAGATGGGAGTATGAGACTTTGTATTGATTATCGGGAGTTGAACCATGTCACCATCAAAAATAGGTACCCATTGCCACGTATTGACGACCTATTTGACGATTATAAGGCGCCAAATTTTTTTCAAAGATTGATCTTCATTCGGATATCACCAATTGAAGATTAGAACCGATGACATTCCAAAGACGGCTTCGAACTCCAGTGACGGGCATTATGAATTCCTAGTCATGTCTTTTGGATTGACTAATGCTCCTCACGCCTTCATGGATATGATGAAGCAGTATTCAAGGAATATTTGGATCACTTTGTGGGCATCTTTATTGATGACATCCTTATTTATTCCAAAAGCCGTGAAGATCATGAGCAACACTTGAGGTCGATACTCCAAAAGCTTCGTGAATATAAGCTTTATGCCAAGTTGAAGAAATGCGAAGTTCGCTCGAGGAAGTAGCATTCCTTGAGCACGTAGTATCAAGTCACGGAATATCATTGAAGCAAAGAAAGATTGAAGCTATTCAAAGCTGGGAGCAACCCAAATCAGTGACCGAAGTACGTATCTTTCTCGGCTTAGCTGGTTATTATCGGAGATTCATGGAAGGATTTTCTCGAATCGCTACTCCATTAACTCAGCTAACTCAGAAAGACACAAAATTTGGTTGAAGCGAAGAATGTGAGAAGAGTTTTCAAGAACTCAAGAGGAGACTCATTTCAGCACCTATTCTGACAATACCATCTGGCTCGGAGGGATTTGGCATCTACAGTGATGCTTCGGGCAAAGGGTTAGGTTGTGTTCTCATGTAACATAGGAAAGTCATAGCCTATGCCTCACGAAAACTAAAAGAATATGAGAGGAATTGTCCTACTCATGATCTAGAGTTGGCAATAGTCATTTTTGCACTAAAGATTTGGAGGCATTACTTGTATGGGGAGAAAGTGGAGATCTCTACGGATCATAAAAGCCTCAAATATTTCTTCACTCGAAAGGAACTCAACATGCGACTGCGATGTTGGCTTGAACTGTAGAAAGATTATAATCATACCATCCAATACCATCCTAGAAAAGCGAACGTGGTAGCTGACGCATAAAGTAGAAGATCATATGCGGGTACGAGTGCTATATTGTAAACACAAAGGCCCATTTTGTATAACTTGCAAAGGATGGAGATAGAGATAAAGACTCTAGGGACCCACATGATAATGATGAATATACGAGTAGAACCGACTTTAATCGATAAAGTTAAAGCCGCTCAAGCTACAGACCTGGAGCTGATGCGTATGAGGAAAAAAGTGCAAGAAGGTGCTATGCCGGAAGCAAGAATTAATTAAGAAGGAATACTTCGAGTCAACTCCAGACTTTGTGTTCCTAACGACTCTGATTTAAAGTATAAAATCATGATGGAGGCGCACAACAAACCATTTGCAATCCATCATGGGAGTACTAAAATGTATCATGATCTTCGACATACATTTTGGTGGGGCAATATGAAGAGATAGATAGCGTTGTTTATCTCAAGGTGTCTAACGTGTCAACGAGTCAAGGCGGAGCATCAAGTACCAAAAAGTCCATTGCAACCACTTGAAATTCCAAAATGGAAGTGGGAGCACATTACCATGGATTTCGTTAATGGTCTTCCCAAGGTTTCTCAAGGTATAGATGCAATTTGGGTCATTATTGATAGATTGACCAAGTCTGCTCATTTCTTATACACAAGAAACTTATACACTTGAACATCTTGCTCGTATGTACATAAATGAGATTGTAAGATTTCATGGTATGCCAGTATCCATAGTTTCTGATCGAGACCCAAGATTCACTTCAAGATTTTGGGTTAGTTTGCAAAACGCTATGGGCACAGATTTATGATTTAGTTCGGCATATCATCCTCACACGGATGGACAATCAGAGAGGACTATTCAAACTCTTGAAGATTTATTAAGACTCTGTGTCCTTGACTTCAAGGGAAGTTGGGACAAGTTCTTACCGTTGGTGGAGTTTTCATACAACAACAGTTATGAAGCAAGTATTGGCATGGCTCCATTCGAAGCGTTGTTTGGAAGAAAGTGTCATTCTCT